>OX608081.1:32803622-33171122 GCA_951509765.1 Sphenella marginata | reverse complement strand
ACGTTTACCCAAAACGGCATAGAAAGACACAAATTTATCAAAGTCTGCGCTACATATTAAGGTACATATAAACCACATTTGTACCTACATACATATCTATGAGCTGTAGATATGTATGTTTACCTGTGTATATGTATATCTCACCGTTTGTCATATGTTACGTTCATTGCTCATTGAGGTGGAGGTTGAGCAGTTTTGTCTATTGCTGCTGCTGCTGGCAATTTGAGATTTTTGCAACCGAGATTATTGACACATAAATAGTTGCCAACCATTCATGCATGTGAGAAAAACAATTATTGTTTTCAGAAGAATATTACTAAAGCAGAGACAGTAATAAGTAAAATGTTCTAACACGAAAGGTCGAGATAGTAAACGAAGCTTCAAGATAAAAAACTAACTAAATGACGGAACGAATAGCACAAATTTGTTGTTGCTGCTTGCTAATGGATATTTTTGCTAAATTTTACATAAAATTCTTACAACATGAACTCATCATTTTGTTGTTGTTGCTGTTTTAAATGATGTGATAAAAATGATATTTTTGAAGTGAAAACTTCGTTGGTGGCGGTAATTGAAACTCAAAGAATGTGGTGATTTAATTTTTAGGCATTTCTATTAAAGTTCTGTGAAAGGGCTATAGACTCGCATAATATTTCTAAAAAAATTCGAGCTTTGACCACAAATTCCAAGCACAGCTTACATGTGTCTATATGCGTGGCCATACTTTGTAGAGCCTGTAAGAGTTTACTCTCCTTCTACATGCACTCCGGCAATTGATTGTTATCGTATCGAAGGTGTTGTTGCTGCATTTCAATTGCCCATTTACATAAATAAATGCGAACGCATCACACTTCACACCTATGAAAGATAGTAGATATGGATGTATGACTGACTGCTCAATTGTTTGTACATGTGCCACAAAGTCAATGAAAATGTATACCTCACATTAGGGTGCTTGAGACAAAATATTTTGCGAAATTTTTTATTGAAAGATACTATTTAACTCCGCATATAATAGAATTCTAACAGTTCGACTTCTGTACAGTGCAAATATTCAAGAAAAATTTAAAGGAAAACTTATTATTAAGTCAAAGCAACAGTTTCTTAGAAATTTTGTCGGTATGCCTGTGAGTTTGTGCGCGCATCACTCAAAAACTGTTGATTAGAATTGAATTGAACTTTAACTGTTATACTACTAGACGTCTAATTTAAAGTTTAAGATATCCCTTATTTCGAAAACTCGAGCAGTTTAGAAGTTATTCACCCATATAAGGATCAGTTTGACCACGAATAAGTTAGTACACAATGGGTATGCAGTGAAAGGTGCTAATGAGTGCTGCAATGAGCGTTGTAATTAAATTCCGTATCTAAACTGGTTTTAGATGTATGGTGATTTTTTAAAAATTTAAAAAAGTGATCACCCTAATGCCAACATATAGTACCCAATATGCAAACAAGTAATTCGTTCAAAGTGATCGCTTTATTTATGTTTTTTTCTCTGCCTTTATTTATGTTTGTATGTTTGTACTTGCATTCACGTTGAGTGTCACGCGTAGGTGTTGGATTTGTTTATTTGCCTAAAAAAAAAGAGTCATACGCAATACGACCTTCAATGGAGTGTTATGAATGAAAACATTCTAAAATCAACCTGTCGTATATGGCGAAATCTAAATATGATTTGTTGTATGCATTTGTAAGTGAGAGAGAGAGAGTGAGATTGAGTTGTTCCAACTAAAAGTTGAATTTTTTTTTTTTTTTGAAGTACAGATATTGAGTGTAATTTGTTTGCAAAGATCGACAGATTTATAAACATTTATACAAATATACGTATGTATGTGTGTTTGTTCCATCTAAACTTGACTTTTTCCGAAAGCAAGTTTATTTTTAATAGCAAAATTGACATCCATACTAACGCCTCATGAACAAGTTTTATTGCGGTAATAAATTATTTACTCTATGACAATCAAATATGTAGAATATATTTTTACGACAGATTTATGTTTTCCTCTTTTTTTTAATTCCTCAATATGTATCTTGATTTCGTTTAACAATTTTTAATTTCTTTTACAGCATTTTGTTTTTAATATCCATAGATTAGTTCCAACCTAGAAGATGTTTTCACTGCCCCATTTCTCAACACATATGTACATGCATATCCATTCCAAATCTTGTACTTTTAGCAAATGAAATTACCACATCAAACAGAAATTGCACTCTTTTTTTTGCGTGCTTGCGTTTTCTCCAAACCTCACCAGCACCACCTCGATTAGTTGTGGAGAGCTCTTCGTGTCGTAAGAGTGCCATATGCAATTTTGTTTTTATTAGTTATTTAAGTTTAATTGTTCAATTCAATGATCGTTTGAGGAATACGAAAAAAAAAAGTATCGTCAAAACATAAAACAACTAAATTGAAGAATTTAGAAAGAGTAAAAAAACACGCACACACTCGTACGTTTCTAAATACCCCGCAGTCAAATCAGCTGGTTGTAAACTGAGTTAGAGTTTGAGAGTATACTGTTTTTTTTTGTGCAAGCACTTAGCGACTTGTGAATAAAATAAGAAAAAAAAATTATTTTCAAAAATTTTAAACTTTCTTTAAAACTCAAATATAAACTTGTCGCTTGCGAGCTAGCAGCCAAAAATATGAGGCATTATAATTTGTTCTGCTTGCTTATATTTTCGTTTGTTGCTTTAAATTCAAACATTTGCTAAGCGAGCAGAACAAATTTTATCCAGCAGCTAAGGGACGTATAAAAAACGCCAAATATGAAATGTGATTTCAAAATGGGAAATTCTCACGCGATGTCAATAAAAAAAATATTATACTCTAACTAGTTCAAAGCATACCACTCTCAAGCTAGTGCAAAATAAAGAAAAAACTGTCTTCGAAACTTTTCCTATTTGTTAGTGCAACTTTGGTCTTTTTCGGCCTAGTTCCAAAGTAGTCTAGTATTTAACTAGTTCCAAGTTTCACTTCGTAAATTAAATGGCTTTGAATTTTTACTAGAAGGCGCTCGCTTAAGAATGAACGTGCCCCGCAACATCAAAGCACA
Organism: Sphenella marginata; assembly: GCA_951509765.1. Classification (NCBI taxonomy): domain Eukaryota; kingdom Metazoa; phylum Arthropoda; class Insecta; order Diptera; family Tephritidae; genus Sphenella; species Sphenella marginata. The sequence goes on along the minus strand of OX608081.1, from coordinate 33,168,069 downwards.
TTCGGGTGTATTTGTAAGGTACTCACTGACTGGCGGGCATACCATATGGCCAACATAAAGCGCCTGTACATTTTTTAAGCAATTCGTATTGCTACATTAATTTAAAAACAAAAACAATAATCAAGTCAAAGAAAACTATATATGTATATGAAATAAATTAATATGCTAGACATGAAGGCAAAAAGACACTGACACTGTGCTAAGGCGGTAGTGAGCGCCCGCGCGATTTTACAGACAAAACAACATAAACATACACGAATAATCTAATATATTTAATAAATAAATGAAATAACAAGAATTTCTAGGTTTGAATGTATGTTTATATATAATTTATTAGGTACTGTATATGCCTACATTTATGTATGTATATTTGTAGGCGTAGCCATCTGTATATTCTCAAATATTTATGCGAAATATTGCGTGCGGGTTGACTGTGATCGTGGAATCGTTATGACCCAATATACACTTCCAACAATTGAGAATTTTTTTTTAAATTTACTGTCATTGGACAACACTTTGCGGTGTTAATTAAATTTTTTTCATAAGGTAACGCTGTCATACTTTTTATAAAGCTTTAACAAGTATGGCAATGCCGGACAGTCATATGTCAAAAGTTGAAAATCATACAAAGTTAAGAGCAGCGAAAAAGTGAATTATCAAACAAATTTTAGAAAAGTAAACAATTTTAATATACAACTTTATGTACTATAAGTGGATGTGCTTTTATACATTCAAATAAGAAAGAATTTTAGCAGTTGTGATATTATTTAATTGCATAAAAGCAAAAACTTAAAAGTGAGGTTAGACAGGTGGTGGCTTTGCTTTTTTTTTCATTTGAATCTAATTGGAGATTGATGTTCGAATTCAAATTGATATCAAAAGGCATCACAAATGGAGTACTGAGATTATTCACATATAAAAAACGGGAAGTTTTGCTGTATTCAGGCAGTCAATCTAATCTTTAAAATTTGTCGGTCCGCTGGGATTTATCTTGGATAACACAAATACGAATTTTAACAAAAAATGTAAAACTTTTGAGATAGTGAACATTTTAATATATATTTTAACAGCTGTTTTGACATTCCTTCTTCTTTTTGCAGTGCTACCAGGAGATTGAAGAAATTAAGTAGAATTTATCTCGCCTACAAATTTATCCGCCGGTTGGTTCATCTTGTCTTTAACAGGAGGTAAGAAAACCGCCCTTATTATTAATAACAAGTAGTAAATTTAAGTAATGAATAGATTTAAGTTAAGAACATAGGTGTCTCTGAAAATAGCAGCTGGTTGACCAGCTAGGAAAATTCATCGTTATCGTTATATGAGTTCTTATGGAACGGATTATACTAATGACCAACCGAATCATGTAAGAAAGCTGTATGCCCGAAAAAAGCATTTAGCATTTAATAATTTCATCACTTTTGATGAATACTCTTTTTTTGTTTTATTATTCCAATAAATTGTCCTACTTTCCTACCGACTGCCTTGAAGCCCAAGGTATGTACATATGTATGTAAGTATATATTTATATATACAAATTACACCTTGTTGCTTTTAATCCAGATACATAAATGAGTCAAGTCGATATTATTATATAAACGATTTTTGTTTGCCAAAATACATTAAAAGAAAAAATAAAAAAAACCATTCAATAATAGGAGTCAACAACACTTGTCGTATATAGAGGGTGACGAAAAATTACAAGGTGCTGTTACTTTTGAAGAACGTTAAAAAAAGTTTGCGTTGGGATGGGTGATTTTGGACCATGCTTTCAAATACCTCTTTCTTAACGAATGTGATTCTCTTCTGAGATCTTGAACATGTAGAGGTTTGCTACTTCCTGCGAACCAAATTTCTTGCAGTTTGAAATCTTTCAGACTAAGTATTTAGCACCCAATTCGCTCCTAATTCTTAAGGTTCTAGATTTGGTCTAGTAAAAACTCAATACACAGAGGCCCTAACATACATATTAACTGATTACTTTTCCTCTAGGAAGTCTTCGGTACACAACACCATTGAAACACCCTGTATAACGGAAAAGGAAACACAGCCAAAAGTACAAAATAAAAATCAAAGAAGCCAAAAAAAACATAAATTTTTGTTTCCGAAGTGAATCTTTTAGATACTGAAAAACATTTAAACAAGCCGCTAAAAATAGACACTTTCGTACGTAGGCAAATGAGAATTAGTCAGAGCGACGCGACAGCAGAAAAAAGATCGCAAGATCACAGATAGATAGCTAAAACTAAAAGTTTGTTGATATGTAAGGAAACGTTATGTGGACGAGACACACACACACATGCGCATACGTGTGTGTGTGTGTGTGTGTGTGTAGAGAACAGAACGCCGAACTGCACCGATCAGAAGCTGACTGACACCCATAAATATATGAGGCAAGATGAGGTCAGACGTGTTGAATTGACTGAATTGTTTTTGCACTTTTTTTGCTAAACAAAAAAATATCGACACTTTTGAAAATGCACTCTGTGAACATTTGAGTATGTTTTTATGTAAATATTTATGCCTTTTTTGCTGATTTTTGTAGTCGTTTGTTTTAGCTGGTTTTAAAAAAAAAATAATCATATAAAAAAAATGTTCTTGAAAATAGCATAGAATTATGTGTTCACTGCGCTCAAAGCTATATTTAGGTGTGATGAATTTTTATTTTTTTTTTTTAATATTTTATTACGTCTTTAAATTTTTTTTTACTAAAACTTTTTTAAATTTTTTTTTCAACACAATTAAAAAGGTAAGCATTTGTCAAAAAAAATTTTAGATGTGTTATAAGTATTACTACAAATTTCTGTTTTTTGTTTTTAAATTTCTTATAATTTTTTTTGTAATTTTGTTTTTAACACATTTGAAATTTTTTATGAAAATATTATACTAAAATCTGATGTTTTTTTCCTCACACTGTTTTTTTTTTTTTTAATTTTAATTTTTAGTTAATTTTTTTTTTTTAATTTTTTTCACCACTTTAAAAAAATATTTTTGAAAATGAATATTATACTGTGTCTTAACGACGCGCGAGATATATGTAGCTGCAAACAAATTTTTTTTTTTTGAAAATTTTTGTATAATTTTTTTTTTATATTTATTTGAGCACAATTTAAAAAGTAAGCATTCGTTCAAAAATATTTTTAAAGATGCTATGGTATGCCTTCACTACGCTCAAAGCTGGCTGGTATTTTTTTTTTCTCAAAAAGTTTATTTGTGCTTTTATTTTTATTTTTTGTTATGTTTTTATTTTATTTTTATTTTAAATTTTTTTTATTTTTTTTTTTTTTTGTTCTTTACTTAGAATCATTCTTTTTGATTTATTTCAACACAATTATTTTGAGGTAATGCACTGCTTTTATTTCATACACATTGAACATCTGTGCCGCATACTCAAGAGAATTGAGAATAAAAATTTCGATTTAAAAATAATTTCTTTCGAATCGGCGCAACACGAATTGCTACAGCTCCAGCACAGCGCAGAAGTTTTGAAAATTTTTTTTTTACTTTTTCAAAATTCACTTCACGTCGTTCTATTTCTACCTTACGACAGCGCGTCAGACGCGTGTGCCAATGATTTCATTTTCATATATATTTTTGTACATGTTGTTATGCATACATACATATATTTATGTGTATTTTTATATTTTTATATATGCTTTATGTGAAGGTTAAATTTATAATTTTTTTTTAAGTTCTCACTCATCGACACTAAAACACTCTACCTTTTAAAAATAATAGAATAAATATTCAAAAACTAATTTAATCGTAACGTATATTCGCGTTTTCGTATATTTCTTTATTTTCTTTTCCAATTTGCCCACAATTGTTTACTGATCGGACCGACCGCCAAGAGACTTCAACACCAACTGAAACATTCTCCAATCGCGCATAAACTTGGAAGCAACAACCAATGTACGCTGTCAACGTCAACGCCTGACGCTGCTGCGCGCGCACACAGACACATACAAAACCTGCACAGATGCAAAAGTCAAACACACAGGCACACACACACACAGACGCCCATTCATGTTACCTGCCATTATATGAGTTGTTAGTGCTTGTTTAATAGCAGTGACTTTAGTTTAGTCTTATTGTTGTTGTTATTGTTATTGCTGCTGCTTCTACTGCTGTTGCTCGCAGTTTGTTGCTGGCTTTGGCCCTTACTAAGTAAAACATTGGGTGTGCAAAGTACATCGTGCTCTTAATGCGGTGGTGGTTGTTGTGGTTGCTGACTTTTTGGCTAGCGTTGGTGGTTATGTTGTTGTTGTTCGTGTTATTTTTGCTAGTTATTATGTTGGTGGTGTTTATTGTTATTTATCAGCATGTGTATGTGCGTAGAGTACGGCATAGCAAACAAATTTCATTAAAGAGAAAATTACGACAGACAGTAAAATATTCATTATTTGGCAGTTTGCGAATTGACAGACTTCGAATCAAATTAATAACAGCGTTTTGCAAATTTCATAACACGACAAAAAAAATTGGAAAATATTTTATAGCCTCTTTTGTTACACCCTTTAGCTACTGTGTTCTAAACAAGGCACGAAAGCGTTTAAAATGAAAAGTTTCGGTTTCGATTTTGTAACATTTATTTCGGTTTCGAAATAAAGAAAAATCTGACATAAATTTCTGTATTAAGTGTTTTACTTAGTTACAAAGTTCAAGTGATTCAAAATAGATCTGATTTTTTTGAAATAATTTTTCTGACCCAATATCTCCTCAATAAATATTTGCCATGCCTATTGAACATTTTTTAAAATTTTCTTTTCATTTCTTTTTTTTCTCTAATTTTTTTTTATTCTTTTTTATTTTTATCTTTCTTTTATTTATTTTTTTCCCAATTTTTTTCCCAATTTTTTCCTAAAATTTTATTTTTTATTTTTTTATTTTTTAAAAATTTTGTGTTCTAACTATAGTAAGAGGAAGACTTCTTCTTTGAGATGCAATGTTTGCTTTTTTAAAAAAAAAATCTGTCGAATATATATAACCTCAAAAATAGGCAAAAACGGTATTTTGCACTTTTAGGTTATGATATCTCAAAATCCTGACGTGATAGAGCAATTCTGCGTCCAGATTTGAATTCAGCACACTGAAAACCTTCAGGAAAGTATGGTCTGGTTTATGGTCAAAAATTTTGGTCTCATTTTGTCGGCCTGTGCTATGGATTAAAAAATTTATTTAAAAAATTTTTATTAAAAAAGTATCAAATTCTTTTTCGATAACCATAAAAAGTATGTGATCGTTTTTAGTCGAAAAATATATCGATTTTAATCGTATGCTGTTTGGTTCAGTCCTTTGTTTCAAACCTGCAAAAATTACATATAAATTTGAAACTTTTTGTGGCCTACTGTTCTTTCGATTTCAATCTATCAATATCTTTACAAAATCAAAAATACTCGAATTATCGATATTAATATCGATAATTTCAGTTTAACTACAGATTTGTCCAAGATATTTTTTCCCCACCTGTTGCTCCATTCTCCTTCTCCCTCTATGGCCCACTGTCTCTCCTTCTGTACCTCTATTTCTACCTCTGCCTCTAAAACTACCTTATCTCTTATCTTGAGTTCTTATGAAACAGATAATCCATAATTAAAATATGAACAAATTCGTCATAAAAATAAAATTTTATAGACATTTCGACTACCGACGTCTGCCTTTTAATCAAGGTATCTATTTTCAGGTATCCATATAGAAATGATATCGGTCAAAAAATACCAATTCTATTTATATCTTTTATCAACAACGTCGCCACCAATGGGATACTTGAATTACTTAAAGCCACCTGGACCCTTCCTGGCACAAAATTCAAATGTTTTTCATGGTAAGTTGAGACGAAATGGTACTTATTTCAATTTGCTTTGAGATAAACTTTTAGCAAAAAAAACTTTTATTTAGAACTAATTTCATTTTCATTTTTAAGAATTTTATTCGATTGCACGCCAAAATAATCAAAAAGTCAAAGTTTTAATTTAGCTCAGCATCCCACATCAACCTACACACAAAACCACCATTTTTAACATAAACGGATATAAACTTATATAGAAAACTAATTCGGTGCAGATGTTTTGAGACCATATGGGCACAAATTGCTTGCACTACGTTATAGCCGACGTAAGAAATTTGCAAAGCTAAAAGAATATCAGTTTGTTGCTCACCTTACAGTGAAACCTACATATTACGTATGTATGTACCAACAACTTAAGAAGAGCTGAGATCGTTTAACAAAAAAAGATACCATATATGTACTCAAACATATATCTGTGGTTGTATACATAAACCCACCATAACATTTTGTAAGTGATTATAACAAACTAGCACATATATTAGTCGTTTGCTCCGAAATTGGTTAATTTAGCGAAATAAAATATATCTTAAATTTTAAGTTACACGCTTAGTAATTCGAAGGTGCAAGTTTCATGCAAAACCATGCAGTAGTTCTTGAGTGATGCGCGCACAAACATACAGACAGATCTAACAAAATCGGGCATCCACTCATGGACAATGAACAACTAAAAATTTCGAATTCAACTTTTCATTGCGAAACCGAAACGAAGGCGCTGACACTCTTCGTTTAGAATATCGAAATAAATCAGTCATACATAAATGAGTTGGCAATTTTTTGTTGGGTATGCTCATCTCACGCAACACCCTACACAACAAACACTATTTCATTCATTCATTCATTTATTATTGTACAAATTGATCAGAGTTTTGCGATCAGCGACGCAATCGCGATTACAGAATTGAGTAAATAAGTAGCTGGTTGAACCAAGTGAGCAAATGTTGGGCGCTGAGTGATCTTGACAGCGGCCGCATCGGCGGTGACGATTAATGTTGAGAAACAAAAGCGAAATTATCGCTTATATGCACGAGTGTCTGAACAATTGAAGCTTTTTTAAATTAGAGCAAATATGCGAACATACAAACAAGCACACATACTCGTACAAGAAAATTTGCAAGCAACTTTTTTTTTTAATAACAAAATTTCTATAGTGTGAGTGGGAATATAATATACATACATATGTGTGGGAACAGGGTGGCACAAAATGTAACAATCAATATCGTCATTGGCCTTTGCTAAGCTTTGCTGAGAAATTTCTAGTTAAATTATTGCTCGTACATACATACATATGTATGTACAGAGGCAGACTTAGCCTTGTCAACCACCACCACCTAATTTTGTTTCGAGAGGTTCACTTTTAACCTACATACATACATATGTGAGGTCCTAGAATGCATACTTTTAGGCACTTCTTGTTTTTCACTTGGTACGTCCGAATCGCTATTTATCCAAGTTTTGACCAGAATAATTTTCAAAAAAAAAATGTTTTTTACCAACGCCAAGCTTCAGCTTAGTATTTGCTGAGACATCGCATATGAGATAAAAAAAAAAAAACAACAATACAACACATAAACAAGTAGGTATCTTTCTCGCCTACAAGCATTGCGAAACCTTATTCTGTTCGCGTCCACAAATTTTATAGAGCTCAGTGAGATCGAACAAAAATCTGTTAAGCAAATAAATAATAAAAAATAATACATACCTATTATTAAAAATTTTACTTTCATTATATTTAACATAACGATGCTATTGTATGTGTTACGTACATAACTATGCATTTTGCTAAGTAAACGTAATCAATAAGAATTTACACATGTGCCATAGGGTAGTCTAAAGTTCCTCACAGTTTCAATGGAGAGCGAGCGAGCTTCGTTTGTATATAATACTATAGCTTCAACCATAAAGTAATTGAATGACAATTTTTTATTCCACCACCTTAGTGTACATACTTATACATGTACTTGTAGTTGATGAAATAACAAACTATTTTCCAAAGTCAACGACTTAATTACGCTTAGATGCAAAAACAAATATACATGCATACATCTCATACTAAGTTATATGTAACGCCTATGTACATACCTAAGTATAGACACAGTACAAATATAATAAACAATCAACGTTTTGTGTTTTGACGCTTTTTGACTCTGGTTCGCACGATTTGCCGCCAAATGAATTGAGCTTTTATGTTGTTGTTTTAGCATCAGACAATGATGCCGTCATTAGTAAGGCATTTTTTTAATGTTTACATTTTTTGCAATCAACAAACTGAAAAGTTAACAAACATCCAAGTAAAAGTTCTTAAATAAGACCGCACAAGAAACGAACAACGAGCTAGAGCAAACAGAGGTTCTAAAACGAAATCGTTGAAAACTCCAATTGAGATCTAATTATTGATTTCTTGGTATTTCAGTACGACAGGTATAGTTACCGCCTGCAGGTATATTCTTCTAATGACGCTCTCTCATAGGATTCCGTCTTTTGAAAATTACATTCTTCATTTGGTGGAAACTGTGTTGAATTAATTACACCGCTTAACCCTTGGCAGCAGAATAAATATATGTATATCTATTGATACAGTTACGCTTCAGCACAGCTGTGATTACAGGATTTGCTAAAAATTGGCCGAACTTGAAGTTTGTATATAGGCGAGAAAAGAGATCGGCAAAGATTTTCGTAGCTTCAATATGCCGCTTTTCAAACAAACCCAGGACATGAAATGGAATCTCTATCAGTATGGTATGCAGGCACACTGTAGATAATATCATACATTAATTATTATACTATTTTATTAAATATTTATTATCAGTGACATACAAATTCATTTTAAAAACTATATGTAAGTAATTCAGAAATGCTACCTTATAACTGTAGATGGCTTATAAATAGACAGACAAGTTAATTGTGTAAGTAGTAGAGATTGGTTGCCTGTTGAAATTAGTAACGAACGAAAGCAATTTGTTGTTTTTTCTTAATTGAAATTTAGTTTAGAAAAGAAAACGTGTTTATGCCACCTTCATGTTGTTTTTTTTTTTTGTGATTTTAATATTTTATGAAGCGTTCATTGCATTACACGTATTACATGATTATTTCTTTAAGAACATTTACATAGTAGAAAGAAAACACACGCCATACAGAATCAGAAATTCCATATTTAAACTACAAGTGTATTCACAAAATCTTAAAAATAGAACATAATATTATGATGTATACGGTTTTGGATGTTCAATATTATTCGAGGTATTCACAAGGCCTTTGTCCTAATTAACAAAACAAAAAACATAGTGAGTTTTAAGCACCCATTATTGTACAATCCGTTATTAATTGAATGATTTAGACTGCAAAGTTCTGATGATATTTATAAATTTTCAAGTGCTTCGTAAATGACAACGCCACACAGTAAACTTTTTAAACAAATTATTTAAATTATACGAGATAGAAGGCCTTGTAAATATCCTTGAATAGATAATTTTCTTTAATTTTTTTTTCTTTTTCTTTTTGTTTTGCAAAATTATACTAAACTAGGCATTTAGTCATTTAATATAGTAATGCAATTATTGCGCGACAAATTTCATTTAATCAATAGAAGTAAAATTGGAGCCGCATACATAGTGTTAAACATCAATTGAAATTTTGTTTTTAAAGATTTTGAACGTAGCGGCTTTTAGTTTCCGAAATTTAATGTTTTGATTTCTTAAAGAGAAAATAAATATTATTTACTTTTAACTAAAATAGATGCAAACATACGTTCATACATATATTTATAGTTATATATGCCAAACAAATTTGTTTCCTGGGATTATGTGCTCCAAAAAATCAATAACCATTCCATGTTTTCTTTTATTACTCCACAGTTTTGAAAACTTTTCAATCTTTTTTTAAGGTTTACCCATCCACACAAACGATATTCAACACTGCTACTGCGAACTTGTATAGCTCATTTACATTATCCGTTTATTGCAATAATTCGCCACGCACAATTTCTAATATCATTTTGTGACGGAAATATTCCATATGTTGCTGCGAAAAAGTAATCCTCCGATTTCTTGTTATATACTCAGCAAACATACAACTGAATACACCACAATCACTGCCATTCATTTGCCGTGGCACCTCACGCACAGATTCAATTTCATAGCTGCTAGTATCATATGGTTGCTTTCGTTTATCCAATGATTCATCCTTGAGATATTGTTCGAGTGCTTTTAGTACACTAGGATTTGGTGTGCCCATCGAATCATAGTATTTAATTGTATGATTTTTTATATGTATAACAGCCATACACCAATGTACACCACCAACATGCACCGGCACAGGAATTATATCTTTGGAGAATATATCTACTTTACGTGTCCAACGCTTGACGCCACTATGACCAGCGGACAGCAAACGTGGTATGAAGAATGTATTCATTGCGTATACATTAGGTAGACCGTGAGTTTCATGCTTGGTCTCACCACGCTCAGTAATAAGGTTCATATAGAAATTGATTACTTCATCATTGAGCCAATTGTTGCCCAGCAGCGTGTGTATGTCACGACGTGTAATATTCAAGTTGAATTTGGATACAAGAACCTGAAAGTGGACATAGATTATAAAAACTGTTCAAAATATTTAAGTTTGAGAATGTTACTTGATCGGGCGGGCCTATGATCGCTGCTTTTATTCGTGCTTGATATTCCGGTGTTAGTTCAACAAATTCAGGTTCTTCCTCTATTTCTGGTTCTGGGAAATCATCAATAACAAGCAAATCTGGATCAACAATTTGTATTTTACGCATGCAATCTTGCATCTCCAATTCAGCTACACGACGCTCGGCTGTAAGCTTCTCCACACTAAGGAAGTACAAATTTAAATTATTCCATAGCTCAATGATTTGCTACATTAAAGGCAAACAACTTACACATTGACCGTATCATTAACCTCTTGTAGACGACTCTTTTTCTTTTCAGTCCATTTCGATTTCAATGCTTCCAGCCAATTTTCTTTCAAATGTGGTGATGTATTGAAGCGTTCTTGCAACGTATTAACCGGTTCAACATAGGGACTGTGTGAAAAGTAAGATTTTAAAACTTTCATATCAATTGTAGAACATTAAAAATAACAAACACTTACAGCCGCATAACACTTTTTTTAGTTTCTTTCGCGCCCAAAGTAAGGTCAGTTAGGGTTTGGTCTTTTGATTTTATGCATTGGGAGACAATTTGCCGTTCGTCATCATCCAAATCGATTATTTCACTTATCTCTTCGTCATCGTCAATAACCACCGTGGACATGCCATTACGCATTACAGGACGATGTTGCTTCACGCTCACAAATGTAACATCTTCAATGTTTTCTTCGTCGTCATCGTCCAAATTGATGGTCGAAGATAGTGGTGGTCTTTTCAGTGGGCGTGACAAGCTATTTTGTAGGCCAAGCGTTTTTCGTTGAGTCGTTATTGGTTTCTGACTGCCACCCTCAAACAGACCAGTTCGACGTTGCTGTGCGTCAAAACTGAACGGAGGCTTTGGTAATGAAAAAAGATTTGCGCCCTCAGAAGAACCATAAAGACATGGAACAACCTGTTCCAGTAGTTGCTGGTATTTTTCATGCTCTTCAGTTTCCTTTTCCTGTGTAAGAATTGAGCGCGCATTTGTAGACCACATACTTGAACGCATATTGCCCAAAATATTGAAACCACCATTAGAAGCTGCTGTGAAGCAAAGAAAATTATATAAAATTCGTGTATAATGTATAAATAACTTACATGTTGCTCCGGAAGAAGACACTGAACTAGCTGAACGTCTACCCAAGACATGCCCACCACTAGCAGGTAATTGCATGTTCTGCCGCAAAGCTTCCGCATAGGACATTGGCTTACGTTTCGTCAAATCAATCTCCGGCATGAGGGATGTCGCTAGTATGCTACCTGAACGTGGTTCGATAAGGGGTGGAGGCGGTTTGGAAGCTGGCGGTAACCTTGTAGCCTCGTTCTCACGCATAATGGGAATATTGTACATGCGTGGTACCTTCTTCATCGCACGCCCATCTCTCAGAACTGACACACTTGGTGCGCCTATGCCAAAACCTTTTACTAACTCTGGCTCATCGTCGTCAGAAAATTCAATATCAGCATAAGAGGTATTCTTAACTAAACGATGTGTCACTGTGGGTGCAGTAAATACGGATTTGCGGTACTTCGGTTTTTCTATTTATTTTAAATGAAAGAAAACAATGTATGAATATTTCATGTGAGTAGTACTTTAAAAAATCTGCGTGTAGGTCAACTAACCAATTGAGTGTAACGATTTTCGCTGTGTCATATCTAATGAATGCTTGGAAGCGCTGCTAGGCGACTTGCACGACAACATTTGCTTTTCGTGCTTAGGAAACGTAGAGATCACATCAAAGTCGCCTACAAACGGCACGGGATTCAATGGGTATACACAAAGATGTACATGTTATGCAATTTTTTTACTCACCATCATCCAATTTATGTGTTATAATTTTGGGAAAACGATTCTGTACTTTTTTGTATTTTATAGGGTTGGGATTGACATCTGCAGAATAAATCCCCGATCTAAAAAATGTTTTTGTAAGTAATAGAAATCAGGCAATTCGTCTTTTAAATATAAGGCATCAATTTTTTACCTTTGATGAGATTCCTCTCTTTGTGTTTGTGTATTGCTGGTTGCGGAATCCGTGTTCAAATTCAACAAACGGCGAAGTCTGTTGAATATATCGATACCCATTTGTGAGGTATTTGCACGACCCGGAAGAATTTCGGGCAAAACTTGGTATCGATCGTGGTATCCTGCTGCTTCTGGTGCTTCCCTCTCTTCGTCGTCTTCTTCAGGCGCGTCCTCTTGGTCGAGCGGCCTACTATAACCGTTTGTATATCTATTATTCACTGGAACTTCTCTATCGCGCTCGTCCAGATAATAGTTACTAATTATACTCTCTGTGCTGTCTTTACGTTGCAATTTAAATTCCAAATGACCATTCAAAATTCGTTGGCGTCCAGGTCGGGTAGGTATCAGTTCCAATGGTGGTAATTCTAATTCCGTTTCCCAAGTTTTAATTGGTATTGCTCCTGGCACTGGACGTAATGGGCGCTTACGAGTTTGTGGTATTTCGATACTCGGCTGACGGATATGGCCAAAGACCTGTACATATAGAAAGAGGAAATGATTAGTATGTATTGAAAAAAAGACAATTATTTATTTTATTTATTTATGCATTTATTTATTTAATCACATAGGTACATAGGTATTTGCGCAGTCTTTTAAATAAAAACAATCCCAGACGTGTTGGGCGGGTTATGGGTTAGGCATTTTTTTGCTGGATATCATTTTGGCACTCGCATAAAAATTTACAAATTTATTAAGATAAATATTTCTTCCACTTACTTCTTTCTGAAATTGATTTTGACTATATTTTCGCTGTTTAGGCGCCGGTGGGTCCACAAAATATTCGTAATTGTTTTCCTCGTCTTCAATTTCTATGACAAATTCGGTAGCAGTTTTGGTTGTGTGTTCTTTTTCAATGTTATTTACTTCAGACTCCTTGGTTACTTGTACGCTATTTTGTTGATTATTGACAATTTCTTCTTGATCGTCATCAACAATATCGATCAATTCATAATTTTCCTCTACCCCCTCTTCTTCGTTGTCGTATGCACGGCTATTTCCAAATCCGTTAAGTTTAGGCGTCGCAGTGTTACGGTTAATTAAACCAGCCAATTGTGGAGATAATTTTCGTCCACGAGCAATGCAACTATTTATAACCGGATCAGGAGCGTTGCTATTAGGAACCTTAGCTCTAACTTCAGCACCTAATCGCAATACATTTAAATGTCCGGTATAACCGGCATAGACAGCGTTATCAGCTTGAACCTGCGTTTGCAGTTGTGTACCAACAGTTTCGCCAACTTCGCGTACATGCGCCAGTATTGAGTTGGCGTCACTAGAAGAAATATGATTCTTCAAGAATAATTGTAGATTATCTTCCAAGGGCGTGTGTTCAATGTACATCATCAATGTGAACGCCTATGTTATGCGCCGTATTGGAACTTAAAATATCTCTAGCCATTTACAAATGCGCAACTTTGCAAAACAATTCGTTCGACACTCACGCCAGCCAGCACTTATTGTACGAAGTTTATAATGGCTGCAAGCAAATCGAACAAACACCGTCCACGCTCATATAATTAATGAAGTATTGTTAATTAACTAATATTTAATGTGTTAACAAGTTCTCTTATAACTATTTTAAATGCTAATTTTCTGCGTTTTATGAAAAAATTTCACTTTTCGCTTGAGAAATGAAGCCGCCGTTCGCAAAAAAAATTGTGAAAAGTGACACATGGAAATCGGATTTTACGATTGGCTGCACTGTGTTGTTCGCGTTTGTTGCCACTTGTGGGAAATTTCCCTCTTACTTCAAAATGGCTTTTGAAGAGTTGCTTCCTTGATACGATTGAACATAATTATGAATTGTGATATGTGTTTTAGTTCTTTAAATAGCAGAGGACTTTGAAATTCAGCGAATACTCTCTCCCAAAACGTTTTTTTTTAATTATTAGTGCTTTCGTGGAACCAAATTATTTCAAAATTGTTTCTCAGTTGTATGCTTGACGATCCGGTAGCATTGATGGGACATTTATTAGTGTTGCCAGATGCTAAATTGTTTCTTATTTTCGCGCAGTTCCCACTATACAGACATGTTAGCTTGTAAACGAAGTGGAAATCGAATTATCCGGCTTTGTGTCATTTCTCTTTTGTTCCGATTTATGGTGATATTCCCAGCTTGCTTGTCATCTAAAACCTACCCGGAGCTGGAATGGCGTAGCCCAGGGTTATTTTTTGAAAAACATGGATAGGGACCCTAAATCAGGATTTGATCAAGATTTTTTGTTAATAACTTTTATTTTTTTTATTTTAAAACAAAAAAATTAAATTTCGACTTCTGATCATTGATACCCCTTTCATATTTTTAGCTATTTTATTAGTAGTTGAGTGAAAAAGGAAACAAATACCAAATCTTTTCTTACTTTTAGTGCTTTCGTCGAACTAAATTATTTCCAAAAATTCTTTCTCAGTTACATACTTCACGATCCGATTGTTAAACTGTTTCCCATTTTTGAGCATGTCCCACTATCCAGCCATTTCAGCTTTCAAGCAAAGTGGAAGCAGAGAACGTATCTCTGGTGGAAGTAAATATGTAGTAAGAAATTTCGTCTGTGGAGGAGTTTGATGTTGTTGTGGCGAACTCTACAAACAAGTTTCAGAAGGAAAGTCGAACTTCGAAAAAAGTAGCCCACTTGACATATTTCTTCCATTCGTAAGCACTTATAAAAGTCTTCAATGGCTTGTAGGTTAGCTATTTCACCATTTTGTTGATGTAAAACCTGTTCCTCCACCAGTCAAAGTTGTTATATTTGGCTAGTGTTGGCAACGCGCAAGCCGGGTATTGTTTTCCTCATTGTGTACCATATCAAGTGTGATATTTTAAGCATAAACGTCAAAATTGTGAGAAAATTTAACACCTGTTTTTTTATATTCTATGTTGGTTTCGTCCTGCATCTCGTTCTATCATTCGTTAGAAGATAGGAGCAGCTGATGCGCCGCCATATTGAAGTGCCTCAGATGTACACAAAAAACTTCATTTTGAAGTCCCTGTCAAACGTTTGACAGAAAACATATCACACTTGTACTGATACACAATGGTTTTCTTTTGCCATTATTTCGATGTGGCAGCACTCGAGGGAAATTTTGAGCAACGACAGTGCTGCCAGACAGCTGGACGTTGTGAAATATTTTCATTGTTATAAAAGTTCCCTGGGGAACCTTTCTAACCGTCAGCGGCCTTGTAGGGATGAGTTAAACACAAAAGTGATATTCACACAGAAATCGCAGCCGATCATTGGAGTCGATATCTTTGGAATTTTATTCTATTTCTAATTCTTCTCGAAGTGCTTATGCAACGGCCCTCACATATTGACACAAGTTTTATGTTTATCGTTATTTTGAATTCTTTTTAAAATACAAAAAATCTATTTGAATGTTTGGCTTGATATTTCTTTTTTTGACAAACTTAAAGTAATCTTTATTAACAATAACAAAATACTTCTAGAACTTGTTCTTTAATCCCTAGTATTACAGCATACAAAAATCATGTTCCATGTTACCATGCCAACAACATAAAGCAATGCAGCTAAGCCCACAGTCGCCTGAAAAGTAAAAGAACATAAAGATAATGAAAAAAAAAACACAAAACAAAACGACGCCTACTTGAAAGGAAAATTGGAGCACAACATAGTGAGCCAAAGCACCCCACAGACAAATGAGTAAACCGTTAGTCAAATGAACCGGATAACGGATAGCAGTCCATTGAGCGAGTGGCATGCTGCGCTGAAAGACGACATCTTGTAAGAAGAGCGTCACCGACTGACCAAAACCCAATAACACCGAAGATACGCTTAATTGTAGCTTAGACGTAGAGAAGCTGATGACTAAAGAACAAAGGGGTAATGTGAGCAAGACAAGAGAAATTTTCATGGATTCATGGAGTACTTACGAATCAATGCCAAAGCCTTGCAGACACTACCCAACGTATGCCATTCGATTCGGCGTTTATACAAACTGTTGCCGAAACGTGGCGTCATCAGAGAGAAACACATCCACGGAAAGGCCAAAAGTGAGAAAAGAAATGGAATTTCCGCACTCTTGATTGCATGATGAGTCATTGCTAGACCCGGCAATACAGTTAAACACATAACATACGAAAATATATCCACAGACATGAGTAGAGTTGTGGAATAGAGACGGGGCACCATGAGCGCACGTTGCAGCGGACGAAAAGTTGTATCCCGCAAACTGCGCCAAATATTTGTGAGGAAGCGTTGAATTTTGAGCTGTAATAGGAGCGCATCAGTTAGCTTACTTTAGTATTTCTACATTCAATTTGTAACTCACCAAATTACCAACACCGCCGCCCACCTTATGAGCTCTACCACTCACTCCCACGCTTTCATCCAGTTGCTGCAATCCATTCGAAGACATATTGGGCGGCAATTTTGAGTGTGATGCCGCCACGCTCTGATGACTTTTACCAATTGTTGCCGAACTGCCACGCATTATGGATGCAGTCTCCTCTTCTTCGGGTATGATTTCCATAATCTCGACACCATTTGGATTAACAAAAGTGACGTAAGCTTCATCTGCAGCCAACATGTAATTGCCACGTGCTTCGACGGCTGCTGCTGCAAAAAGTGCAGCTGTGCCGGGATGTTGCTCACGTAATGGACTCTTCCAAGTGCGTGGCAATTGCATTTCAATGCCATCCATTTGATCGGCATAGCTGGCTGGGAAGGCACCCAATTGATGATGAAGTGGTGGAAATGCGCTCTCTGCCGCAATTAACGATATACGTTTCGTAATCGAACCTTCACGATGTCGTGTGATAATTAAGCTGAGTGGTATCAAATTCACCAACAAGGAAGACATCAAAACTATGGATTGCGCTGTACCATAGAGTGTATGCAGGCTGGTGAAGACGAATGAAAGAAATAGTTGGCAGAATGCTTCACCGCAAAGATAAATGGTCTTGCGTACAAATTTATCTTCACGCGGCCGCACGGCTTCCAAAATTACGTGAGTCTTCCAGATGAAGAGACTAGAACCGATTCCTGAAAGTAGAGAGAAATGGGAAATTTTAGTAGATACTCTATTAGACGTTGAGCACAATCTTGAACCCAGTGAAAATCTTACCCGCAAAGCAACCATAAAATACTATCGCCACTGCTTGTGTTGTTGTAGAAATAATAGCCCACGCTGATGAGAAAAATATACCGCTAATCATTAGCGAAAGACACGTCAAGAGTGTCGCGCTAAGAAAGAAACGCCGATATTGTATGGTTTCCCGTTCACGACCCCGATATTCAGTATTTAGATGTTCTAAAATTGAACGACAAATCTGACCGGTAGCCTGATAGACGATGGCGGGCCATATGCGCAGCACTAAGTCTTTATCCGATTCAACTACATTGCCGTAGAGATAGGCTGGTGTGGCGAGGAAAGCCTGGAAATAAGAAAGAAGGACATTTAGTGACTGTTCGCCAAACACTTGCACAAAACACTAAAATTTATTTCTTTATTAATTTATAGCTTTTCTTATAGATCATTGGTCGGCAAACCTAACCCGTGCGGGTATTACGCTCTTCACATATATTCTTACACTCCTCTGATGAGAGCGAAAAAGCACTTGCGGCACAGTGGTACGTACTGTCGCTTTGTTGATTGTTCTATGTGATAGTCAATTATTCGAGATTTAAAATGAATTAAAGAGCAATTCTAAATAATTAATAATAAATAAAAAACGCCGACCACTGTTATAGATCCATTTCGGAAGCTGTAAGACTGCTTCATCAAAAAAAATTTGGGACGCACTGCTAATAATTAGCTAACAGTTCGCTGGTTTTCTGTCATCTTAACTATTTTTTTTTTATTCAAAGTGTAAGTAAAGGGATAATGACGTAAAACTCTCTCGACACTCAAAAATTGTCAAGCGAACAGATGTCAGTAAAAACTTGCAGCAAAAGCAGCTGTTATCGTTTTGATTGGTTAAAAATTCAAATTTTCAAATTTTTGTTGTTACGATCAGCTGTTTTTAACTTACAATTTTTACGGATTGAAATTCCCACAGTAAAATCTTGTAGCTCTCTCTGTCAATGAAATGTCAAAATGCGTTCTCTCGCTGCAATTGTTTTGTGTAAGTGAACACTTTCTCAGTAAAAATTTTATAAAATTTTTAAAAATTTTAATGTACGCTAAAAAAGCTTTTACAATATACATGAACATCTGACTATCAGTTTTTAATAATGATGGATTTTTATGCAGAACTGAATGAATAAGCTCAAGGCCACTAAGAATAATTTTTATAATAAAAATTATTATTGTTTTTTTTTTTTTTTTTTTAATAATTTATTGTAACCATAAGAAAATAAATTTTTGTTGATTTTCGTTTGCTTAATTCACGTCGAATTGAATTTTCTAACATTCGACAATTTTGACAAATGTCTTCGAAATTGAGAGTACCAAAGTTTCTACAATCAAAAGGGAACCAAATGGAACTCAAACAACGAACTGCAGAGTACGAATCGCATAGCTATTAAAATCGACTAGTAAACTATTTATGTACTTTTAAACTTACAACATTTTTTATTTGATTTTTAGGTTGACTGGAATTTATAGAGCAGCTGTACTAACTATTCAAATGCCGGAAAATTTAGCAACCCTACCAACCATGGCTAACCATGGTGAAACTCTGATTCCAAAAATTCACAAATTTTTACTAACACCAACGCATATTTTTAGAATTTGTATGGAAAACGACAAGTGCCTAAAAGTATGCTCTCACACTTACACGCAAAAATCTTTTCAACATGGGTAAAAAGTGAAAATCTCTGAACAAAATTACCCACTTTCTTATCCTCTTTTTTGGTAAGCGCGATTCAATGATTATTCAGATTTTTATCCGATCATGGTTGGCAGGGTATTAGAGGGATCTTCAACCCTCACAGCTACACACAGCACAAACCCGCGCACTGATAAATATGACGAAGTATAATTTTAGGCGCCTTTTTGCCATATAATTCGAGACCAATTTTTGAAATATGCTTGTCCGGTTGTCATATGTTTTTAGCTTTTAATATATAATTAATGCTTAATTTTAGATAATTGTAGATATTTAAAAATTCCAAATAAATATTTTATACTCTATATACTTATGTATGTATGTATGTACATGTATTGCAAACCCACATAACAGATACTTCTGTTGAATGTGTTTGTTGATCACACGCCTGCGCTGTACGCCAGCTGTTGCCACAGCAGTTGCTGATGTCCATTTGCTACGCGCCGCTATACTCATTGTAGTCACTGACACAATAATGCCACAATGCGGGATGATGCATTCAATTGAATGAAAGCGTGTTTGGAAATTTGCTTTTAACAAATTGCAATCGGAGTGTACACTTGGGTATTGTAAAATTGTATTTATTTAATGTGAATTAACTTATCTGCAAGCTACACGAGTCAACGAGACAGAGGTGATCTTCTTCTTTACACACACATACAAGCTTGCGCACATCTTATTTTCTCGCGGTTTTTTTTTTAATTTTTATAAATTTTTTTTGATTTTTAAATTTATTTATTTATATTCTCGTTGATTTATCCAGAATTTATTTTGTTCTCTTATTATATTCTTCTGATTGTGTGGGTGCGTCTTAACAGTCAAATGGGCGGGTTTGTTTTGGTTACAGCGTTGCCGTATTGTTTGTAATTTAAAGCTTTTTTAGTAGATATTTTATCACGATCTAATTTTAATACGACTTTTCTGACGGAGATTCAGTTTCTAGGTTATTGATTTTTAAACCAAAAATATGAGATTTTTTATTCACGAATTTACGCATTTTTGTATTAGAAATAAAAATTTAGCTACATAATGTAGGCGTTACTAAAATAAGGTGGATAAAATGGCTTCAACCATTTAATTTTCTGTAATTTAACTTAAAAAATCATCTTCAATTTCATTCTTCTTTACTCCCGCTATATAGCTTTACAAATTTGCCATCACCGGAATCAGCTGATTTTGGACATGGCTGCATTTTATACCTTTCATGAGCATGAAATGGTATTATAACTTTGGTCCGATGTTTGTAAGTATGAGAAGAAGAAGAGATAGACCCACCATTAAGTATACCGAAATGATCAGGGCGACGAGCTGAGTTGATTTAGCCATGTCCGTCTGTCCGTCCGTCCGTCCGTCCGTCTGTCCGTATGTCCGTCCGTCTGTTTGAACGCAAACTAGTCCCTCAGTTTTAGAGATATCTCGATGAAATTTTGCAAGCAGGCGCCATTTTGCATAGGATTAATCATTTGTCGGAACCAGCAAGATCGGACCGATACAACGCATAGCTCCCATACAATCGATTGTTCCGATAAACGGGTTTTGGCCTCTAACTCTTGCAATTAAAAAGCTATTAGAGCGAAATTTCGCAGATTTAGTACATGCTATATAAGTAATGTGTGTAGTGAAAATCACCTAGATCGGACCAACATAACATATAGCTCCCATATAATCGATAGTTTCGATAAATGGGTTTTGGGCTATCAATTTTGCAGTTAAAGAGCTACGAACGTTAAACTTTGCACGTTTGCTACATATTATATATGTAACATATGTAGGCAAAATCAGCCAGATCGGGCCAACATAACGGGTAGCTCCCATACAATCGATTGTTCCGATAAGTGTGGTTTGGCATTCATGAAAGGTATAAAGCCTTCGGCACAGCCGAAGACAGCCCTTTCCTTACTTGTTTTCAACTAAAGAACTATGTAACCCTGAAGAAGACATTGGGCCAGTATCTGCAAGTCACCAGTGCAATTGACGATTATGGTGAATTACCCTGCAAAAAACCGAAATACTCCGTTCCATACTCCATAGAGTACTCCTTAAGGAGTATCGAAGTACTCCAACACTTATCCTCGCTCATATAAAAAAGGAGGTCCAATTTACATGGCGATGGCCGGTAATTGGATCACCTAATCCGACTCGGAGTACTCCATTTCTTTGCTTTTGAATACTCTATAGACCACCTACATGAGAATACTCCCAAAATACTCCTATTGGATTACTCTATGGACTATTCAACAGCAAAGCGAGAGAGGGAGTAGGTGGTCCTCAAAAAGAACACATACTCCCTCTCTCGCTTTACTGCAAAGTACTCTATAGAGTAATATTTTGCCAGCATTTTCAAAGTACTCTCACGTAGGTGTTCCATATACTATTCAGCAGGGTGCTCCGATATGGATTAGGTGATCCAATCACCGGACATGGGCTTATAAATTGGACCACCTTTTTGTATGAATGAGGATAAATGTTGGAGTACTCCCATACTCCAACGTTTTTTACAGGGTAGTGGATACCGCTTTGGCATCACGCACGATAAATTTTGACAGTGGGCAAGTGTCATTTTTAATAGAAGTAAATGTGTGATTGCATAAAATTAAAAATTAGTAGTGCCAATAACTAAATAAGTAAAAAAATAGAGCTCAATAGGAAAGGACAATATCTTCTAACGCATAAAGCGATCATAACTAAATCTTAAACAGGCACTGGATATCTTTCAGAGATAGTCATAGGCTAAAAAATATTTTGATATACATATATACATATATGTATAGGGGGTGTGGCACCTCCCATACAAGTGGAACTTTGAATAGCCAGTATATCTGGAAGTATTTAGGCTAGACCACTGAAATTTTGTGAGGGGTAATATGAGATAGATACCTATCATCTCAAAAACTGGGTATAACGAGAAAGTGGGCGTGGCACCTCCCATACGAATGTAATTCTTTATAGTCCATATTCCTGGAAGTATTTAGGTTAAACCACTGAAATTCGGCACGGGGTTACATAGGGTTAAACAAATTTAATTCGTTTTATTTACTTGGCATATTTTGTTTACGTTTAAAGGCTAGTAGTTAATAAAATGGCTTAATGCTTGTGGAATCAGAAACTTTTTTGGGACATTTGAATTTGTTTTTTTGGGTAATTATTTGATTTGAAAATGGCAACACTGGCGAGATGGCATTTACAATGCCTGCAGCAAAAAGCAGCAGCTCAAATCATAAACACTGTCAACATCGCAAAATTTCTGCGCGCACACACACACACGCACATACACAAGCGCAGGTGCACATACACACACTACCGTTACATTTGAATAAACTGATAAAAAGACGGCAAAGTTCTTATCGGACTAGATAATATCCATCGGAGATTAAGCGCGCTGCGTGATATACTTTTGTCATTTAGATTGTCACCGATTTTTAATGGCCTATCATCACAACTTAATGCGATGAAAATACGTTTATTATTCATTAAAACACAATTTAATTAGACGCGTTGAATTTAATTAATTTTAAATGATTGTACATTGCGCTTAAAACAACAAAAACTCGTATATACACATAGCACATATACATTCAAGTATAGATCTTATTTGCATATATACATATTTTATATTTATCGCGATGCTGATCCACCCGCCATCACAACAAGTGTTTCATCTCTTCTTTCATGCTTCTTATCCACTACCGCAGCTGATCGTGTCACTTATCGTACTGAAAGTATAAAAAACATTCACACAATACCAATGTATGTAGATACTCCACACCAATTATCATCATAATCATCAAACATGTTCTTGTTGTTGTTGTTGTAACGGCTCTCCAAAGTACTTGCGCATCATTAGCGCATATTCTTACCCCCCATCATGACCGGCGCACAGTAAGTCTGCCATCTGTTCGCCGCTTAATTGAGTTCAAGAAGCCCTTTGTGGGGGAGACGGAGCAAGCAGACCGTTGATAGCGATGGGAAATGCGATGCCAATGACGTTTGTGATGACGTTGTTCTTTTGATGAGTGCTACCGTTTTTACTGACTTAGTGTTTGTTGAAACTTAACTTATTTGTGTACATTCGGCTGTCCGTTCTTGGGACACATGTCCAACAGAAACTACGAGACTCTTTCCATGCACCCAGCTAACCGGCTCTCCCCGTTACCCAAGGCCGATGTGTGAAAGTGGCTTTAATCTTCTCGAGCCAAGAAATGTTTCATGAAACCAAAAAAAAAAAACAAAAACTCTAATGAAAGTTAAAAAAAAAAATGGACACGCTAATGTATGCAACTGATTACATCATATTGTTGATTATTTTGTTACTTGTGTGTTGTTGTTTTTCTCCTCACCACACAGTCTACGCATCAAAATAGTCAGCGCTAATTTTGCGCTCAAATGTAGGCAACACTTTCGCAATTTTTAGAGTAGGACGCAGCAGTGGAAATTGTCATAAAATTGATAAAAGTATTTAAATTAAAATCACATCAATCAAAATACGATAAAAATACTAATCGAAATGAGTAAAGCGACCAAAATACACCTTTGATAAGCAAACAAACAAAATTTGCAAGTTGATATGGATGTGATTGTTAAATTTATAGCATTTCGTTAGTAACCCAGCTAACCAAAAGTAGGAAGAAATACGCTATAAAACTCACATTTAGCGAAGCTTCCTCCAATCCTCAGCAATGAGCTAGTTTTGGAGCACAAAAGGAGCGATAAGCAGTGCTACCCGGGGACCCTAAAAGTAGTCATAAAAAAGGAGCCAAAATGACTCCAAATCCGATGAGTTTGGAGTATTTTATGACACTTTTTAAATGAATTTTTGAGTATTTTTTGACTTCAAATCCGATGAATTTGAACCGTTTTATGACTCTTTTTAAATGAACTTTTAAGTATTTTAAGACTCCAAATCCGATGAATTTGGATCCTTTTATGACTCTTTTTAAATAAACTTTTGAGTATTCTAAGACTCCAAATCCGATGATTTTGGAACGTTTTATGACTCTTTTTAAATCATCTTTTGAGTATTTTAGGACTCCAAATCCGATGAGTTTGGAGTATTTTATGACACTTTTTAAATGAACTTTTGAGTATTTTTTGACTCCAAATCCGATGACTTTTAAGTATTTTATGACACTTTTTAAATGAACTTGTGAGTATTTTTTGACTTCCATTTTTTATGACTCTTTTTAAATAAACTTTTGAGTATTTTAAGACTCCAAATCCGATGATTTTGGACCGTTTTATGACTCTTTTTAAATGAACTTTTGAGTATTTTAAGACTCCAAATCCGATGAATTTGGAGCGTCTTATGACTGTTTTTAAATGAACTTTTGAGAATTTTTTGCCTTTAAATCCGATGAATTTGGATCGTTTTATGACTCTTTTTAAATGAACTTTTAAGTATTTTAAGACTCCAAATCAGATGAATTTGAAGCGTTTTATGAGTCGTTTTAAATGAACTTTTAAGTATTTTAAGACTCCAAATCCGATGATTTTGGAGCGTTTTATGACTCTTTTTAAATGAACTTTTGAGTCTTTTTAGACTCTTCTGGCGATGATGCTTTCCTGAAGTTGAAGTTTTTTTGACCTTTTTAAGGCATATTTTTTTAATGGCTTGTATGTAGGTACATATGTATATAGTTTTATTTCCAAGTGGAGATTTCCCTACCAATAATGGCTAACCGTGGTGAAATTCTAATACCACAAAATTCACAATTTTTTACTTAACACCAACACAAATTCCAAAAAAAATAATTTAAAACCCGTTTTTATATATAAAAAAAAAGTATTATTCGCATTGCAGTCTTGCTGATTCATTCCCTAATCTGTTTTATATGCATATTTGCCAACATTTGATAAAAATAAAAACGCATACAACAACAAAAAAAAAAAAAAAAAAAAGATTCGAGTTACGTAAATACTCGTAACAAGTTCAAAAGGAAGCTCATCACAATTTTAAATGTGTATTTATATAAAATTTGCTGCTACTTGACTGTAAACACCTGCTGTTTACACCAGAAATGCACGCATTTAAGCGAAAAGTTCCATTGAAAACAATACAGACCATTGCATAATTATAAATACACTTCGTTTGGGTTCACCAAGTTGAGAGAAAAAATAACGATAAACTGATTTATACCGAAAATATTTATCATTAGTTTTGATAAAATTTTTTTGTTTTTTCTTTGGAATGTAGTTTTTTTCCAAGCAGTGCAATTTAGCGGTCCCTGAAGGCTTCATTTTATACAGTTGACATAAAAGATGGCTGACAGATTTGAAAAAAATTTGTAAAAACTTGAACTCTACTTAATTTTCACTGCGCAATAAATATTAAAACCAAATTGAATTAAAAAAAAAAATTTTATTTGCTGAGTTTATAAATATGCAACGTGGTGTTTATGCGTTACAGATGACACAGTTTTTATATTTGTAATAGATAAGAAGATTACATAATTTGTTTTGTACGAATGCATATTTTAATGCAATAAAAATTTGATTTATTCTCAAACAAAAAACAGAAAATGCACGCGGTTGTACGAGGTTTCGCCACAAACTTAATTAAAATTGTGTTACAGTAAAGGCGATATATGTCCTATGTCTCGATATAGATCTTAAGAAATACAACGGTAACAAAATTATTACATTCCTTGCCCTAGGGATTAGGTGATGCGCGCACAAACAGCTGTAAATAACAAAAGAAACACACAATTTTTAAAAAATTTTCAACTTATATCTGTTGCGCTATCCTTTATATGCTTTTTTGAATTTCATAGCATACTGACTAGGCTACGCCCTGGAGTTAAAGCCCTTTAATTCGAATATCGTTCTAATATCTTGTTTTTAAATTTGGGGTTATGATTGGTATCAGCTGTTTTATGTATGTACATATGTCATGCCAGGTAAAGCAGTTTCACTTCAAAAAGTGGAGTTGAAATATATGATGATTTTTTGTAAGATTTAACGAGCTGAAGACCAGTCGATAATCAATTTTTAATTTTCATTTTAAAGGAAAAACTAAAAAAAAAATTGATTTTAGGTATGAATAATGATACCGGTACTTAGTACCGTAATATTAGTAAGATATTCAACAACTGTAAAAAAACTGAGCATTCATGACACAGCCTCGGATTACCGCAGTCTGCTATTTCTTCTCAACATACATAAAATGCGTTAACGCCGCTATCTCAGTGGCAGTTATCGCTATCAAATGACTTAGACAAATTGCAAAAAAGCTTACGGATTTTCGATACCGAAACGACATGAAACGGGGTATATTTGTTTTGTTTGTGCTCTGCAGTTGCATTTCGGTACGTTTCATATTTTAAGCCAGTGAGCGAGATATTTAAAGAATTTCTTCACACAACTTTTGAGTTTCTTTTGCAGTTTTTGGTGAGAAGGACATTGGCGCAGGAAGACGATTTCAAAGTTGGGGATAACATTGAAGGGATCCCATCTGTCACATCTGATGAGGGTATTTTTTTAGATTAATTTGTTGCTTTTTTTTAAATTTATTTTTCCACAGAACAACGAGTTTTGACAGAACCTCAAAACAAAATAGATGTGTTAGGAGCTATTGAAAATCTAAATATTCCGGGAACCCAAAGCTTGGCAACTGAAATAAATGTGACTGGGGTGCTTTCTGATGGATCTGCTATAATTGATTCATCTGATGCTCAAAATGAAATGAGATCAGAAGTGAACCCACAAGAAGTAGCGTGGACGGTAAATTCTCAAGGGAAAGCTAAAGCTCCAGAAGTAAATAACATTGAAACGGCTACCTTAAGAGATAATGAAAATGAAGTTAAAACACAAAACGGAACGGATATGCTAGACTTGGATATAGAAGTTACATTGGCTGAAGTTGAATCTCCAAAGGATGTGCCTGCTACCCCAGTACCGGACCAAAAAAGTGAAGATACGGAGGAAGGTGAAACGTCCATAACGAATGTGCCTTTGGAAGTAACGACAATAAGACTTGATGTAACACCGACAGAAGTGCCTTCCACAGGCGTCGATGACACTGAGAACACAACAACACAAACAACCAATCCAACAGACACTCCACTATGCACAACAACGGGAACTTTTACGCATGCTAATGACTGTCGCAGCTTTATTATCTGCTCAACAGCAGCTGCAACAAATGAATTGGAAAAAAGTACGCAAAGCTGCCCAACCGAACAAGCTTTTCAACCCGAGCTTTTACGCTGTACGCGCGATCTCTCACCATGCGCTGATGCCTACGAATGTTCAGCAGCAGGCACGTTCCCAGATCCCCATGATAATTCATCCTATTTTTGGTGTGTGCCAACACTTTTGAATGCCACCAGCGAGCGCTCCTATCATATTTATCATGTCAAATGTGGCAACGGACAAATCTACACACCCGAATTGGGTAAATGTTTTGTAGATATGTTGAATTTGCAAGATTTGCCATTAAATTATGAACTTTATATGAGTAAATCGCCCGATGAGGAATGTGTGCGCGAAGAAGTGAAAATATTGCAGGCGGAAGAAAAAGTGAAGCTCAAAGAGGCAAAGCTGCGTGAGAAAATACGCAAGAAATATGAAAAGGAGTTGAGGAAAAAGGCGGCCAAAGAGGCAAAGGCACAAGCTAAGTTACAGGGTGTATCACTGGACGGAGATACATTCAATTGCGTGCAGGAAGGAAACTTTGCAGCTAAAGCGGAAAGCTTTTTTGACTATTTTGTGTGTTTGGATGAAAAGGGAAAGTTTAAAGCTGTTGGTTTGAAATGTGCGCAGGGACAAGGTTTTTCAGTCGCAAGTGGTACTTGTACGATATAGTGAAAATATAAAAGCCGTTTTTATTATTCACTTACAATTTTAAACTCTATTTAAAAACGGGGCTAACATATGTTCACTTTTTTTTATCTGTTTTTAAAGAAATTTATTAATAAAATCAAAAATTTCGAAAGCACAATGGTAAATTAAATAATCATTCTTTTTTGTTGGTTGAGAGCTTCTTTTCTTTTTGCGATATCAGCTGCAATTGAATGCTATAAGCAAGGTTGCCATTTAAAATTATTTTTAAGCCCATTTTCAGCACAAAACTGTTCAAAAAAATAAAAAGTAATAATAATGGAAGTACTCAATGTTTCAAATTTTAGACTAAAGTTTAAATTAAAAAACCAAAATTTCGTTTATTTGAAAATTTTTGAAATGCTATATTTCCTACATACAACAAAAAAACACGAGAAAATTTCCTGGACTGGTTTAGTTGAAAAAACATTTTTGGGTGGCCCTGGCATGCAAAAGAGCACACCGTTGACTTGAGTGGTTTAACAGTTATTCACCTCAGAGGTACACAAGAGCTTTCTTCGCGTAAAAAGCTTCCAAAAAGTGTACATAAGTAAAGAGTAAATGCAAAATGAGTAAACGAGAATGAAGTAAACCTCTCTCGATACGCAAACAGTAAAAATTTTCAAGCGAACAAGAGTCAGTAAAAACTTGCAGCAAAAACAGCTGTTGCCATTTTGATTGGTTAATAGTTCAAATCTTTTAGATTTGTGCTAGCAAACACTTTCTCAGTAAAAATTTTTATAAAATTTTAATGCACGCGAACAAAGCTAGAGTTGGTATTTTCCGTGTTCCAATGGGCAATGGTCCAGAGCCGAATAAAATTTTAACACGCAAATGCAATTACAACGAATATCCGGCATGCAATTTATTTTTTTATGAAAGAAAACAACTTAGCTCGTCGGAAAAAAATGATTAACACCTCATTAATTAAAATATAATGAACTACAAAACTGCATACTCTAAAAAAAATCACATAATTGGAAAACATATTTTGATAAAATTTTTTTTGAATTTGTCGCACATCTTATAATTCTTGTATTAGACCTTACCAAATTTTTTTCTATAGGCTTTGCAGAAAACGACCGTATATACATTTATGTCCGCCACTGTAAGCATTCGTAAATTTAATTATTTCAAAACAAGCACCATTTTAGTAAGAAATGGACCAAAGTGGCAACCATAAATATGACGTAATATGCAATGAGTCAACACGGTCCGAATATAAGGCGGCAATTAATTTGTTTTGTTTTTATTGATGCGTTTTAAATTGCACTTGATAAAACAGTAGGTAAGAAGTACTTCAAAAAATATTTATACTCATGTAGCACTTGAACTTATCACTGAAAAGTTTTATCAGGTAATCAGTTGTAATCGCATAAATATCAATTTGATAACACTACAAAAAAACATTTTGAATAAATATAAAGTCTTCTTGTTGAGTATAATTGGCAGTTATTTACCTGAGAACGAACGATTCAACACAGCGGTCCGTCGTAGTTGAAGAAAACGAAAAGAAAGTGTTAAGAAATGAAATTAATTTTAATTGGCTTACTGGCGGCGCTAGCCACAGTCGACGGGCAATTCATAAAAAATCCATGCAGAGAGGAAGGATATTTTTCGTACGTTGATAATACGGCCCCGTTTTACTATTGCTACAAGAACGCTGATGGCGGCTTCAATATTTACTATTTAACATGTTCAAATGGATATGTTTTTAGGAGAAGTGAAGGTTATTGTGTGCCGAAAGAAACGGTAACAACGACAACGGCTGCGTCATCAACTACAACTGTGAGTACTAGTACTACTACAGAGTCAACAACAACAACTCAGCGTCCCACGTCAACCGAGTCAGAAACTACTGAAGTCTCAACCACCACCACCGAAAGGCCAACAACACAAACGGTAAGCACTGCGAATACAGAACCTACTACACAAGTAACTGGAGAACCAAATACCACTTTTAAACCCACTGAAACAACTGAAACCACAGAGGGCACCGAAGCTACTACAGAGTCAACTGAAGAACTAAGTACGACTTTTGAACCTACTGAAACCACAGATGGCGCTGAAGCCAGTACAGAGTCAACTGAAGAGCCAAGTACCACTTTTGAACCCACTAAAGAAACTGAAAAACCCGATACCACTGAGGGAGTGGAAGCTACGACAGAGCCAAATGAAGAACTAAGTACCACTTTTGAACCCACTGAAGAAACTGATACCACAGAGGGCGCCGAAGCTACTACAGAGTCAACTGAAGAACTAAGTACCACTTTTGAGCCCACTGAAGAAACTGATACCACAGAGGGCGCCGAAGCCAGTACAGAGTCAACTGAAGAGCCAAGTACCACTTTTGAACCCACTAAAGAAACTGAAAAACCCGATACCACTGAGGAAGTGGAAGCTACGACAGGAGTAACCGAAGAACCAAGTACCACTTTTGAATCCACTGAAGAAATTGACACCACAGAGCGCGCCGAAGCTACTACAGAGCCAACTGAAGAACCTAGTACCACTTTTGAACCCACTGAAGAAACTGACACCACAGAGGGCGCCGAAGCTACTACAGAGTCAACTGAAGAGCCACGTACCACTTTTGAACCCACTGAAACAACTGAAACCACAGAGGGCGCCGAAGCCAGTACAGAGTCAACTGAAGAACCAGGTACGACTTTTGAACCCACTAAAGAATCTGAAAAACCCGATACCACTGAGGGAGTGGAAGCTACGACAGAGTCAACTGAAGAACCAAGTACCACTTTTCAACCCACTGAAGAAACTGATACCACACAGGGCGCTGAAGCTACTACAGAAGTAACCGAAGAACCCAGTACCACTTTAGAACCCACTGAAGAAACGGACACCACAGAGGGCGCCGAAGCTACTACAGCGGCAACTGAAGAAACAAGTACCACTCTTGAGCCCACTGAAGAAACTGATACCACAGAGGGCGCCGAAGCTACTACAGAGTCAACTGAAGAGCCAAGAACCACTTTTGAACCCACTGAAGAAACGGACACCACAGAGGGCGCCGAAGCTACTACAGAGTCAACTGAAGAACCAAGTACCACTCTTGAACCCACTGAAGAAACTGATACCACAGAGGGCGCCGAAGCTACTACAGAAGTAACCGAAGAACCCAGTACCACTTTAGAACCCACTGAAGAAACGGACACCACAGATGGCGCCGAAGCCACTACAGCGGCAACTGAAGAAACAAGTACCACTCTTGAGCCCACTGAAACAACTGAAACCACAGAGGGCGCCGAAGCCAGTACAGAGTCAACTGAAGAACCAGGTACGACTTTTGAACCCACTAAAGAATCTGAAAAACCCGATACCACTGAGGGAGTGGAAGCTACGACAGAGTCAACTGAAGAACCAAGTACCACTTTTCAACCCACTGAAGAAACTGATACCACACAGGGCGCTGAAGCTACTACAGAAGTAACCGAAGAACCCAGTACCACTTTAGAACCCACTGAAGAAACGGACACCACAGAGGGCGCCGAAGCTACTACAGCGGCAACTGAAGAAACAAGTACCACTCTTGAGCCCACTGAAGAAACGGACACCACAGAGGGCGCCGAAGCTACTACAGAGTCAACTGAAGAACCAAGTACCACTCTTGAACCCACTGAAGCGACTGAAACCACAGAGGCTTCTACAGAGTCAACAGAAGAGCCAAGTACCACTTTTGAACCCACAGAAACAACTAAAAACCCCGATGCCACTACAGAAGTAACTGAAGAACCAGGTACGACTTTTGAACCCACTGAAGAAACTGATACTACAGAGGGCGCCGAAGCTACTACAGAGTCAACTGAAGAGCCAAGAACCACTTTTGAACCCACTGAAGAAACGGACACCACAGAGGGCGCCGAAGCTACTACAGAGTCAACTGAAGAACCAAGTACCACTCTTGAACCCACTGAAGAAACTGATACCACAGAGGGCGCCGAAGCTACTACAGAAGTAACCGAAGAACCCAGTACCACTTTAGAACCCACTGAAGAAACGGACACCACAGATGGCGCCGAAGCCACTACAGCGGCAACTGAAGAAACAAGTACCACTCTTGAGCCCACTGAAAAAACTGATACCACAGAGGGCGCCGAAGCTACTACAGAAGTAACTGAAGAACCAGGTACGACTTTTGAACCCACTGAAGAAACGGACACCACAGAGGGCGCCGAAGCTACTACAGCGGCAACAGAAGAAACAAGTACCACTCTTGAGCCCACTGAAGAAACTGATACCACAGTGGGCGCCGAAGCTACTACAGAAGTAACTGAAGAACCAGGTACGACTTTTGAACCCACTGAAGAAACGGACACCACAGAGGGCGCCGAAGCTACTACAGAGTCAACTGAAGAACCAAGTACCACTCTGGAACCCACTGAAGAAAATGACACCGAAGCTACTACAGAGTCAACTGAAGAGCCAGGTACCACTTTTGAACCCACTGAAGAAACTGACACCACAGAGGGCGCTGAAGCTACTACAGAAGTAACCGAAGAACCCAGTACCACTTTAGAACCCACTGAAGAAACGGACAACACAGATGGCGCCGAAGCCACTACAGCGGCAACTGAAGAAACAAGTACCACTCTTGAGCCCACTGAAAAAACTGATACCACAGAGGGCGCCGAAGCTACTACAGAAGTAACTGAAGAACCAGGTACGACTTTTGAACCCACTGAAGAAACGGACACCACAGAGGGCGCCGAAGCTACTACAGCGGCAACAGAAGAAACAAGTACCACTCTTGAGCCCACTGAAGAACCAGGTACGACTTTTGAACCCACCGAAGAAAATGACACCACAGAGGGCGCCGAAGCTACTACAGAGTCAACTGAAGAACCAAGTACCACTCTTGAACCCACTGAAGAAACTGACACCACAGAGGGCGCTGAAACTACTACAGAAGTAACCGAAGAACCCAGTACCACTTTAGAACCCACTGAAGAAACGGACAACACAGATGGCGCCGAAGCCACTGCAGCGGCAACTGAAGAAACAAGTACTACTCTTGAGCCCACTGAAGAAACTGATACCACAGAGGGCGCCGAAGCTACTACAGAGATAACTGAAGAACCAGGTACGACTTTTGAACCCACCGAAGAAAATGACACCACAGAGGGCGCCGAAGCTACTACAGCGGCAACTGAAGAAACAAGTACCACTTTTGAACCCACAGAAACAACTGAAACCACAGAGGGCGCCGGAGCCAGTACAGAGTCAACTGAAGAACCCGATACTACTGAGGGCGCCGAAGCAACTACAGAAGTAACTGAGGAAGCAAATAAGCCAACTTCTTACACCCCAGTTTCAACTGAAGCTTCAAATACCACTGAAGAGCAAATAACTACCGAACGTCAGAGCCAGCAAGATATGGAGGAACCGAAACCTTTCAAATGTGCTTATGAAGGCTTCTTCCCGGTGCGAAATGATTGTGAGCAGTTTTATTACTGCACCGAACACAACGGTCAACTAATACAATACGAATTGAACTGCCCACGAGGTCAGAAATTCAATAGAAACACCTTATGTTGTGATCCCAGTTACAAAAAATGCGATGGAGATACTGAAGCGTCTGAAGTAGAACATCATAAATCATTCAACTGCATAATGCCGGGCAATGCCAGTGACTCAAAAGATTGTACCAAATACTATAATTGTGAATATAGTTGGAAGAAACGTGAATATTTGCAAACACCCAGCGTATGTCCGCGCGGTAAAGTCTTCAATACATTAACAAGATCGTGCAAACGAGAGGGTAGATTGACGTGTTTGGGGCGACCGATAGGCTCAAAATATCACAAATAATGAAATGTCAAGGGAAATGTGTTGTTGATTTAAGTTGTTTATAATGAGAAAATAAAAAGGCTCAGATGATGATATTTATTACGATAATTCGAATTGAAAAAAAATTAAATAGTTTTTCTTTTATATGTTGCGATAAATTGGTAAGTGCAGAGAGTACTTTAATTGATTTTCAAATTGCTCACAAAATTCTCATGTTGACTGATTAAATACAAGGCGAATTAATGGAAGGGTGAAGCCAGGCGAATTACAAACCTACAAACAATGTATTTTGTTTTTGTTATTCCTGGGACAAATGTCCAAATCCTTTGGCGGCGAAATTTGTAGTGTCAAAATTTGAGAAAAAGTAGCTATCAGCTAATGCCAATTTATATTTAATTCGCCTTGATTTCTAATTTCAGCTACACCATTTTTTTTTGCATGTACATATTAATTAGTTATCAGGAAACATTGACAGGTGTACTTAAACAACTTCAACTGATAAAGTTTGACATAGCAGCAAAATATCTAAAAATAAAAATGGTTATGAATGAATTTAATGGTCAGTTTTATATACTAGATGCTTGCTTCCGGTAGCACACAATTCCAAGCTGGAAGGTTATTCGAATATTCAGTTTTATGAAAATATATTTTTTTTTGTTAACCAGTACTGATTTTTAAATGAGCTAAAGATTTTAGATTTTATAATAGATTTCTTATATTTCCAATCAGGGTTGGGTTTTTCGATACAATTGTACTTTTTCGATACAATTTGCCTCAAGAAAGTACTGAAGTACTACGCTGTCGCATTTGGTACAATTTCGCCTATATACTAGACCAATCTCTCACTTACTTCCTTAAAATAGCCATCTAACCGCCTAGGCGATTTCATACTCAGTGAAAATAAATTTGTGGGTAGAAGGCGATCATTCCATTTGACAGCTTACAATATTATTTCTAATTTAGTAATTGAAGTGGTAGCGGTAGCTTTTCGTGGTAAATAGTTTACATTTACGAAATGAACAGTTGCGACTGTGTAGATTATCAATATCTGGGTGATTTGGTGAAAATGATTTAGTGTGTCGGCGAATATCAACTTACATTGGAATAGATACATATGTAGTTTATCATTAAGTTGGATATCTTTTTTTTTAAATGAACTTAATAGTAAAGTCTATTTTGGGCAGAACGAAGTTTGCCGGGTCAGCTAGTATGTAATAATAATATGTTACACGTATGAGGAAAGAATATTTATGTCTTTCAAAAACTTTTATTGAACTAAGAAAAATGTTTCCATATAAATAAAAAGAAAAACTGATTTCAAATGTATTTTTATTTCGGTACTAAAAAAAAAAATATATATATAAATAATAGGGCAATATATGCGAATCCATACAAAATAAAATTCGGTACAATTTGAACGAAAAAAGTACGATTTTTGAGTAGACATAGTACAATTCATGAAATATCATTTCCCAACCCTGTTTCCAATTCGAAATCTGCTAGACTGCTTCATTAGCGACATTTTTGGCACGTTCTGTTAACCATGAGGATCTTAAAACGATGGTTTGTTTGTCAGCTGAACAACTATTTCGGTTAATTTTTAATAAAAAAGGTTGGATGTTCTATTTAATAAAAAATTATTAAAAATAAAAACAATAAGAATTTTCGTTCAAAACTCTCATATCCTAAATAAAACAAGAAATTATTAAAAAAAAATAATACAAATTTTCGTTTATAATTATTAAAATGCTAAATAAAATAAAAATTATTTAAAAATGCAATAAGAGTTTTGTTAAATATTATTATAATCCTAAAAAAAGGAATTACTAAAAAAAAACAATAAGAAAAGGATTTTAAAAATTCCGCTGTTAAAAGAAAAAACTTTTTAAAAATTGGACTAGATATATATGTATATACATATATATATGGCGCGATATACAACAGTTATATCATCAACCTCCTAGGAGATTTTTGCACCGAGCTTCTCTTCCTACTAATTGGCGGGACCTACGGTTTTTCGCCGACTCCGAACGGCATCTACAAAGCAGATGAGTTTTTGCTAAGAAACCTTTCATGGCAGAAATACACTCGTAGAGTTTGCCAAACCACTGCCGAGGGGCGACCCCGTTTTAAAAAACTTTTTCAAACCACTTTTTGATGTAACCTGTACCAGGGCTCGAACCAGGACCTTCGGTGTGGTAGGCCGACAACACTACCTCCACACCACGGTGGAGGGGGACAATACCCTTAAATATATTAATGATATAATACGAAAAAATAGTAATTGAAATTTAATGGCGACCTTAATTTTTTTCGATTTTGAAAAATTGAAAATTTTTTTTCCCAAAATATTTTTTTCATAAAATTTTTCATGGATCGAAATTTAGAAATTTTGTGTGTAGACAGTTAATAAGCTTAAAAAATAAAAAATTGAAATTTTGTGAAAATTTAAAAATAAACAATTTTTGCTAAAAATTATTATAATCCTAAATAAAAAAAAAATTATTAAAAAAAAATTGTAATATTCGTTTAAAAATATTATACATAATCCTTAATAATAAAAAAAAAATTGTAATCTCCGTTTAGCTTGATATATTTAGCACACCGATATTCCTTCCGCTTAATAGTACAAGTTTACGAGTTGTAGTTTCACAGCTTTCAAAAAACTGTGGCCATAACCTTATTTACCCCACAGACTTACTTTCACTGCTTAATCCTTCACCCGAAGAAACCCACTGTCTTTGAAATATTCATGTAAAATGTGATGTATTCACTGAGTTAAAATACATATCCGCTGTCATTAATAAAATATAGCAACAATAACAACAGTTTGGCACAATATACCGCCGAAGAGAGTAAGGCCAAACTTCTCTTCCAACATATACAATATTGCTATTTTACGAATCAAACTAAGAACCTTTTACCTATACCTCAAAATGAAATTGGTTTAATCCAATTCCATAAATAAATCAATACCTTCTTACTTAGCTCATGAGTCATGAGTCATCAATTAGTTAAAAATGTTCTATCAGTCAGCACCTGTACTTCAAATTTAGAAGATAACCATAGGATGGCATTGTCTTTGCCTTAGATAATTTTTATCATTTAATTAAAAAAATTAATAAGATTTTGGAAGACACCTAAATTTACTATAAAAGAATTCCAACAACCAAAGCGTGAGCTATTTACGCTTGAACGATTTAAGCAAAAGTGTCCAAATAGTGAAGACTTTGAAAAATATCGTCGTTCTGGAAAATATTTAAAAAGTGAAGAAATGAAATTGATTATTCTTGGTCTAATTGGCGTACTCGCAATTAACATTGTCAATGCGGATTGGTTTGATGGCGTTAGAAAAAATTCGGGAAATAAAATCGCCATTGTTGGCAGTGCAATTGGGGGTAGTAATATTAATCCAAGAGAAGAAAATGATATTACAACTGAAGAATCACATGGTGTGACCAAGCCAACTGAGGTCACAGACACGTCTAAGGTAACGGAACCATCCACTACAGAAACGCCAGATATAGCTGACACAACCGAGGAAACAGGCACTGATACCACAGAGACCACCGAGGAATCGAGTACAGAAACTACAGAGGAATCAAGCACTGATACCACAGAGACCACCGAGGAATCAAGCACGGATACCACAGAAACCACCGAGGAATCAAGCACTGATACCACAGAAACCACCGAGGAATCAAGCACGGATACCACAGAGACCACCGAGGAATCAAGCACTGATACGACAGAGACCACCGAGGAATCAAGCACGGATACCACAGAGACCACCGAGGAATCAAGCACTGAAACTATTGAAACAACTGAAGATCCAATAACAACTGACAGCCCCACCACTGAAGGACCAACACTTAATTGCCCTGGTTTTCATGCTCTGCCTGGTTCTTGTATCAATTACACTTACTGTGCCATTATTGCTGGTGAAATGCACAATTACACACTCACTTGCCCTAAGGGTCAACAATTTAATAATGAAACGAATTTTTGTGATGCCAACTTTAAATGCAACGCAACAACAACAAGTACCACTGCAGCACCAACAACAACTGTAGCGCCAACTACAACAAAGCCACCAGCTTTTGATTGTCCTGATGAGGGTTTCTATCCGCTGTCTGGTTCTTGTATGCAATATGCTTACTGTGCTGATATTGCAGGTGATATCAAATACTTTTCGCTTACGTGTCCTAAAGGTCAACAATTCAATTACAATAACAATTTGTGTGAATCCAATTTTGATTGCATGAAACAATAAAATGTTTTATTTGTGAATGAAAGATGTGGAAAATAAAAATAAAATAAAAAAAATAAAAATTAACAATTAAAAAAAAAATATTCCAAAAAATTATTGAAAAAATTAAAAAAAAAATGTTATAAATATTAAAAAAGTATTATTATTAACCTTGAGCTCATTCATAGTCAACAAATAAATATCATTAAAATTAAATGATTACAAAAAAAATTTTAATTGGAATCTTACAATTACTTGATTACTTGAAAATATTTAAAAATCTTACAATTACTTGATTACTTTATCATTTCGAATCCGGGCTACAAATAATGCGATTACAGTGATAATATGATTTTTGTTTAGAATTATGATTATGACAGCTGTTAAGTAATGATTGCTAATCGTAATGATTACCAATTATTATTGATTGCAGACACTTTTTGGTTCTTAATGATTAAAAAATGAAAAAAAAAAATTAAAAAAAAATAATCAAAAACATTAAAGAAAAACAATATGCTTGATTACTTTTGATTGATTTTGATTACTGTTTGATATTATTTCAGACAAAAATAAGATCATCAAAGATAATTAAAAGGGTCAAAAGTAATTAAAAAAAATCAAAAGTAATCAGAAACAAAAAAAGAAAAAATAGTTGACTGCTTTTATTTTATTTTTGCTTATTTTCTATTTCGAATGATAATGAATTACTAATTAATTTTTTTAAAACAATTAAAGTGATCATTATTGAATTAAAGAACCAATCAATTAATTACTTCATTCTAATGGGCATTTAACTGGACTGCTTTACAGTAATCCATTTCCATAGTTCGACCAGTTTCGTTGCTATCCATCAATATATGTACTAGGGTGATTTAAAAGGCTTATCATAAGCTCTGAGAAGCAGCAAAGTAAGGCCGAGTTTTCTAGTTTCAAATAAATAAAATTACCATAAAGTATAAGTTTATGAAAAAATATTATTTTGAAAATAGTGCATTTTTTTAAAGTTCCATAAGCTCAAGACCAGCCAATTTGTGAATAACGGTAGACTGTTACCCTATCATTCCTAAAACCAAACTCTTTGGATTCACTTACATATTTACCTAGTAAAATACATATTTGTAAATAAATTAATATACTTAATAGGTTACATATATTCTTATATTGTTCTCAGTATTCTGTTGTAAATTTAATCTCTTTCTCTTCTACATTTATAGTACAAATAAATATTTCTTAGGAAATGTTTTATCAGTTTTAATTTAAAATGAACTCAACAATCTATCAGAAAGTTTTATCACAAGATACTAAGTAAGCTGTTCCAAACGACGTTATAAAGTAGATTGCTTGACTCATATACAAAGAATGCTGAGTGGTAATCCAAAAACGAAACGCAAAAAGAAGAAAAAACTATGGTGAGTTTTTCTCTCTCAGGCCTCTGAGCAAAAGCTCGTTAAACTAATTTGGCCTTGAAGTTAGTATCGGACTTTAACCCAGCTTAAGTATGCTCTACTGTATATGTTTCGAGTCCTATGGCAGATACGAAAATCAAGTATTCACTCTAGAAATGTTTTTCTAATTTCGAAGCTTCAAGATGGGTTCCATTGCTTAGTTCTTATTATTGCTGTTATGTTCAAAATACCCAATCTAACGACGTCCATTAGAAAGCAATCTGCAGACTACTTCCTGTAATAAAATTAACGAAATTTTGTTTTGTTTAACAAAAAATTGGGCCTATACTTCCCGCAGTTAAATTGATAAGAAAATATTTTTATTAACTTAATACTTTATCTACTGAACTTTCGCTTTGTCGCAGTAATCACTTAATGTTGGATATATTTCGAATGTTTAATTTGAAAAATCTCTTACACGAATGCAAATGTTAAATTAAAATATTTCAGAACACCACCAACTTTCTGCTGCCTCCACATTGGCTCGACTCGTGTTTGGCCTATGCGGATTATCGGTTAGACCACGAATATTCATATTCTGTAGTTTTCTCTATAGTCTTCTATAGAATGATTCGTGCGAACTTTGGTACGAGTATTCGTCATATCCCCACTCCATATCTAAACGTTTTCAATAAAAAAAAAACACAAAAATTTAACCTACACACATTTGATGGAGTGAACGGAAGTTTCTTAATGAGTTCCCGGTAATCTTTATAGTATTTGGAAATTAATTTAATTGAAGTGATAAGGTGGGTATACAAAGCTTCTAAACAGGTTGTGACAAGTTCTTAATGTTGGAAAAATTATACATACATATGTATACATAATTGAATCTTAGAAATAATTTTAAAATTTTACACCTATTTCAAACTCTTCAAAATCCAAAAAGCTTGTTTTTTGAGTTTATAAAAATTTATACTAACAACTATACAAAATCTTCCCGTAATAATTATGCCTCAGATATGTATATACTTTTGAGTCAACCGTGATTATTCAGGGGACTCATATAAACCTGTAAAAGTATTTTTAGTTTCATAAGCTTTATTTGGCAATTTTTTTAAATAATTGTTGTGAGCAGTAATTTCTTTGAGTTTTCAAAAACTTTTTATGGAAGAAATTTTTTACTATAAAAGTCTTTTCAAAATAATTAATTTTATAATAGTTTTATTTTTTTGTCTTAAAATAAGGCTTTAATTTATTTGATTTTATTTATAATGTGGTTGATATACAAAATAAACAAAATCGAAGAGCATAGTCAGGTCCATCGTTCTGATAGCCTAATGGTTAACAGAACATGCCAAAATATCTCTGATGAAGAAGTCTGGCAGCTTAAGGAATGGATCTATAATAGAAGATATAATATCTAATTCTGGGATGCAGTTTTCAACTATCGATTTGAGTTACATAACGATACAATTTTTCTTCTTTGCAAGTTTTTAAAAGAAAGTAAGGTTTTATAAATAGACAAACCCATGCACGCCGCTCTCTCAAGCTAACCTAACTTAACTTCGCTTAACTATTCACATTACTTGCAAATTAACAACAATGAGATCAAAATTTGACAACAAAAAAAAAAAAACAACAGTCGAAGGAAAATTTACAAATTCCTCAAGTAACGTTGTTATGTAAGAGCAGTTCGTGTCTCAAACACAACAACAATACTCGTACAAAACAATGTGAGAATTTTAATGTGCGATGAGCTGCGTGAACAGAATTTGTACATCGTCCAAGCGTTGCTGCAGTGAAAAGAGATGGATGGCCAAGCATTTGGCCAAAAATGCGTTAACAATAATCATAATTGTTTAACATTTCCCGTTTTTGGCAATACGAGCTTTTTGAATTGACCTCTTTAAGTTGTACTATGCGCTCTTATTTGTACGTATGTATGTATGTATGTATGTATGTATGTATGTACCTATAATTATATACTTTTATGGCCATTCGTAGATATTCATTACTTTACTTACAGACATTTTATTACAACTAAGTTTATTTAAAAGTGGTTAGATACGACCATAGTATATCAACAGTGGTGATCGTAAAAAAAGCAGTAGAGTGGGGAGAAGCAAAAGTAGAAGGGTAGATGCAGAAATAGGTACAAATGAAAACTATCTCTGTCAATAAAAATAATTCCTCACCCTGCATCAAACCCCAGCCCCTTATTATCTGAGTCAAGCACACTTCCTCACCATGCATGTCTGTTATTTTTATGAACTTTAGTGTACTATCTTTGAAGACGACTTGTCTGTATGTATTTACATATATTCACCTGTTTGACGATTGATGCGGCAGAAGTGACCATTTGAAATCGCTCTCACGTAAAACAAATAAAAAAAAGAAAACAAATCGTTTAACACTGCGTAACAGCAAGCAATTGTTGCAGCAAGAATAATAACAATAACAGAAAAAATACTCATAAATATTAGCAAGCAACAACAAAAAAGCTGAGGATTGTACAATTTGACAGTTTCATTTTCGTTTCGCAGTGGTTAACGGCCATTAAACCGTCGATGGGATGGATGAGGAGCAATACCCAGCAAACAAATCAGGGCTGGAGGAAATCTTTAAAAAGTTTATTGAAAAAAAAAATTGGCCCCGCTAGCTAAAAGATAGAAAATGTTTATAAAGCTCTTATAATTTATTAATTTATAATTTTTTTTTAAATTATTTTGTTTTATTTTATTTTAGTTTAGTTTGTATTATTTTGTTTTATTTTATTTTACTTTATTTTATTTTGTTTTATTTTAATTTATTTTATTTTATTTTACTTTATTTTATTTTATTTTATTTTATTTTATTTTATTTTATTTTATTTTATTTTATTTTATTTTATTTTATTTTATTTTATTTTATTTTATTTTATTTTATTTTATTTTATTTTATTTTATTTTATTTTATTTTATTTTATTTTATTTTATTTTATTTTATTTTACTTTATTTTATTTTATTTTATTTTACTTTATTTTTTATTTTATTTTATTTTATTTTATTTTACTTTATTTTTTATTTTATTTTATTTTATTTTATTTTATTCTATTTTATTTAATTTAATTTAATTTAATTTAATTTAATTTAATTTTATTTTATTTTATTTTATTTTATTTTATTTTATTTTAATTTATTTTATTTTATTTTATTTTATTCTATTTTATTTAATTTAATTTAATTTAATTTAATTTAATTTTATTTTATTTTATTTTATTTTATTTTATTTTATTTTATTTTATTTTATTTTATTTTATTTTATTTTATTTTACTTTATTTTATTTTATTTTATTTTACTTTATTTTTTATTTTATTTTATTTTATTTTATTTTACTTTATTTTTTATTTTATTTTATTTTATTTTATTTTATTCTATTTTATTTAATTTAATTTAATTTAATTTAATTTAATTTAATTTTATTTTATTTTATTTTATTTTATTTTATTTTATTTTAATTTATTTTATTTTATTTTATTGTATTTTATTTTATTTTTTATTTTATTTTATTTTATTTTATTTTATTTTATTTTATTTTATTTTATTTTATTTTATTTTATTTTATTTTATTTCATTTTATTTGATTTTATTTTATTTTATATTATTCTTTTTTATTTTATTTTATTTTATTTGATTTTATTTTATTTTATTTGATTTTATTTCACCTTTCACTAAACACAAAGTTAACATGGTCACTAGTTTTTTGCCTAAAAATATTTTTTAAACCATTTTCAGAAATGTGTGTTGGTTGTTAATGGACATTATTTATTTTCTGCATTTATTTAAAGTAGGACTGGTAGTATTTACGTCTAAATTGTCAGTATTTGTTCATCTGCCAACCTGTCAGCAGGTCAATTGTTTTGCCTGTGTGTAGGCGTGTGTGCTGTTACACTCGCTTACGCAGTGGCCCATGTCGATTACCGTAATACCTCTGCAACATTTTTGGACGTGTCTTGACTGCTCATTGCCGTAGTACCAATTCAGTTCGATGTGGTTGCGTAGGCAACACACGCGCCACAAAATATGCATTCATTTTTTTTTGCACAGCCCAGTGCTGTGAGTTGTGAATTTTTAAATAGAATTTGTTGTGGCACGTCTTTGTTAGTTTGGCAATTTCGGCAACTAAATAACTGCGAAATTGTCATTACGATGAACCGCCCTTGCAAACCTACAAACTTACCTCATAGACACTCACTTCGCACTCAACCACGCACACGCAAATTCGCTCTTTGTCATCCAACACGGATTGAAGATTTTTCAACAATTGTTTAAATAATTGCAACTTTCACTAATTTGTGTTTCAAATGGTAAAAATTCAATTTGGCAGATGACTTTAATGACTTATCTGGTGGAGTTAGGTTTCATAGTCAAGAGTAAAGAAGTACAGTTTGTCCATTTGAAACATTGTCATTCGACTTTTTGAAACTTGGGGGTTTCTACCGAAATTATTTATATATTTTTTAATCAAAGAAAATAAAATATCGACTTTTTATGTTCACGACTATAATTTAAAATTATTTTTATTTCAGTATCTTTGTGCTTTTTTACGTTTGAGCTAGAAAAGAAAGCTAAAACTTAACAATTGCTAACTTAAAAGTAATTGAAATTTAAAAAATAAAACAAACTTTTTAAAATTTCGCTCAATTTGTAAGTCAAAATAGAAGGTAGAAAGAACTTCCACTCCTTTTTGGAGTCAGAATTAGAGATTTTTTCAACAAAAACTCTTATTCTTTAAATAGTTTCTATTTTATTATTAATGCAATTTTATTATTATTATGAAAATCAAAAAAAAATTCCTTAAGTCAAAAAAAATTTTAGTTTCACTTTTTAAATCAATCATTTTCTGAGTAGATAATAAAATTACAAAGAATTTAAAAAAAATTTAAAATTTTTACTTTTTATTTTTAAGCAAAAATTCAACTTTCGTTTTTAGATAAAAAAATTGTTATTCTATTATTATTACTAAAAAGAAAATATTTTTAAGCATTTAGAATTTCCACTCCTTTTCTTGCTCAAAAAAAATTTTTTTTTTAATTAAAAAATAAAATTACAAAAGGTCAAAAAAAAAACTCTGAAATTTTACTTTCAACTTTTTAAACAAAAATAAAAAAAACAGTATTTTTTAGCAAAAAAAGA
Organism: Sphenella marginata; assembly: GCA_951509765.1. NCBI lineage: Eukaryota > Metazoa > Arthropoda > Insecta > Diptera > Tephritidae > Sphenella > Sphenella marginata. Next base: position 33,123,337 of record OX608081.1, on the reverse strand, counting down.
TTTTAATTTTATTTTTGTTAAGTCAAATATTAAAAAATAAAAGCAGTACTTTTTAAGTCAAAAATGTGTACATGTTAAAATATTTTTGGTTATTTTTTTGTTACTTGATTTTTAAATTTTTTCAGCAAAATTAAATTTAATTAATTTAAAAATTAATTAAAAATTACAATTAGAAAAGCTCAAAAATAAACTTTGAAATTAAACTTTCAATTGTTTAAACAAAAATTAAATAACTCAGTATTTTTTAAATAAAATAAAGTAAAATTATATTTTTGTTTAGTCAAAAATTAAAAAAATAAGACCAATATTTTTAAAGTCAAAAATATGTAAATAATAAAAAATTTTGGCAATTTTTTTGTTACTTGATTTTTAAATTTTTTCATTAAAATTAACTAAAAATAATCGAATTTTAATTTTTATCAACTTTTCTTGAAACTTAATTTTTGAAGTCAAAAACAAAAGTGGAAATTTTTGTTGCTTTTGGTTTTTATGATCTAAATTTCCGGTAGTTAATTTTAATTTTAGTTTTGATAAAAATTTTTTTTAATTAAAACAATCAATATTTCGATTTCAATATGAAGCCATCATCAGCAATCCTCAGCTGTGTCCCTGATTTCAAATGTTTTACTATCTGCATTTCAAACAAACAACAATTGAATACTATTAAGATATGCCCCTATATGACCTTCTATTGGGATTGTTTCTAGATACATACATTTGTTCACGTGAAATAAATCATGGTGCATACATACAAACAATCTACAATCATATCCACATGTAAACAAAACCATTCATACCATTCCGTAGCGTGCAAAATTGTTTTTCTCATCTTTCTAGAGAGCAATCGGCCAGCAGCTCCCAAACTCTCCAAACAACAAACAAGCCAGCCAGGTAAACCAACAACATTTGCAAACATGCTTTCTTGTTTGTGTCTGACTATTGTTGCTTTTACCTTTTGCCACCAACTCTCCACACGTCGGAGTAGTGGCTAGTTGGCTGATGCAGTGGCTCCTACCTGTCGTGCAACAAATGCGTCCACTTAGTACGAGTGCGCATGCGCGCATTGACGGTTCAGTTTTTTTCTCGCTTAACGCGTTCGTGAAGCAAGATGTGTGCGATGGCATAGTTTTTTCTGTGTTTGCGTATAGAAAGATTTTTTTGCGAATGATATAGAAGAATACGAGTACATAAATCACAAAAAAAAAAATCTATAAATTGTTTTTAGCAAAAAATCAAAATCAAAAAAAAAAACAACAAGACGTGAAAGTGAAAACTAAGGTGTACCTAAAGTGGGAAATATTTAAAAGATTTAATATTCGATTTGGTTATTGAAGTGAGATTGAGTGATGCTGTGAGTTCTTTTACCTGCTGAAAACATAAAATAGCAAATAACCGGAAAAATAACATAAAGGAAAACAAAATCGCATGTGTCCGAGTGTGAAGAGTGCAGAGAGCAGAAATTAAAGGGAATATAAAAATTGTTTTTCCTTAAGGATTCAGTGGAGTGTAATTGGTACCTACCTTTTTCAGTGGATACTTCGAAATAAACCAAAAGCAAAATGGTAAGCGAAAAACTTAATTAATTTAATTTTCGTGGAGGGATCTTATGAAGAAAATAGTGACGCAGCAGATTTTGGATTTCCATAGCTGCCCGCTTCCTCGCCGTCTTGTAGCCTGTTATTATTCCTTTACAGCTTTCGGGAACATTTTTCTTTTTGTAAAAACCCGTCTTTTTCCTCTTCGTTTCCCGATATCGCTCACTTATAACTCCTTTTGCTCCCTTGAATAAGGTGGCAACCATCCTCTTTTTATAGACAGGTATGTAGATATTCCGCATGAAACTCACAGTTTTCCAGGTTAGATGCGATTTTAAGTCGTGAATCGGAAATAAGATATGAATACTCACCACATCATTAGGTAAAAGATTGCTGGATCGTTCTCTGTCATAGTATGATGGACCTCGCCTATGTATGTATGTATATCTTCTGTCGACCACGACATGATAAATTTGATTCTCGTTTTTAATTCAGAAGACAACCATAAGGCCTGATGTATATCTTGCTTCTTCGACTTCCCTAAAATCCACACCCAGCTCCATTCATTCAAAGGACTGCCCATATCTTCGAAGTGTTTGCCCGTATCCGAGGTTACTAACTCACAAGACCGCATTATTTTATGCCGTGACCTGGTTGATGAATATCTTAAGAATGGAGGACATCCAAATTTTCTAAACATTCTAGGTATTGGTAGTAAAATAACAGCCCTAGAAAGGTGCTCACGGTCGTCATGTTGTTGTTGTGGTCATCAGAAATAATATTTCACACAACGCTAACCTACTAGGACTCAATTAGTTAGACAAAAACATTTTTTTCCGACTCACTCATCGAGCCCTAATATGCCAAAGGACCCCATACTTTCTCCCTTCAGGACGCGACGCTAAGCATCACGCGAGTTGCTTACAGATTCTTACAATAGAGTGCAGGGACGAGGACCTACCAGTCGGGACAGAACATGGTTGCCCAAGGGGATTACGTGGCAGAGATGCAACCACTCAATCTTTTACTCTCTTAGCTATTGAAGTGTCTCAGAAGTGTTTGGAGATAGCACTTTTTCTTACTCCTTTTTGGACTTAGCGGGTTTTACTGTCATCAGAGTTGGCTATGTAAGACTTCTAGTATTTTGTAACTAAGAGGACTAAGTGGTTTTCTAATATTATACTGATCGAATAGTTCAATCTCACCGTTGCATAAAGTAATAGATTAACTAGTGGCAGGGGCGGATCCATGGGGGGTGAATTTTGGGTTCAAACCCTCCCCTTTCAGAAACCAAAATCATATTTTTCGGGAACGGTGAATAAAAGATGTCCGCGATATTTAAAAAATAAAATGTGGACCTTCTCCCTTCCAAAATCCAGCATCCGCCACTGCCTAGTTTAGATCTTTTATTGCAAAAGCGTGCTTTACTTTAATTGCAATTTGCTTTTTAATATCGCTTAGTATCTTATAAAAGTGTGAGTACTAATAAAATAAAAAAATAAAAATAGTAATAAAACAATTTATGTGAAATGAAGAAATAGATTAAACATAATATTACACATTAGACTGCGCTAAAAAAAAATTGTGCATTTAAAAAAATTCCCCCCATAGGTCACACTTGTACTAATCATGATTGCGATAATTGTAAAGTATTAAAAACATTTTTCTAATAACAAATTTTTATTCGCATAGAGTAAGCTCCTATTCAAGGTAAAACATGCCCAAGTCATAAAGTTAAAAGTGCAAGAGCAGCCGTTTCAAAGGTGTCATAAAAATGAAATGAAATGATGAACCACATCTAAGTAATTTAAATGAAAACATGTACGAATACTTGTATGTATGTATGTATGTATGTATGCACATATGCAACAGTGAGATATAAAACGTAAAATTTATTTAGTTTATAAATTATGCACTCGAGCAACTCCGACAGTAAATCGCCGCCAGCACCTTGAAGCGATAACATTTTATGTGACGAATTTTAAGCTGAATTGTAATACCAGAAATTGCACAAAAGAAACATTTAGGCAAATGCCAAATGCAATGACAAAACTTTATAATTAAGCTTATTACGAGTAGTGCATGCAAGAAGGAAGAAGATGCTACCCTGTAGGAAATACTTAGTGTGACGTACATACGTATATGACATATGGTGATGTGAATTAAAACATGGCATTCATGCTATGAAGGTGAGAAGGTGATTGTGAAACGACTTGACTTGTGACACAACAGTGGCCGACAAAACTATGCATACCCCCTTTTTTTGTATGTTTTCACCAACTTCGGCTTCAGAAAATTAATTTTAACTATTTTCCTGTAAGAGAACTTATCAAAATCTAATACAAAAACTATAAATTATGTTTTAAATATTTATGGGAAATTCGCAAAAATTAGACAAATTTTCATCAAAATTTTCAACTTTTTTCTCAGAATTTTTTTGAAAATGCAGATTTGTAGCGTATTCAATTTTAGTCTGATAAAGTGTTGGTCTCAAGTCTGTAAGAAATTTTCCTGATTTTTGGCGATTTTTTTTCTGAAGAGCTTTCGTGTTTTCTTTCATACAAATTTATGAACATAGCCACTGTAATTTTCACTGCAGTTATGTAGTACGTCAAGCAGGGGAGGATGCACGGGGTGTTAGGGTTCCCGAATTCAAAAAGTCATATTTTTTTGGCACTGTACATGAAAGATGTCCTCAAAATGTGGTTAAAAAAGTTTTAAATATAACACTCTACAAATATCAAATCTTTAAAATTTATATACTTAAAATCCTAAAAAAATGTTGCTATGTATCTCATAGGGGCCAGTGACTATACTGCAGGCTCGACTAAGATTTGTTAAGTGTAAGTGCATTTGCCGGTCATCGTGTCACGCCTACTTGCATTCGATTGTCATCGTGTCTTTCCTAATTCGCAGTCAAGCTTGTTGTATAGTCACGAGTCCCTCTAACACATTCACTCTTCACTTCCGACTGTAATAAATCTAGTCAGTCCAAACAGTGGATTACTCATGCAAACCAAATATACTTTGTAGCAAATAGCAAATAGCGTCTAACTGACCATTAACATAAATACACAGCTTGAAGAATTATGGCACACACACACACTTGATATTCGGACATCAAATTACCATATCAAAAGCAATCAAAATTTCACAAGCAATATCTGTGTGTGAAGCGCTTGGTTGTCGGTGTGGGTGAGCGGCAAAGCGAGAGTTCATTGAGAAAAAAGTCAAAGACATACAAATGTGTGAATGCGGTTGTGAATTGTAAATACAAAGCAGGGGCGGATCCAGGGGGGTTGGAGTCCAAACTCCCCATTGCGGAATTCAAAAAGTCATATTTTTCAGAAACTGTGGATAAAACCTGTCCTCGAAATGTTAAAAACAAATTTGGCCCCCCACTTTCCAAAATCCTGGAGCCGCCACTGCTACACACATACATAAATATGTATATAAGGTAAATAATGCAGAGTGAAATGAAAAATTAGTCTGGTTCTTGATGATTTTATTGCGAAATTTCACTTTTACGAAAAAATAAAATGAAAACAATAAATATTTGCTTATATGTATGCATGTATGTATGTATGTTAACAACTGGCTAAGTCACTTTACGTATCAGCACAGCTTTTAAGCAAGGCTTAAACATTTTTATTATATTTTAAATAATTTTTTTTTAAATCTTTTTGCCTTTCTCAAAAATCAAAAAAAAAATATTTTTAAATATTTTTCCAACAATTGTAAATATTTACTTGATGTCGCTAAATTTTTGTACACAATTGATTATAGAAATCCTCATCAAATTTGGTCGGCTTCCAGCTGTCTTTTCGACCAAGTCTATGCGCTCGACGCGTCACTTTGTTGTTGACTGCTTAGACGTGCGCTTTCTACGGCTCATCCCGAGTCGTTGACTTGCTTAATGCGCACAATTATGCAACACCACACATTGCAGTTATATAAATAAGCACAAATAAAATATAAAAAAAAAAATGTTTTTATTAGAGATGCCAATTTTTGGAATTTTTATTAGCGGGATTCCGGGGTTGTGGAAATTGACTATACCCGAACAGTTTAGCTTCAAAAAACTTAATAAACTGTGCGAGATGCAATCAAAATTGTTAATGTACATATGTATATGTATATGAGAAATAATTTGATTTTTAAAAAAATTTCGTTTTTGATCTCCAACTAAATAAATCACACAGATTTACTCACATTTCCATAAGAATTAAAATTGGTTTAAAAAGCTTTAAAATGACATTTCCATACAAATTTTGTATAACAAGAGCTTTATAAAATTTTTTTAAATTTTTGTGAATATCTTCGTGGCTTAGCTTTTAGCAACATTTTTTCAATCCCGAAATTTCCGGGTTTTGCGGGAAAGACTATTTCGGGATTGTTAGAAATACATCCCTATGTACATTGCACAGCATGTCGCCTATATTATTACTACAAATATACATTTAGACTTACTCAGGTGCTATTTCATTTTCCTGTTGCCGCTTTTCTGCAACGCCAGCTCGACAAAACATTTGATTTTATTTTTGTTGTTGTAATTTCTATGGCTTCAGAGCAGAGTTCGTAAGGAACTAACATACAGGAACTGTGACCTAAAACAAGCTGGAGATCTCGTCCATTAATATGCAATGCTCCTTTTGAGAAATTATTTTCCAAAGCTTTGAGAGCTTTAACTCGAGGAAGAACTGAACACATTTACATATCTGCTAAATCGGTTAATAGATCACAGCGAGAAGTGATCATAGATAATATCAAGCTGCCTAAACGAAGAATGTGAAGACAAATACTTAGATGAGTTAATGAGCGCCTAGCTGGAACGTGTACACGATATGAGTCGTATGAGACGATGATGGCTACGTATAGAAAAAGAATGCGAAACACAATTTATTTATATTCAGTTATCTTTTTATTCGTCACTTTTATTTAAGCATATTTCCAATCGCTTATTCCTCCTTCTTGCTTATCTTTTCAAATAGTCCTTTACCATGGATAGCTGCTAAACCTTCAGGAATTGCTTTGAAACCAGCTGAACCGGGAGGTGGGCAGTAACTGCATTCCGGATCACCTTTTGGTACTGGAGGGCAGGAGCAAAAAATCACTTGGGCGTTCACTTGGTAGGCCATCAAGCAAACCATCAAAATTGTGAATAGAGCGAAGTATTTCATTTTCTTGGATATTTCTATACTCTTCAATAAAATCTAAATTTACACTTTCAATTTACTGCGAAGAATGTGATCTTAGCAATGAACTCTAGGTATTTTATAGTCAAAATTTTCAACTTGATCAATAGATTAAGCCACGCCCTTCTCTCCATAACTAATTAAATTATACAAAATGCGTTTTAATTATTTATTCAACCATAAAGCTCGTCGTGTTATTAGACCAACTGATTTCTACTTTTTCATCGAATTTTGCCAGTACACTTATTTCTCAGTGCGATTTTGACATTAATGGCTATGAAGTACAAAACCAAAATGCATGCTACGATCTGTATTATTGGATTATGGTACGAATAGTTGTTTTTCATTGGTCCACAAGTAACTCTTTGCACTCACAGTGAGAGCCGATCACACGAGTAGTACAATAGCAAAGAGCGTTTATTAATAAATCTGTTAACGCTAGCAGAATTCTTGTTTCACTTAATGTAGCTAGACTTGCTGTCCAGTCCCAGGCCCTCGCGGGCAATCATCTTTGCAACCACTTTCGCAAATAGAGTTGCCCTGTATTTTGGGGTCTATGAAATAACTCCCACGAAATAAGTCCTACTTTTAAAAACGAAATAAGTCCCACCAAAAATTGCTATTTTGAAAGTGGGAGTTATTTCGTTTTCAAAAGTGGGACTTATTTCGTGTGAGTTATTTCATAGACCCGTATTTTGTTACCCACTCAATTATGACGTCTGCAAAGACATGTGAGTGGTACATCTTGGAATTTATCTAGAATTGTATCACATTTTGATACGAAAAGAAATATTTTTGTATTGGGAAAAATGTTTTATTATTCTACTACAAAATCTTATGTGCAAATTGTGATCCGAATATTAGTTGTTGTTGCATTTGCATGTTAAACTTTCATATTTCTACCTTTTAAGACAACTTATAAAAAAATAGGCGTGGTCTTAAAGCGATTTCGCTTATTTTCTATGGTATTACAACAACAGTTTTAAATATTTTCTGATTGATGGCACTAGAGCTTGAGCATATTTATCGATACAGCGTAATTGTTTGCACCTTAAATGCATAGTTTGGCCGTAAAAGGTGTCACAGTTTTTCAACATTCACATTTACATATATTATAGAAATTGATACAGTGGCGGACAAAGTGGTCTGCGATTTTGAAAAATATGTGCCTTAATAAAATTATTTTAACAAAGCCTATGTATGTAAAAACATGGGTCAAAGTCTAATATACGCTTTATAAAGTTTGTTGCAAAAATCTACAAAAAATTCGGCAAAATTCAAGGAATTTTTTTTATTAAAATATTTAAATTTATTCCAGAACATCTGGAATTTTTTCGGTGTATGCAGTTTTGTAGTCCATTAAATTGTGGAATAATATTGATAATGAATTTGCGGCTTAGTTCCGCCACTACATACATATATATTATAACTCTAGTATTATTATTTTTTTTTCTGGCATTACTGTTATTGTGGAACATTATATTTTCGATTTCTTGTTAACCCTTTAGTTGTAGAGTGTGCAACTTTCACATTTTATGGCAAAATGATGCAATTAATTTTCTTTAGCAATAAAATATGCAAAAAACATATGCCTTAACAAATTGATTTATGTGTGTTTAAAAATTGCATTCATATGGACTAAATAAAAATTTTGTTTGCTTATAAAATCTGTAACAATTTTCGGCACCCAAATGAAAGTAAAACATTGTTTCGAATGTACAAATTACGCCCATGACGCAAGGCCAATTAAGAAAAAAAAAAGTAAATAACGCAAAAACCGTTAGGGGTGAGTAGTGGAGGCAATGCGTGGGAAAAAAAAAAAAAACAAGAAAAAAATGCTAAAACCAACAAAAGAAATTCAACAAGCATGCAGATCTGTGTGTTAGCGCTCATATTTCATACGCAAGTCAACCGATAAATTTCAATATTTATACATTTTCCCAGCAGCAATTGCAGTTTTTCCCAAACGAAAGCAATAAAAATGGAAATGAGACATAAAGAAATACAAAAAAATATATAAAATGGAAATTTAAAAAACCAGAATTTTTCTCTCACTAAAATAAAATTATTTAAATAATATTGCCATTACACACTTTTAATTATCAGCCGTCTTTCTTCTATTTTCTTTGGTTATTTGCATGTGCAATCGACTGAGCAGGTGCGCAGGTCAGTGTACTTGTACGTTTGTGTATGTATGTATGTGTGTGCGTGTGTTGCAGTGTGTTTATGTAATTTGTCATTGACGTCTTTAATGGCTAAGCATTACATTTCTGATGAGCGTCATGCGCTGCCACGCATTTTAGATATGACCATCAATTAAGGTAACAAACAAAAACAAAAAAAAAAACAACAACAACTAAACCTAAATTGAATAAGTCTAGTTGTAGTTATCGCGCAGTGATCTTAATTACTATTGCCGTAACCGCAGGGGGCGGGTTAAATTAGACGTAATAATATGGGCGAGTTACACATTTTCTCCAGCACATACTAAAAATTTACTACCTTGCACACATCCATATGCACGAACATTTGTATTATGCAGTTAACGTCCATTTGACCGCTCGCTGCCACTGAAAACCAAAAATGTGACCCAACATTAAACTTTTACTTTTTTATTTGCATTACGCGATTGTTTAAGTTCATTGTTTATTTTCACTTACTCGACACTCAAGTTCAGCAAGTCGCAATAAAAAAAAAAAAAACAAGAACGAATATACAAGAAAAGCAAAACGAAAATGATAACAAGTAAGAAAGTCCAAGAGCTCAGCTAACAGTTCGAAATACACATCGGCATTCTGTAGTTCGTTCGAATTTACTTTAGAAGATATGCTATAATAGAAGAAAAAATTCATACAAATTTCGAAGGCTAGGCAAGATACAATAAAATTAAAATTATTTCATCAAAAAAAAATATTTTTTTTTGTTGATTTCCTTTTTCTTGGTTGTTGTCGAATGGAGTTTTCTAACTTTCGACCATTTTGACATACATATGTTTTCGAAATAGGGAGTAGGTACCAAATTTGCTACAATCGAAAGGAGGATAAATCAAATTCGAAGAGATCAGAATAAAACTCGAACAACGAAAATGCTCGAAATTTTTTTTACAGAGCACGAATCATTCGAAAGCAAACAAATTCATATCTAAATTCACTTATATACATATTTTGAAAAATATAGGGAAAAGAACGCTTTCGAACCCATGCCGACATGAGAAAAGAGGTTGAGAAAAAATGGTGCAAAATTGATTTTTGAAAAAAAAAAAAAAAAACAAGGGTTTTGATGGAATTCAGCTTATCTTATCTGTCTAAGCTTTAGAGAAGGCGAGTTGTTTTTTAAGTTATTTTTAATATTTTATTTTATTTTATTTTATTTGGCTCAAGTTCTGACGACCGTGTTTGCTCAAATGTTCAAAATTGTTTTTTGGAGAACGGGAGGGTATGTATTATTGGTGGCGAGCACTGCTGGCTCTGAGGCATGGCGCGATTGGCTCCCTCATTTTCGCTATGAAAAACCACACTTTGGCTTTCCAAAACATAAACTATATCTTCGAAATATTTTATAAGCTGATTGCGAATTACAATAGCATGCAATGCAAACAAAACAAACGAATGAAATAACCGTAGCTTATGTCACTTAAACATTATCCTAATTAAATTAGAACAATCTTTGCCAACCACTTTTGAGCATTATTGAAAGGTTAAAATAATGGCAATATTTAAAAAGAAATATTTATCCAGCACACTCGGATTTCTAGTATGGAAATGTTTAATTCTTAAAACAGCTGTTCAATTGATCAGTATTTGTAAAACCCACTTCTGTATTTATAAAAACATAAGAATAAAGCTCTAGAATGACGTCTATTGACTGTTCCAAGAAATTCGGCAAATAACGCAGCTATGTATGTCCGCAGATGGGGGCTCGGAACAAAGTCCGCTTATATTTGTGTAAATTGTGCTGCGCTTGGGGTGCATTTTAAGAGGCTGGAACAGATGAAAATAGGAAAATAGATATAGATTCATTCTCTATTGTAAGGACAACAAAAGTCTTACCAGAAAAATCCATATAAAACACCGAAGTACACAACTAAAAATGTGTGAAACATGAAGCTTGAAAGATTCCAACCTGGGCAGTGAAACTACCTTACCGGCTTAGGCAATTTGTGGCGCGCACAGCACACGCACGCAGCTGCAGGCATAACGATCGTCACAGCAATCTAAGCTACGACTAAATAGTATTGCCAAGAGCTGCCGCCAAAGGTGTCGTGTAGACTTGACATTGTGCCAGCGACAGCGCGCACAAGATAGGGAGACAGCAGACGCGAAATGACTGCAAAAAGCTCGTGTGAAAAGCGCATAATTTCGGATGCGCCAACAAATTTTCACTTTTTCTCTGTTACAATTTTCAAAGTCGTCAAAGTTTTATGCATAAATTTTGTATGGCAAGCATGTTAGTATGTTTGTGAGTACAAATTCAGCGAAATAACGTGTGACACTCGGCGTTTTTTTTTTGGCTGCTTGCCCTGCTTTTTCTGTAGCGCCAATTGTTTTTAATTTGGCGACCAGGCGGTGGCATCCAGTGGCGTGCGCAATTACAGTCACGCTACAAATTTATGTGTGTATTAGGGTATATTAGAGATGCCAAACAAGTCTCGTAAATCCCGGGATTAGCTGGCATCAATTTGATGACTCAATTCCTTAATAATTTTGTTTGATGGCCGACTGCTGAAGCGCCACGAAACATAACGATGGTGGTATCCAAAGATGAGTTTCGGTAACGGGAAGCGTCATCTTGAGATTAGTATTGAATACATTTCGGTCACTGGTTGAAATACATCCTTTTGATTTCATTTTAATTTATTTAATTTTATTTTATTTTGTTTAATTTTTTTTTGGTTTTTTTTTTTTTTTATTTTATTTAATTTTGTTTTATTTTATTTTTTGTATTGTATTTTATTTTCTTTTATTTTATTTTATTTTATTTTATTTTATTTTATTTGATTTTATTTTATTTTATTTTATTTCATTTTATTTTATTTTATTGTATTGTATTTTATTTTATTTTATTTTATTATATTTTATTTTTTTTTAAATTTAATTTTATTTTATTTAATTTAATTTTGTTTTATTTTATTTTTTGTATTGTATTTTATTTTATTTTATTTTATTTTATTTTATTATATTTTATTTTATTTTATTTTATTTTATTTTATTTTATTTTATTTTATTTATTTTTTGCTTTTATTTTATTTAATTTTTTTTAATTTAATTTAATTTTATTTTATTTTATATAATTTCATTTTATTTTATTTTACTTTATTTTATTTTATTTTTTGTATTGTATTTTATTTTGTTGTTGGTTTTTGCGGTCTTTCTTGTTTTTACATATTTGTAAATTTTATTTTATTTTATTTTATTTTATTTTATTTTATTTTATTTTATATTATATTATATTATTTTATTTTATTTTATTTTATTTTATTTTATTTTATTTTATTTTATTTTATTTTATTTCATTACTCAATGCCGGGTTTAATCAATTCACAGATAATCACAAAGTTCTGGTAATATTACCATCCCTAATAATTTTGTAAGAGCTAGTATACTGAAACAGATGAATCAAAAAAACTCTCCCAGTGTGCAGGGGGCATACCAAGTAATTATACAAAACACACTCCGTAGACAGTTACTTAAATGCATGTAAAGACTATATAAACAATTGCGATTGTTGTAGGTGGGTGCAGGAAGAATAGAGCGCTTCAATTAATATTTTGCCACCAAGAAAACAATAGATAACATATCTATATACAATAGCTATTCACCTCGTCTTAGTCTCATCTGCGGGATACGTCGGAGACATGACCATTAAACTTAGACGTAAAAAAGTAATACATCACACTTTCGTAGCGGTCCGCACGCCTTGTGGTGCCTTTCTGGTATGTAAAAGACGCTGGTCCAACTTTGATCTGGATACTGGAGAGGCATCTCTGAATCAACTATCAAGTTGCATGACATTACCATTGGTCGTTTTTAGTCGTCGCCTCCCGGGTCGTTTTGCATATGCAGAAATAAAGAAATCACCATAAAATGTTGTTGGCAAATTCAACTTTTCAAGTTATACAGCTGTTTCAATATCTAAACAAAAATATAAGAATTAAACTAAACAGCAATTCAAAAGCAACTTCAAGCAAACAAAAACACTTTAGCGGTGGTGGTGATCAACAAACAGCCACAATGTGATTAGGTTACCAATGTTGGGTTTATTTGACACCAACACGAACACCAACATGTGCACAGGCATTCAAACTCATGCAGACATATGTACATACATACATACTTCAACTACATTAGATGATCGTGCAAAAAATAAGTGTGGGAGAGTGCCACGATCGCGCACGATCAAAAGCAGCAACAACAGCTTAGTCAGCACATACTTGGTGGCACTAATGGTGGCAGGCATTTGGAAGTGACTACTTTGTACACGATTATATAGTCTCCGATATATACGTATTTATATAAGTCAGTTTATGAAAAAGTGAAAAATGTAAAAAAGAAAATTGCAATTTAAAGAAATGAAGTCAACAAAAAGGGAACAATTTTAAATGTGCTCGCCTACTTTAGTTCACAGTCATGCGAGATTCCGGCACCTCATTGAATTGAAGTTGGCAAACATGTTTTAAGTATGTACATAAATTTTTGCATTTGTTTGGAGCTAGAAGTGCGAAAATCTAATTAATGACTAACCGTATATATTTGGCGGTAAACTCGAGCTCGCCTGTCTTTGGATATTTCGTGTGTTCAAAACTCAAGTTAAGATTGGGAAGAGATTCGGATGAAATCAAGAGGCCATCATTACAAACCTTAGCTACTTCAAGAGCGCTGAAAAATTCTATTATTTGTAGCGAATACTAAGTAGGAATAACGACTAAACTCGTAAAAATAGAAAAAAAAAAATTTTTTTTTGTTAAAAAATACAACAAAGTTTCAAAATGACCCTGTATAACGAAATAATAACAATATTACTTTGGTACCGATATCCCTATGAGGAGACTAAGACCGAGCTTCTCTTTTAGTTTTTTGCTACAAATTGATAAGACCTACAGGCTGATGAAAATACTCTGAGAAGATTTTCCATGGCAGCAATATAGGGCGACAGGCATTAAGCACAACGGAAATAAGGTCAATTGACTTTATTTCGCAGCGCTAATGGAAATAACATCAATCAACATTATTTCACTTTTCTAAATGGAATGTCGCGTGAATTTTGCTTCCCAATTTTTCATTGTGTAGTATGATATAAATTTAAAATTTTAAAATTTGAAAAAAGACTGCAGGCTAAAATTTGGAAAAAGGATCGCGCAGTTTTTTAATGCAAATGCAGTGTTGCCGAGATCTCCATTTAAATTGGGAATTCAAGTCAATGACTATATGGCTGATTACTTGGAAACTGATATATCAAAAATTTATAACAAACCGACACTGTTTTAAATAAACTGATATGCAGTTTTATTAATCTCATCGAGTAATATAAATCAAGTGCAACATTTAATCATTTAATACCATGGAATACTTTAAAACACACAAAAAAGAAAAACAAAAGTCACAATTTATAGTGTCCCTTTGCTGAGGTCATGTACTTTTATTGGCATTATATGCTATAAATTGTGATCAGAACAAAATTTGCGTGGAGGAGCTTTGAAAGAGGATAAAGAGCGTAACAATATGCCACAATTGTTTTATAAATAATTTGCTTGACTAGGGTCCTATAGAGGACTAAACTTTGTTCTCCAGTTTTGTAAAAAATCAAAAAATGGTGGTCACAGTCGGCGTGTGCGAATTTTAATTAACATATAATCTTAATTTTTTTTGACACATGTTCAGTCTAATGTCAACATTTAACCTTGGTGGCATACATCTAATTTCTAACGGAAGTCCAAAAATATTAAGCCATATTAAAATGAGAATAGATTAAACATGAAATGTCGCAACTTTTTTCTACTGCTTTTGATATAGTAACAACTGTTATTTAGTGTTAAAACATGAATAAACCGATTTTGGAGCATATTGTTCACATATACATATGTATATGTATATAGCCCACCGTTAAAAAAAAACATAAAAAATACAATAATTCTTGGTTCAATTTCCACCAAATATATATGTGTTCTCATAAGGGGTTAATAGTTTAAATATGAAACTGAATAATTCACTTGCGTTCAAAGCAGTTTATGAAATGGTTGTAGCAAAACTATATATTTCCGATATTTAGAATGCATTTTTTCGATATTTGAATAAGTATGGGTACAGTGGGCGTTAATGGGTTAAGTTGTAGAGCAATGCGAAACAGTATACACTTTCAAAAGTCATTTATTGTAACATTGACATTTCACAAAAAGTCGATGTGAAATATAACAGTTTCCAAGGAGCCAGCAATATATCCATATTTCTGTTGATTTTATTTCTATTTTAAGCATCAAACCTGTACTAGCAAATACTCTTTGTCGATTTAAACCTGATTTATACAGCTGCTTTATTCAAATTTGTCAAATATTTGGTGTTTATACGTTTTAATCAAATAACTTCAAGTAACAAAAGATTTTAGAAAAAACAGGGACCGTAATTGTTATGAGTTTTATTATAAAAATCGCAAATTAATCATTATTTTCTGATTTTTTTAATAAAAATCAAAAATAATAGTTATCTTCAAGTTTAATTTTTTTTATCAAAAATAATCGTTATTTTGGAGTTTTATAATTTATATAGGTTTCGCTCAAACTTTTTTCAATCAATGCAGATTTCCATAGAGCATGACGAGACATGCACATTCGTATACTTTAAACTGTTCTCCGATACAGGGAAGCCTTTGATTTTTTTTCATTAAAAATATCAAAAAAATCATTATCGGGGGTCTCTGAGAAAAACATAATTCTACAGCAAATTATTATTTCAACTTCTTTGGCTATATTTAGGTGGTCCTATTATGTTTTAAGTTAAAAACACCTTCCCCATTTCCATTGTCATTCCATTACGTATACAGAGTGCGATATTTCGCATTTAGATCAACTTAACCTTGATATGCACGAACGAACATGGTTGAAATGATTTTTTTTTTTAAATTTTTTTTTTGCTAATAATTTTTCGATTGAGTCAAGCCTGTTACAAATTAACTTTTCGGGCACAAAGTTAAGCGAGTACTTAATACCTTATTTATGAGCTGGTTGGCTATAAAATTCATAAACTTGCAGTTATGGCACTTACGACAAAAGAGAAAGACGGACGAAATTGTTTATTTGCAAAATTTTTGCGGTTTCCACTTAACGTTCATTCACTTTTCCGCTTATCAGATTGACAGCATTCAGTTGCAAACTATTTTCAAGAGTGGCACAACTTTAAATTAGCTTTTTTGGAAATTATGCGCTTTTGAGTGAATAGAAATTGAGAAAAATACCCTAAAGCTCAGATTTTTTAAATTTTATTTATTTTGCTTTCCTAGAAAAATATTTAACGGCCCTTTTACTAACGATTGGAGGCTGCTTAAAAAACGTGTCCCTATATTTTCGACAAGTCCACAAGATTTTTCTGGCTGACTTAGATTGTTAGAGGCTGTTGGCTTTAATAGAAAAAAAGGAAGTAAAATCGAAGAATAATAGGGTCACATGGGTATATTTGCCAGATGTTTCTCGATATTTCGACCACAGCATTTTCGACTTCAGCTTTATTTTTTATGATAGAACTTTCCAAAATTTCTTATATTTTATTCGTCTCCGCTTTTCTTTTGGAAGCATTACTTTTAATATACTACTTGGCCGCTTAGCTCTTGAAAACACCACACATGAATGAAGACCGAATCTGAATGACCTAAAATCTTTCTTATGTTAATTATTATTTAATATTACGCTGAGGTATACCTATTATGATATGACCTGTTGCTATGTAGGTACATATGTATGTATATGTATGTATGTAAAACTGTATGTTGATCCAGTTGGTAGACAAATTTAAAAACATTCGACAATTTTGCTAAACGATAATTTAACGACTTTGCTATTCAGTAACAATTTATTTTTATCGACATACATTTATCTATGATCAGCTGTTGTTAGTGGCATTAAACGTCATCTCATTCCATTTAAATGAAATCAAAATGTCAACACTTGAGTTCGTTAAAAATGATTGAGTTCCACTACAACTGATCATGATAAGCGTTTATCGATACAAAAATTATCGTTTAGTCTAATTGCCGTTGGCATATGTAAGTCGTTAAAAAAATTTGAAAAATAAGGTCCACTACAGATGATTTTCAAATCGTTTGGCGCATTTTGTGTACCTTCATCAAAATTTCCTTTTGCGGTTTGTGAATTCAAGGGCTTCCCTGCAACTCGTAACTCACTTCCTGTTACAACTGTTTCAATAACGGAAATGTTATAATAATGCCTGCCAATAACAACCATTATTACAACAATAAAAACCGTCTGGTGCATATGTAACCAATGTTAACATATAAGAAGGAAAACAAAGAAACAGAAATATGCGTTTATGTCAGAGTGATTATAAGTTTTTTCTACGTTTCGATATATCACATTGCAACATACAACCGATACTAGCTCGCAGCTGATCAGCAGTGTTGCACATTTAAATGTCGCCAAACGGTGACAAATGATGAACGGTTATTAAGCAATAAACATTTGCCAACTAAAGAGATTGTACAGACCCTGCAGGAAAATTCAAAATATTTGAACAAAATTAATGGTGTAGTATTAGAAGAATGAAGAAGAACGACTTGAATTTGATTAAAAAAAATATAATGACTGGAAATGTAAATAAATCATCATGATGAGTAGATAGTATGACAGCTCAGAACAAGAGATTTTCCTTACAGGGAATGTGCAGACTTAATTAACACCTTTACGCACACATAATGAACAAACGAACATGATTTGCATTTAAAAGACATGCCACAAAGCATCGAATATGTGCCTTTTATAGTCAGCAATGCATATGAAAAACTGTTTAATTACGGCACTTTTCCGCATATCGTTTTTTGCTCGCCTTTTTGTTGCATTTAGCTTTATTTCATTGTAATTGCATCAAAAGAAGCTATAACTTAAATGTTAGCAACAATGTGACAAACATAAATGAGGCAAGTGATCTGAAAAATAGTCTTTGTAATATTTTTTTGTACTTTTTAAAATAGAGTGTGAGAAAATTGGGTATATATAAAATACTAGAAAAAGAGGTCCAGCTTTTAGTTTTGAAAATACGCAATGTATATTCCAAGCTGAGGTATTTACAAAGCTCGTGGTCAAGTATAGGTTGTACTCAAACCGTCATCTGTTCCTCAGACCACTTGATCTTAAACAAAGTGTGGAAGACTACTTTTGTCAACAAGTACTATTTTTACCAACTAGGTGGGTATTAAATGCAATGAAATCAGATGTGATTGTCCTACTAGTATTCTAAGCACTCATGATTATAAATGAGCTCAATGCCAATAATAATAATTTTTATAAAAAGCTAGCTGCTTTTCCGAAGAAATTTTGGTAAACTCTGTTAATCAATAGGCTAACAGAACAATGGATTTTTAGCAGCTAAACTTATATTCCTATTAATTTAATAAAGATAAAATCAAGAGCACCATCGGAGTGTCAAAATTTGTACTATAAAAACAGTAATCCAACATTAGTAATGATAATGCCGACAGGTGAAGGTGTTTGCGCAATACAATAGATCATCGACCTGTTATGACAATAAGAATTGAATAATTCTACATTCACAAAGAAATCACACATTCTTCTTTCTGGACTCATATCAGACTCTCAATCACCTTCATCAATTTACTTCCTAAAATACTATAATCAGATTCGAGTTTTAAAACCAGTGCACTTACTCTGTAGTTCTACTCGAAAAAAAATTTGTTCGATTTCGTGTGATTCCTATTCTGTAGGAACGCATTCGTTATTCGAGTTCCATTCTGTTCTCTTCGGATTTGATGTGCCCCATTTCGATTGGGCAAGATTTGGTATCGTTGAAAGGTAGAGAATTCTATTCGATAACAACTTAGCAAACGGAAGTTCATGAAAATGTAATTTATTTTGATTATAATAAAGAGATACATTTCTTTTTTCATAAATAAAATATTTTTTCGCAGAAAGAGTTAAGCAACCAATGATAGAAAATAAAAAAAAAAAATTGAAATGAAGGTATTTGTTCGTACAAAACAGTCCAATGTTATCTAATAAAAATAAAACAAATTAATTGTCCGAGGACCCACTTTCGAACCTGCGACATTTAAAGCAATATTGTCGAATACTACACTTAAGATTTCTGCAATGTGTTTTTGTATTTTGCTTTGCGTTTGAAATTTCTGAAATGTTACTTTCGCTTTTCAACTATGACGATTGTAAACGAAAGGAAATGCACTAATTAAGCAATGACAAATGTAATGAAATGCGTAGAGCATTACATAGCTGAGAGATGACGGGGGAGCAAATACTATGTAGGCTTGTGTGAATGATTATTTTGGCCAGTGGCAGTTGCGAAAGTCATGCGAAATATTGAAATGCGCATAATTCACGAACAAATGTATGTTCGTTGTTGCCACAATTCAACTTTTTTTTTTTTTTTTTTTTTTTTTTTTACATATATTTACATTGATATGATCGTTTGAATGAATGCATGTAAGTGCAAAGGGGGACGGGGTGTGCAGCTACAAACCGCAATATACAGATCAAAAAGGCAACCACCCCATCAAAAGCTTGGAAAGCATTTTCTCAATAAATAAATTCGATAGAAATTGCTTACGTTCGTATATTACCATGTGCTTCGTTTGTACCCTGTAGGGAAAATTACGAGTTGTGACGTGGAGTGTTTTTGAAACAACTAATAGTTTGTAAAAAACATAACTGAATGCAACCGAAAGGGGGTTCAACATGGCGGTCTCCTAGAACATTTCAACTATACCCCGCTGTATTACATTTAAAATAAATATGGCCGAATAATTTAAAATTTCTACAGTTAACATCGAGTCAATATAAAAATACCCCAAATATTTTTTAGTACTAAAAATTATGAAATTTGTTTTAAGGATGCGATGGTAGTATAGTATAAAATATGTATTAACAAATTTAGAACGAAATCAAAAAAATATACAATCTGAATTTTTGGTTGCTGTCACTTTTCATCAATTTCCCTGCAGGGTATTTTACTATGGGCGTGCGTATGTGTGATGCCTTTTGTACGTTTACATTTGTCAATATACTTTTGAAGGTGGATGAGTCGTCTTCGTTTGCAATTTCATTTAATAATCACTAATGTAGATATCACACTGAATTGTTGTTGTTGTTTAACAGTAGCGCTGCCCTTTTCACCATAAACAACAACTTATCATTATGCGGCTGGCATTGCTTCGCTGTTGTTGTGATTGTTTTTGTACTCCCTGCTACCGACATGGCATCAAAAGTTTATTCCCACAATCAAAATTGCACATTTTACTTAATTTCGCGCAGAAACCACGGCGGCTGCGGCAGCGGCAGCTTCTGTGGCTTCTGCTAGTTGGATTCGGCTTGGTGCTGTTTATCAAGAAAATTCCACAACCCGCCACAAGGTGAGATGCGAGAAAGGCAACAACAACAACTAGTAGCAACAAATCCAATTATGATCAAGTATGCCCTCCACTGGCGTAGGCACACACGCGCATAGATAACCGTGGGTAATCCACATACATACATACAAATGTGTGTACAAGGTGGAGCGAAATTTATTGAACGGTTAAATGGAGAAGTTTAGGTTGAAGCTAGAGAAAAGCTCAATTGGGTACCAGCAATGTCCAAAACAATGGCAATGGCTAGGAGTCATGGACAGTATCAAAATACAAAGGTTTGGGATTGGGAGATAGAGATAAAGATTGAAGATTGAGATGGAGATATATATTGAGATGGAAATGGAAATGGATCGGAAGATGGATATGGAAATGGAAATTAAGATGAATATGAATGTGAATATGAATATGAATATGAATATGAATATGAATATGAATATGAATATGAATATGAATATGAATATGAATAGGAATATGAATATGAATATGGATGTGAATATGAATGTGAATATGAATATGAATATGAATATGATATGAATATGCACATGAATATGGATATGAATATGAATAAGAATATGAATATGAATATGAATATGAATATGAATATGAATATGAATATGAATATGAATATGAATATGAATATGAATATGAATATGAATATGAATATGATATGAATATGGATGTGAATATGAATATGAATATGAATATGAATATGAATATAAATCTGAATATGAATATGAATATTAATATCAATATGAATATGAATATGAATATGAATAAGAATATGAAAATGAATATGAATCTGAATATGAATATGAATGTGGTAGATGGAAATGGGGATGGAGATGAAGATGGAGATACATATACTTATTTAGATGAAGACTGAGATGGAGGAGAAAATGGAAATGAAGGTTGAGATGGAGATAAAATTTGAGATGGAGCTGGAGATGTAAATAAAGATGGCGATGTAGTAGGAGGTTGAGATGAATGTAGAGAGGGAAATGGCGCGACAACATTTTTCCAGATTAAGAATCCACTACTTCTTACTCCATTGACATTGAAAGCAAGTAATAGGTTTTCCGTCTTATCGTCTTTTTTAAGGTAGGAAGGTTGGTGGTCCGAAAGCCAGTTTAAGTTGAGTAAATCGAACATTTCCATCCATAAAAGATTTCCGTCACCTTGTATTCATACATACATACACACGTTCATAGAAAAAAGACACCAACAATATTATTAGTTATTTGGTGGATGCGCTCATAAATGTAGAAAATTTGTATGCAACCAACTGAGCTGATCTAAGCTGAGCTGGGTGAACTAGTTTTGCGTGTTGGCATTCAAAGAAATGGAAAATTGGCCGCAAGGAAATCAGAAAATCAACACAGTGAACCGAAGAATTGGTAGCAACAGTTTACAACAGCAACAACAGCAAGCAAGTAAAATGCAGCGACAATCTCAGTGACCGTACGCCAACAACGAGTTTTCCACTTTCCCAGCAGCAGCAGAAGACACTGATTCATTCACTCACACTCACTTACAGCGGCGGGAGCTACAACAGTGGATGAAGAAGAAGAAGAGTGCTTGTTACTTTTAGGGAGCTACGAGTTTTTGCCGCAACTTCAACAAATTACAGCTATGGGAGATCGGTGAGCTCGGCTGCATAATTTTCTCATATCATTTATTATTATTATTGTTGTTGTTGTTGTTGTTGTTGGTGGTAGTGATGTGGTGTGCACACGCAACGCTTTGGTGGTGAGGGCGGTGTGCAGGTTAATTTCATTAATGACATTTTGTTTGTTGTTTTTGTGGTTGTTGTTGCAGCAGTTGCCGGTTTTCGCAGCCACAATCGCAGCATGTTTTCAGATGTTGCTGATAGTTTCCTTTTGTTTTGCTCTTTTTGTTTTTTAATATTTTTGCTGTTGTTGTTTGTGCATTTCACTTTCTGTGGCGCATCAGCAGAAGCAGTCTCGTCTTAAGACTTGTTTGTTGTCCAATGCCAAGCTGTGTGTTTAAGGAGCGTATTGCGCCACAAGCTACCAACTAAGGAATAAGTGGAACCACAAGTTAGGAAGCGAGCGTGGGAAGAGGGAGAAGGGGAAAGTTTATGCCCGTTAAATGAATTACACTGTGCAACATGTATTCGACAATAACGAAAGGTGGTATAATTGCGATTCTGGTTGAAGCTCCAGACGCATAAAAATGGGAAAATTTTGTCTACTCAGGTTGTTGTTGTTGGGGTTGAGCGACAAAATTACTCCGAATAAATTTATTTCTTTTTTTTTTTTTGAAAATTATATGCATATTTTGGTTTTTAAAATCAGCACCAAAAAAATTTTCCAGTGATCAGAATTAAGAACGTGAACTCGACTAGAAATAAAAAAATGTTTTTTTTCCAATAAAATTTCATAATTTTTGAAAGTCAAAATAAAAACGCCCTCCTCAAAATTTCACGACATACATATTTACATATACATACATATCAGAGGTATATTACAAAAAACTCAGTCCAAAATTTAGTGCTGAACTTAAATTTTTTGATATGGAAAAATATAAAATTTTATAAAATTCTTAAAAGAGTCTTAAATTTTTTTTTTTTCAGATAATTTTTTTAAATTTTTTAATTTTTTAAATTTTTTTATACTCATAAGCTCCACACTCTAAATTTTAACTCTCTAAAACCGTGGAAAAGATGAAAAAATATGCAATTTTGAAAAAAAAAATGTTTTATTTAAAAAATATTTTATTGTTATTGTTTTTGCTGACCTTTCCATTATAAAAAGAAACTCCTCTACAAATTTTATTAAAATCGGAAGTGGTTGATTCCAACTATGCGACGATTTGACACGGAATGACCCATAAATTTCTGATGTAACAAACTTTGATCACAACTGACTCTGAAACTATTGAAAAAAAATTTCAAATCAATTCAGTAACGAATTGAAAAACTGTTCAACATAAGTGATAGGCTACTTTTTAATTCAATATAATGAGGGGGCGTGGCATAGCTTAGCCGATAAATTGTTTGATGCTGCATATCTTTAGAAGTATTCAGGCTAGAGAGTTGAAATGCAGCAAATAATTAAACAAAACTAGTCGCTAACATATTCCCAAAAAAAGGAGGATAACGAAAAAGAAGGCGTGGCAACTACCATAAAAATGTTATTTTACAATGTGAATATCCATGGAAATCTTTATGTTAGAACGATAAAACTCGGTAAGGAACTATAGGAGAGTAAACTCTAATACCTCTAGGAATATGTGGAATAGTAGAAAAGGGGCGTGGCTCCTACCATACAAATTTTACTATTATGTTTCTTTGATTATATTAAAATAATGTGTTAAGTGAATTGCTTGAAGATATGGATCTTATTTAAGCTAATCCGCATGAATTTAATTTCTTCCCATAAAATCCAAAGAAAACCTTGCTAGTCATTGTTAAAATTAATTTGCTTTAATGTGGCTACCAATTAGTATGGCCAAATACATAAATAAAAGCCTGCCAACTATCAATCAAAAATCAAAAAAATTGAAAGTAAAAACAAACAACAAAATAGCGTCAAAAAATGGGTTTTTTATCTAACAATCTTTAAAATTTCGCTGGCTATAAAAATGGCTCTAGCAGTGAGTAACTTTTATGCATTCAAGTCAGGCCCGTCTAGAGGGAGTAGAATCGGGGGTGCTTTTAAGAGAGAGCGTGTTTTCAAAGCGCTTGGATTAACTACTTTTAAAAATAATTTCGAATACAAAAATGATAATATTTCGCAATATTAATTTAATTTAATTTAGCTATGTTTTTAGTTCCAACAAATATATTTCGCCCCACTCCCGTATTTGCGCTCACCGGCCCTGAGCGTATGCATTTGTAATAATAATAAAAAATTAAGAAAATCAACTAGCAAACATAAGTGTAGTGTACACATTCGTATAATTTTTATTGGCAACACAACAGGTCCTGACGGCAATAACCTTGAATGGCTTGAGTGGTTGCCAATAGATATTCGATAGTCGCACTGTCGCCTGCCTGCCTGCCTGGTCAACTTGCTTTTTCTTCATTTTGTTGTTTTTTCTCCATTAGTTAGCTACTAGTTTTTGTTGCATTGTCCAAGCTCAATGTCAATCGAAAATGAATTGTACAAAATTTTTATGACCATAAATTTTACTACGAGGCGAAGTATGCAAAACGTTTGTTAAAAAAAAAAACGAAATTTTACACAAAAAGCGAATTTAAGTGGTTTTTAATTAAGTACCAGTTTGGTTAACAATACTAAATTTTATTTCGTTTGGCAATTACAATTTCTTTTTATCTGTTTGCAATTCTGCAGAATTTCTGTGAGTCGCTTTAATGCGGGGGATCTTTGTGTTATCAAAAATGAAGTAATCTATTGAAGTATTTCCTGCGAAAGTATAGCTCATCACTGATAACTCGAAATATGATAAAGTAAATCAGGGCGGTCGGTTTTCTTGTCAGTAGTGATGCGATTTTATAGCATTTATTGGTGGTGGTCTTGTTTTTTATTTAATTCCAATTTTTGTTTTTGTCCACCAGCAAATAGTATATTATTTCAATTTTGAAAAAATTAAAAAATTCTTAAATTAATAATTTGTAAATTTCTTCTTTTTTTATTTAAAAATTTATATATTTTTTATTTTAAAAGTTAAAAATTTATATTTTTTTTTTAAATTAAAAATGTTTAATTTTTTTTTCTAAAATGAATAATTTGTAAATTTTTTTAAATTTTTTTCTTGCATCTCTTTTTTTGAATTTTCAACTTTTTGCTTTTACATTCCAATAGCACGAAAAAAAAAAAAAGTTTAGTCATCAAAATTGAGGAATTGTTGAACTTGTTGAAGTGGACTGGTCAAAATTCAAGAAATCAATTTTAATAAAAAAACCATCAGAAAATTTCAGGATATGCATATAGCATTAAGCATTAAGAAATATCAGCGGCATAACAGGAAAATTTGTGACGAAAATTTAGTGGCAAAATTTAATTTTTGATTTTGAAAAACTAAAAACTAAAAATTTAAAATTTGTTTCGTTTTTTTAATAGTTGGCTTTTACTAGCATGAAAAAAATGTTTCAGTAATTCAGTGAATAAATTGAACTCAAAAAGTGGTACAAAATATTTTTGGCCAAAATTCATATTTAAAAAATCCCCCTCCTGAATATTCCAATATACACCAGAAGTAAAATATAGAAAATTTTCGTCGAAATTTTAATGCAATATTTTTTGTTTTCGTTTTTGAAAAACTGAATATTTTCAAAATTTTAAAAATTTTCCCACTTTTTTTTAGCTTTTTGTTCATTTAAATTTTCAGAGATCAAAGTTGTAATTTAACTCGACTAGATAGTTAAAAAAATTATTTTTGCCCAAATTTCAAAATATTATATTTTTGAAAATTTTAGAATATCTTAAGTTAGGTACATCAGAGGTGTACAAAATATTTTGGCGAAAAAGCGAATTTTACATAATTTTTGTAGTCCCATTACCCCCTGTGAAAGTTTTTTTTAACCTCCTTTGAATAAATTTGTGAACTAGAAAAATTTCCGAAATATTGAAAAACAAACAGGAAACAGCAAAAAATTAAAATTTTAAATTTGCAAATTTAATTTTGATCTTTTTTTCCTTGGCGTAACTTTATTTTATGGTAAAAGGAAATTTTCCACCAAATTTAAAAACGTCGCTTAATAATTAAAAAATTAAAATAAAAAATGCCAAAAAGTGCCAGCTTTTCCTCATTATTTATTTATTTTGTACATATAAACTCATCGATTTGTTTTTAATCACAATCAAATTATTTGGAATTTATTTTTTGTGGCTCTTGTCTTCCGACCACTTTTTTGTCGGTTATCAACATTTGAAAAACGATTACTCATTACAAATCTAACCACAAGGAAAGTAATTTTGACGGAAATTCGATAAATCATAGCTTAGTGAGGAACATGCAAATAACAAAAACGGGTGCTTTAAAATGTATTTAAATATAATAATGTATCGGCGGTTGAGTGAAAGTTCACTTTACTTGAAAATATTTTTCAAAAACACAGATTTCAAAAACCTCAGATTTCTTTACAAAAACCCACATTTTTATCATTGAAATCCCTATCTCAGAGGCAAATCCTTTTTATGGTTATGAAGAAACAAGCATCTTCTTTCGATTCATCTTCACCCCAAAAGTCCATACACACATACATATGTACATATGTATAAGGGCATACAAATCCATACTAGTATTGTGGGAGAAAAAAATGCAAATAAACATATAAACAAGTGAATACATTTCGCCTCAACGAATTTCACTTTTTCAATCACATCCACATTGACTTTCTGCATTCATTTTCTTCAAGCTTCCACTAGGCAACAAAAAGCAGCAAAAGTCCACAAGCCTGTTTAGTGTGAGCCTGGTGAGATATGTACACGTTTGTAGACTGCCCGTTTGCATGTTCGACCCCCCTTCAACCAACTGACAATCAACTCAACAAAACAATAATGCGGCAGCTATAATATAAATTAAGTGATTTTGGTATTTTAGAGCACATTTTTTTGTGAACACAACCAACTGACCAAGACCGTGAAAACAAACAACAACAAAAAAAATTAATAGTATAATAAAACTGCCTCCATAATTCATTTGAATCGAACTGTCACGCAGCGAAACGAATTCAAGTGCGCCATTGAGTCGCTTGACAGATTCGCTGCATTTGGCTGGACATATCAAACAACCAATCAAGCATGAAAGCTGCAATCAAAAATTTTGTTTACATTGGCAAGCGTTGGCGCGCAGGTAACAAATACAAAGTTGCTGAAGTGATCCGGTTTCTGTTGTGTCACGTGGCCAGTTTTTGCCGGCAATTCTTATATGTAACAACAGCTGTCCCACTCATTTATAGTCTATGAATTTGTTTGCTATTGGCTAGGTCAGTATTGCTTTTAGTAATCGCATTTTGAAGGAAAATAAAAAATTGTTTGTTGATGTACGGTGGTTTTTTAGCAGCTTTAGATAAAGTATGTATGTAGTTCCATGGTTATATTGTTGTTTGACTTTAAAAATGCTTAATTGTGATTTCTCTGCGTAACTAATACCGTAGATAGTGACGGAAGTTTAACAAAGAGCCCCCTCCCTGAAGAAAAACTTTCCGACCTTAAAAGCATAGTAAATATTGTACGATATTGTTTATAGTTTTTTGTTTACCTTTCAACAATTCAATAGCATATTTCAAAAATAATCTATTAAGCCTTTACCATCATAAAATGACAAATTAAGCTTGTAAAATTGGTAGGAAATGAGAATACTTAAGCTCTTTTCCTGTTCAACTCATAAATGACCATTATGATAACACTTTTTTTTATCAGTTATTAGATCAGATTTTTCTAAGAAATGAGTAATGTTAATTAAATCAATAAAATATCTAGTTAATGTGTTGTGTGATTGACACATACATACGTCGAAGAACAAGTCAGCAGTTCCCAAGTGATTACTACCCAATAAGCATTTTTGTTGGAAATATATTTGAATCTGATTTGAGATCATTTCCATTTTCCAATTGATGTGTTGCTTGAAATCAATTGGAGTAACAGTCCATTCTGCAGGAAAAGGCAACATTTTTGCTTGGAAAATATTCTTATTTCGCCACTAGTAAAAAATCTTAGATTCCATCATAATTTCCATCAATATTTTCCAACTGAAAACAAACTTGACATTTTACGCTTTGGTTAGGCATTTCACTAATTATTGAGACTTATTCACAATATACTATATTTAATATAGTTATATAAATACTACCTTTTGTCATACAAATATATATTTTTTTTATTTCTTTCCTCTTTTAAATGTTTAGACATTTCCCACACAACAAGAAAATCCATTTATGCATTAATGTTTATTCGGTCTATTGTTTTCACCTTGAAGACTGTAGACAAAGAATTATTAGATAAATTAATTAATAAGAAACTGAGTTCAATGAAAGACTTGAATGTATATCTAGATAGTAGATATAGATAGATCTAGAAACTTGCATTGGTACCACTGTGTACATCAGGAAAACGATTTTTTTAGGCGACAGAATTTACATTAACTTTAAGTTGTAAGTTGTGGGCAGACAGCGCCCAAAATTTTAAAAAATTGTAATGATATTCGGCTGATTTGTGTTAGTTAGCTCCTTTTATTAGTTTTTTTGCCAAGTGTTTTGCCTTTTTACTCGCTGAAATCTCTATTTTTTATGTGTTTTCCCGCTACCTAACGGCCTACCAGCGACGCCTTATTTATTACAATAAATTATCGGTGTTGCCATTCTTGCAAGTAAGACCATGCTGAAAACTAAAGGCATACACCCACTGAAGTGCTTAATATATGTAGATACTATTTGACTACAAATTACACTGGAAGCAAAACAGTTACACATTTTGAATGAAAAAACATAAATTTTTTTTAAGAGAAGCAATTAATTAAGAGTATTAAGCTAAATGTATAATATTACGTTGTCACATTATATAATCAAAAGTAGCTGATTTGAATGCAAATTGCTGTTAAGTAGCCAACGACAAACATATTACAAGCACTGAAGTCAGTAAAAGCTAATTGTTTTTATTTTTTTGTTTTTTATTTTAACGCCACATATGTATGCATGTATTTATGTATTTATTTGTTTGTGTACAACAATTTTATTTGTTTTCAGTTTTACCCACAGGTGAAAGTACCGCTGTGAATAACACTTAATAATGCTTCATATGTACGTTTTTGGTATTTTTCGCGCCGAAAATGCGGTCAAAACACGATGATGAGCCAAATATTAAAACAACTCAAATGAAGAAGAAGAAAAAAAAAAAACATGTTAAACATTTAACTGACTCAGTGCACAAATTGTAAGGTGCGAAGATGTATGTACATAAGTACTTCGTACATTTTACGAATATTTTAAAAGGTGTTAATTTCGTTATTAATTTCGTGTCATTGTTGGCATTACAAGCGTTTAAAGTCGCACTAATCTTAACTATTTCGGCGGTAGTAAATATTTGTAGAAGTGACATTGAGTATTCTTTTGAAAACAAAAAACTAACAGCTTGCTTTTTTGAACTGAGGAAGTCTTGAGATTTCTTTCCTACCATCTTTAGATTTACATTATGGAGACTCAATATGTTTTCTGTTTAATTTGTTATGTTTTTAAATAGTTTATTATTTATATTTTATATTTTATTGTTGATTGTGTTACTGGAACTTGGGAACTCTAGGCAACTAGCGAGGAACAGGGTGACACTAAAAACAGTAAATACATTTGACAGATGATATATTTGCAAGATTTCAATTTGGAACAATTTGATAACCAAAAAAGTGATTGAAACATATTCCTTTAAATTTAAAAACGTGAACCCTAATAAAAACCAGTAAAATCCAGAAAAATAACGAAAGAGAATCTAAAACATAAAATTCATTAAATAGCAACATGCTCAACGGGTGTGCATAAAATTCATAAAACATTCACAATAATTACAATACTTTCTTTTGTTGTAATTAAAATATTTATTAAAACTACAGCTATATATAATTCAAATTCACTTTAATCTTTCAATACTCCCATGAAGATAAAATAATAATTAATAACAATTTTTGATATTCGAATTGATAAATCAAAATTCGCATTTGCTTTGTTATTGTTGGAAATAGTGATGGGTTAATGAACTTTATGATGCCATAAACGAAATCTTATATACCAAAACCAATAATCATGGGTGTGAATAAGATTTGTCGAGAAATCTTATCATTGTTAAAAAATTGATATAACGATAAGGTGTAAACCCGGAAGAAGATTAATCAGATAGATTCTGCAAGTCACTTCTTTGCTTCACTTTCACTACATGGGATAAATTTGGATAACTACGAGTGAGTACACATACATACATACAAGCATGTCATATTGACAATAATATTAGTTGTATACGGCAACAAAAGATGCAAACAGCTGTCGAGATCAGCTGATTTTCACTTGCAAGTTTGACAGCGTGAAATGTCTCCAGCCGAAGCCTACAACTTCTAGGCAGAAAGAGGACGTAAATTTAGAATTTATACACAAAATACCTATTTTAAATTTTCTTTAGAACAGCAAAATGGAAAATATTTTTACACCATAGAAAATTTTCTCACCTCATTTTTACTCTAAGTAAAGTATTTCCGACTGGCACATCAAAACTCACCTCAGCACTTTCTCCTTTTTTTTCCAGACACGCAAAAGTCGACTAGTTCACAATGTCTGCCTGCTCAGCCTGCTTGCCGTTAGTATATTAACACTTTCCCCGCTGACGCTAGCCGCACAACAGAGACATCCGCTGCCTGCAGATTATCTGATACCACCGCCCTTGCCGACAGCACAACAACTAAAACATCAGATTTCACCAGCGAAGCAAGCCGTAGTAGGCGCATCCCCGCAGCAAGCAGCCGCCGCCGCATCCTCGCATCAAACGGCAGTCGCACCCGCACCTGTGCCTAGCCACAGCGCCAACAACAAAGTTAATGAACCACCCGGGTTTATGACGCGTATCGCACGTTGGTTTGGACTGGGTGCTGCCGAACAAAATCAACTTGCCAACGGTTTCGCTTCCGATGCCAAACAAGCGTACAATTACCCACAACCGCTGGGAGCTGATGGTAAGCCATGCAATCTTTGCAACAAATATCCATGGGTTCCCATGTTTCCTCAAGTGCTACAGCAGCAGCATCAGCATCTAGGCACCGCCAATTCAAATCAACATTACGCACAAGCTGGATCACCACAACACTTTGAAGCGCAAGCTTCACAGAAATATTCACAAAAGCAAGCGTCACCTTTTGGCGCTGGCGGACAACAACAACTGCCGGTAAAGCAGCGTGCGGTGCAATTTCATTTTCCCGCGCAATATCAGCCGCCACCACCACCACCACCGCCGCCAGCTGTGGGCTACAAGTTGCCATCGGTTAAAGTCACAGCACCACCACCCTTCATACCAGTACCGTTGCCCATACCGAGTCTCAGTTTGAATGCTTTGCCGCCCGTTTATAATGCACAACCATTCCGTGTGCCCTACTTGACGCCAGCAACATCATCCACTACAACAACAACAACTTCTACTGAATCAACCATAAGCAGTACGCTGCAGTTACCCTCTACAGATCCAGCGCACTTCACTGAGAATATTGGTGCGCCATCGGAATTGCAGCCGGATCGCGTGCGCCCGGAACAGTCTCATGCCACAAATGTACGCAATCACGATCCAAACTTCGAGATTGTGCAAAGTCATCAAATTACGGATTTTGTCTCATCAGTGGAATATCCGATCACGTACGAGCAGTCACCCTCAATAGATTTAGGGCAACAGTCCGTACCCGCTAACGTAGGGCCGGCCAATGTGAGTGTAGCCACGGCTTTATATAACCATCAGACATTGAGTCCGAATCTGCATAAGTTCTTGCCTGCTTCGCAACTACTTACCGAGCTCGGAAGTTTCACGGTGACGCAACAGCCGGCGGCACAAACTCAAAAGACTCCACAGCCGCAACAGACCCAACAACAGATAACGCAGTTCCAACAGCCACAGCAAACCCAGTATTATCAAGATTCGCATTTTAATACTCAGCCACATTCGCAAGTCTATCAGCAGACTCAAAGCACCTTCCAGCCGACATCGCCGCAGCAGGCACTACCTCAATACCCAATTAGATCGCAAGAACAACAACAGTTTGCACAATTTCCGCAAACTTTCGAGACATCCACAGCTCGCTACACTACACCGTACGTACCGCAAACACAATATCCGCAGCATAACTACGACGCGCAGGGCACAACTTATGAGCCACATAGCGAAGACAACTTTCCATCCGCATCCTCGCATAATCTCACGCGCATACAACAACTACAACAAAACAATGACTACAAATCTTGGTTGCAGTTTGGTCAAAACTTTCCGTATACAACCACGGAGTTGCCGAGCGAGTACGAGATCTCTACCCAATTGCCCCAGCTAAGTGAGGTGAACTATGTGACTGAGCGTGCGCAAGAAAGTAAGCGGAACCCCGTTTCACATCAGATTCCAAAACGCGCTGAGGAGCAGCTGAGACATGATGCGCGCGAGACGCCGAAACGTTTACTTGATTCGCCCATACGTCATGCGCAGGGTTCATTAAACAAACCAAGACCTTTCACGCGCGATCCCAGCGAGTTGAATTTACGTTTACCGCCAGCGCCAGCGCCATACAATCACAATCACTTCGAAGGTGGTGTCGGCAAGCCAAGCACACCACTCTTAGTTACACCCAGTCCACCGTTGTTGCCACATCCACCACCTTCGGCTACTTACTACAAAGGTTCAGCGGCTGCCCCTACACCTACCTCCACTTACAGTGCCATTGATGCTAGCGGGCAATATGCTGGCATATCGCCACCGACGCCGCCAACAACACCACCTCCACCACTACCAGCGCGTCACAAAGATGTCCAACAAATCATCATTCCTTACACAACTCGTAACAAGCCACGCCCATTCGAACCTACACGCACCGTCGATGCAGCTTTCAAGAAATGGGCCACACAACACAACAGCGTCGATCTACACGAACAACAAGAATCGAAAGTGGTGGTGAGCGCCAAGTTGTCGACTGCAGCTCCACCACGTCGGACCACAAAATACATTACGCGAATATTGGCCTCGAATCTGCGTGATCTGCTGCGTCGCGAGCATGAAACACGTCAAAATAAGTCGACTACTTCCAGTTTTGATTTGCTCAAGTGGCAGCGGAATATTGATAATTGGACAGAGCAGGAATACTCCTCACTTTCACATCGTCCTAGTACGCCGACCATACGTGGTCGCTCCAAGCATATACCCACCGAGTATTTGACAACAACCACACCATCACCACGTCGTGGTAAGACGACGCATAGCATATTTGAACCATCTTCAGAATTGCCTTCATCGGTTAATGATTTGCAAGCTCTACTCTTGGAGCGTGGTTCACAACATTTCGAACTAAATCAAGTGGATGATGTGGCGGATAAACATTTGTTGGATACTTTGGAGAGTGAAACGGTGTCAATATCATCTTTGCCCTCAAGCCGCTCAACGTCCACACAACAGCAAAAAAATAGTAATGGACATGCGGCGCCAAGTTTTCTGCATTTCGGTTCTGAAATTGAGCAACCAGAACCGGAGGAGCTTTGGCGTAAAGCGAAAGTCTCCATTTCACCGCAAACACATGAGAAGGTATATGTGGTAACGCCACAGCCACGTTTCTTTCCACAACGCGCGTTTAGTACGACGACTAGTACGGAAGCGCCAGCGGGTTATGGGAAATCAGCCCGTTTCTTGGTGCGGCCGACGCCCGGAAATGGTGAGTAAAATTTTTTGATGTTTCTTAAGATTCATAAGCATATTGTTCGATCTTGCGTCGTCTTCTTTAATTCAAGCCGGGTCGAATATTCCGTGGTTTTCGAGCCATCTGTGTACTACACCAGTGATTGGAGGCGCTGTATGATCCCTATTTTGGTCCCACGCCTGGGCAGCTTGTCTTCCAATTCTACCTTAAATCGTTTTTCGAAGATAACTTAGAAAGAGTGCGCGTGGGTCCTTAGTCCAAAGTTTTCCGCATTTGCATTTCTGTCCTCCACATTAAGCTTTCATTAGAGCTTACTATCAAGCATAATCCCGAGCTCATGCTGTGACATGGTACGCTCGCTTCTGCTCCAGTGCGTGGTAGTCCAAATTGAGAAATCTTGAAACATTACCGAAAGCTGTCCCTGTCTCTGAGAAGGAATCCAGTATAACCTCTATCTATAGCTATATAATTGAATCGAGTTTCCAAAAACATTCAAAACTTACTCAAAATTCTTTTACCTTTCAGGCACAAACGCATCAACGCCAGCGCCCAACCACTACAATCCAGAACTTTTCGGTCTGATGGGCCTCTCCGCTTATGTGGCCGCGAAGCCCGTGGAGATTGTCGATGGGAATTCAAAAGTAAATCGTGTTCAAATTAAATAAGCTTCCACCGAAACAACAACAACGAAATGAGCCATACTGAATTTGTTTATGTTTTTTCTTCTTCTTCTTCTTTTACAAAACAACCACATTGACAAAAAAAAACCCATAAAACTACAAACAACAAACATTTCATACTTACAAATTTACCAAAAACAAACAAATCATTAATCAAAACTAAAACACCTCCATCGAAACAACCAACCAACACACACATCACAACAACACATCACGAACAATTAGGTCTTCAATATTGTGACAACAACAACACCAGCGAATGATGAAGATGTAACCACCAGCAGACCACACGAACATGACGAACATTTAATGATGATTAAGAAGCGGCGTTTACGTTCAACAATGTTGCCATCACCAAGGTAAATAAAGCTTTCACGCGAGTGTGTGCTTTCGAATATCTTCAAATGAGTGAAAACAGACTAAAACGCTGCTGTGGACGCATGTCACATTGTTTTCATTATAGTCGGGTTTGCGTGCTGGACCGACTTGCTACCAATGGCCTTTACTCCAGCTGCGCTACTTAAAAGCTTCAGAGCATGTTTCTTCTATTACAAAAACAACGAATACAACTTATGTAATATATTTTTTTTCCGAAATACGTTAAGTAAACACTCGTTTTATTATAGGAAGATGCTGTAAATTATTGCATGTAACTATAAAATTAGTAAAATAAGTATGAAGCATTATTAAGTTGTTTAGTTTAATAGTAACCTTAAAATAATTAATAAAATTAAAATTAAAAAAATTAAAAAATTGTTATTGAAATTAGTCGATATTTTTAAGTTTTAGTTTCGAACATAAATTTATGTATGTAAAATGACCAAAGCGTAAGAATGTGCGTAAAATAAACTTAAAAACATACTTACGTAAATATTTTAGTTGAAATTTCTAGCTAAGTTTACTTTTTTTTATAATTAAGAATTTTTACAATTTATATTTTTGAAATTATTTCGAAATTTTTAAAGGCGAGGACATACACAACTTTAATCTAACTTTATTAAATTTGTAAAAATGTTATAAAATAGTGTTGTTATCTCTTTCTGCACATTTTTATATTTCATTGAGCGAGAAAGTGGCGGTTGCTGCTGGGAGAATTCGTCTCAGTAAAACTTGCAAGTGCAAAACAGCTGATGGTGACATAGGAAAACAACAACAAAACCTTCAAATTTTGAGCTATTAACCAACGAAAAAAAGCAACAGCTGTTTTGCTTACCAGTTTTTACAAATTTCTGTTCATTAAATCCGTATGATGTATGTAATTATACTGCCGAGGCCAAAGGCGGAAGAAAAGTTCTATGTGTCTGCCATCTTAGAAACATTTGCTATATTTCAAAGTTTATTTCCCTTTTGATAGCTTTACAAACTAGTTTTAAGTGTATGTTTGTATAGTTTATAATACGAAAATAATGTCAAATGAAATTATATACAATAAATTAATTTAAAAAAAATTAAAAGAAAAAATAATATTAAGAAGTTTTTTAACACTGTAAGTAGTTGTCGACGTAATTTTCCAATTCTCTTGTTTTTGCCTATAAAAAAACGGTTGTAAAAAAACGCACTAACCGAACACACTTATTTATCAAATGCTTATACGAACGCACCTAAATCGACTGACAGTCGAAACAGCTGTGAATTTTATGAAAAAAGTTTAAAGAAAAAATGTTAAATATCTTGCAAATCCGTATGCAAATATTAACGACCGATTTGAAAATGAATTTAATTTGGTTGCATTCAGATAGGTGGTTTTGCATTTGGCCGATGGTTGGTTTTGCCAAAACAGTGGCGATATGTACTACATATGTATGCTTCAATTTATATATTAGCCCTTGAATTTCAATATTTTTCTATTATACATATATGTATAAGTGTAATTTTGGGGACTTATAAATCTGCACTTTAAAACTTTGTGCGCATCTTAAAAAATGTTAACAATTTTTAAATATTTTATATCAAAAAACCAAAATTATATTTTTGCAAACCAACAAATTGTAGTATAAAGAATTATAAATTTTAAAATTTACAAATTTTTTTCTGTAACCATCTTCCTTCTTTTTTCATAAAAAAAATAGACGCATTTTATGCGTTATATGGTGAAAAGTGAGGTTAAAAAAGGAGGATCATTTTGAAATAAAAAAATTATTTACACATTATTACGATAGAATCTAATGATCCACAAAAATGTATTTT
Source organism: Sphenella marginata (assembly GCA_951509765.1). Lineage (NCBI taxonomy): Eukaryota > Metazoa > Arthropoda > Insecta > Diptera > Tephritidae > Sphenella > Sphenella marginata. The sequence continues at coordinate 33,086,809 of OX608081.1, read as the reverse complement.
GGGTTTTCTGGTTTAAAATATATTCATATGTAGATATGTCGTTTCATAACTATAGATTTGTTAGATTTTACATGTTTTCTACATTTACATACATATATGATATCATTTCAGTTTAAATTTCCCCCCTCACATTTCACTCATTTAACGCACAGAGTGCCATAGCTATAATAAAAACACTTTATTAATTTTTATATGATAAGTCCCTTATAATACGCTGGTAGCATAGTGTAACTTATAAAATATATTTGAAACATTCCTTTGTGCAGTTGCATCAGTCCAATGGTTAGCAAATTTTAAAACTAAACTCTACCATATATGAATATAAAATTGTATGATTCCTATCAATTATGCATACATGTTAAATCTATTTTTATATACAGCGATGTACCATCTTTTAAAGGCTAGATATGTATGTAAGTAGATTTGTGCGTTATAAAATCCGATAGCACCCATGAGTGGAAGTGCAGCTAATTGTTATCGATATCAACTCATACGATCAATAGCACTCACACACAAACATAAAACGGAAACCAGATTTGGTGTGTGTCTGTGATGTGCTCCAGCGCCATCTGACGGCATTTATGCCACTCTAAACTGTACGTCATGCTACGTATGTAAATAGCGTACAGTCACGTAACGCAAGCGTTTTGTTGTTCTTCTTTACGTTGACGACGACGACGATAACGACGCACCAGCGCCTCGAGCGACCACGCAATGGCAGCAATAAACGTCATCATATTGATGAAATGCAGGGTGATGGCATAATTAAAACGATCGCGTATAAGACCTAAAAGGGAAATATAATAATAAAATGTTTTCACTGTAAATGTTTTTACTTTTCAAACTCACCCACAAATGGTCCACAAGTTAATGTAAACAAACCGGAAATGAGCAATTGCAAACCGGAAGCGGCGGGTAAACGTTTCAATGGCACACAGCTGGGTATAATAAGTGGCCAAAATATTGTGCGCACACCTTTGAACATGCCAATCCACACAAAACTGAAAAGTATAACATTATAAGAGCGCGTACAAGCTACAACCGTGCGACCGAGTGCGATACCAACAACGCCTGTGAAATAGAACAAAGTTTATTTAATGATTGCGGATAGAAATCGTGTGCAGAAAATCTGAGTCTATCTCCAACCCAGCTTAAATCTTACCTACTAGGAAGAACACACGATTGTCCCATGGAATTTTCTCCGTCACAAAAGGCACCAAGAAACGCACAGTAATATCCATACCACCAAGCACCGACATTGCGGTTGTAATTTGTGAGTTCGTAAATCCAAAATCATTTAAAATGAATGGCGTCAGAATGGAAAAATTCAATTCACCAAAATTAATGATCGTCAAACCCAACACAAGATTGTCATATGTGAAATCGCGCAATAAATCCAAATCGAAGAATGTCACAACTTTTTGCATAAACGTAAAACTTTGCACCGAACCCGCCAAATCTTCATCTTCCTCCAGTGTTGTTGCGAGTTTCTCATTCACAAGACGTGGACGAAGCTGTGCCTTCTCGAGTAGCATACGCTCCTCAGCACAAGTACAATGCAATTGAGCTGGCGCATGCAAACCACCTAATTGTGATGCACGAAAATTGGCATTATTATTCGTATGTTTGAATAACACTTCGTCACGTTCACGTTTGAAGTTATTCGGTTTGTATACCTCAGCCGTCTTCAGTTCTTCTTCGGATATAACACGACTCAAACGATTTGTAGTGATGGTGTCTACATCCTTAGAACTGGAGATGGTGCGCAAGCGTGGTATACCCGCTTTATGCGCTGAGGCAAGCGACAATTTCGAACCGAACCAACCATCATTGGCGCGTGACAACATCGGTGTACCAGGCTCAATTATTTCATACCCAGGCATAGCTTCGTCATCGTCCATATATAGATATTGACTGGAGAAGATACCATTACGTTTATGTTGTAGTTGACAATATTCACATAGATATTCGGGTTCACCAGCGCCAAAGCCAGTGTCACCACCTAACGTTTCAGTTGCATCTGGTGGTGGTGCGTGATATCGTACGGGCTGATAAATGAGCGCACAAACCATTGAGTGTAGTGAGATGGCGGCAATTATGAGTACAGTACCTTGTACGCCATAATAGGCCACAAGAAAAGTGACTAAGTGTGGCAAAAATATCGGTCCAAGGCCTGTGAGTGTCCACGAGAAGCCTGACGCTTTACGTCGTTTGTTTTTGAAGTAGGTGTTTATCGCGAGCGAGGAAGCCGATACGCTGATGCCTACTCCAAAACCTGCGATACGAGAGAAAGTTTAAAGTGTAAGCTTGCATTCTGTGGCTAATTTGTTTTAATTCCAAATTCAAGAAAAAGTTATTACTAGCAAAAGATTTGGTAAGCATTTTGCAAATTAAGTTTCAATAAGCTTACATGATTAAAGCTTTTGCAAGCTTTGTAACTGTTTTGGTAAAGTCGATTTTTATCGAAATCTGTCAAAGGTTTTTAAACGACGATTGCCGTTATTATTTATAAACCCATTGATTTAAAAAGGATCTTGTAATTATTTGAAGAAAAGCTTAGTTGAAAAGCTTGCCTCTCTTAAGCTTAATTTGCAAAATATTCACAAAATTATTTGCTGGGCTATAAAATATGATCCTCCTGGTATGACCATCGCTAACAATTTTATAAAAATATTTTTATAACTTTTGACTTACCATAAAGTATTGCATAGGTTAACATATAACTAACGAAAGTATCACAAAATGCTGTCAACAATATGCCAATGAATATAATCAATGAGCCAGCCAACGCTACTTGGCGGAATGTGAAACGTCGGAACATTGGTCCATTTAAGAGACCTGAAAGGGGAAATACGAAAAAAAACAGCATTTTGTCAAAATCAGCATTTCAGAGTTGCCACATATTTGATATATGTATTTGTAGTTACCTGTACACGACGAAATCGCTGAGCCTGTATTAACAATTGTTGTGATTTCTGAACTGCTAAGCCCCAAAACTCGAAATCGCTCACGAAATATGAAACCGAACTGTTGCACTCCGGGATATATGGCGAGCTATAGTTTTGAGAATGTGTGAATGTGTGTGAAAATTAAAAGTGAAAAATTTTAATTTACTCACATTCGAACAACCGGCAGCGATGCACACCAGCCACGCCCAACCGCCATCGGGTGCTTTGAAATTTTCGCCCAAATCACTTTTGTCGCGACGTTTTTTCTTCGGTTTCACTTGTGCCGTATCTTCTTGAGCAGGCGTAGTGTTCTCATTTTTGTTAGTCTTAACATCGAGTATTGTCGTTTCGCGGTAGACCCGATTATTGATGTCATATGTAGCGGACTTTTCCATTGTTCTTTGAATTTTTGGTGAATACTGAAATTTGATATTTTTTTTAATAAATAATAGTACAATTATTTTGTTTTAATTTTAGGGGGGGCTTCTTCAAATATATACAATGACCCTTAAAAATGTAGAATAAATTTTTTTAATTATTTCGCGTGGTTTGATGTGCGCAATTGAGCAATGAACTGTTATCAAATTCTGTTTGCTTGGTTGCATACTTTTTTTTTGATGTTGCAATTTATTTGATTTCTTATTGATTATTTATTTCATTGCTTTTTATTGACATACCGATTTTCGCAACGCCACTCGAGCGAGATGTGATACGACGAATCAAACAGGGTAACATCGAAATTAACAACCCTTAGCCGGGTTAAAAATCCGATTCGTTCTGAGGCGGATTCTGTTACAGAATTCTCTTTATTTTAAATTAGAAATATTTATTAAAATCCCAACTTCTTATTCCGTCGAATGATATCTAATTTAATTTCACTACTCTTAAATGGCATACAACGATAACGATTTACGATTTTTGTTTAATATGATAAACAAATTCGTTAGTTTTTGAAAAAAAAAAAAACAGGTAAGGAAAGGGCTGTCTTCGGCTGTGCCGAAGGCTTTATACCTTTCATGATCTGTTTTAAGTCTAAACCCTTCAGAACTGTCAATTTAAATATACATAGGCCAAACCACATTTATCGGAGCTATCGATTATATGGGAACTATATGTTATGTTACTCCGATCTGTATGGTTTTCATTACACACATCACATTTATAATAAGTACCAACCTTGCAAAATTTTACGTTCCTAGCTTCTTAATTGCAAAATTTATAGCCCAAAGCCCATTTATCGAAACTATCGATTATATGGGAGCTATATGTTTCGTTGGTCCGATCTGGGTGATTGTCACTACACAGGCTACAAATATAATATGTACTAAACCTGCAAAATTTTACGTTCCTAGCTTCTTAATTGCAAAATTTATAGCCCAAAGCCCATTTATCGAAACTATCGATTATATGGGAGCTATATGTTTCGTTGGTTCGATCTGGGTGAATTTCACTACACAGGCTACAAATATAATATGTACTAAACCTGCAAAATTTTACGTTCCTAGCTTTTTGATTGCAAGAGTTATAGGCCAAAATCCGTTTATCGGAACAATCGATTGTATGGGAGCTATGCGTTGTATTGATCCGATCTCACCGGAACCGGAACAAATGATTAATATAATACAAAATCGCGCCTCCATAACAAAATTTAATCGAGATATCTCTAAAATTGAGGGACTAGTTTGAGTTCAAACAGATAGACGAACGGACGGACAGACGGACAGACGGGTATGGCTAAATCAACTCAGCTCGTCGCCCTGATCATTTCGGTATACTTAATGGTGGGTCTATCTCTTCTTCTTCTCATACTTACAAACATCGGACCAAAGTTATAATACCATTTCATGTATTCATTGTAATAACTCTGATTAGCTTAAAATATATACATACAAAAATCGGACAAATCGATTGGAAGAAAATCATAAACTGAAAAATATTAAAAACAAAACAAGCAATGATATGGCGTACAAAGTCACAAACCAATCACAAAACTGATAAGAGCCAACTCTTTGATGCTAGGTGCATTGCTTTTTCATGCCTGATTCCTTATCAGCTATGTCCATCACTAATTAAATCGCGAAATCGATAGACTATTGTTCTGTTTTAATTTTAAAATGACATAAATATAATTTTAACATTTTAAAATCACGATTTGTGTCTATGGTTGTGCGATGTCAAAAACTTGCTATGCTATGGTTTGCGAATGAAATAGTTGACACAGAGTGAACTTGCAAAAAAAATGACTTCATAGAACCAACCAACAACATTTTTTTTCATAAGGGTACCCTGTTCGATTCCATTTTAGCTAAAATGTTTGATTAATATGACTATGATTGACCAACATTTTAAATGTATTTTTAAGTTAATAAAGATTTTAATCAAAAAGCGTGTTAAGCAACGACTTGATTATGGGCCAATATATGAAGGTATATAAAATATGTATGTATATATATAAAAATTAATACATTTAGCATACAAAATGCTAGAATATATTGGGAACTCCAATCTAAGTTTTTATATAGACCTGCACCAACAACTTATCACTTTAAAAATTTGATAAATCCATTTATGGACGTCGGTGCGCAATTTGAAAGGTGACAAGTGATAAATTGTTTCAGCAATTCACCTCACCTGAAGTGTATTGACATCATAGCTCACTACGAACCTAACCTTACTCTACTTAGAAATATTTTTAACGAAATGGAACGCACTCAAATTAAAAAAAAGCTGAAAGAGGTGCCTAGTAATAATATCCTTCACTTCATTCTAATGCTAAACAAGGTCAAGAAAAAAGCTTGCACTGAAGCTTTAGATTTAGTGGCATAGAGTTTAAAGTAACTGACTGCAATTTAGTACTACTTTTGGCATAAGCTCTTCCATCAACACGTTGAAGTGATCGGAATATAGTAAGGTCCTTTTCTGTATAAGCTTTTACAATTGAAATTCAGCCATAACCATACATAATATTGGGTATTTATCGATAAATCCAAAACCAAAGCTTGGCTTTCTCTTGAGTCTAATTCTAATGTGCTTATATGAGTAAATATATTTGTACTAAAATGTGTTTCACAATTGTCGTTTTTAATCATGTTTACAAAACTTTCCGCAACATGGCTTGTGCAAATATCTAACGCCGGCTGTTTTGGTTCCGCAAATTTTTTTCATTGTTTAATTTGTTAAAGCAAATAAAAGCCCATAAACACGTATCCCAATAAACATGAGAAAGAATGTTCTCAAAGCTTTGACAAACTCTTACTTACTGCACTAACTTTACCGGCGTATAAAAGCCCACACACAATGTATGAGTAAATGAAAATAAAAGCTGCGCGTGGTTTTACTGAGTCCAAAATTAATGATATTATATGTATGGATGTTGTAATATATAGCTAATGCACTTAGTACACATCTAAAATCATTTTTCTTTTGTAAACAATTTATTTAATAACCAAAAAAAAAATCAAAAAAAAAACAATAACATAACCTCAATAACAAAGTCACTCTAAACAAATTTCGGAATTTGACTTAGCTTTTAAAGCACGGAAATCAATTTCTGTTGCTCTCGTACAAGTTGTATAATTATGAACTGGGCTATTTATTATTTTTATCGCTTCAAACTGCCAATCCATAAAATTATTATCTTAATGAATTATAGCCCAAATTAAATAAACGCATTGCGTTTTTCCACGCACGAACATAAACTGCTTTTTTGGTTCTAACCGAAATAAATTTGGCGTGCGTGTGTAGCTCTATGGTCACAAAGAACTAAAATTGACAATTGAGGTAGGTTTTCACGCTCTGCATTTAATTTACGTATGGCGTGCGTTTATATAGGATTGGGCTGTTAACTTATGCTCCTCTGTTCCAGAAAGAAACTAGTCAAGAAAAAATAATTTGTGTCAAGTGTTTTGAATTCCTCCGATAATAAAGTTATCAATATTAAGACTTAAATTATATAAAAAATACCTTACCAATAAACTGTAATTAACAACTGGCAAGTACAACTGATTTACTATTCAGATCGATTGTATTGAATACACAAGTTGGTAGCTCAAATCCGAAACAACTATCTATGAGCATATCTAATACTCTATGGTGTCGATAAGGTCGACAAGCTTATCAATTAAATCAATAGTACTGATAGCTCTTCAATGATAAGTGAAATGATTAAGTACTATCAGCTTCTGTCACGCACCGGCAAGAAATGTTGCATCGACAAAAATAATATTTTTAAATTATATAACTGCTGTAGGGTAGGACTATATAAATATGTGCATCATCTCAAGAATTTGCGCTTATCTGATATTAATTGGAGTTCTTTTCGGTGTGGACCGCGCATGTACTGACCTATGTACTATAACAGGTATCACGGGTAAATGTAACATTACAAATATTTTAAACAAGTAAGGAAAGGGCTGTCTTCGGTTTTGTCATAGACTTTATACCATTTATGATTACGAATAACTTTTTTGAGTGCTCGATCCTTTCCTACAATTGGTACAAAATCTTTAAAATTGTTAATTTAAAGATACAGCCTAAGCCCCATTTATCGGAACAATAGATTGTATGGGAGCTATCAATTTTATTGGTCCGATCTTGTTGGATCCAACAAGTGGTTAATATAATACAAAATGGTGGTCCCATAACGAATTTCATTGAGATATCTCCAAAATCGAGGCACTAGTTTTCGTTCAAACAGGGAGACGAACATATTTAAATTGACCTAGCTTATTATTATTATTATTATTTCGCTAAACTTATTGCCGTGGTTATTCCTTCTTCCTCTCGTACTTAAAAACATCGAACCAAAGTCATAATACCATTTCATGTTCATAAAAGGTATACAAAAGAGCAACGCCATCTTCTGTTTCTAGTTGTCTCTTAAAATAGCCCACTGTACGAATATTTTGACAGATGGCGCTATGTAGAGTTTATTTACACTTTTTAGTGGTATCGATAGTCTGGAAGTATGGTAGTTTGCATTTGATATGTCTTGCGATAAGAATATCACCGATAAGAATATAACCGATGAGTAATAATTGGGCTCAAAGTCAAAAGTAATCACGTAAGCTTCATTATACCCACGGCCTACCATAATTAAGCTTTTTTGTGGTTATATGCCAGAGATTTTAAATGTCCTTTCAATAGAAAAATTGTATAAAATAGTTATGCATCTATAATTTAGCATTCGATTTATGTTGTTTATTCTCAGGGAATTGAAAGAGTACAGAGAAGTTTCTTGCGACTTGCGCTAGAGCTGCATCAATTCACTGATCCATTACCATATTACAGTGCCCGGTGTGCCCCCATAAGCATTGAAGCGCTGGCGCCCCGGCGTTTTATTCAAACTTTGATGTTTATATATTATTTAGTTTGTGATTTAGTAGACTATCTGGACCAAGGATGCATCGTAAGGATGATATTATCGCTTACCGAAAAATACCAATCCGATTTATTTTTGTGCTTTCACGATAAAGGCCTTATTGTGTTTGTCTCCTTTTTCGATGTTTGCTGCCAGATACTTATTTATTTGCACAATTTAGATACTATACAGGTTTTAACTGTCAGCCAGCTGTTTATGGTTGCGACACCAATAATCCATAAAAGCATATCGGTTATGATGAGGATAAGACTAGAGCAATAATCCAAGTCAGCCGATATTTTGAGTTTTAAATCCAACGTACCGGTTTTTCTATCTTTTGGCATGAACTCTTCTACTGATTTACTTCAGTGTAAACCAAAATTAAAATCAGAATTTTAAATCTAAGCTGTCAAATTAACCGCCAATTAAGGTTAATCAGATTTTATAAATGTTTTGCAATCGAATTCGATGTTCTTTCAGACATCCCTAGTACATAGTATAGACTCATTAGTACTTAACATTTTAAAACTGTATTTTTATCAATAATAAAACAAAATGCGGCATCACGTCGAGCGAATATGCTTTCAGTCACGAATGCAATTCGTCACTACAAAACGTTGAACAAAAAATAACAAAATAAATTTAAACATTTTTAAACTTGGCACTAAATTTTAGTTTTATTTTAGTTTTCACACTTCTTAGTTAAGATATTTTTATTTATACTCACACAACACACACACACACACGACAAGCGAAATTGTGCTTCCGTGGGATTTTTTATGACGAAATTTTTTGAATTTCTTTCTATTTAATTTTTTTTATCAAAAACAGCATCACTTGTTTAATCACACGCCTTGTAAGGTTCAAGTTCACTAGAGCAGTTGCAAGAATATTCAAGTTCACGGCGCTCTTGAGTTACTCTATGTAGCATGTAAGAGCATGTGTGTAAATATATTTGCATGCTCTTTCTTGCTATTTTCATTCACATAACGACACATCACTTCCCAGCCAACGACATGGAAAATTTCAATTATGCAAACTTTGCTGCTCACAAACCGTGAATTTTTCTACCTTTAATTGCAACAAATCACAAACTAATTGTTAGCGAACGACTTTTTGTTTGTCTGCTAATACGTTTTTCTAACAAACATTGGGAAAATTGATTTTGCACAGCTTTTGACATTCGAACAACAACGCATCACGCACGACTAACGGTTAAAGAGAGTTAGCATACGTGTTGCTTCACTCGCTATTTACTGAAATATGAAATAACTAACAGCTGTTATGGCGTCCTCGCGACCATCATACAACAGAACATTTTGACTTAACCACACGAGCTCTTTTTGTAGACTGAAATTTTAACGTTTCGAATGTTTTAAATTTTATTAACATTCACACATACATAAATATGTATGTATATATATACAAACAAATGCAAAGTGAAAGAAGTGAAGAGAGAAGAGAGCATGTGCTGATAAAATATATTTGTCGAACGTGTTGTTTCGTACTCAACTAATCGAATTTGTTATCGCTTTGTTAACAACCACTTTATTGCTGTTTGTTTATAATCATTTATGTATGTACATATATACGTGAAGAGCTCTCATATTAAAAGAGTTTCTTAATAAATTGTATGGCAATAAATTCCAGACAGCAAATAACTGCCAAGTTATTGGTGCGTTGTCGGTTAACTTTTAAACAGCTGATTCAACCAAACTTATGAGAAACAATGCAATCGATTGCTGATTTATCGTAATTCCATATTCGTACCATAACTTTACCGATTAATTGCAATGTGTTGAACTTAATAATTGTTTCTCTCTTTCCTACAGTAAAAAACTTTTAAATCTGCAAAACAAAGTTTTCTTTTGACGAGAGAGGGGTATGAGGTAGCAATTTAAAAAATATTTCTTATACAGAGATAGAGAGTAATAAAGAGATTGCTGTCTACAACCTGCCTTCGAAGAGTACCCTCTTTCCCAATCAATTTGATGTGATCAATCAATTAATCTGACGTCAAATAATAGAGCTCTTGATAACTATTTAATCGATTAATCGATGTATAGTTTAAAAAAATAATCGATTATAACTAGTCGACTAGTTGCCCTATCGACTATTATTTCACTTATTTTATTTTATATCTCTTTATCTGCAATTAATACAATCGACGGTTTCGTTCACAACTCTTTCGCTGTTGTGCTCACTTGTAAAATGAAGAGATTGAAAGAGCAATGTTTGGTAAGTTTTTTTATTTAATGAACGGCGTTTGCGCGCTTTAAATTATGTTGCCGGTAAAAAGTAAATAACCAAATAAGAATTGTATTTTATCAACATTTGAAGGGCTCAGAACCAAAAGGATCTAAGTGAAATTTTTTTTAAATTTAGTTATACAGATATTTGTATATTGAAATATGGTGTTTATTTGTTGGCAAAGAGATCCGAGTCATTTCGGACATTGTAGTGCCATCTATTTCCCATGCAATAAACGCCCTACCCAGATTTTACATAGAATTTTTAAAAGGAAGTAAACTTTAAACTTGAATATCTCAAACCAATATCGAAGTCACTTAGATCAATTTTGTTCTAAGCCATTCATTTGACCAAATTTGTATTGAACTTGAACTTGGTGCTGATTGTTTTCTCTTTACGGTTATATTACTCATACGCCTAGGTGTTCTGCAGCGGAATGAAGTAACAGACAAAGACTTGTAGCAATAATAGAATAATAAGAAATAAAAGCTGATATTCCTGAGGTTTCGTTACAAGTGTTTTTACATATATCAGAAAGTTTCAACTGCAGCACTTTTGAAAAATGCTAACATAACCTAACATAAGAAAATATTAGGTTAGGTAAACACATTTTTTATTTTACTAAGTATCAAACTGGCGATATTATTTTCTAAAACATTTTATTTACAAAATTCTAGTATCGCCTGTGGTCAAAAATTTGGGCAATAAAATAATTTCTCAGATACGTGAAATAAAAATTTAGGCTAGTACTGACAGTTCTACGTTCTCCTCTACACAACTCAAATCTTACCTTAAGTGATAAAAATGCTAAAATAATAAGTACAATTAAAAAAAAAATATTAAATCGGCGACTTTCAAAATATTTTTGAAGAACGCGCTTTTTCAAAAAATTTTCCAACAAAGCTTTACCTCAACATTTATTCAAAAAAAATAATTTTTTTAAGAAACTCTGTTTCAAACTCATTATAAGATGGTGCGTCCTTATAGAAAATTCTGAAGTATTAAGTTTTTGAAAAATAATTTGATATAAGGTGATCTTCCATTTAGCCGCTGAAATACTGCAATACAGGTTGTTTGTTTGTATGAGTTTGTCAGCCAGATATCACCTTATGTGTAAATTTCCTTGTATATCTTCGTACTCAAAACTTCAGGCTTCATCAACTTTCCATTGTTGTTTTAGCCGCTTTTCCAAGCATACGACGTACAACATACTCCAGCAACCAAATTATTAAAGCCAGTGACGTCAAGAGATTTAGAAAGTGAATCGTCATTGTATAACTCGTAGCATCAGTTATGACACCTAGAAAGAGATTGGGGAAGATTTTTTTTTTGTTTTTTTTTGTTTGTTTTGAATCAAATAAACTCACCTAAAATAGGGCCAAAAGTTAACGAGAATAAAGTATTGCAGACCAACTGCAACCCCGATGCAGCTGGCAAACGTTTCAATGGTACATACGTTGGTATTATTAGAGATGAGAAAATTGTACGAAAACCTTTACCAAAACCGATAAGTAAAAATAATGCCAATGTGACGCGATATGAATTGGCGATCGTGATTAGCATACGACCGAGTGTTAGTATTGAAATACCGAAAGCAAATAAAACTTGATTACTCAATTTGACGTGTTCCAGCGCGAATGGCGCCAAGAAGCGTACACAAATATCCATGCCGCCCAACATTGACATGGCTGTAGAGATTTGTGCATTACTATAACCATATTGATCCAAAATGAAAGGTATTAAAATGGAGAAATTTATTTCAGCAAACATCATAACAGTCATGCCCAAGACAAGATTGACGAAAGTGAAATCTTTAAGAAGATCCAAATCGAAAAATTTCACTACGCTTGACTTCAAACTCGTTCTTCGCTTTGCTGCATTAATAACACTCAGCCTAACTTGTTCAGCGCTCAGCGTTATTGCGTCAGTGCTGCGCTTTTGAAGTAAACGTTTTTCCTCTGCGCAGGTGCATTGAAATTCTTCCACGCAGTGAGCGTGCAGTTGGCTATCGATTTGTTTGGTTTTTTGTATTTTTGAATCTTCAATTTTGTCATTTTCAACTTTTTCCACTCCGTCGCTAAAATTTTTCGTCGACGCCTGTCGTGCTAATTGATTTCTAAGCGACGCTTTTGAACCAAAACAGCCATCTTTGGCGCGCGTCATTAATGGCGTACCCATTTCGGTTAACTCATAATTCAAACGCTCTGTAGAGTCATTCTCGTCGAAATCGAATTGCGGCGCCACCACACTTGGTCTCACGCGTCTCTTGTATTGACAATACTTGCACTCGTAATCCGAATCTGCAGGCTCTACAGCTACACTCAGGGGCTTTTCCAACTCCATCTCTGTATGCTTACGCAAACTCTCCGCTCTCTGTTGTGTATGCCATAGAACTGGTTGCAATGTCATGGCGCACATTAGCGCATTTAATGAAATTCCAGCATAAATTAATATTGTTCCTTGGCCACCATAATAGATGAGCATAAGTGAGGTGAAGTGTGGAAAAATGATGGGCCCCAAACCGGTTATGGTCCATGTAAAACCGGTAGCACGTCGACGGCGATTTTTGAAATAAGTATTCACAGCCAGCGAGAGCGCGCTAACGTTGAGCCCTTGACCAATGCCTGTAGGAAGAGAAGGTGTGAATAAAAGTGCGAGTTAGAAATTAAGAAATCGAATCGAGTTCACTTAAACTCACCATAAATAACAGAAACACATATCACATATTGCCAGAATGTTGTGGCCCATGCTGAGAGTAAAATACCGCTAAATATTAAAATGCTGCCAGTGATGGCAACCTGACGAAAAGAGAAGCGCCGAAACATGGCGCCATTCACAATGCCTAAAAAAAACAGAAGGGAATGGTTAGAACACACGTTATGTGAAGGAAAACACTTTAGCTTGTCGGAAAAAAGTTGCCAAAAAATGCATTATTGTATTAAAATTTAATTGGCTACAAAATCATAACTACTGCAAAAAAATTCTTTAAACAAAAATTTCAAAATTTATTTAAAAGAAAATGTATAGTTCTTTCAATGAATCTGGACAATTTTTTTATAAAGAGTTCGTTCAAATAATTTTGTTCTCGCCAACATTTATGCCCACCACTGTATAACGAGGCAGACCCATCAAGCGGTAATGAGAGAGATAGCGACATAATTTATGAATTTGAAGTAAAGTGGAGATGGCGATTTGTTGGACACTTCGAAAGTAGTAACAGAATTCAAAATTACCTACTAACGATGATAAACTCAGCAAAATATTCACAATGGTAGTCGTCTCTTTGGCTGAGAATCCTAAGGAAAACATACGTTGTCGGTAAATCAGCCCATATTGTTGCATCGGTGGATACATAGCAAGCTGTGTAAGAAAGCCAAATATAAATTTTTTTAAAAATTAATTATTTTATTATAATAAATGTAAACTTACATTACTCAAACCGGCTGCGATGCAAACAACCCAACCCCAACCGCCATCGGGCGCTAGAAAATCTGGACCCAAATCACTTTTATCACGTCGTTTCGTCTTCTTGGGTATTGTGGTAGAATTATAGACGCTTGTGTAGTTGTTTTCAGTGAAGGAAGTTTCCTCTAAGGCCATGTTTAGATTTTTGTGTGTTTTTTTGAAATATTAATATAAGGATGGAATGTCTGGAAAAAAGGCTAAAAATTGTATCTTCACGTATAATAATATTATGTTATTTATTAAATTAAAATGTTCTAAAATAAATCTAAATTTGAAAGATGCTTAAAAATGTTAAGGAAAAAAATAGTCGATTAGTTGCATGTATCGAAAATAATTTTTTTTTATGATTTCCCTACAAGAACCCCCCATTGTATATAAATATTTATGTATGTATGTATGTATGTACTCGTATAAAAGTTTAATGAAATTTTCTTTTACATTTTTTTTCACTATAAAGTCATTTAAAAAGTCATATGTCAAAAAACATCTTCCCGAAACTTCTAAATTTTAAATCATTTGGCAGCACTGAGAAAGCCAAACAAAGAGAGCGCACATACCGGTCTCTTTTTTTTTTGCATGAGCTGAGTAGAAACTAAAATTAAAGTACACACACATATTTTAAATACATTTTACATTGTCTGCCGATATGAATACATAGCGTTCTATATAAATGCATACTTCATCATAGAGATGTCAACTTTCGGCATTTTTTTACTTCCGGGATTTTCACTTAACTTGTGTACCAACAACAATTGAAATGGTTTTATAGCGTTCTTACATATTTTAGGTACTCATGACTATAAGTGTTTTTTTTTGTGGTTAGCTAACCTCCTAAATCAATTAGAATGAGTTTTACAGTTCAGAGAAAATTAAAATATAAACAACTGAATCAGCTGTTGAGCTTATATTACTTTGCAAATATGAAATCAACAAATTTGCTACAAAAATAATTCATCTCGCAATTCCATTACTAAAGTCGACTCTTCCCGAATTGTTCGGGATACAAAAAATAGCGTTATACCACACTCACGAAAAGTCCACGTGTATGACATCCCTAATATATACATACCAATGTTTGTTCGAACGCCAATTACACATTCCCCCGCTTTTCACCTGTTACTTCAACAGTATGCAAACAATTCAATCACTTAACAATTCATCAATCATTATTCTTCCAAAGCACTGCACTTATACTCATCAAACTGTTCATCACTTATTTTGTATCCGATATTGTGTGCTACTCCGTTTGTATTTCTCAACTAACCAGCTGCTCCGCAATGCATTCGTATAAATGCACTCATACATATTTCGCACTATTTACTTTTTACAGAACAAACTGAAAACATATGATTCGTGACGTAATTGTTGTCTGTGTTGGCGTGTTGCCATATTGTTATGTTTTTTATTGAAAAAATAAAATTTTTGTAATGAAAAGAATGATTCTAACTCAAAATGAAAGGTCTTCATAGGCCCATATAGTAAAGCCCTTCACATTGTTTTACATTCTCAGGTCAAAAATGTTATGTGGTCACTTTAATTTAAATATTTAATTCTTTGCGTAGCATACTTTTAGGCGCATTCACACTTTCTAGCTTTAGAAAAGTGCTTCCCTGCAAGAAATGCTGTGGGTCTATGATGAATTCAAATCAAGTGAAAGCAAATAAAATTTTACAACATGGCCGTGTGCTAATCGGAAACATTTTCTAAGAGGAAAAATGAGTTGAACAAATTTTCTATGGTGTAAAAAATGAAATGGTAAAATTTGACGGTTGTAAATTTTGACTTGTGAATAAATACTCATATTCTGTGAATAAATTTTAAATTTAAGTATTTTTTTACCATTATATATCATATTTTTAGCTTTAAATTATATTTACCGTTGGGCTAGGGTAAATTTTGACGTTCATATTCACCGCGATAAATGTCAGAATTTTCTTTTGGTCTGTCAAAACTTACAATTTTCAAGCGATTGACACAGAGCCTTTATAAAAATGAAAACGAATATTACTAAAAGAATGTAATAGGAACGAAAAATGGCACATTAGAGACGGCACAGGGCATCATACATAGATTAGACACTGGTTCATATCCCAGTGTCAGAAAAGGGGTCTGTTGATAAGTGGGGACACTTTGAAACACGTCATCCCATGCCATTGCTTTGACTATCGTTGTCATTTTTCTCTAAAATCAATTCACAAAAAACTGCTTCAACAACAATTCCTCAAAAAAATTTAATCAGCTGTTGACTTTTAATATATTATGCATTTTGCCATATGTCACACAATTTTATCATTCTCGAAGTATGAGCACTAAAAAACTAGATATTTACAACATTTATAGTATTCCAGACGATGATTTTTTAAAATTAGAAATACAAAAATTTCGCACGTCATACAATACTATGCGATTAGTCTAGGATGAGTCGCCAAGGAGGATGTGATTAATACCTGTTCTGATCACTTTGTGTGGGTTGAAAAGTTTTCAGCACGCCCTATGGAGAGATCAACTGCACCTATTTTAACTTAACAGATACTTTTAGCTCCTATAAGTATGCTACAAAAAAGGAAATTGACTTGCACCCTAATGAGTATGCAACTGTAGACTAAATGGATTAGTTGCTGACTGCTCTCTTTAGAGATTAGTCATACGATTTATTTGTAGGGAATTAATAATGATTTACCGCAAATATTGAAAAAGATAAAAACAGCTATTTACAACATTTCCATGCATAGAATTTATTGTCGACTCACTTGTAGATATACTTATACAAAAATAATTCAGTATATACAATATTAAGTAATTGAATAACTAAAATTAATTTATTACTAAATATTCAGTTTTAAGATATAGTGACTTATATTAACTATTCTTAGCTTAAGTATTAGTATTGGGCAATCGAATCATACATCTAATTAAGGCACTCTAGTTTTATATTGTTCAGGCACACTTTCCCTAATGGAACATTCATAAAGGCATTTCGCATTCAGTTTGAAAAAAACCCTTCAAACATGACTTAAAATTACAATATTACCTTTCAAACATACGTTTATACTATGTAAGAAGACTTATATTTAAATATTTTATTTTCTTGTTTCAATAAAAACTAATTAAGTCGAGTAACTACCCCAATGCTAAGTTAAAAATTAAGTAAATATGTACAAAAAATAAATAAAGCACAAATTAAGTAAGATATTGCAGCGGGCAAGGCATTCAAATCCACTGGTTCATGAAGTAAGTTCATTCTAGCATAAATTCATTATTCTTCCAGTGTTGTCTTCGGCTTGTGCCCCAGTAAACGGCGCACGAGGGACTCCGAAATCCATAATATTAAAGCGAGGGCAGTTAGCATATTAATAAAATGTATTGTGATCGTATAACTGGTAGCATCAGTGATTGAACCTGGAAGGAAGAAAATAAGTGAACATTAATAACGCGCTTGTACTATGTGTCTAGATTTTTTCGATGTTAGGATATCCAAAAAAAAAGAAACAATTGGGATAACGTTATTAATGGACTTACAAAGTATCAATTTCCGATCAAAGCATTCTTCCAAAGTTTGTTTTCAAATTGAGTGTCAGTGGGGGTCAATTATTAAGGTATTACTTAAAATTTTTTTCATATGGCAAAGCTGTTAAACATTTTATACACGTTGGCAATGCTGGTCAATCATAAGTCAAAAAAATTTTTAAGCAAACGAAGTTGAGAGCAATGAAAAACTGGGTTATCAAACAAATTTCAGGAAAGTATACACTTTTAATAAAAAATTTAAATTATAAAATGTAATGAAACTGAATTTTTGCCAATTGTGATACTATTGGATTGCAAAAACTTAAAAGTGAGGTTATGTAGTTCCCTTTTTTTTGTATTTGAATCTGATTGGAGATTGATGCTCGAATTCAAATTGATATCAATGAGTTTCTTAAGTGACAAACTAAGATTATTCATTTATAAAAATGTGCTGTTTTACTGGAGAATGGCTTATTTCTCCAATGGAAGTACAATTGAAATTAAGCATTGAAAATTGGAAAGCAAGTTGGATTTCTATTTTAAAATTTATTGTTTTAATCCTGGGTGGTAGCTAAAATATTACCTCTTAACTTAGTACACACTCACCTAAAATCGGCCCAAAAATCAACGAAAACACCGTATTGAAAACCAACTGCAACCCAGATGCGGCTGGCAAACGTTTTAACGGCACATACGACGGTATGATGAGCGGTGCAAATATGGTACGAAATCCTTTACCAAAACCAATAAGCAAAAACAATGCCAATATCATATAATAGGAAGTAGCCATCGTCACCAAAAAGCGACCAAGAGCAATTGCGATGATACCAAAAGCGAACAACAAACGATTATCCAGCTTAACCTTTTCCAAAGCAAATGGCGCCAAAAAGCGTACACAAATATCCATGCCACCCAATATAGACATAGCCATTGAGATCTGTTCATTCGTATAACCAAATTCGGCTAAAATGAATGGCGTCAAAACCGAGAAATTCATTTCGGCAAACATCATTATCGTCATACCCGACACCAAATTAACAAAAGTGAAATCTGTAAGAAGATCCAAATCGAAGAATTTCACCACTTTTTCTATGAAACTCATTTTACTCTTCGCCAATTCTTCAGCCACATCAGCTGCTTTTAGTTTTTCTTGTTCACGTTTCAATTCTTCATCGGATATTTTTTCTAGTAGTTCTTTCTCCTCAGCGCAAGTACAATGAAAGTCTTCGGCAGCTGGTTTTGAATAGACGCTCACTTTGCTCGTATAACGATCGTAATTATCACGTTCACGACTGAAATAATTTGGTTTATGTAGACGCGTCTCACCGCCCTCATTAACTTCAGCATTCAAACTCGGTTGTGATGTTTGTGCGCGCATCGAAGCGCGTCGCATATATTTGTGACGTAGACGTGTTGGATTCATTTCGGCAGCCAACGATAACTTAGAACCATACCAACCATCGTTGGCGCGCGCCATCATCGGTGTACCAGGTTCAATTATTTCATAGCCCGGTGTCTCCAAATCATCCTCATTGAAAAGATATTGTGAAGAGAATATGCTACGTTTTCCATGTTTCTTATATCGACAATATTTACATTCATATTCATCGCTTTCGGTGGTGGGATTTAATGGTGCTACTTGTTTATTATTATCGTTGGATATCTCGTCAGCGCCATCTTCCGCTTTCTGCGGCTTCTTGGCATGCCACAATACCGGCTGTAAAGTGAAGGCGCACAATAGCGCGTTAAGTGTAACTGCGGCGTAAATTAGAATCGTACCCTGTCCGCCATATTTGACTAAGAAAAAAGTGGTGATGTGTGGAAAGATGATTGGTCCCAAACCGGTTATGGTCCAAGTGAAGCCTGTGGCACGTCTACGGCTGTTTTTAAAATATGTATTTACCGCCAATGAACCGGCGGCCATGCTGAGCCCCAGGCCGATACCTGAAAGTGGCGAGAAAAAGTTTTGAAATGTTTTGTATTTATTAAATAATATAATCAACTTAAATATCTGAGCAGCGTGGTCTAATAATGTCAAATCGTCAAGAAAATAGTTTTAAAATTTCTATAAAAATTTTTTCTAAATCGTAGATATTTAAGTTCGCACTTAAGTTTTGAACTCAACTTTTTTTGTATTAAACTTCTAATATATCTAAAGAATCCCTGAATTTTTCGAGTTCTAGCAAAAAAAAATATTTTTCACACTTCCAGTCAATTTCAATTAGTTGACTACAAAATTACTCAACTACATCAAAATTGAGTTTTTTCCTAATTGAATTAAATTAGAATATTTAAAAAAAATGTTCTGCCCAAAATTAAAAAAAAAAAATTAAAAGTAAATTTTTTTTAATTAGAAATATAAAATTTTTTTTTCAAAACTTGTTTTTTTCCCCATGTATCTCCTTTAAACTTTTAAAAAAAAATTTTAAATTTTTTTTTTTCTTTTTTTTTGGAAAAAATAAACTTTAAAAAACAGGAGAAAGTGAAATTTTAAATTTACATACATAACTTAAAAAAAATTTTTAATTTTTCCTTTGACACAACTTTGCCAAATTTCCAATCTGGATCCCGTAACCGCATATTTGTTTGGTACCTAAATATTTTATAGGGTCGTTTTGGGGATTTGAAATATATTAGGATTTATTTATGAAAAGTGTCCTCATTTTGTTGTTGTGTAATATACATATTTGAAAATTTTAATTTTCAAAATGTTCATGATTATAAACAAGCGCAAATCCCGGATTCACTAAATCAGAGCCCAAAAATCCCCGGAATTTTTAAAATCCAAGAATTTTGTCTTACCACGCTGCTCTGGTTCAAAAATCATATTACTCTATCAATTTCTTTTTTATCATTAATATTATTAATTTAACGATTATAAAGTACACTTACCATAAATCGCTGAGAAACATATCACATAATGCCAGAATGTTGTGGCCCATGCTGAGAGTAAGATGCCACAGAATATCAAAAGGTTGCCAGCAATGGCCACTTGACGAAAAGTAAAACGTCGAAACATGGCGCCATTCACAATGCCTAAAAAGTGTAGGAAATAAAACTTGATTAGCGCTTGAAATATAAAAAAGTTCTTGAGAGGAACAGAGAGGGCGGACCAGTTTTTTTAAAAGTAATAGGTTTGGATAAGTTGTTCCGGGGGATGTGCAATACTTACCAACTAACGATGAAATGCTCATTACAATATTAACAATTGTTGTTGTTTCTTTAGCTGAAAATCCCAAAAATAACATACGCTCTCGATAGATTAGACCATATTGTTGTAGAGGCGGAAATATGGAAAACTGCAACAAAAAAAAATTTAAAAAAAAAAAACAATTCTTTTTATTTGTTTTAAATTGCTTAACGTGTTCAACTTACATTACTCAAACCAGCTGCTATACAAACTACCCAACCCCAGCCACCATCGGGCGCTATAAAATCTGGACCCAAATCACTTTTATCACGTCGTTTTGTTTTTGGTCGTGTGGTGACATTGTAGACTTTTATATTGTTCTTCTCGGTGAGCACTGCTTTATCCACCGCCATTTTGCACTTTGGTTGTTTATCGTTTCGGATGTGTTGATGGGTTATTATTAAAAATTTTTTCGAGTTTTTGTTCTGTTTAAATGAAGATTACATCAGTGATTGGCAAATCTAAAAACAAAACGAAAGTTTAAATTGTTTTATATTCAAATTATAGTTGTATGTTAGTATGAATTCTGCTTTCAAATCACAGCAATTATAATTATAGCCCTGCAGTCAAACCAACTAGTTTTAACTTAGTCCAAAATTAGTATGAACGCCAAGCCCATCTGGAAGTCGACTATATTTTTTCCATATAGCCAATTACTTAACTTAATATGGCGTGGTCCTACGAGATATAAATTTTCAAATTTCCGATGAAAAAAAATTACTCTCGAACTAGTTTTAACGGGCCACAAAAAATTATCGTTCAATATTAGTGCTAATTATCATCATTTCATTATCATACTTGGTCTGTTTCACACTAGTTTCGGATGAGCCTGAAGTTAAAAATTAATTTCGTTTTTCATTTTAAAATATTTAGCACACATAGGTGGAAACCATTACATCAGATAATACGAAACATGCAGTTATCCTACATCGGGTTTTAGCGAATCAGTGGAAACCTCTCATTTCTCTTCCGCCATAACTGAATGTTGCCCCAACAGCAAGTCTCTAGAATGTCCGAATCGAACTCCAACGTACTTTCGACTCCGCTCAACAGTTGTAGAAAACATCCCTGATGATGTGTACATAGGACTGATTCATCGAAGATCGGCCCCCTTTTTGTTTAAAATTAGTTCCTTGGAGCTGTCAAAGGGTGTCAAAGCAAATAAGGGGAGTGCATTTATTTTGACGGCGTGTTGTCTTTTTCTCGTCTATAGACTGACGTCTTTACAAGTTTTTGTAAAAGGTTGCAACGAACAAGAAAGAAAAATATTTTTTTCGCTTTAAAGGCTAGACAGGTGGAACGTAAATGTGCATTAAGAAAATTATACCGCATTTAATTCCCGATTTACGGTTAAAGTCTTTGATGAAGAGCAGCAGCTGATTTCCAGATTGAAGGATTTACGTGAGGTGCTCGATAGCCGAAAATTATCTTTTACAATTTTTCACTATTTTATATTATTAAATAAAAATAGTTTCCAATTTTCTGCTAGAGTAAACATTTTATTGTTGTTTTTTTTAATTAATTGACCACTTCTCTCATTTGGTAATTTTTTCTTACAACCCTGGCTAATGGATCTTAGCGAATTTATATCGGATATTTAATGCAGATTAATACTACCATCTGTCTACCATCTAAGTCTGTCTGTTTCTTCAACCAAAGCAGCATGTCATCGGTTGGCATAAGAAGCATTCAAAGAAAGAAAGAAGTTTTTGCATGTTGAAGATGTCTGTGGAATTTGCTTTTCGCAACTATTTTTAAACTTCAACCAAAGAATATTCCTACAAGATCGATCAAAAGGCGCAAAGTGTTTTCGTGTCACGTCGCATGCAACAAATTGACAGTGAAACAGCAAACAAATATGCAGACAGACAGACATAAATATTTTTTGAACATTTTCGTATTTTATTATTATTGCAACAACAATTGTATTCGGTTTTATGTAACAAGTAGGTAGCATTGTTGTTGTTGCTACGAAGAGACACCGGAGGGGGTTCCACTTGAATTCACATTACACAGCAAATGCAAATGAAACGTGACAAAAATTTGTTTACTTCACAAAGACACCGATCGACTTGTTTTTCTAAGGGTCGAGCGGTGCAAAGAAAAAATAGAAGAAACCAAAAATATGTAGTTGAATAGACGATGGTAGCAAGTGATCATGGCGTTGCAATCTTTACGATCAAAAGCAAGTAACAGGGCGACTGTTAGTTGTGGCACTTTCAAAGGGTGTGCTTGGAGTTGTAAAAAAAAAAATATTTTGAAAAAAAAAATTGAAATTTCTAATTTTCTAGAAGGTGTGAAAAAATGTTTAAGAAAAAAAATTTTAATTTAATATTTTCTTGGAGTTGTAAAAAATATTTAAAATATAAAAATTTTAATTTCTAATTTGTGAAAAATGTGAAAACAGTTTTTAATTTCTAATTTTCTTGAAGTGTAAAAAAAATTTTTGAAAAAAAAGTTTTAATTTCCAATTTTCTTGGAGGTGTAAAAACAAAATTTAACAAAAAAAAAATGTAAAATCTAATATTCTTGAAAATTAAAAAAAATATTTTGTAAAAAAAATTTTGTTGTTGGTTTTTGCGGTCTTTCTTGTTTTACATATTTGTAAGTTTTGCAAGCTCGAGAACCAGAGAAACAATAATTCGTAATGAATTTTAATTGTCAGTTTTTGGGAAAAATTGATAATTGGAGAAAAATTACATTGTTAAATCACAGCGATGGATAGGATTACATGTTTCAGAGTTTCCAAGCTCATCATCAGATCCCTTTTCGGACACTGGGATATGAACCAAAAAAATTTTTTAATATTCTTGAAGTGTAAAGAAAGTTTTTAACTTCTAATTTTCTTGGAGGTGTAAAAAGAAAATTTAACAAAAAAACAACTTATGTATTTCAAAAAATTTTAAAATCTAATATTCTTGAAGGTGTAAAAAAAACATTTTAAAAAAAATATTTTTTAATTCCTTATATTCTTGATGGTGTAAAAAATATATTTTGAAAACACAAATTTTTAATTTCTAATTTTCTTGAAGGCTTAAAAAAAATGTTTTGTAAAACAAAATTTCTAATTTTAGAAAATTCGCAATGAATGTTCGCCCTTGAACTTTGGACTGAATTTTTTTTTGTATTATATTTTAAAGTGGATTTAGCCTGTAGGTGGATAATAAGACATAATTTTTACAAAAAGGATTGCCACCTTTTTAAGAATTTATTGTTACCGTATAGTTACATACTAAGTGTTATTTGAATTTTTGAGGAATTATAGGAATAAACTTAGCTGGTAGATAGGTTAACAAGATAATATTTTGTATATAAAAAGGGTTGCCACCTATTCACAAATTTATTTTCATTGCATTTTAATATAAATTGTTCATGTGAACAAATAAACAAAAATTCATTTAAAAAATTTAAAAGTGTTACAAAATTCAGTGTTAATTTTTGGTCAGCCTTTCGTGACACCCTTTACTAATACATATGCAGATACTTTTTACCATACTTAATTACTAATGTTTATTTTTCATTGCCACATCAGACACAGCATTTTTAACTGCAACGAAGATGCGCTTAATGTGGATATTGAACGTTTTTTCTTTCATTTGTTAAACAACAATAAAAAAATATAAATAAAAGCTGTGTACATAAATTAAAAACTAAGAGAATATGTAATATGGTTTGTAAATAATCCAGCACATCTGGTGTGAGCGCACGCCTCAACCAACATGGATCACAACGGGAAGCATTCTTCCACCTAAATCGGTGCCATCATTTTGATCGTCATCATGATCCATCGATTGTTTAATATTCAAGGTGTGGTTCAATGCATTCAGAATTCTTGCTTACAGGTAGAGGGAGTGTGTGTGATTGTAAGAGGGCATTAAATAGCGGATTGTCACGCTGAAAATTCCTGCCTAGAAATTATGAATAAGTTTGAGTGGGGAGAGCGGAAAACAGCAACAAAGCAAACAAAAATATCTATCATCCAATTATGCGCAAGCACTCGCCAACGATCGTCTTCACATTGAACCCATTTGGCAGCGATGGTATCGATTAAAGGAGAAGAAAGCACAAACCGAGTGCTCATACTCATAGCTACCCTGTAGGAAAGTTCTCACCCTTCGATATTTTTTTGGAAACCTCAATGCATTTTGTTACACATAAATACATATATTTCAAACGATATGTTTCCTGTTGGTGCTTTTCAACTTTTCCTTAAAATCAAAAATAATAAAAAAAAAACTTTGAATTATTATCAACTGGTCTTGAGCTCGTAAAACTTACAAAAATATATCTTTTTTGTTTATAATGCGATTTTAATAAAACAGAGTTTTGCAAACCTTCTAAGTTACGGGCTGTGCAGCAGTGAAAGTGTGATAAAAATCCATGTCTTAGTTCAAACACGGAGGCAAAAATGCTAAAAGTGGTTCAGAGGAACACACTACGTCTCCTTCAATAATTTTTGAAAAAAATTTCAATAGAGTTTTATTATAGTATTATTATTAAAGTATAGAAGTTATAATAAATAGGAAGTTGGGTCCATTGTCTAAAATAAATGATTTATTTGCCTGGTAACAAGTATTTTCTACACAAAAAAATTTTTTTTCGGCACAGATCAGTCTAAAAGTTTATTTCAAAATGTTTTCTGATGATAACTGAACTGCGGGTATTTAACTAGTGAAAACTTACTAGTTACCTTTCGAACCAGCACTCGCTGGCTATCTACTCAGCTCCCTACATGGTACGCATGCGTTCATTGTATAAGTGTGCACTATTGCGTGGGTGTTATTGTTATTGTGAATCCGAAGACAAATTTCCTAAACAAATTCTTGCAGAAATTCGTGAATGAAATGCTGAAGTAAATTGAATGAAAAGTTGAGGCGTATGAAAGGGGGGAATTATTGCAACACCTTAAAATTCTTTGATAATAAAAATAGATTGATTGTTAATAGCTATAATAGTTTTGTAGATAAGTATGTATGAAGATGGATGGTTGAAATTAACATACATGCCAAGTAAGCGTGGACATGTTTTGCATTGTAAGAACGCACCCATAAAAGGCGTTCAGCGCTTAATGGGGGAATAAAATAATGTAAGGGGAATGCTAATTACTGTAATAAAATTGCTTCGATTTAATCTCAAGAGAACATTTTGTAGTCATGTATTATATTAGGCGATATTTACAGATATTATGCAAATATATTGCAACATACATATACATATGTACTTATCTGGATACTCGCTATACTACACCTCTCTGAAGTTGGCAAGACAACTTTTACGTAGCAAAAAAATATATACTGGATAATTTGCCGTAAATTAGCCGTAAATTATCCGTGGAACAAAAAAATTTGCCGCGACCATATTTTGGAAAATATGAAGTTGGCGGTGCACTACAAAAAAAAAAAAATATTTTTTCCTAAAATAAAGGCGCGGCAAATTTTTTTATTTTGCAGATAGTTTACGGCTAATTTACGGCAAATTTAGACGTAAGAATTTTTTTCGTAGCTGGCTTCTAAGATAGTTTTCCAAAAGTGGCACGCTAACTCCATATGAAGTTGGCGGTGCACCACCAAAAAAAAAAAAGTTTTTTTTTTTTTAATTTTTTAAATATGCTAGTTAACTACGGCTAATTTACGGCAAATTCAGGTGCAAGAATTTTTTTCCTAGCTGGTGTCTAAGGTGGACTTTCAAGGTGGCACGCTAACTTCACATGAAGTTAGCGTGCCACACGATATTTTCCAAAATATGGTGGCGGCAAATTTTTTTGTTCCACGGATAATTTACGGCTAATTTACGGCAAATTATCCAGTATATATTTTTTTGCTACGGTAAAGTTGTCTTGCCAACTTCAGAGAGGTCTATACTACTTTGGCGAACATGATCGATTATGTAATTTAAAATATGGTAATCACGGGAATAAGACGATTTTTTCATGAGCAGAGTATAGACAGCAGTCAGTTTGCTAACGAGCCGATAAAATATAAGCTGTGTTCGGTGGCAAAACTTGCAAAAAGTGTAAGTAAAGAGAGAATGACGTAAAACTCTCTCGAAACGCAAAAAGTAAAAGTTTGTGACCGAACAGGAGTCAGTAGAAACTTGCAACAAAAACAGCTGTTGCCATTTTGATTGGTTGAGATTTCAAATTTTTGTTGTTGCTTTCCCTTGTCACGATCAGCTGTTTTCACTTGCAACTTTTACGGAGCCAAAAATCCTCAGTAAACACTTGCAGCTCTCTCTGTCAATGAAATGTCAAAATGCGCTCTCTCGCTGCAAGTGTTCTGCGCCACCGAACACTTTCACAGTAAAAATTTTATCAAATTTTATAAAATTGTTTGCGACCGAACACAGATATAGTCTTGGATTGAAAAAAGCGATTGTCATAAGACACTTCGAGGTATTGGATATCGATAATCAGTCACCACAAACAGAATTATCCCTAAACCATTCGAATCTATAATTCAACTGCCAAGGAAAATGTTCTACGAAAACTGCCACCGGCAAAGGCACGATGAAAGGGGCCTGCCTAGTTTTTCTCCGGTTTCGCTTTGATTGCAAAATCCAGCAGGAAGCTGTAAGGGCCTGTCTAGCTTTTCGACAATTGCTCAATTTTTGGCCAATACCTGTGAAGGTCCTGCTTAGTTTTTCCTCGTTTATTAAAAGAAAAAACTTTCATTGACTGCAAAAGCTTAATTGATGAGCAGACGATTGTGATGTGGAGGTGCCCCGGTTCGATATCGAATATACCCAATGACGGACATCAACCTACGAGCAAAGGACCCAATTTAGCAGTCGGAGCATATTTCAATACCATAGAGTTTCAGCGAGAGCCGAGGATCAAATAGTACGCTGCGGAATACTTCATTGCCAATGTGAGAAGCTTGCCATGCCTAGATTAAAGAATCTAAAAGGTGTCAGCACTTCGATTAGCTCAACGGGTATCCCCTGTAGCTTTGAGGGAGCGAGAAGTTTTTATTAATTTTATTTAATTTTTATTTGAGATTTTTATTTACATACATATTTAAAGAAGATCGAGAGTGTGCGGGAACGATCTTACCAAAACTATTATTTTATTTAATTTAGTTGTTCTATATAGAACTGGAAAACCCCCATTTGTGTTATGCAGCCAAAAACAATATCTTCAGAATATTTCATAAGCTGGTTGAGAATTATAAAAGGGTGTGCAAATGAAATAAACGAAAGAAATTGTTTAAGCCGCTTAAATACCCTGTGAAAAGAGTAATCTCTGAGTTCTCTCCCCTCTCAAAAGTACAATGGGATCTATCAGCTATTTTGGTGGAGCTTCCGGCGGGGAATAATTTTAATGAAGTTTCGTGATCTCTATCGACTTTATCGAAATTCACAGGCAAATTCCGATTAATCGATTAATTTTTCTCATGACATTATATTTCTGCCGTCGGGAGTTCTGTTGGAATAGCTGATCGATCCCAATATCTTTCCCTCAACCTTGTTATGTAGTTCTATGTTCAATGGTTTTTTTTTTTTCTTAATAAAAGTTCAAGTTCAGGGCAGCAGCCCATCAAAATTAATTACCTCTCTTACTTTACAAGTTTAATGAAGCAATTTGAGTTCCGAGTATCTACGCAAATGTACAAAGTTTGCTTAAACTGATTACTTTACTGTTAAGTTGCTAAGAGCCTATGCATTAACTCGACGTTATTATTCTTTCTAGCTAAAACCGGCTACTCCTCGCATAAAAGCGTGAAAGTTAAGTAGCCGTTAACACTGCCGAAGCGGAATGAATATGATTATTATGGGCAAGATGGGAGAGCTTGAAAAATTACCAACTCAAATATGCATTTAGACGGGCAAGAAAGAACATGTCGGTAATGTCGGATATTAAGAGCTCGAACACAAAGAGACGATTTACACGCCACACAACATGCCGATCTTAACAAAATAATTACGAATATGCCGCATGCCACAATAGCTGGATTAGATATGGTGATTCGTAGGTTGGATGGAACTCGTTTAACAGCAAAGAGTAGACAACGACAACAAAAAGCAACACCCAAAGTGCAACGACAACAACGTGCCCAAGCACCTCGACCCCATTGACTCGGCTCACACATCATGCGTTTGCATTTTTAATCACCCGGCGGCTCCTCGGCTTCTCTCATTTACTGCGAATTGTGGCGATTCATTGGCAGGATTTTTATCCATGCGTGCATTTTGTATGCATTTTGCGTGAGCGTCAGCCAGTAAATCCACAGCTGCAATTGTCACTCTACCTACACGCGTTTTTATTGTTGCTGCTTGTTGTTGTTTCTTGGCGCAACAGCACTGGCTGGTGTAGCAAGTGGACTATATGGAAGATTACTTGGGACAACATTACTATTTAGGCCCACAGGCAGGCTGTCCGTGCACAACAGAGCAGACAGACAAGCGGACAGTGAGCTTGACTTGACAGGCCGTGTGTGTGTCTGGTGTGCTCATGTGGCGCGTAATGCCCTGGCGCGCAATAAAATCAAATCAAATACAAATAAAACGCAGCGTCACGTTAACGCATCAGTTGCAACAACAATGCAATACAAAAGACAAAAATCGTTATCCAGATTAGTCTAGAAGCTACCCAACAAGAAATTGTGGCGTGCGTTTGGGAAGAGTGATTAGCGTCGAAAGAGGGGAGTTCTTAGGGAGATTAATCGATCATAAACCTCTTAAAGCTTTTGGGAGCTTCCTTTGGAAAACCTTTGAAGAGTATGGTTTTAACCAGGGGCGCATCCAAGGGGGTGGTTTTCGGGTCCAATCCCCACAACCCCGTCGGAATCAAAAAAGCCATAATTGTAATATTGGTTGCAACATACGTAAATTCTACCCTCAGTCACTAGGTAGTTAGAACCATAAGCTTTTCTATCAAATAAAATAAGCCTTATATAAGGTGCAACATCAAGTTTGATGCTAGGATGTGAACATAAATGTGCTTCAACAACTTTTTGCACTCCAATGATGCAACTAACAGTGGGATACAACTGAGCAAAGTACTAGTAAAATAAAGCACTTAATTTAAATTTTCTGAATGAGGCGACTAGAACCTATGACATCTGCAATATGAGCCGGAGACTTACCCACTATGCTCAAAGTCATCAGTATGACACTGGTATAGTTCTGTTTAAAATCTAAGAATTGGCATTTCTAAGTGCATAATAAATTAAAAATAATAATTTAAGTCGATACAGTTAACTAGAGATTCGAGCTTGAGTCAGAAAATCGATTACCCAAGAGTCGATTTTTTTTCGTTTAGACATAAATTGTTTTTGTTAAAAAGAATATTTTATTTTTAAATAATCGATTTTTCATCAATAAAGCCTTTAAAGAGTTTTCTTCCAATTATCTTTTAACAAAATTTTACCCAATAAAGTTTTTTAAGAGCCCAAAACGAACAGAGTGTAAAGAACATAAATCACATTTATTTTTTAGAGAACGGGAGCGAGCATCTGTGGCTTTGAGGTAATAGCATTTGCTTCCTCATTTTTGCATTGCAAAACCCCCGATTTGGGATAACAAAACATAAACTACCTATATCTTCAGAATATTTCATAAGCTGGTTACGAATTACAATAGCATGCAATGCAAATGAAATAAACGAAATACATATTTATCGCTTAAGCAAATACAAAAGCTTTTTCATTAAGCTTTGAGTTTTAATATCAATTTGAACAATAGGTGCCAGAACTATGTACATATGTACATATATACTGTTACTCACCATTTGACCAGAATCAAAGTTGATTATAATAGTGTAATTTAAAACTATGTATGTGTGTTTCAGCTCTAGTATGAACATAGCTTAAATAATTTTTCATTCGTCGCACAGGTGGTAAGATATATTTAGAAAAGACTATTGAAAATGTTTTATTCTTATAAACGATTTATTTACAATCGATATTTAGCATTAATAAAATCGATTTTTACCATGGATAAAATCGATGCCAAAATTCGATAATTCAAAAAATAATCGATTTAAGTAAAAACTAGCTCGGCATATGATTCATACCACTTCTGAATGAGTTTACAACTACTTCACTTTACCGTCTACATATTCGCAAATTTTTTCAAACATCTGTAGGTATGTATTTTGTGTTCGAGCAAATTTGTCTGAAAATTGGTAGTTATTTACTGAACAAATATTTGATGTTCGCACGAAGATATCTACAGCAACGTCAAAACTCTAAAAAGCTATGCCATTCAACGCCAAATTATTGTTGTTAATGCACGCCAACATGCACATAATAAATACATAATCGACTTGAACGATGCAAAAACCAAATACACTCAATCGGCTTAGATGGTGAATGTGCGTGCGCGTGTAATTAACCACATTTTGATGGATCATTTGAATATCCACTTTTTGTTGGTTCGATACTATTAGCACATTGTAACGACTAAAGTTGCGAACAACACGACAATAAACAATTATCTACACATTGGCGTTTTTGTAAGGTAACATACTAGTGATCTACGGATCGAAGTATTAAAAGGAACGGTTCGAACGTGGTAGCTAAAGTTGAGTTAAAACCGGGTTTCGCTTCTTTTGAAACCAGTTGGCATGGTGGAATGGTTGGATGGCGTATCAGATAATATCAAATATTGGAATTCTTTTAAAATTTTTGAGCTTACGGAAATCCAACAATTATCTGGCGCCTCGGCCAACCAGCAAAAACATTCTAGAATCGAGATTAATCTCTTCTAATAGTACGGTTAGTTGAAGAAACCATAATGGATTCCAGTTCCTCGGTTCCACTGCTTCACTAATTAATACTTCTACAAATACAGGTAAGTGGAATTTAACCTACAAACTACTTGTTCGAACTACAGATAAGTATGAAGGTATGTATTAACATAACAAACTGATCGACTGTTTGAATGTCTGTTTAGGTTGTGTTGATGCTTGGCCAATGGTGGAAATGTTGATTAAAAGCTCGTGTCTAGCGTGAAGCCGAGCTAACGACAGCTACCGGCGTGACTGCATGCAATCGGTACTTATTTAGCAGTAAGTGGGTATGCTGATGCTTGACGTTGCGTTGTTGTTGTTTTTTGGAATGCTAATCAAATATCGCAAGTCATGATGTGTCAGCTTTAGAATATTAAAAACAAAACGATTCAAACAAGTGCTCAACATGAAAAGTAAACGTAAAGTGAATTGTTAAAAGACTCGCTGAAATATAGATGAACATATGGAATATATGAAACAGATAAGGAAAGCGTAAGAGGGATAATAGTGGACACCGAAAAGAACGGAAACCAGAATCTTCAAACGAAAGCATGTTAAAATTTAAACCAAAATTGTATCCGGTACCAAAATGGAAAATGGAACAGAAGGGAAAAGTGGAATCGGAACAGACTTCCTGAAAACAGGAGCGAAATAGAAACCGAAGCTTGCACTCTGCCAAAGCGAAATTAAAATGGCAACTTGGATCTTGGATCTTGGATCTTGGATACATTGAAGCCAAACCCGGAAAAGGAACCGAAACTCCAAAACAGTAAAGTTTGGCGAGAACCATAACCAAAACAAAAAAAAATCGATACTGACAACAAAGTCAAAAAAAAAAAAAAACCATCAAGAAAACGGAACTAGAACTAATACGAGGAACATCAATAAAAGATAACTGGTACTGGAACCTACTTCGGATATGATAGTTTTTTCGCGACGAAACTAGAACCTAAACTGAAAATGAAAAACAAAAATAGTTGTAATAATTTCCCAGCAATTGGAATTTTTTCACTACGAGTATGTCATGCAAGCTTTTGAGAACGAGTGCAATGCAAACGGCGTGGGGGATAAAATCGGCTTTTAGTGCAAATTGTAATGGCTAGGCAATTTTTCAAGCACGCGCACTTGTCACATTTTTATCAATAACTGTCGACAGAAACAAAATCTAAATCAGCAAACTTAAGCCATTAGTAAAAACTTTGAAAGAAAAACAAACAAAAAAAAAAAAACCAACACATTCCTAAGCGATAACTTAAAATTGATTCAAGGCACCAATGTGCTTGAAGCTAAGAATAATTTATTAAAAAAAATGTTTACTTACACTTGTGAACAAAATAATAGTAGTGGTGCTAATGCATGAGGGATATATGTATGTATATTTTGGCCCATAATCATAGTGAACTTTAAATACATTTTATGTCTAAGAAGGACGAAAATGTATTTTTAACATTTTAAAATTACGGTTTGTGTCTATGGGTTTTTGGCACAGGGTGACCTTGAAAAAATATAAAATTTCTTCATACCACTAGCCAACTTAATTTTTTTTCTAAGGGTATTCTGTTACTTTTCATTTTAGCTCACATTTTTTGGCCCATAATTATAGTCTAATTAAAATAGAGTTTTATCTAATTAACATGATTCTAAAATAAACATAATTTCATGTCTGTCACTGTCAACTTAAAATACATTTTATGTCTAAGACGGAATTTTAATTTTAAAATTAGGGTTTGTGTCTAGGATTAAGTTAAAATTTTGGTTTGTGAATAAATAAAATAGTTGAAACAGGGTGACCTTGCAAAACATAAAAAATTTCTTCATAGAACCAACTAACAAAATATTGTTTCATAAGGGTATCCTGTTCCATGTCATTTTTAGCTAAAATCTTTGGCTACGATTTATAAACATTATAAATGTATTTTTAAGTTGAGTAAAGATTTTAATACCTAAAATCCAACACTAAGGGCCACTTTCATAAAAGCCGGTTAAGCCTAATCGGCGATTAATTTGACAGCTAACCATACAAAATACGTCAATTAAACTCTGGTTAGCGGTTACCGGCTTTTATGAAAGCGGGCCTAAGATTATGGACCAAAATATTCATATTTGTTGAATTTTCTCACCCTCCAATTACTATTATTTTTACTGCAACTGTGCATATGTACATTTATACAATGTAAACAAAAGAAACCAATTAATACAACAATTAAATAAAAAAAACTCGACTACAAAACTTACGGCTTGTGGTATTCGTAGCTGTAATAAAAGCAAATTGTCTGGCTGATAAGAAGTTTTGCCGCGCCACCAAAATGGGTGTTCGCGTGTTGCTGCCGCTACTGTCCATTTACTGTTCTTTATTGTCACAGCAATAACAAAAACAACAAACAACTCATAATAATTGAAAATGATTAACAATTATGTAATGTGTACTGACATTTCATTTAATTCAACAGCAACCAAGCTACATATCGATACACTTGGCAA
The DNA here is from genome assembly GCA_951509765.1 of Sphenella marginata. Taxonomy (NCBI): domain Eukaryota; kingdom Metazoa; phylum Arthropoda; class Insecta; order Diptera; family Tephritidae; genus Sphenella; species Sphenella marginata. Next base: position 33,052,880 of record OX608081.1, on the reverse strand, counting down.
TTGCAATTAATTAAGAAAGAAAATTTATTTGGCGTTGCAAATGGCGCAAAATGGTGCAGCTGTTGTGTGAGAAATAAAAAAAGAAATCATCTCAGAACATGTCTATAATTGAAACAGTAGCTTTGTCTTAGTCGTTGGAGAGTTTTCAGAGTTGTGTGCGGTAACGAGGAGTAAAAGTTGTATATGTGAAACCGGGATTGAGGTGATCGTTTTTGTTTGAGCATATAGAACACGAAGAGGTTAATTGTGTTGGGAATTTATAGTGGATACATACAATACACGAATAGATCCGTTCAAATTATGCATCGACTTTTTGTAAGTTCTGTACAATGTATTTGTATTGTTGCTTTCGTCAGTATTACTTTGATTAGTAATTTTAAAGAAAAGCTTGGTGTATTAGTCTTTGTGAAAAAATAACTCGAACGATTTTATAGCTCTATAAACTCAATAAAAAAAAACTTATACAATAAACCCTTTCTTCAGCACATTCCACTCATAGAATACCTATACTCTTTAAGGGCATTCCTTTCGAAGTTCACTTGAGTTGAGACCAGCCGTGTCGAGTTGTGGTTTACCACCTTGTTAAAATTGAAAGTACCACATGTTTTTTTTTTATCTCGCCGGTAGTTTAATTAGTACATAAAAATTGCAAAATAATATCGCTACACCAACAAAGGTCGAAAAGCGAAGATAAAGTGATTCATCAGGCAAAATACAACAATAAAAATTTCCATTAATTAATAAGCTTTATAAATATTACTACACTTGAACATCCAAACATATCTACGTACAGTGTATTTGTATGTATTTGCAGTAGGCATGTTGCGAATATTCGCATTCGCAAATGCGAAACTGCCAAATTAAGCGAAAAACGAAGCTTTTGCTAGTGTCGAAGTTATGCAAAAGCTTGTGAAGTGGTCTGAGGAGCGTTTTTTGCAATTTTTTTATGGAAGTCTTTTCTAAAAATCTCATTATATGGTTCATTTTCACATTTTATTCCATCTAGCTCTGAACCAAGCAACAATTTTGAAATACGAGTTTCAGAATAATTTAGAATAATTTAATGTTATAAACGAAAACAAGTCGCAGGAAATGTACGATACATTTATAAATTTAAAAATATTTACATTCGAATAGATAACAACTCAAAGCAGTGCGCGCAATACTGTAGCTTAGTCATAAATATAATAAATACATGTATGTACATATACATATGTACAATAATATGTGAAAGCTTACAGTAAGAAATGATAATTAAATTTTTGGTTAAACTTATCTCAAATATGAAAATATTTGCATTCGGTTTAACCAAGCGGAAAAAAATTATTTAAAAATCCTGTATTTATCATAACAGGCAAAACAAATATAGGCCGGTCTTTTACATTTACTTAGGTGCAGGCCTAAAATTCAGAGGCAGATTCACGGGTAGTGGTTTTCGGAACCCAAATATTCATACTTTACAGCACTGTGGATAAAAGATGGAGGATGGGTCCGCGTGTAGAAGTCCACGTAAGTGGGGAAAGTTTCTGATCGCCATTCACTTGGGAATGGCCAGAGCGATTCTTTTGCATGCGGTCCAAGCAGCTCACTACTTCCGGGCGCTTGCGTCCAAGTATCCTCTGGGTAGCCACCGAACACCCGTTTGGTGGTGAGCTAAACGTGAGAAGGCGACAACCTGGCAAGGCCACTCCGACATAATCGGTTTAAGGGCTTATCAGGGGTTTACAAGCAGCGTCTGATCACCTAGTGGTGCGGCTGTAAGCGGGCGTCTGTCTTGGATCAAGCGGCTCGCTATATAAACGTGCACTTAAATTACAACCTCCCGTGGAACGGGTTGTGCGTTGGGTTTGGGACCCACCACATAAAACAACGTACCAATGAAATTCAAAAAAGCCTCGGATATGAGAACCCCCTTTTTAGATGACGACACACGCAAACGAAACAAGGACTACGATTTAAGGGCATGCACCTGGAATGTCCGGTCCCTCAATGGGGAAGGTGCCGCTGCCCGGTTGGTTGAGGCCCTGAGGAAGGCTAAAGCTGACATCACCGCCATACAGGAGATGCGATGGACGGGGCAAGGTAATATGAACAAACCACCTTGCAACATTTACTGGAGTGGGCATGTCGACAAGCGCAGATTTGGCGTGGGATTTGTGGTGGGAGAGAGACTCCGTAATCGAGTACTGTCGTTCACACCCGTGAATGAGCGTCTCGCTACAATCCGCGTAAAAGTACGATTCTTCAACATCTCGTTTATCTGCGCCCACGCTCCGACGGAAGAGAAAGACGACGTGGAAAAGGATGCATTCTACGAGCGCCTGGAGGAAACTTACGAGCGCTGCCCCCGTCATGACATCAAAGTCGTGCTTGGTGACTTTAACGCCAGGGTGGGCAAAGAGGGTGTATTTGGACCCACAGTCGGGAAGTTCAGCCTGCACGACCAGACTTCGCCAAATGGATACAGGCTGATCGACTTCGCCGGTGCCCGAAACATGGTCATTGCCAGCACCAGGTTTATGCACAAGAAGATCCATCAGGCTACATGGCTGTCTCCCGATCGAAGAACGCGAAACCAGATCGACCACATTGTGATAGACGGACGGCATGCTTCTAGCGTTTTAGATGTTCGCACAATAAGAGGTCCAAACATCGACTCCGATCACTACCTAGTAGCAGCTAAGATTCGTACCCGCCTCTGTACGACAAAACAGGTGCAACAGAAAACGCAAGGAAAGCTGGACGTCGAAAAGCTGCAATCGCAACAGACCGCCAATGATTTTGCAGACCGACTCTCACACCTGCTCTCTGAGAGCACAATTCAACCCAGTGGAATGCATGAGCAGTGGGAGCACATCACAGGAGCACTCCGTACCGCAGCCGAAGAAGTAATTGGATTCCGGCGAACGAGAAGAAACAACTGGTACGATGATGAAGAGTGCCGAGCTGCAACGAAAAGAAAGAACGAAGCCTACAAGGCAACGCTAAGATCGAGTGCAACAAGGAGTGTGTGTGAACACTACCGCGAGTTGAAAAGGGAAGCGAGGCGACTTTTCCGGGCAAAAAAAAGAGAGGCAGAAAAGCGTGAAATCAATGAGCTTGAGATGCTAGCCAATGGGAATAATGCCCGAAAATTCTATCAAAAAATTCGACGAATGACGGAAGGTTTCAAGCCCGGGGCAAATTCCTGTAAGAACGAGAACGGCGACCTGGTGACTGATGTTCAGAGAATACTAGAGATATGGAGGGATCACTTCTCTGCCCTTTTAAATGGAGAAATTGAGCAAGAAACCAGAGAAGAGCTCGAACCCGAACCCACAATCGAAGACGACGAAATTGACGTCCCAGAACCCGACTATAATGAGGTGCGAATAGCAATATCCCGGTTAAAAAACAATAAAGCAGCTGGCGCTGATGGTTTGCCTGCTGAGCTATTCAAGCATGGCGGCGAGGAGCTGGTAAGGCGTATGCACCAGCTTCTGTGCAGAATATGGTCGGATGAATGCATGCCCGAAGATTGGAATCTAAGTGTTCTTTGCCCAATCCACAAAAAAGGTGATCCTGCAAACTGCACCAACTACCGCGGAATCAGCCTTTTGAATATCGCATATAAGGTCTTGTCAAGCGTATTGTGCGAACGATTGAAGCCTGACGTGAACAGACTGATTGGACCTTATCAGTGTGGCTTCAGACCTGGAAAATCAACCATCGACCAGATTTTTACAATACGTCAAATCCTGGAGAAAACCCGTGAGAAAAGAATCGACACACACCACCTCTTTGTTGATTTTAAAGCCGCTTTCGATAGCACGAAAAGGAGCTGCCTATATGCCGCTATGTCTGAATTTGGTTTCCCCGCAAAACTTATACGGCTTTGCAAAATGACATTGAGCAACACCACCAGCTCAGTCAGAATTGGGAAGGACCTCTCCGAGCCGTTTGAAACTAAACGAGGTTTCAGACAAGGTGACCCCCTATCGTGCGATTTCTTTAATTTGATGTTGGAGAAAATAATACAATCTGCAGAACTCAACCGCGCTGGAACAATATTCTATAAAAGCGTGCAACTGTTAGCATATGCTGACGACATTGACATTATCGGCCTTAACAACCGTGCCGTAACCTCTGCGTACTCCAAACTAGAAAAAGAAGCGGAAAAAATGGGTTTGGTGGTGAACGAAGGCAAAACGAAGTACATGCTGTCATCAAGCAAAGAGTCAGCGCATTCGCGCCTTGGCACCCACGCCACTGCTGGCACCAAAAAGTTCGAAATAGTGAAGGACTTCGTTTACCTTGGATCTAGCATAAACTCCAACAATAATGCCAGCCTAGAAATCCAACGAAGAATTGCTCTTGCAAATAAATGCTACTTTGGACTGAGTAGGCAATTGAAAAGTAAAGTCCTCTCTCGACGCACGAAAATCACACTCTACAAGTCACTCATCGCTCCCGTCCTGCTATATGGTGCAGAGGCGTGGACACTAACAACATCTGACGAGGCTGCATTGGGAGTATTCGAGAGAAAAGTTCTGCGAAAGATTTATGGGCCTCTACGCGTTGGCGACGGCGAGTACCGAAGAAGATTTAATGATGAGTTGTATGAGCTTTACGCAGACGTCGACATAGTACAGCGCATTAAAACACAGCGGCTTCGCTGGCTAGGCCACGTCGTGCGAATGAACGAAGACGCTCCAGCCCAGAAGGTATACTTATCGGCACCCGCCGGTGGAAGCAGAGGAAGAGGAAGACCACCACTCCGATGGAAGGACCAAGTGGAGACCGACCTGCGATCTCGTGGGGTCTCCAATTGGCGCCAGTTGGCGCAAAGAAGAAATGACTGGCGAGCTATGTTGGACGGTCAAAATCGCTCAGGCGGTTAGATGGCCATTTAAAGAAGAAAGAAGAAGAAGATAAAAGATGTACCGATGTTTTTAAATATAAATTTTATTTAACTGTTGCTCAAATATTCGCGTACAGACCAGACCTGTTAAGTAATGATTAATAATCATAATGATTACCAGTTTGATTGATTACTTTTTGGAAAAGCATGGTTATGATTGATAGCCCATTGTTTACGGACTTTTTTTTATGATTATATTAAAGATTATTCTAAAAAACAATCATGATTTAAAAAAAAAAAAAAATAAAATAATCAAAAAAAAAAATAAAAAATAAAAAATTATCAAAAAAAAAAAATATCAAAAAAATCTAAATTAATCAAAAAAAAAATAACTAATTATCAAGAATAATCAAAAATCAAAACTAATCAAAAACATTTTCTTTTATTACTTTTGATTATTTTTAATTTTTTTTGATTATACTATTAATCGTGAAAAAATCATGGTCTTTTTTAATTTTTTAATTTTTTAATCGTAATCAATTAGCAATTACCTTTTTTGAAAACAGTTAAAATAATCTTTACCAATTAAAAAAAAAAAAACCATCTACATATTCAAAATTGATTACTAATTACTAATCAAATTGCTGACTTTTGAGCTTCGTACTGTCAAATGTTTCTTGAAACATATGTCTTTCTCTCTCTCTCTGCCTTGTATATCGTGCTTTGTTTCACAATTGCTTTCACGAAAAATTGATAAATGTGGACGCGATGTGTAAAGCAAAGATGGTGTTAAGTAATTCGAAACTTTCTCAAAATGGATTTTCCGTGGAAGAAAAGAATTTTGACAAAGAGAAAGTAATGCTTTTCAAACAAAGAATTTTACAACACGACCGTCATTAAGGTTTAGGTGCTGCCACATGTAAATCTTGTTTAAAGATGCCACAGTCTCAATGCACAATGCAAGAAAAGCCTAGAAAATATAACAGATCGTAAGCCGATCGTATGCGCCACTTTCAAATACAGTCATAAATCTACCCAGCAAACACTTAAAATCATGTGTAAACAAAACGCCCCCCCTGCAACGCTTTGTAAAATTATATTTCCTTATTGACTCGTATTTTGGCGTAGTAGATAAGTAAGATTAAATCACACACACTTTATCACATACATATACGCGTATTTGCCACACATTAGACATTACATTACCGTTATGTTCGTTTCATGTGGGTATTTGTATTGTTGGCGTTTAAATACTCTTAAACTCTGTGCATGAAGCGACTTAATGCGAACAATGATTGACAGCTGAAGTGGCATTCGGTTATTGCTTGGTTGGTATTTTTGTTTTTTAAGAAAAATTAGTTTTCCCAACGCCAACACTTATGAATATCAACTTACACAAAAAAATCACAGACTACAGCGCACTTTCTCGGGAAAATGTGAAATGTGAATGTGAGGTTTGCAGGGTGCAAGTGAGGAATAATTTCATATGCTAGTATTATTTGCTTTGATTTTTAGTTTATTTCCATATAAAATATGTTTGGGGCTACGACCCACTTGTGATAAATTGTTGTTTCAACAAAAAAAAAATACAAAAAAATGTTTATCGCAATATGGAATTCATATTCGTATCTCACTTGTTAGTCATGCTTGAATAAATACGCGCACAGACATGCATGAAAGTGTTTGTTTACAAACCATATACGGTAGATTCCAACTAAAATGGACACCTTCAGAAAAATTTTATTGAAATTTATGAAATACTAAAATATCAAAAAAAGGACTAGATTTTAAAAATATCATGTATACCCCAACGCTCGTAAAAATTTTAGTACCAAAGCTAATCAAAATTTATTCTGAATTCCTATGCAGCCTTTGGTCAATTTTAAGCTGTTGAAATATTAAAAATTTCCTACAAAATTCAAACGTTTGCTATACCCCATTTTCACAGTTCTTTGCGTCATCAACTGATAAATGTTCAAATACTTACATACATATAAAATAAATATGTAATCATGATCAGACTCGCCCTTGACAAATCGGTAGAACTTATTTATTTTCGAACTCCTATCTAGATACTCGCAATGCGTACATTTGGGTAACAATTAAATTTTTTTTCCCAAAATCTAAAAAAAATGTCCATTTAAGATTTTGGTATCCTATCGCAATAATACTTAACAACTTTTAGGATGACAAACTTTTGCAAAAATAGTATGTATGTGTGTAGGTACAATTTTTTCTTCTAAAGTTAATAAGGTTTTTTCAAAAATAATATTTAACATTTTTTAGGATTTTAAGAATCCTATCAAAATAACACTTAACAAATTTTATGATTGGAGATTTTTGCAAAAGATTTTAAGAATCCTATCGAAATTAAATTAAAAAAATTTGGGATTTAAAACTTTTTCAAAAATAGTATTTAACATTTTTTTAGGATTTTAAGAATCCTATCAAAATAATACTTAACAATAATTATGATAAACAAATTTTGGGATTTAAAACTTTTTGCAAAAATAATATTTAAAATTTTTTTTTGAGAAACTTAGCTCAGACATATGTAGTTATTTTATAAACAAAGTACCTAGTAATTAAAAAATTTAATAAGAACTTCAATAAATGTCTTATGAAAATCCAATTAATCTTTCAAGAGTTGAACAAATTTCGAAAGCCTTTAAAAAAATTATTGACATAAGAAAATCTAAAATACAGCGGTATCGCTAGTGAATCAAAATACAAATTTTAGATTTCTTAAAAATTCCGTTGAATTTTCATTTGTTTTTTTGAAGTCATTTTTAGTTTTCATATACATATGTACATATGTACATACATTAAAATTGTAATCAAGTTTTATAAACTGAGCCTTATTAAGTGTTTTACCAAAGATTTAAAGGACACCAAATCATCTTCACCCCTATTGCGAGTGTCGAGCACGATAGATAATCGACTAATAAGACGCTAACGATCATCGAGCAACTGCGAGTGCAGACCCGATCGATCAAGGAGCGCCTGTGAATGCGCAAACGATCATCTTTCTGCCGTACTTTTGCAGTCCTGCTGAGGGTACACAACAGGCACGATCAATTCCTAGGTCAGTTACAGAACTCGTGGAGATGGCGAAAATCACAAAATTTTTTTTTTTTTGTTTTAATTCTTATGGAAATGCCATATTATTTCTTACCAACAAATCATGTTTATCGCAGAAAGAGTTAGGCAATCGCGGTTGAAAAAAAATAATTGAGTAGGTAAAAAATTGGTAAAATTCATAAAAAAAAATTTCTAAAAATTCCAACATTTACCTGTAGCAGTTTCACGGCACATTTTACCATAAATATTTTTACTTTATTTATATTCCTCAGCGGATTTTACTTGTTTTGTCACGTTTCAATCACAAAAAAAATATACGTCAATATTAATTAAAAACGTTTGGTATTAACCGCAGACATGTCAATTGATAACGCAAGTCAATCGAAGCAGTAGAGATGATACGAAAATAGATGAGTGTTTATGAAGATATGAATTCTGCATGCAGGTAAATAACAAACTCGTCAGGAAAAATACTAGTTTGCGACTAGAATATTTTGGAGTAAGCTGAAATCAAAGCGAAAAAAGCAAAATTGGAAACTTAGGCTAAAAAAATTAAAATATTACTGTGGAGTTTTTTTTGTAATTTGATATTTCCAGCACCAGATGGCGATCTATTTAAATCATTTATTGACTAGTTTTCACTGAATTACTTTGCCTGCAGGGTTACCACAGAACACGTGAGTGAACGAAGACTACGGTATTGAATATCCTTCCGCTAATTTGTTTAGATCAACAACCAAAGACAGCACTGCCAACCGCAGTCATAAACCGCATAAATAGCTTGAGCATGACATTTCGCGACACATTTTTTTTGTTCGAAAATTATTATTTGTATGGAACGAAGAGCGGTGTTGCTGCAGATGGGAAAGAAGTATTCGTGGTACTGTAAGGCTGAGCGCGCTTTAATCAATGTAAGGAAGAGTCAGTTAATCTTTTGATTCTTTTGACAATTTTGAGCCGTAAGCCCACAGAGAAAGTACACAATAAACATTGGAGGTAAGTATAACAAACTCAGCTCTTACTCATCGTCTCAAAATTTTGTTCTACAATTAAACCAGGTTTCGACCAATTCGACTGGGACCACACGGGGTCCACCGTTGTAACAAATCCGTTAAACAAAAAAAAAATGGAAAACCAATCATGTGACATTAGGAACAACGACCACTTTTTGACGTCCACTCACCTGTCATCTGCACCTTACTTCACCTTTCCCACTCCTAATTGGCTAAGTAGATATCAATTTAGCCAGCCACATAAATCATCGATCTCTTATTAATTCATAACTATAGATTTTCCAACAAAGCACTCTTTACTCTTACTTTCATAGTTCATCTTAATGTTTTTGTTGTTGTGTGAATTGCATTTATCTTTTGCAATATATCAATATGCAAGCCTATACTTTTTGATTCAAACATCCCAACATCGCTGGCTGTCCACACGCCATTTGGCTAGTTGCCTACCTGCACCCACAACTTCATAAATACATCATCACATCTGTACATACATAAATAGGGACTTAAATAATGAGCTGACGTTCAGTAAAATTGTGCATCGATCATACTGTCAGTCAATCTGATGCATAACTAACCGCGTTGCCGTCTGCTATTGAGCTGCATTTTTGTGCTCAAATTCATTGTCAGCCGTCATCGAGTCTAGCCAAGTCTGTTTTGGTAAACAAATGGATCGATTGTCACGCCCATTGTATCTATACGAGTTTTAAAAAAGGAATAATTGAAAAGAAAATTACACTACTAAACAAAAGCAAACAAATATTTACAAAGCTTGAGGCGCCATTTAAATATAGCGCATACTTGATGTGTGAGCTCGTCTGAAATGACAGAAGTGGCGTGAAGTCAGAGGCGTCAGTCTAAATGTTAATCATTTTCTAAATGTGTTTTTTTTTTTGTAGCAGATGTTTTGTTGTTGGGTCTAGTGTGTATACTCAGACTGCAGTTAATGTTAAGTCTACAACATGTCAATTAACCAGTGAAAAGTATTGGGTAGGAAGTGACGAATATTCCTCAAAAATAAATTTCTAAAGAAATTAATTCTTCTTCAAGAGTAGTTTGTTGTTGAAATAAGAGTTACTGTATTTTACAGTTACAGTCATCGAGATAGTAACTTCTGGTCACAGTGACTGGAAGTGACCAACCGTGACCGGAATAGTGATTTTGTAGGTTTTTTTAAAGCTGTAAAAACAATTCGAGAAGCTTCTCGTGAGTTTGATGTGTTAATAGTTTGATTTAAGGGTGCCGGCGACCGTGACACTATAAATATCTTAGCCAATATAGTGACAGGATTGGTGACAGTGAGCAAATTAGTGATAGTAACAGAGATTCTATCTAACCTTGACTGTAACAAAAGAACTGAGCTACAAAGGTCTTAATAGTGACAGTGACATCAAGAGGGCCGTGATAATAACTGTGTAACTTTTAGGGCCTCATTATGTAAAACGAGAAGCAACTAGAGACTTTTTCTCTTTTAAAAAATTCTTATTATATAAGGGCGTTGACTGCTTCCAGTCTGTGCTAGTAAAAGGAAATTGCTTTGTGAATTAGTTTGGTATTACCTAAGGATGAAAGTGAATATGAGTGACTGCGATACAGAGTGTCACAGTGACTTGTATAATTAGTTCTTTATTGTAATGAGTAGTGAGGTTTAAAGAGAACGTTATAATGGCAATGGTTAGAACCAAGACTATCACACGCAGTCATAAAAATGAGAAATATATAAATAAAACCGTGAAAGTCACCTTTCATCGAACCGTGACTGTGACATCCGTCATCATGAAAGTCGTTCACTGTGACTAAACTTAGCAGTAGTAGCAATAGTTTTTGAGTAGCCTGACACGCTTTTTATAACGTTTTTTCTTTTTCAAACACAGTCTCTTCCAATGAAAAAAAGTATAAAAGAAAACTTTCATTCGAATTGTTATCAATTTTTTATATTTCCAAAGATGCCTAAGCAAATCTTTATTACGTCTGCACTCCAATGATTGTGCTTTATGAAAAGTCTTTTGTATTTAGTTTAGTTTTTGTTACTTAGATAATAGGAAACAAAATAGTATTCGCCATCTTTTTGTATATCTAATTTAATTTTCCGTCAGGCCATAAACCCCAAAGCCGAAAACTTGTTAACGAACATGTTTTTTCTTTGGTTCAACGGGCCAGTAGCATCAAGTCTGCACATTTCACTTTCTTTAATTTATTTTTGACAATTTCCCATAGATGTGACGTTAATAGAAGTGATAAAAGCTGATTATGGCGATTTTAATGGACGTACGAGTACGCGCGCTGAAGTCAAGTATGCCATAAAAATTCTTCATAAATTTTCTGTTAATACAGTGGCGATTTGTACACAATTATTGTGTGCACCTTGGACATGGGGTAATTACCAACATGGGGTACCTCTTTGACGCTACGAAAGCTGATAAGTAGGCTACATGCAGCATATTGGGTCGCATTAATTTTTAGTGCGTCAGAAAACAAACAAAAACAAAAATATGTAAACAAAACAATAGAATGCAAACAAATTTGATATTCATTCAGTTTGAGCGTGAAATGCAAATGAAAAGGAGAAAGAAAAGTTTAAAGAAAGCGATCTGGGGAAATGTGAAGAATGTAAAAGAGTAGAAGAATCTGATACTAATTATGGGCATATCGTTAACGATAGTGGTTGGCACAGTGAAAGTGACTCTCAAAGTGACAAGAACAGTGACCATGAACGGCATGATAATAATAATCCGAAACGTGGCCGTATCGGTGACTGTGAACCGAATGATGACGAGGACCATGACTGAAACAGTAAACATCAACGATTGTGACAGTGGCAGTAGCTGCGACAGTCACATTGATACTGACAATCACTGTGACAGTAACGGTGACCATTAATATGACATTTCAAGGCTCATATGATCTATAATACAAATACGGAAGTTAAAAAAGTGTGTCGCGCTTTACGACCAAACTATACATCTGAGGTATGAACAATTATATTCATGACTATAGGTCTGCTCAAGCTGCAGTGACAATAGTCAAAAAAATTTAAAAATTATTCATTATATTATAGAAAAATTAGTTTAAAATTGACACCACTACAAATGCAAAACATGTACTCACACTATAAAACCGTTATATCCTGCAATCTTTATTCAGTTGCTGTTATTGTATTAATCGATTATGGGCATTCTGTGAACGACTCAATGAGCGTTAAATGTCCTTGTATGTACATATGTGTTTGAGCATTATTATTGTATCGCGTTGCGAAAAAGATTTCTTTCGCATTTGACAAAAAATTTATGAAATTTGACAGCTTGCTAGCAGCATTCGCTTTCGTATCGCGATACAGAGCAACCCCCCTGCTGCTTTCTGTTATAGGGCCAACTTTAAAAAAATCAAATACAAGATGATAAGGGTTTTCTATTTTTAGAAGTGGCCTTTAAACTCCTCAATGCTCTCATTTTTTGTGAATAAAAATATTTATTAATGTAAAGATCACTGAATAATTTAGAATTGATAACAATGGACGACGCGAATTGTTGAAGTTATTATATTTTATAAACAAATTTTTTAGTTGTATTCAATTTAAAAATGGTTGTATTTTAAAGACGGCCAGCATTTTTTAAATAATTTTTAAAACGCTCATAGTTGATAATAGCTTTATTTGAGACCTTGGCCAAACACACCAATTATAAAGAAATTCTTTCTTCGATGCGGAGATGTTAAAAGTAAATCATCGACAACAGCAAAAAAACAACCGAATGCGCGATGTATCGATATTAACATCATAAGTTTCACATTTCTAATTTATACAGCGCTTATTAAAGTTTGCTAGGAGAAAGGAAATATTTGTATTTCAAAGCAAATTAATACAAATGGGTCTTTCCATGTCAAATCGTCACACAGGTGGAATCGACCTATTCCGATTTGAACAAAATTTGGTGAGAAGTTTCATTTTATTATAAAACAAAGTTTCGCTAAATGTAAGAAATAATTTTTGCTTTTTTTTTATTCAAAAAAATATAAAAACAAAATATTGAAAAAAAATTTCTAATTTTTAGAAAATTTTCGATTCGAAAATATTAGTTTTGAATTCAATTTCGTTTTTGCTTTTTAACTCTGATGTATCTAAATAAATCCTATTTTTAAAAGAATTTTTATTTTTTTACAAAATGTGAATTTTTTTGTAAGTTTTCAAAATTTTTTTTTTCACTTTTTAACTGAACAATTTTTTTTGTTGCTATTGAAAAAGTATGCTTAAATGTGCTAATTTTTTTTTTTTTCCGCTGCCACGAAAAAAATTTGCAGTGGTAAAAATTTAGTAATTGTTTATTTAACGATTTGAATTGAACTAGAACTTTAAAAATAAAATAAAAATATCTAATTCATATGTTTGAAAAGAGAATAGGGATATCTTAACTAAAAAACAAAAAAACTTGTCTAAAATTTAATGGCGAACTTTAATTTTTTTAGACTTTTAAAAATCAAAATCAAAAATTTTCGTAAAACTAGAAATAATATTTTTTTTTCGAAATATTTTTTTTCTAACCTCCAAATATCTCCTTTTGAAAGCGACAAGGTTTATTTTAAAAGGTTTTTTTCTTAGCAGCACTTTGTTTTATTATAAAAGGATACTCTTCAACAAAATTTAATCAAATCGGAAGGGGTCGATACCAACTAAATGACAATTTGACATGGAAATACCCAACTCCTTAGTTCAAGCATGTTATATTGGTATTTATAATTAAGCGATGGTGTGTGTTTGCTTGTTTATAGCTAGCTTTTATTTTTTATTCACTAATTTCAACTCACACTTCGTATAATTTCCCACAGCTTCAGTAATCACCGCATTAATTTCACATCCAAATTATAGGTATAAATGCGAGAATCCAGTTACAAATCACGGTCAAGAATATCACGCTTATATAGAGAGGATCGCCCTGTCGCTATTATTCTATTTCGCTCTTAATACGAGCAATAAGCTACCGTGTAGCCAACGTTACTAACACATAAATCTGTTGTTAATTTGAATTGTAAATTTTCAAAAACTCAAATTAAATTGTGAATAAAGAAACACAATTTGTTTTTTTTTATAAATGCATGTGTAGATATGTTATAGCTTGACTATCTGGAGGATCGCACACTGTCACCAATCTCAAAATCAAATGTTTGTTCAGTTGAAATTCTTGTGATGTTGTTGTTCACAATTTATTAAACACTCGCAGATAACAATTTCACAATTCATGAAATTTAGTATAGAAATAAATTTTTTTTTTTTATTGATTGATAATTTTTTTCTAAGAAATTTTCACCATCAATTGGTCACTTATAATAAATTCACATCGCACCTAAAATCACTTCACTCGCCTGTTGCACATTAAAACACCGCTGCAACGCACACAACTTGTTTCTCTCACTGCATCCGGTTGCTGCTTCACTTAGCTGTTGACTGGTCCGCGTACACTTTCCGACTTTGAGATAGGCATGCTATGCCATCGTATTTATTTAAACTATAGTCAGCGCCGATGTTACAAACAAACATTCATCGGCGTTATGCTTGCCATTCAGAATATTCACCAAAAGCAGTTAGCGAGGCGTAGCGATACTACACAGCTCATAGGTACTCATACTCTGATAGCACTGAAGTATGTGTAAATTTAAAAACAAACAGTGTTGTGCATTAAAATAGGCCAAACGAAAATAACATTAAAAAAATAAAATAAAATAAAGTGAAATCAAATAAAAAAAAAATAAAATAAAATAAAATAAAATAAAATAAAATAAAATAAAATAAAATAAAATAAAATAAAATAAAGTAAAATAAAATAAAATAAAATAAAATGAAATGAAATAAAATGAAATAAAATGAAATGAAATGAAATGAAATAAAATAAAAGTAAATAAAATAAAATAAAATAAAATAAAATAAAATAAAATAAAATAAAATAAAATAAAATAAAATAAAATAAAATAAAATAAAATAAAACAAAATAAAATAAAATAAAATAAAATAAAATAAAATAAAATAAAGTAAAATAAAATAAAATAAAATAATAAAATAAAATAAAATAAAATAAAATAAAAAAAAATAAAGTAAAATAAAATAAAATAAAATAAAGTAAAATAAAATAAAATAAAATAAAAAAAGTGAGGAAAAATAAAATAAAATAAAATTAAAAAAATTAAATAAAATTAAATTTAAAAAAATTACAAAATTAAATGAGATGGATAAAATAAAATCAAACAAAATCACAAAATTAATTAAGGTAATTAAATTCTTTTTAAGGAATTTCTCCATTACCGTACCTCAGTGGATAATGCACTGTAGAGCGCCTGTATGAATCCTGCCAATAATCCTTTTTTTGAGTTCGCAAAAAATTTATTTTATTTGAAATTATGACAATTATTATAACATCAGTTTTTTGAAAACTGGATTATTATAAGTAATAGTTTTGTTTTAAACCAAATTTGGTTCATTTAATTTTTTTACAAAGTTTCAAATTAGGCTCAAACTCCAAGCTATTTAGAAACTTTACTCATATGTATATTATCAAAACACGTTTCACGCTGCTATTGCATTCGACGACACTGTAACTACTCGTACACACAGATACACTTCTATTAATTTTGAGTAAGCAGATAGTATCAACTCGGCTTACTGGCATTGTTCTCAGCTACTATCTCGAAAATCTACAATTGACTTTTTGGCGCTGTTGGGATCTTTTATGGTTCTCCCATATTTTCCATTGCCGCTTATGACATGCTGCTCGCGCTATCACGCTACTACACTCTCTCGATTATCTAGGTATCTCTCCTCTCAACAACTAGCCATTATCCAATAACTGAAGTAATAACATTAAAACAAACATTCTCCCAGACTAGAATGCTGAAATGAAGTGGCAACAAGCAGGTTAAGCCATCTGGACCGAGTATTTTTATTGGGTTTGTGCTGCGTGCGACTGGTTGAGCAACCAACTTCGCCAAAAATCAATGATATTTTAGCGCCGGCGGCTTACGAGCTGACCGGCTGTTAACATTTGCTCTGGAAAAGTTGTCTTAAACGTGTTTCGTTTTATGGTCATACAGATTCATATGGGCATGAAAATGTTGTGTATGTATGTAAGTGAGTAGGCGCCAACGTAAATTGATAACGTAACAAGGTTCGCATGGTGCTTAGGACAAATCAAATTTCCAATTTCTTTGCAAGCGTTTGGCGAGCGTTGACTCTGTTGCACAGCTGATGCAAGGTGAGGTTTGCGTGTGGAAGTCAGTGTGAAACGGACAGCCATACCAATTGTGGCGTTTTGTGATACGCCTACGGCGACTGGGAGCTTATCCTTTCGTGTGGTCTTTTGATTAGCAGATTTCTACTTGAGAAAATTATAGTGCGGCTGAGACAAAGATTTCGGATGTACTTTGAAGATAGGGATGATTTTTTGATTTCAGAAATTTATTGCTGTCACAGAAACTTGGCTGTAAATCACTTAACAAACGTATTTAGAAAATTTCCACAATAACACCGTACAACAAATTTGGATAGTTTTGACTGAGGAAAAAATATCATGAAGGGTTGGCGGTGCTGAAAGTAAGTATCGAAACGAAAAAAATATTTTTTTTATTACTTTTGATTCTTTGATTAATTTTTATTATCTTTGATTGTTTGTGATTACTCTTTGCAGACAAACATAAGCACCTGCGACAAAATAATGATAAAAAAATAATAATAAAAGAATTATTAAAAATATTGAAAAAGAAAAATCAGTTTGCTTTTGATTTTTTGTGATTATTTTTGAAAAAAAAAAATTAAGTTTATTGAAAATATGTATATAATAAAAAAATTATTTGTTTTTGATTTTTTGTGATTAACTAAAAAAATTATATAACAATATTTATCACAAGTAATGACAAAAAAATTTGTTGCTTTTGATCTTTTATGATTATTAAAAGAAAAAACTTTTAAAAAATAATGAAAAAAAAAATGTTTCTACTTTTCGATTTTTTGTGATTATTTAAAAAAATAAAATTAAAAAATTTATCAAATATAATAAAAAAATTTTTTTTTGCTTTTGATTGTTTGCGATTATTAAAAAAAAATTATCAAAAAAATTCTTTTGCTTTTGATTTTTTTGTGATTATTTTTTCTTGTGAAGTTTTTTTTAAAAAATTTATCAAAAATAATGCAAAAAAAATGTATTTGTTTTCGATTTTTTGTGATTGTTTGAAAAAAAAAAAGTTATCAAAGAAAGGAAAAAATTTGTTTGCTTGTATTTTATGTGATTATTTAAAAAAAATAAAAAATAGCTATCCAAAAAAAAATTAATAATTTTTGATTGAAAGAGCCATCTAAACAATTGATTACTCAATTCCAATATGAATTTAACAGGTCCATTTCAGAGAAGGCCATTTAAAAAAAAAAATATTTTTTAGGACCTTTTTAAATGTTTTGATAAAATCTTTCTTCCATTCATTCGGTTTTTTTTTTGGAATTTCCAATTTTTGGTCCAATACAAAACTTTATTTATTATCTTTTGCATTAGTACTAATAAAAAAAAATCTCTTCTATTACTTTCAAACTTTGTCAACAAAAGAATGACATCCAAACAAAAGCTGCAAGTAAATGTTAGAGCATGGGGAATTACATAAATATTTAGTATCATTCTCCGAAACAATTAAGGAGGAAGTGGCTTTTGGTTTTTCATGACTACAAAAATATTTCCTGCTCTTACATGAAAACTGTATCAAGCCAGCAATAGAACAGGTTTTTAAATTTTTTTTTGTATATTCGCCACAATTTGTTGCATTCATTGTACTTGATGCGCACGAGTAAACACCATCGCAGTGATTCATTCAATTAGCCCAGTTGTATTGGCATCATTTTAATGAATGAAATGTAAGTTCAATACGGGTAAATTTATGTACGCAGTGGCGTAGCTAGATAGGCTGTCCTATTCGTACATGTCGCCATGTAAACTTCTGCTGTCGTCAAGCTTCATTTGATACCCGTATTGTAAAAACACATTGTAAGGTTACGAGGGGTTCTTATTCGATGTCTTCGGACCACAATTAGCTAGTGGTTCGTATTGTGAGTCTAACGTAAGAATCAACTCACTTCAATACCGATTCAAATATTAGTTTAAATTTGCTTGAAAAAAAAAGCAAACAAGAAAATGAGTCAAATATTGAAAGGCCTAAACAAATAACTCGTCAACGGAACTCACTTCACATATATTCATAAATCTCTCATACACTGATCAAGCCTCACAACTGATATACAATTCTAATACAGTTTAGACATTTTTATGAACTTCAGCCTCATAAATTGCATAGTAAAAAATTAAATAAATATATACTACATATATGTATGTATGTATATAGTACAGATTTAGACAAATATAATAAACTAAATAAATATTCAAGTCAGTGCGTATATAAATGTATCACCGAGTGTGTGACAGCTGCTGAGCCCGATCTTGCTTAGTTAAGTATTTGTTAAAAGATTAGATGACTTGTTTTACAATTTTACTCGTGTTGAACATTTAATTCACTCTGAGAACATTTCGAATGACAGTTGCAAAATGAGATTGTTTTCTTTTATGGATTTTTTATGTTAGCTTAGAATTCTAAACAGATGGCTGCTCCTTATATTTACTAAGTAGCATTAAATAAATAAAATAAATCGCTGTTTGTTAGCGCAAGTAACAAATAAATAAACGAGTAGTTTATGAACAGAGCTACTGACAGCGAGGTGGGTATTGTTGTAATTGCTATCATTGATTCTCATTCACCATAAAAGCAAGTTGATGAGTAAGTTGGGAAACTTTGAAACATGTTAATGCAAGCATCGCTGCCTAAAGTTCTGTTTTTACTACCAAAATTAATGCAACAAATTTTTTTGTATGTTTATAAATATATTCTTTTTAACACATCATGTCATAACCGTTTTTTTTTTCATCATTAAGTTGTTCATTTTTATTTTTTTTCCTAACGAAATTTTAAATAAAAACCAATGAGAAGTATACAAAATTATAAAATTTCAGAGAAACTCTCACATTTTGATACAAATTTTCATTTGACTATTTTATTCGCAAGTCGCTAAGCACTTACGCAAAAAAAAAACCGCAAAACACTTCTTGCTTTTTAAATAGTTAACTCAAAGCGTACAATTGATTCAATAATAAAATAGACACTTGAGAACATTTCAAGCCATTTGAGACATTTTTATATGAGCACACGTTATAGGAAATTTATTTAGTAAGCAATAGCAAGAAACAGTCTATTTGAAAAAGGGGGGTATTAAAAAATTTCAAACTAAGACCATAGCGAAAACAAATAATTTATAATTAACTTTAGAAACTAGCTAGAAGATCACGCTGAAATATATATCATTATCTTATGGGCTTATCTTAGTTAGAAAGAGATTTGATCGAAAAAATTTGTTACACAAGAAATATCTTCTATAATACATATATGTAAATGCGCAAGTTGAGATAAATTGTCCCAAATTACGGCCAAACCATGCATCTAAAGGATAAACAGTTAAATATGTATGGATAATTATGGCTAAGCTGAAGGGCAGACAGCCGAAAATATTAAAATATTAAATAATTTTAGATCAAGAAAATAAGTTTTAAACACATATTTACCGAAGACTTGATAGTGGACCAATGAAAAACAAGTATTCCAATTATAACGCCGTTTTTGTGTACATAAAAGTGTGGTGTATTTTAGTTTAAGTTGTTGTTATTGTATGGATCGCTGGTTACGATTTGCAATGCAAGCGGCTCTCCCGAGTGCCCGATGAGTTTTATGGTTGAATTTCAACCACGGGCGTACTTTGGTATATAATAATTTTTAAAATGTCCTCTCGACTGCTAAGAAATCGCGTTTCATTGATTAGTACTACTTTTGTTCTCACATTTTTTGCGCACACTGTACTGCATATCATATTTCTCACATCATGCCCAATTAAATTCAACATCAATTAATTTTGCTCACACGGTGATGAGAAGAAATCAAAAACCAATTCATGGAGCGATTTAAATGTCTCGGCGACACCTACCGCTCAATCAAGTATTTATTGCATGAGAGAGCAGAGAAGATGTTTTACATAATTTTAACCTGCAAATAGCAGACTTACATACATTGGAGAAGTCAAAGTTTTGCCGCAAGTTTCTAGCAACAAAAAAGGAAAACCTGGTTGGACTAGATCCTATTTGTAAGTGAGCAAAAGAATTTGGTGTATCTCATCTTAATTTGTTAGGGATTGATTTTAATAACCTACAACACATGAATGATTGTTTTCATCAAAATTTTCACACAGCCCTTAAAATGCTGATAGATAGTTGCGATACAGTTGATAGTCAGAATTACACAATCGCTTTCGAACCGTATTACGTCAACTTAACAATGATGTAGCACTTTTTTGAAGATCTGTCAACTCATCTACTTCTAAACTTTCAGCAATTAAACAGAAACATGTACATACTTGAAATCCCGAAAACACGTTCTATTTTGTAAGTGCCGACAATCCCGTAAGTGACGTGTTATAATCCCGCGATTGGAAATATTTTGTTAAAAACAGAGATATTATTTATTTATCAAAACTTTAATATTTTTTTGTTGATTACCGATATATTTTAGTTTTTTAATTTGCTTTGTTGTGTTATTTAAATTTACATGATTATTTCTAACAAAACCAAAATAATGATTTATTAAATTTGTTTATTTAAATATAAAGAAAATATTTCATATAAAGAAAATTTTTCTTAACACCCTATTTTAGAATGTAGTTGATGGACACCCTAACTAAAAATTTTTGCCAATAACACGTTATTTCAAATTTCGATTCAAAATGATTTATCTCAGCTAGAAATGTATGAAATTTTCATTTAAATAGGGCGTTCTTCAAAAAAAAATTTTAAATAGGCCCGATATAAAAAAGTTTTAAAAATTTTGAGATAGAACGTATTTTTTTTTTTTTTTTTTTTTTTTGAAATCGGGTGATCTTCCATGCAGCCGTCGATCTGATTGTACATATGTAGAAAAAAACTGAGTTGATACGCATTTTAAACTGAACAAAGGTGACGTTAACTTATATAATTTTTTATTTTATGGACCTTATACGGAAATATAAATGGCCACGCATAATAAACTCAGGACCTTTGGTATCACTCCGCCACACTACAATTGATTTTATAACAAATCTCGAAAATTCCGGGAGTGTTAAATCGCTAAAATTAGCTCGCCTAGTAAAACATATGTACATATGTACATAAACACTTGCTTCATCATCACCCAGTCGGAAAATCAAAAGCACTGAAATTGTTCTCTTTAAATGTTAGGCATCTAAAAGTGAAAGTCACTTTAGTTCATATTCAATTAATTTTACTGTCAGCTTTTTTTTTTTAATTAAGGACATTATTTCATTGGTTCCGAGTGAGACCAAAATTCTACAAATAGATGCTAATCCAGTACATAAAATTTAGCTTTCTATTTTTTAATTTTATTTTATTATTTAAAACGAAACCTAAAAAATTTAATTTTAAACGTTTTTCCTTTACAATATTTACACTAAAATATAATAAAATGGGAAATAAAAACTGTAAAAAAAAAAAAATTTTTAAATTAATTTTTTTTTTTTTGCGAGGAACAATTCAAAATGCAAACACAACTGACTGACTTGAATGAACTATCAAGTTGCTAGTAACTCTGAAACTTGTCCTATTGGACACTTCAGCTCTAGTTCTGTACCAGAAGTTTATCTCACTTATTATAACCGAGTTCCCTGCATGGCATCATCTTAATACATATTTTTTTATTAGAACTAATTGTTTTGTATCACAATAGTTTCTATTTAAATTTCTTCAATCAAAATGTTTTGCATACAAATAAATAAACAATATTCTAGTTAACTTGAACGTTTTGCTTTGCTCATAGAAGATGGTCGCGTTCATTCAATTCAACAAACACTGTCGTGTGTTATTGTTATTATTTTGTATTTGTTGTTCTTATGCGAAGAACACGTGTGGCAGGGTGAGACATATTGGTCATGGTCAATATTTTGAGACTTCATCGAGTCATATTTACAGAATATATCCGACGTAAAATTACCCACTTTTTTATCCTCTTTTGTGGTAAGCACGACTCAATGATTATCCAGATTTTTATCCGATCATGGTTGGCAGGGTAGTTTGGATCAATTATATCCCACTGTGTGTTTGCCTTGTTTATTGGTTTTTTGCGCCTAAAATCATGCAACGCTGTAGAAATTCTGATTTTACCCAGCCAACAATTTGATAAAAGCGTAGTGGAACTCAAACTTTTAGCGGCAACTCGCGTTGCACTGATTTCGATAATTCAAAGTTTGAGATTTGTAATAATATGATGGTCCTCAAATAGATTATATGTAGGTAAATCCGGTATCGAGATAAGGTTGAGGTAGGTATAGAGGCCGAATGAGACTAACCTCACTCTGGTTCCACGCTATTAAATTTTCTGTTAATGCTTTCTTTTCTTTAAATACTTATAATAATTTTATTGTATAACAACATTTTTACTTAATCTTAATTTCATCGCACAACCATTTGCTAATATAAGGTCTTCGAGCAATTAATTTAGTTAAAAATATACTCTGAAAACAAAAATTGTTTATAATAAATTTTTTCTGCACACACTTAGCTCACTGCAAACATTACTACGTATTTAAGTAATATAAAGATTTTATACATACATAGTATTTGTATATTTTTATAAAAGTAAAATTTTGCTTAACATCTACTTAAATCTAAGCTTTACTGTAAAGCCCGTTTTTTACGGTGTACGCATTTTTTCAGGTTTCAATATGGCAGGAACAATAAAAAAGATTGGCACTTAAATATATATACACCTATCTCGATATATATATAAATTTAGTCGATCACAAAAGCCACTCTCATTTTAACGTTGGCTTATTCTTCTTTTTATGCAACAGATCTTCAATTATCCAAAATGTTATAGCAATTATGTTTAGTGCATTGAGGCAGTGCACCGTAACGCCATAATCCGTTGCATCGCGTATGAGCCCTGGAATAGAAGAACAAAAGCTTTGGAAAAAAAAAACCAAAGTAGGAAATAACAATGCCAAAACCCTCGCAAATCGAAGGGATGTTCTACTCGATTCTAATACACATCGGCACTCTGTAGTTCGTTCAAATTTAGTTTAGAAGATATTCGATCATAGTAGACTTCACTGTTCCTCAATTAGTTTTATGTAAATACTTCTAGACAAATTTTTTTTTTTTAATATTTTTAGTCTTTTGTCTAACTTTCTTTTGATATTTTCTGTCTACATCCACTCTTTAGCTATTTTATAATGATCATAATAAATAACGTTTTCGCGGATTGCCATTGGCTAAATTTTTGTCGAATAGAATTTTCTAACATTCGAAGACTTCGTGATTTGTTTTCGAAATAGAGAGTACCAAAGTTTCTACAATCGAAAGAGCTGATCAAGGCGAATTAATAGAAGGTGGAAGCCAGGCGAATTACAAACACACATCCGTACATTTTCAATGTACTTTGTTTTTGTAATTCGTGGGACTAATGTCAAAATCGTATGGCGGCTGAATGTGTCGTGTCAAAATTTGAGAAAAAAGTAGATATCAGCTGATGGGATAGTGCCACCTTGTATTAATTCCCCTTGGAGCTGATAAATCAAATTCGAAGGGAACAGAATGGAACTCGAACAACGAATAGGTGCCACTCGAAAATTTCATACACACTACGAATCACTCGAAAGCGAATAAATTTTTTTTCGAATAGTATTTCTAGTAAGGCTTAAGTACGTTTGGGGTTTGATAAATGAAGAACTTAGAAACTTATGAACTAGTTTCAGGGATTAGAATCCTAAGATCATGAGAGAAATTTAAAAACATAACAACATAGGAACAAAAAACTTTAAACATCTACAAGTTGTTATCTCATACTCACCAACCATAGGTCCAAAAACCAACGAAAATATACCAGACATAAGCAATTGTAGTCCAGCAGCTGCAGGCAAACGATTCAACGGCACATAGCCGGGTATGATGAGAACCGCAAAGATTGTACGAAAAGCCTTGAAAAGCCCCAAGAAACTAAAAATACAAATTAACGAAGTAAAATTCCGACAATTCACCAAAAAGATGCGTCCAAAGCACATGCCCAATATGCCAACAATAAAAAAGTTCTTATTGCTCAAAGGAATTTTCGCTGTCAGCAGAGGTGTCAAGAAGCGCAGTATGACGTCACAAACGCCTAGCGATGACATAGCGAAGGCGATTTGTGTGTTGGTGAATTTGAAGTCGGAGAGAATGAATGGCGTTAAAATGGCAAAATTAACTTCAACAAAATTGATCAACGTCATGCCCACGGCCAAATTGACGTATGTAAAATCACGCAGCAAATCTAAATCGAAAAAGATGATCACCTTCTGCCAGATGGGCAACTGTTGACGTGCGCATTCTTCTTCGCCTACCATTTGAGCTAACATCCTCTCATCTGCTACAAGCTCGTATACTTTCTCTACTGATTGTGTTAGATTCTGCTGCGTTGAAAGCAGAGCGGGCGCAGCGACTTGTGGCACAAGCTCCTTGCTACTTTGTAAATGTTCCAGTTCATCTTCTTTAATACTTTCACTAGTCGAAAAGGAACGTTGTTTAAGTTTTGGCGCAATTCCAATACTACTCAAACGTCGCAGACGCTGCATTGGCAGACCATCATCCATGTTGAGACGTTGTCTCTGGGTGAGTGTATTTATCGATGTGCGCGAACCGTACCAGCCATCATTAGCGCGTGCTAAACTTGGTGTCTCAGGTTCAACATATTGTTCACGTTCTTCCTCTTCACGTTGCACGGAGTCTGTGCGCTCTGTTGCTTCAACGTCTTTTTTTACTTTTTTCACATGCCATTGCACAGGTTGGAAAATCAAAGAACAAGCAAAATTGTGTAACGATAGGCCGGAGAAAATGAGTACAGTACCTTTAACGCCCATTGATTGCACGAGAAAAGTTGCAAGTTGCGGTAGGATTATAGGGCCCATACCAGCCACACCGAACTGATATGAAGTCGCTGTACGACGTTTGACTTTGAAGTAGGTGTTGACGGCCATTGAAGACGCAGCAACCATAAGACCGCGACCGCAAGCTATGTATATGAAAGATATAAGCGACTTGAGACGACGTTTTATTCGAGCGCTATTTAGAATTTAGAGCTTACCATACAAGCAGGAGAAGGCCATCATGTAGAAAAGAAAAGATTGTGCAAATACTGATAGAAACATGCCGAGAAAGACCAACACTGAAGCGCCAAATGCGACTTGACGGTATGTGAAGCGCCGGAAAAGCGGTCCATTTATGAGGCCTGCGAATGAAAAGAAATTTGGTTAAAATAATTTCTGCGGATAGCAATTTACAAAGTGAAACATGCCTAATAACGCCGAAGCCGCAATTTGTGTATTAATAATTGTGGTCAATTGTGAGCTGGAGATGCCAATACTGTACATAAAATCCCGAAAGATAATTCCAAATTGTTGCGCCAAACCAAATGTCACCAACTGTGAGGAAAGTCAAAAAAATTCTCAACTAGCTATTTAATAAAATCTAAATTTAAAATATTTTCAAGTCTCTAGAATACTCACCACAGCAATACCGCCAGCAATGGTGACCAACCAACCCCAACCACCATCGGGCGCTACAAAATCCTCACCCAAATCGCTTTTATCTCGTCGCTTCTTCTTGGCAGGTTTTTGTGTTTGTTGTTCGTCGCTTTTTGAAATTTGTGGTGTATTATATAATTTATGCTGTCCATTGTCAGTTATAATAAGCTTGCTGAGTTGTGGTGCTGAGAGCCGATCATGATCATGAGCGTTGTAATTATTGTTATCATGATGGTCATTAGATGCCGGCTTATTTTCCATTTTGTTGGGCAGCCGGTGTCAGCTGATCAGATAACGGAAATCACGCTAAGAATCAATAAGAGATAAGAAATTTTAATTTGCATAAATATTTATGTAGAAATAGGCACAAAAAACATTGATCAGGGACCGTAGCGATTATCCGATTTTTTAATTAAAGTTCAAAAATAACCAATTAGACTGAATAGTATTTTTCACAAGTAGTTTTAACTAAGTTTAACTTCCCTGATAATATATTATATATTAGAGATGTCGATCCCGTACTTTTTTAGACCCCGAAATCCCGGAATATTTTTCTTACAATCTCGGAATTCTCAGAATTATAAATACTTTACTAGGACGTTATATGTATGTTTTTAAAAATCGAATTAATAAATTCCGGCACTAAGATATCGATACCGAAAATTTCGGGATTTCAAAAATATCCCCAAAAAATTTTCGGCCCTTTTCCACAAACGTTCTATCTGCAAAACTTCTTCCACTTCTCAAAATTTATCATATTCCCCAAAATATTTAATACAAAAGGAAATTTATTTTTTGCAAAAAACGTACTGAATTAAAAAAAAAATTATTCCACAACTAAGATTGTTATGAAAAAATACTTGTGTTGAACAATCTCAGGATTTTTATCTGTGTTTTATGGGTATTATTTCGGGATCTTATCAGGGATATTTCGGTAGTTTTTGGACTGTACCAAGCTTATTTCGGTATTTAATCAGGATATTTTCGGTATTTTCTTGATTTTATATGGCCTATTTTAGAATTGTCTCGATTAAATAAAAATGACATAAATTATAATTATTTTGTGACATAATCAGAATAATTTTTGTGGGGTTGGACACTTTGGCCTAAAAAAAGCCAATTAAAAGGTAGCAAATTGTTTCAAATAAAATTAGGTAGATGTGCTTGGTATAAACTTTTTAGAGTACTTACAATAAAATTCCTAAAATTAGGGTCTCTGGTACAATTAACGCCAACACTACTCTCCGGTCTTAACGATTTTGCCTACCTATCCTATTTACCTTTGACTTATTTCATTGCGTAGAACCAAACAATTAGCAAACATATTTCTAAATTTATATTTCTAGTGCAAAAAAAAAAATATCAACCAAAAATTATATATATACATACGTACGCTATAGAAAATTGTGTAAGCATATAAAAACTAATCGATAATATAATTGGAGGTACCATAAAGTTTGCAAGTAAGCCCTAATCTGAAGAAAATGCAAAAGAAGTGGTGGCTGTGTCTATTCGTAAAAATATTTAGCATTAGCGTCCTGCACGTGATCGATAGTTTTGTAGCTAAACGAAAAAACTGTAAGTTGGCAATGTAGTTCATATATTTGTTCGTTTTCGAGTTATTCGTACTCTGTAAAAAATTTTCGAGTAGAAAACTTCCATTGTACGAGTTTCATGCCATTCCCTTCGATTTGATTTTTTCAGTACTTTCGATTGCACAAAATTTGGTATTATCTATTTCGAAAGTATATGTCAAAATGATCCCAAGTTAAAAACTTCTATTCGAAAACAAATTTATTAAATGTAAATTTACAAATATGTTATTTCTTATGATTATGAAGCTAAAGAGTCCCCAAAAATCAGTAAAATATGTCGGGAACTTAAGATTGCTACATTATTGTATTAAAATTAAATGGCCTACAAAACTGCATACTAGAAAAAATTCCAGAAAATCTGGGGGAAAAAATTAAAATTTTAGCAAAACGTCTATCAATTTTCGAGAATTTTTTAGTAGATTTTTAAAACAACATTTATAGTTCTTGCGTTGGACCCTGACACATTTTTTTTATGTAGGCTTTGTTAAAACGATTTTGTTAACC
The DNA here is from genome assembly GCA_951509765.1 of Sphenella marginata. Classification (NCBI taxonomy): domain Eukaryota; kingdom Metazoa; phylum Arthropoda; class Insecta; order Diptera; family Tephritidae; genus Sphenella; species Sphenella marginata. The sequence continues at coordinate 33,025,190 of OX608081.1, read as the reverse complement.
CCAAAATTTTTGAAAAATCAAAGAATATATCACTGTATTAACCCTTATGTCCGCCACTGTATAAATTGTTTGATAACGTTTAGGAAATAATTTCTAAGGGCTTAGATACATTTCATCATAATTTTTATTATCATTTGATTTGTTGCGATATATAGTGTATACTCATACATAGTTACATCACTTCATACATACAATTATTTCAGATATCACATGCAACATGTGGCCTTTACTCTAAATAATATTTCTAATAAATCAATGTCAAATTAAAATCCAACATTTTGCAGTAGAAGAATGAATGGCTTTTTTAGTTATTTTATTTCAATATGAAAAACATGTCGACATAGGCACATAATTTGTTGCTTTCTATAATTGTTACGTGATTTGTTATAAAAATATCGGTCAGCAGTCTCTTATATAAGGAAATAAGTATATTCTACATATGCTGGATATATGTGATAAGATTGATTGCATTTTATGAAAAGCACGAACATTATTCGTCTACTTTAAGCAACTTACGGTTGTGTACACTGCCTTACCGACGGATTCGCTTAGCAGCCTTAGATAATCTATCTTTAGTAGAATATTTTTTTATAGTTTTTAAGCATTTTAAATAACTAAAAACTCATCTCCCACATATAAATATTTTTCGGAACCCACAAGATCTGCGCAATACAACAAATAACACCAATACAATCAATGCCTCTCATAAAAGAGTTTTAAGCTCGCTCTCCTACATATCCTAATACAGCGTCCCTTACTTGTTTTCTGCCAAGATTTGAGCACGCATTGTTTGTTTATAAGGTTGTAGCATTTATATACATGTTTACGCGTGTTAATATATTTGGTCAACAATGTTGGTCAATTTATTTACCGTCACTGTATTATATCGTTTGTCTAAGAGTACCTACATATTGCTTGCCTGTCTGTCATATTGTTGTTCTGCCCATATTTATATTTGAATATATACGAAATTTATGCATAGGTAATTGAGAAATTATTCGACAAATATTTTTATAGAACATTTTAACCGGACAGCGACCTCAGTGCTGCCACTTTCAACAAAATGTGTGCAGAACGACACTTTGGGAGAGAGAAAGCAAGAGGGTTAAAATATTGATAAAAATATTTAATTCAGATAATGCCTGATGATATCTGAATCTACTTTACGTAAACTCCACTAAACTGGATCTGAAAGACAATGTACTGATACAAAACCATTTTTAAAATTGAAATATACTCTTTTTGAGGGACATCCTAATGTGCATACTTTCAGCATCAAACAAATTAGTTAGTTTAAGAAATTAATATATGTTCTGAACTTGATTTGATTTGTAATCAAATACAAATTTCAAGAGAAATAAATTATTAGGCGCTAAACTGCATATTTGCTTTTCGCAATATGACAACAGTAAACACCCGTTTTGGTGTCTTAATTTAATGCTCTCGCCAACAACTTGATAATAACAATTATACTTGGTAATCAAGATTTTTATGAAGATCAATTGATAATAAGTTTAATCAATACTTTTAATAGGAATGTGTAAACATTTTTGAATTTGTCGTGTAGAAATGAAATGTTAATAAATAGCTTAGGAATTGTTTTTAAGATCAACATTTTTTTTTCTATTTTTGTTTTTTTTTTAATAATCGTAAAAAAATCATGATTTGACTAATAAAAAAGTCAACCAAAAATAACGAAAAAAATGAATTAACCCAAAAAATCAAAAATTATCAGAAGTAACTAAAAAAAAATAAAAAAAAAATAAAAAAAAAATAAAAAAAAAATGAAATAATCCAAAAAAATCACGAAAATCAGAGTAATCAGAAAACATAACATTTTTTTATTATTTTTAATTTTTTTTAATCGTAATCAATTTGCAATTTACTTCTCTTGAATTATTATTAATAGATTAAAAAACAGTATAATTAATTGATTACTAATTACTTTGTAACAGGGTTGTACAAGAATGCATTCATATGCGAATGCAATCAGTTGAAGTCTTATTCAATGACTCCAAATTTCGAATGCACTCATTGACTTGCTTTTTGACTAAAGAATGGAAAAATGAAGTCTGAAATCTTTCTGAAGTCACGACTTTGAAGTCATTTAGAGAAGTCACTTACTGACTTCATTTTTTGAGTGAAGTCACTAACTATTACTAAAAAACTAAAAAGAATTCGAAGTCGTATGTACAATGAAGTCTGAATGGTGACTTTATTTTGTAAGTCCCAGTCAAAGAATTCAAAAAACAGCTGCAATCATTTTGCGATAAATACACTCGTCAAAAAGTTCGATAGATGGCTCCAATGGAATTAATGTCACTGATAATTTGAAATGCATATTAATGTCAATGACTTAATTTTCTCGTGTAATATTATCGGCAAATAAACTTTATATCAATTCGTAAGATCGAACCGCGTTAAATGAGGCCTTATGTATTGCCTTAGACCTTCGATCCACTCAACTGATCGAATCCATCCATGAATTCAGTCCAAGTTTAATGGTAATTGAAATGCTATAAAATAATTATCAGAAAATAATTAAATCCAAATTATTTGTTACTATTAAAAATCCAGACATTAAAATGGAATTCGATTTGTTATCATTTCAAGAACAAACCAAAAAACAAACTCATACATAAAAGGTAATAAACCAGCACCAAAGCGCATTTGGCGATACAAAAATAGAAGAAAAGTTAATTGCTAATGTTTTGTTTGTGTTTTTCTACTCGATATGTGCAATAATAACTGTCTGGTATCAGTCAATTTATTTGTCGATAATGTCTGACAAAAATTAAGTTAGGACTGAAAGATAAGTTATAAGTTTTTTTTTTTTTTTAAATTGAATAATTGAATACAGGCACAGAAATTAATAAAGTTGCGCATAACTCAATTGTACACCAGTTGAGTTTACAAGAAATTTCGCACGCATTTTCCTTTTATTCTCTATTGAGTTTTATTCGTTTTTGACAGCGTAGGTTAGAATTTCAATTACATGCACTGCAATACCGACGTTAACGATTTTCTGTTATAAACCCCTCTAGGTACAAAATTACGTTTTGAACGCAGTTTGAAGTTTTGTTTTTTTCAATATCAATTGGGACTATCTACGCCTCCATTTGACTCAACCTCTATACACCGTTTCTACACATTTCCAACCATGTGCTGATGGATTATTAATTATAATAATTATTTAATGCTGCCAACGAGTTATGGAGACATGCTCAGGTAAGGCAATGAAATTGCAGATAATTGTTGATTGATGGACTAATGACACATTCTTTGATGAAAGACAAAAAAAGCCATTACTCGGCGAAAAAAAATGGTTAAAATTGATAAAGAAAAATTCGTCGGTGCCATAAATGTATGTCTGTATGTGTCATAACCTCAATAAGCCTAGCCAGAATAGTGAAAATTATCGTAACTGAGTCAGATTTGCTAAACTGGTTCAATTATTTAAATTAGTGAAAAATTATTTTTGAATAATATTAAAATTATTTATTGATCTCTATTTGATTTCTCCAAAAAAAAAGAAAAGATTTTCGAAGCAAGACAAAAATTGTACTTCAGCGACTGTACTGGCTAATTGGTAACCTTCTTTCAGAGTATATTTAAGTTATTCAGGGAACACTTCCGCTCAAAAATTTTAAGTGATTTTAAAAAAATTATTATTAATTTTGAATGTCTTATAATTATGAAACCCACTTTATATATTGATTATATAGAAAACTTTCCACATCTTGATAAAATTTTGCTAAGCAATTTTTTATAATATTTTTTTTGGTCACTTTAACGAAATACTTAAGGTTTAATTTGTTTATATACGTATGTAAGTTGCAGCTTTGTTTAACTTTGACATTACAAATGTTTTATTGTTATTTTTGATTTTGCTAATAATCTTTGTTGTTAGTTCGATTTTAACTTTTACACACTTTCTCGCGCCGACAAAACCTCATCAGGCATTTCCACATTTTTTTTATTTATAATTCTTTAATTTTTTGTTTTTGTGACATTTATTTGTTTTAATATTTATACAGAGCTCATAGATATTTTCAGCTGTTTTTATACATTTTCAGACAAAAATATTGCGGTTAAAAATACCCGTAAAACCCAAAAAAAAAATTTAAAAACAGTTATTTACATTTTAAGCTTGCCATCCAGTAAAAAAAATCAAACGCGCGCCTTCCAAGTTTGAAATGGCTGTCAGAATCTTCGTTCGATTCAGCGTTCGATCAAATTCCTATTAAAAGCACACAAAAGAACAGCCACTACATATATATAGATAGATATGTCAGTATCTAAGAATAGGTAATATGGTAAACTTTAGTACTTTGAAACATGCCCCGCTAACAACAAGAAAACTAGAACTGAACTTTACAGCCGCTCGCCAGCAACTGAAGCTCCAAATGTGGGCGCTCAACCCTTTCGCGTTTCTCAAAAAGTCTGAAAGTGGCTCTGTTATTATCTTTTCTTGATTACTGATTATCGCAAAATTTCGCATTGATAAAACATGGTCATTATCAATTATTGTTAGATTGTTCTTTTGCTGGTTAACACAAAATTGTTGAAGCTAGCTTTCTTATCACTTTTGCATGCCAGCGAGCTTTGTTCTTGTTGTTGGTGTTGCTCTATTGTATATTGATAAACAAATATGTAATAACACTACTAACACAAAAAATTTTGTATTTATTTATTCGTTTTGATTTACATAGTTTGCTGTTTTTTTGTTTAGAAGTACGTAGCAAAAGAGAAGAAAAATGCTGAGCTTTGTTTTGCATAATCAAGAGAGCTATTACAAATAAATGCACGAGATGTTTAGAAAGTTTTGGTAACTTATAGCTAAGCAAGTGTTATAAGGGGTCAAACGTTGAAATGGACACCTTACGATTTGAATAAAATATGCTGAATAGTTTCCTTTAATGATAAACCGAAGTTTTGTTAAAAGTAAAAAATACAACTTTTTGTAAAAGTTATGCAATTTAAAAATTTAAATTTTTTAAATTTTTTTTCTTGTTTTGTAAAATTTTTTTTTTTTATTTTTAAAACTACTAAAATTAAAATTACAAAAAAAAATATTTTGATGTTTATAAAATTTTTAAAATTTTTAATTATAGAAAATTTACGATTTTTCAAAGTAAAAAAAAAAAAATAAAAGTTCGCCTTTAATTACTATATCTAAAAACATGCTGAAATTTTCAGAATAACGATTTTTTTCAAATATATGAATTTTTACAAATGAAGGGCTCAGAACCAAAAGGATCTAAGTGAACATTTTTTTTTTAATTGAGTTATAGATACCTATATTTGTATAGTGAAATATGGTGTTTATTTGTTGGCAAAGACATCCGAATCATTTCGGACATTGTGGTGCTATCTATTTCCCATACAATAAACACCATACCCAGATTTTACATAAAGTTTTCAAAGGCAGTAAACTTTAAACTTGAAATCTCAAATCAATTTCGGAGTCACTTAGATCCATTTGGTTCTGCGCCCTTCAATTTTTTTTTTTATTTATTAGTTCAACTTTATACCCAAATTTAATTAGTTAAATACAAAATTACTCACCAAAAAAAATTATTCAATTTCCAAATTTCACTTTTTTTAAATTTTTTTTCCCTTGTTTTGGAAAGTTATTTTTTTTTAATTTAGCCAACTACCAAAGTTAACAAAAAATATATTGATAATAGCAAACCCGGCAGACGTCGTCCTGCCCAAACACTAACTTGTTTGCATTTATATGTCATTCGCCTTCCTAATTTCAGCTCCGTCCATCCTCTTCATATGCTTTTGTCTTTTCGTATTGCTTTTTAATTGTCATCCATAAACCTATCCCTTTCTCAATCCCAATCCCAAAAGGATTTAAAATGACTCCATTTTAAAAATCTCATCAAGACCCTCCATTTTAGACCCGTTTTTTCACAAAAACCTTCTAGCTCCAATTTTGGGACATCTCCAAAACCTTTCCAAATGCCTTTATTTTTTAGCGTATAACCATTTCGAGCGGATACAAAATTTACCTTCCATATTTAGTTATTTGTATTAGGTCCAACCGTTCTCAAAATAGATGTTTCCATAAATGAAGCAAAGTCCTAATGAAACCTGTGGTCTTCCCCTTTCTTTTTATACCAATTTTGTGCGAATATTCCAAAGCTTACCCGAAACCACATTTTGACCGATCACTCTGTTATCGATAAATATATCGAAATTTCATGATGCCTGTTACCTATTCTACACTCCTAAGGACCTGTCTGCAAAATTTCGTAATGATCGGGCCATTTGTTTAGACGATAAAGAACCACAAACATCCCCAGTCACTCACAAACTTACGTTTTTATATATTAGTAAGATACAAATTTTTAATAATAGAAAATTTTCGATTTTTCAAGATCAAAAAAATTAAAAGTTCGTCTTTAATTATTTCTAAAGATATGCTTAGATTTTCAGAAGAGCAATTTTTTATTTCAAAAATATGAATTTTTGAATTTTTTCCAAAAGTGTTTGTATTTATCTGTTAAACTTTCTACTGGAGTTTAACTAGTTAAATACAAAATTACTCAATTTTGGTCACCGAAAATAATGATTAAATTTCGGCTACTTCAAATTTTTTTTATTGTAATAGTACACCAAATTTATATTTTTTAAAAAACAGAAAGTATTTACCTTTTCGAAAAATTCAGGATATTAAGATACATGCATACATACATATGTACATATATCAGAGATGTAGAGCAAACATATGTGAGCTCAAAAGTGTGAACTTTAATATTTTGGATTTTGAAAAATCGTAACATTTGTAAAGTTATAAATTTTAAAATATTGTGTTTTTTTTTTCATTTATTAATTTGGTACCGAAGGAAGTACAATGTGCACATACATATACATATACATACATACATACATACATATTTATGTTGCTTGTTGGTGGAATCCGTTATATGGTTGCCATATTTAAGTAAACGGTTTTATTTATACATACCGTTAACTGAAAAATCTTGCATACTTTTCGGCAAAACGAACTCACGTACGAGTACGGAAAGACTCACTATTGCAGCGGAAGTTTCACGAATACACACAAACAAATTGAACTCCATTCACAAACACTGCAAACCAGATGCAGCTTCTGAGTCATATTTATGTAGCTATTTTACTATACATATAAGAATGTACATAAGTACGAACGGTGTCAAAGAACTTATTTTGAGCAGATTTACATTAGGGTGGTATAAAAGAAAATATTTGAACTATTAAATTTTAAATTTAAACCTTAACTTGACATCTTCCTTTTTTATTTTTTTGATGTAAATAAAACAAAACTAAATTCAAGTTAAAAAAAATAAAATGAAGAAGAAAATGAAAAAAAGAACAAAAAAATAAAAACAAAGAAAATGTAAAATAAAGAAAGAAAAACAAAACAAACAAAAATAATACAAAATAAAATAAAATAAATAAAAATAAAATTTAAAGGCAATAAAAAATATGAAAAAATTCACATTGAATTTAATTACAACAAAAATTTAATTAAATATCAAAAAAACTTTCTTTGCATCAAAAGATCTGTAAGTTAAAATTATCAACCATTGCGCTGTTAAATACTATTAGACTCCAGCATTTACATACACACATACATACATATGTACATATTTTGTTGGGTGTTGATAAAAATCGATTAATACACGCGCTTGGACTGTAATCAGCCGGTTGTTAATGTAAGCAAAATTGATAACGCGCACAACCGACTACAAAAATAGCAACCAAAGGAAAAAAAGAAATTTCATGTAAATGTCATCTTTGATGTACATAAATGCCCAAGCTTCAACAAGTTGATTTTGAATCTCTCTCATTGTTGTTGCACATAGACCGCTCTCTTTGCTTTTTTGTTCCTATTTACTTATTACTGGTTTATGTTATCATAAAAAAACTGGTTCCGCCAACAGCTGTGACAAGCTAGTGGTTAAATGTATAGTTGTGCACAAAACGAAAGCAGAGCCAAAGTGAAAAATATAGAAAGAAATGAAAATAGACAATTCTGCAAAATCTATAAATTACTTTATGAAAAAAAAATTGAAAATAAAAATAAAATACAATTTTTTGAGATCGGCGCCATTTTGTCTTTTCAATGTTCATACTGCTATTATTTTGCGACTAACTGTGATTATATACTTATTTTGTTTTAAGTAAATAGGAAAAGCAAATGTTTAGCTGTTTTTATCGTCATACTTTTTCTTCTTGCTCGTCACTGCCATTTTTATTGCTTCGCTAAACGAAAGTACAAGTGATAAGCGTGTTGCACTTTGAACTGTTTCGCTGTTTATGTTATCCATTCACTCATTTTTTTTTTTTTTGTATATTAGAGGTCATAAATCAAATTCTAATTTATTTACTTTATGTCGGCACGAACATATGGCACACAATTTTCTAAGTTCGCCTGCCGCTCGTATTCCGTCTTGTGCTCTTTGTTCTCGTAGCGCTAGTTTATTTGTTGTTGGTTGGTCTTTTTAGTTGATAAATACCGGCTAATAATCGATATTTACAAAAGTATCAATGAATCGTTTTGAGTGTGTACATATGTAAAGTATGAGCTATGGTATATGCAACAGTCATACATTTGATAACATGTCAAAAGCCATGACTCATTCGACAGAGGCAGTTGATAGCACCTTAACCCTTGTGTGATGTTATTTATTTAACTTAAGACATTTCTGGGACTATTTAGTCCATGACTAAAAATAAACTCAAGACCAAGAATAATAATTTTTTTTCACAATTTTTATTGTTTTTTATTTTTAATAATTTAAAATTTTACCGAACAAAAAAATTTTCCTTTTTTTAGTAAAAAAAAAAACCTTTTTTATCCTTTTTCAACTTATACATACATACATAAATACATATGTATGGTTGGCTCATTTGGGCAAGTATATAGATATCGGGCCCTTTGGAACATTTCATTTGGTTTTTTTTAACCCAATTTAATTTTATTTAAACCCTTTTGTATTTCTTAAAAGAGCTGGTTACGATTCCACACAACTCCGCCTTCTTCAAAACGACGTACGTATGTTTCCTTTCACTTTTTAGTTTAAGCATTCTCTCTAATTTCGTCATCTAAGGGTTAACAGCATATAAAACATATGGTTTACAATGCTACGCACACATGCATACGCACATTTTTTGGGAACACAAATACATTCTCATTCACACACTGACAATGAAAATGACAGCAGTGCGGTTAATAAACGGAGAAACGGAGGTAACAGCCAATGTATTTGGTGAGTTTCAATGTTAATTTCCATTTTGGTGCGTTTGAGTTTAGTTCAGTTTGACTTTAAGCGTTGACGTGACTTCGTGGCTTATTTGCCGTAGCGGAAATGTAGAAAGTGTACAATATTATAAATATATATAGTACAAATGAATAAAAATACTCATTAAAAAGCTGTGAAAAAAATGCAAAATTGGTAAAAGATAATAAAGTGAAGAAAAAATTTTAATAATAGTGTGAAAAAGTGTAAGATTTTAATTTATATACATAAATGTGCATGTGTGAAAATTTGACATAAACTATGAATAAAAACAAAAAATACATTAGGAATGGTTTGTTTAAAAATTGAGCGTCCCAAAAAAATTAAAAAAAGTTTAACCAGTTTTCGAAATTAATAAATGCAAACAATTTAAATACGACGTTCTATCAGTCAAACAAATATACATACTTACTTTTTTTTTAAATTGCAACATTTTTATCACACAATTTTAGTAGAATAAATATGGTCATAAAGAAGCTTGTTGATTCATTTTTTTTATGTAAATTTTTGATTGCAGAGGTGCGCTAAAAGAAATGAGGAAATTTAAAGTTTTGATAAAAAAAAAATATTTTTGTTTTTTTCTACATGTGTCGCTAAGTGACTAAGAAAAATTCGGCTGTAGTAATCCTTTACTCAGTTCGTGGAAAATTTTTTTTTGAAGTGTATACAGAGGTTAAACTACCGTGAAAGGTAAACCTTGAAAATTCTGAAATAAAATTTAAATATGCATGTATCTATCTATTATAACAAAAAAAATTCCAAGTTACCTAAGCTGTAATAAACTAATTGTAAACTAAATTAAAACTAAAAATAGAGTCAAAATTGTATATTCGCAGAAAAAAAATTGATTATCATAAAACAAAAACATTTTTAAATTTATTGCTTTTACAAGTTAATTAATCTAGCAATATGTGCTCTTGAATTTATAATATTCACATTTGCCATTTCAAAAATTTCTGAAATATTTCGTTTGCAACTAAAACTATTTACATACATATCGTAAATAGTAAATATGTATGAGGGGGCGAAAGCAACAAAGTTGGCTGCCAAATCAGAGCAACTTAAAAGGAAAATTGCGAAATCAGCCAAGCTGTTAGCGGCATTACGTTTTGTTTCCAACAATTTTTGCAATATTTACTTTCTCAACAAGGCGCACGTTGACATGCATATTAGACGGGGCCTAAAAACAAAATATATTTTTTTTGAAAAATTATGTCGATACTATTTTTAAGGCACATATTTTTTTTTTGTAAGTTGAACGAGTTCAGTAGCCGTTGATAATATTTATTATTTATTTACACTGTGCAAAAAATTTTTTATTTTTTTTGAGAGCGGAATGACTAACTTAAAACTAAAGGTGTTAGACCGTATATTAAACCCTCCAAATAATTTAGCTTTCTCGGGCCAACATTTTTTTTATGTTCACTTTATTTAGAACTTTTTTTATTTTATTTATTGAAAAAAATTTTACATGAAAGTTATCCTCAATAGTCTCAAGCTTTCACTTGTATGTTTTTTCAGAATAATTTAAAAAAAAAAAACAATTTTTTTTTGGTTTGGTAAATATTTCTGCATGCGCGTTCACCTCAGAATGCACATTAGAGGTGTCCTTATTTTGCGTAATTGACCATTTTTAGAGTAACTGGCCGTTTGTTCACCTAAGCTCAAAGAACTTACGTTTGGGTATGCGAAATTATGTAAATTCGACTTGGCAATATTTGTAAAAGGATTTCAAGATTTATTCATTATTTTTTTCTTTGTTTAGTAGGATTAAGAACAATCTCTATATCTTAAAAATATTATAAAAAATAAACATTCATAGCTCTAAAACAAATGAAATAAGTATACATATTCCCAACAAGTGTGTCCCTCCTGAAAGACACTTTCAAAATTACCCTGCACAAATAAGAATACTCTAAAGTAAATACAATTTTTACGTTTTCCTGTTTCTTGCATTGTTTGCGTTTAATATAATCAGTTGTACAGAGTATTAAAATTGTTTAGCGAAATATAAATCGTTAAAAATGAAGAAGGAAGTTACATTTGGCTTCCTTGAGTGTGACAGCTCTACAACTTTAGGAATTGAAAGCCAAAAAAACAGAAAGCACAGAACCTTGAAAAAAAAAATAAAAATTTTTAAAGCATTTTTATTTTTTTTTAATAAAAATTTAGGTAAGAATTTGTGGTTTTTAGAAAAATTTTCTTTGAGTTTCTAAACTGTATAAATTAGTGAGTGTGAACCACTTTCTAACCAATTGGGTACTTTTAACTCCTATGAGTATGCTACACAAATAACGAAAGCCATTAACTGCAGACAACTTTTCTGAGAAATTAATCGAACCATATTTTGTAGTGCCAGATTTTACTATAGTGATCAGATCCCGAATCTTTCGATATTTAAATTTTATAGAGTTATAAAAAATGAGAAAATCTTTAAACTCAAAATGACTCATCTTGTTGTGCTGATTATTTCAATAGGCTTGTTGATATGCACATCACTTATTCTTCTTCTTATACTTACAAACATCCGGCAACATCCGGCACCACTACCAACTACAAGTGCGTAAAAGGTATAAGATTAGGTACATACATACATACATACATATGTACATATGTATAAATTAGATACCAGACAGTAGTTGATAATTCTTTGTCTGCCAATAACCGACACTTCCTTCTATAGAAATATACATATATAAACGTATTATCTAAAGATTGCTGGTACATGCATACATACATACCTACATATGTATGTAAATATATTCATATGAGCATACAGATTCAAGCAACACGTGACTTTTTCCAGCTTTTGCCAATTTCGGTAGCTTGTTTACCTACATAAGACCCTTTTTATCTGCTTTATGTACTTTCGTATTTCTTTTTTTTTTTTCTCAAAAATGTCATGAAAGCAAATCTGAAAATTAGTAGTATAGTTGTAAATGTATGTATGTATGTATGTAGCTGGTATCAACAAAGTAACTGACTATGACGGCATGTATGTAGTTTACACCGCTAAAAGTGAAATATTTATACATACATTTATACATATGTATGTACATATGTATGTGTGTACATAAGAAAACGTGCATTGAACGTGAACGATAGTGATGTCGACGCATCAGCTGTGCCGCATAAGTCACTATCTACAAAAATAAAAAAAAAACGCTTTGTCTGTACAACAGTCTATTTACTCGCCTCAAAAGCCCCCCTACAGCATTGCAATATGTACTGACAGTGTTGCCGTTTGTGTAGCTAATTTGGAGCTTTTTTTATAGCAAATTTCATCAACTGTTCACAGAATCTCTTTTGAACTTTAGAAATTTTATTTTAATATTTTTAAATATTTTCTCAAAGGTTTTGCAAATCTTACCGCGCAATTCAAAAAAAAGTTCACTTTTTCGTTTCAAATTTTTAATGAAAAATTTTCGGTGGCATTTCCATAGTCTGGGGTGTAAGGCTAGCTACCTCTACACTCAAAATTTCATAATGTTTAAATAAATTCATGGAGTTAACAAATTTTCTTTTTAATGCGTTAGTTGTATAGATATCTCGCCCTCTTAAAGCAGTGCTAAAGTTTCATTTTGAGTGAGAGGTCCTTAGCTCCATATTATTTTTTTACTTTATTCTATTTTTAATAAATTTTGGACCTTTATTTAAAATTGCGTATTTTTTTAAAATATTCAGCGGCAACACTGAAAATAAATATGCCTTTGTGTGCATTTGGTAAAGTGCATTTTATGCTGAGAGCCACCCATCTTGAACCAGCCAACAACGTGCTTGTACTCTGCAAAACTATTCCCACTTGCTCTCTGCATGCCATTACTGTGTGCTGTGCTATGATGCTACTCACTCTTCTATTTGCCGGCAATGAAACCTATTTCATACATACATACATATACACATGTATATGTATCTACGTTTCGACCCGCTACCACCCCCTCAACCCAACAATAAAGACAAGTTGCGCATTGCCGATCCAAAGATCAGCTCTACAACAAACACTACCCAGCTAACCAAAGCCTCATCGCTTCGAAATGAGCGAAAAGGAGTCTGCAATTTGAGCTTTTGTTTGGATTGGTTTTTTTTTAGCAAATATCAAAAAACAAATATCAAAAAACCTCTTCTTATGAAAATTTTCTGAGTATTTGGGAGAAGAAATAAAGGAATTGTTTGATTTCCATTACTTTAAATTCGTAACGATCATTTTCCAGTTAATTAAAAATAATCAAAAAAAAATCATGATTTTTAACGATTTTTAATAATAATCACAAGAGAAATAAAAATTAATCAAAAGTAATCAAACAAGGTTTTTTTTATCTGTTTCTATTCTTTTTTTATTACTTTTTATATTTTTTTTCAATCGTAATTAATTTATAATTGCGTTTTTTGGAAGATTATTACAATAATCTTTACTAATTAAAAAATTCGTCTAATTAATTAATTACTAATTACTACTCAACAAGTCTTCTCTGAACTGAAATGAGAAATTTTTCACTTTTAAAACGACCGTCGAAAACTTACCTTGACAAAATAATTTCCACTCAACTCTTGTTAAAGACTGCGGTAGTGAGGCTTCAATTTCTCTTCAAAAAAAACGAGTCAAAAACTACTCCAAAAAAGGTTTCGAAAAGCCTCAATAACAGGCTCCAAAAAGACTCCGAAGTGGATTTAAAAAGAGTCATAAAACTCTCGAAATAAATCGGATTGAGAGTCATTTGTGCACGCTTATAACGATTTTTCGCTCCATTTGGTTAGCTGGGTAATTTATAGAGCACCAATACCAATATACAACTATAATCAGGCCCCCAATATTAGCAGCAGCAGAAATTTGTATATAGACAGCAGCTGTTTCAGTAACTGTAACCAATGTTAACAGAGAATGGTTTCAGTCTTGATTGGTAAATCAAACGTTACGGAACAACAAGAATTGATAAGCAAAAAGAGTGAGCGTAAAATAAATGAACGGTTCATCGAGGTAGTATATTGTGTATAGCGAATAAAAATTGTATATCTTCAAACATACTCCATGAAAAGAAACAAAGAAAAAACTCGGCTCACACTCAGCTGAGCAATATCAAGTGAGACTGAGTTGGAATGATAAAGTTTTTGCGGTGTTTTTGTGTGTTTTATATTTTTGCAATTTTTTTGCTTTCTATTTTGAGTATGAAACACGCTTAAATAATTAATATTTCACCTAAAATTAAATATTTAAATTAAAACAACAATAAAGCAATTCGTTGTGTAGTACGTCTGGTGGGCTGTTGCTGTTGAAAAATTAAATAGAAAAATTGCAATTTCAACGTTTGAACAAAGTTAGCAAATAAAAAAATGAAGTGAAGAAAAATAGTTTTGAAAGCCAAAACAAAGAGCAGACAAAGAACTTGCAAAGTGATATCAGAACCTGTATAAGTGCGAACTCTAAAATATACAAACACTTTTATGTGCTTACATTAGGGTGTTACGATTTGAAGTTAAAAATTTTTTTTTTCGATTTATATAAACCCGGCTTGTTCGAAATCTGATTTTAAAAGCTACAAATTTTATGATATGGAAATTCGCTTTTTCGAATTACGAGGTAAAATTTGTGCAGTAAATTGTTTGAGATCACAATAAGCTAGGTACAGCTGTGATGTTTACTTTCATTGCTATACCAACATCCCCCCTTCCCCATTTCGGAATCCAAAAAGTCATATTTTTTAGGAACTATGGATAAATGATGTCTTCCGCAAATTTAATTCTAAAAAATAAATTTGGCGATTAAAAGATCGCACCTAACTATATAGTGTACCCAGCCAACCAAACAGAGGAGACCCCCCTCAATTTGGACCCATAAAACATACATTTCTCAAAGCATTACCATCAAAAATGAACTCTTTACGGACCCCAAAATTAGATAAAAATGGTTCTACGCGAACACCCTAAAAAGAGTCATAAAAAATAGTCCCAAATCACTCCAATTATGATGATTTCAAAATTTGTTTTATAATTCTTGAACTTCGGAGTATTTTCGAGCATTTCATTGAAGCTCTTTTTAAGCTTTTTTGGGGAGCTTTTATTGACTCTTTTATGCAGCTTTATATGCATTTTTAAGGTTCATATCTGACTTTCATTAATCAGAAATAAGTAATTTTTTAATATTTTATTGAAGACAAATTTTATGGAAAAATATTTTCTGGTGTAACTTTTCAAAACACACTAAAATTAAATTAAATTTTCGCTTTTAGCGACTATTTGACTATGATACACATTTGGAAAAAAAGACTCTTCACGATAAAATAACAAGAAAATGTCAGAAATTGTTCTAAAACCTTGCTTTATTTGCACCGTTGCGGCATCGTGCCAAATATTGGAGCTTTGTTTAATAATTTAATATGAGACATTAATAAATAAATCAAGCTTTTTCTACTTGATAAAGTTTTGCTTGCTAAAGCATTTTGTATTGACAAATAATACCCCCGTCTACAAAACACACACTATTCTTCTTCTGCTTCTTTGCTTAGTTCTTGTTGCATTTTTGCTTTTTGTTTATTTTATGCAATGTGAGGAATGGAAATTCCCCCAAGCATTACGAGTTACGTGAGAAGCGTAAATGCATAAAAGATTTGTTTGTGTACGTATGTATGTGTGGGTATGTTTGTAGGTAGGTGTAAATGAAGACTGCTGACGTCATTCATAGCAAAGAGGATTAGATTATTTTTGAAAGCAGCAAAAGAATTGATTTCACATGAATGAAAGAAAAACCAAACTTAAATCAATTAAAAGTAAACTTTAATCAAATACAGCGTAATAAAATTATAACAGGTGAATTGGAGATATCAAGGAAAATGCAAAACAGCAGTTTTTCGAATTTTTTGTTTGTCTGTATGTATGTTTGCACGCACATCACGCAGTAACCGTTGCTTAGAATTTAACCAAATTTTTATGAATGGATTGCTAGATGTCTAACTTAAAGTTTAGAGGCTTTTTTTATTAAAAAAGAATATTTAGTTCCTACTAGGTATAACTACAAAATCCTTAAAATTACGTTCAGAGACTTTGCATACATTAAGTGAAATTTTAACAGGACGATGCGTATGCATAATAAATATTGCCTAAATATTGAAATAAGGATATTTCAAAGCCAAAAATTTTGTACATACAGTTGATGCCAAGCAAAATGGTCCAGCTAGTTTTTCTAAGAGATATGTTACGCCAACTTCTTTAGCTGCAATTTATAGAAAGAAAAAAAAAGTAGTAATAAAACTATTTTTTACATGGGTGTAATATTTATTTTAGTAGGTAGGTATGACATACCTACAGCAAAATGGACAAGCTCATAATAAGTATTCATATTTAATTTAAATGGAAAGTAGTAAATAAAATCAATTTATTATTCGAACAAAAAAAAGAAATATATCGATTAAAATGACAGCGAAAACATTCGCAAGGTTATCACATTAGCCATGCCGTTTCAAGCGCTAGCACTCAATCTCACGCTGTTTTTGCTCAACGCACCGGAAATAAAAATAAATAACAACAAATCGAATGCTGACAGCAATAAAATCTATTCACGCCTTCAAAACACGTGAAAACATCAAAAACTAATCAGCGAAACATCAAATAAAGCATTTCATGAATTTAGTTTGAGAATATAATAGAAGAGTAAGAACAAAAACGAGCAACAAAAATGAGCAAATGAAAAGTAAAGCATTAGAAAGCGTGAAGAATGAGCTCATAAACACAATACAAGCGCACATATTTAATACTGGAATATATGTAAAATATATATATTTTTTTATTTTCAGTAAATTAAATAAATAAACGCACATACCGATGGATATATATGGCTATATAATACATACATATGTTCAACATATATCTACTCAATAAATGCCAAAGTCCACAGTTAAAATGCCAACAACAATATACTATAAGTTGTTCAAAAAACTTCCTAACTGACGTACAAGCCTTACCTATACACATACTTACACACATATTACATGCCAATAACCACAAATACCATATAGTGCCACAAAACATACATAAATAATCCCACCCAAAATAAGTGCCGAAAATATATACATATATGTAAATCGCAATTTAATTTCGATATAACAAAATCCGTTGCTGCCTCAACAAAAAATATCCAATATCCTAAACGAAAGAACAACGTGGAACAAGAAAACAACAACAACAAAAGTATGCGCGTATAAACAACCAAACAGAAGTAAACACACTCAAATAACCAAATATTCAATACATACCCACCGATTAGCAACAAAAAGGGAATCAAACAAAACAACAGAAAAAGCGCAAAACAACAAAAATAATAAAAATAAAATCAACGAAGACATAATAAAAAAGGCAGCGACATAAAACCAACAAATTCGGCGAAAGCGCAACATATCCACCCTTAACCAACGACACATAAATAAACAACACCAGAACAAAACAAAAAAGTGATAAAAACAAATAAAAAGTAAAAAGCACACCAAAAAAAAAATTTAAAAAAAAAACACGAAAAAGTAAAAAATTAAAAACAAAAAAGGCAACAAAATAAAAAGTTGTTGATCGCAAAACCATCTTTTCAACGTCAACATGAAACAAACACGTAAAGTTGCGCCCGATGGCGGTTGGGGCTGGGTGGCCTGCTTCGGTGTCAGTTTAGTAAATGTGAGTAAAAACTGGTTTTTTCGCATTGGTTATACACATGATTTATGTATTTCGATTTACCATTATGTGTATCGCTATTTTTGAATATTTTCAAAGCCAAAACGCGTGCCACGACTTGGTATTAGCATTTTTACAAATATACTATAAAATGTCTTAAGTCAAAGTTTGTCTGCATTTTTTTTCATTTGTTGCATGGTGCAAGTCAGGAAAATGCTAAGGAAGGTTGATATAGTTTGTCCTTATTGACTCCAGATTAAATTATTCTTTCTTGCCTTGGTTGTTCCTTATTTGAAAAATTATTTTTCTACTACATTGTTGAGTACTTCACTAAAATTGGCCTAAAATAACTTTCCTACCTACTTGTGTCCATAAGAAGAAATGTGTATTGGTTCTCTTGAAAAATAGCTCAATATACAGCTATGCGACATGCGTCATTTTGTTAAAAGTTACAAAAGATCTGAGATGCATAGTTGCTAAGAAAGTTCACCCATCCTAATGTTTATTCCTATTTATTCTCTAACCATTCTATATACCCATTAATTACTAATTTTGTAAAGGATAACGATATTTCGTTAAAAGCAATGACGTCATGAATGCCTAAAAATAGGTTCATTATATTTACTTCACCATTAGCTAAGCCGTTGCGAACTCTTTTGACGTAATATAATTAGGTAAATTGTTATTTGATTGGCATTTATTCTTAGTTCTTTAATTTTCTCACAGAACTTATAGTGTGATTCAAGAATATGTAGATGGATGTATATATGGATGCATAATACATACAAACATATCAAAAAAGCTGACTTTACAAACCTATGGAAATGAATAAGTATTACTATATATGTAGGTGCATATAGTAGCTTAAGTTAGAAGCTCATTAATATCCATTTCTTTCAGTTTGGGCAGTTTAGGCCCCTATTTCGAGATGAATTCGATATTCTATTTTCGCTAGTTATCTAACATCGTTATGCTTTGCGATCGAAATTATTGTTGGGTATCGAATTTTTTTGTCGAACAGAATTTTGTCTCGATGTGGTGGCATTATTTTAAATAATTAATATCATCCACCTCCTAATTATAATACTTGGACTCGAAGTGAGTCTCCAGTGTTTTAGCAGTTGAGGTCTAATGTAACGTATTAGCATTTCATGTTCTTTTCGAATGATCGCTAAAATACCCAATGAAAAATCATTCGATCAGCTGTTTCGACAACATTCGATGATCGAAAGTTTTTCTTTGAGCGCGCACAATTTTGCTATGAAAAGGTTATGGCTGATCTATGTACATTGCCTAGTTTAAAATTAAAATTGTTCCGAACTATTGAAATAGCACCATTGAAAGAAGATTTCATGAGAATTGTTCAGCAGTATATTTACAGTTATCGCATAGAAACGACCTACACGAATCGGAAAACAAAGAAAGGAAAAAAAGCTATCTAGCTCCTAACGTGCCGATATCATCTCTTCGCGTTTTTGATACCTCATAGCCTACGCCTTTTTTCTTAGTTTTTCAATTATTTTTAAAACATAAACAAAACTAAACTGAAAGTTGAACAGCACGCCCCTTTATTGTTCTTTCGAATATTCTTGTTTGTTTACTGTACGTCACCGCTGCGTGAACATCCACCGAAACAATGAAGTTGGCCACAAAAGAGCCACCATGAAGCAATCCTGTACCTCTATTTGTATTTTATTATTTTTTTATTTGTCAAACTCGTATCTTTATTTGTGTGTTAAAATGTTTTTTTTTTATGTTTTGCTAGAATCAAACTGATTGTGTATTTATGGTGTTATTGGAATAGCAAAACGTGTGCCATGCGCTCATCACGTGATTACCTAAAAATGTGCGCTCGCTCATTGATAATGTGTTGTTAGGCGCGCTTTAGTGCTGGGAGTACAACGATGTTTCCTGTTTATAAATCGATATTCCGATATTTTCGTGCAGTTAAATTGATGTACGAAATTTTTAAAATTTAAATTTGTTAAAAGGGTTATGTTAATAGAAAATGAAATATCATTCTTATGTTCCAAAATTTGGTTAGGGATGAAATCGTTTCCTATATACTCGCATTAAAATGATTAAATATTTAACAGTTTTTTCTTTAATTAGTGGAAATTTTCTGCCATTTATAAAGCTCCTCAAGCATAAATGTATTTAATACATTTTTTCTTATTACTCATGAATCACTGTTTACTACACTGAGAAGGTTAGAACATGCTTATCAACAGTCTATGAAAACTGTAAATTGTAAAAATGCATCAATATAAATTATTTCCAGACTAACGACCTCAAAATGAGCAATATATGTATATTAGATTGACTAGCTAAACAGGCAAAGGCAAAAACAAAATAGTAACCTATAAAAAGTGCAAGTGAGAAACAAAAAAAAAAACCAAACACTTCAAAAAGCACGAATTAGTTTTGTAATTTTCCATTAGAAATATTTATTTATTTTTATATGTATGAACATGTATGTAAAGATATAAGTATTTAATATTAATATAAATACAACATTTTTTTAGAGAAATTGAGTCTACCAATTTTTGTAGCCAGTCATACTCAGCTCGTTTTTATGTGAATGTTCGGGTTTAGAGATAAATGTAGCTCTATTTTATGTAAATGAGAGTTCCTATACTTTTCTTATATATAAAGCATTAGTTTCTGAGCTATGTTTCAAGCCTGTAGCAGACCTAAAAATTGAAAACAAGGTTCTGCAGTTTTGCATTTATTTTCGAAATACATCGGCACTTACGCCGTCTTGTTGAACTTTCCCATTTAAGTATCTATTGCATTGTCATCGAACACTCAACTTCTCTCAAAGTTTCAAATTCATAAGTAAGGAAGTGCTCAAACATTCTTTATATTGTAATTGATTACTGGATTATGTCTCAAGTTTCAAGTCCTTAGCCAACCGATAAGTTAATTAAAAAAAAACTATCTTAATGCTTACAATTTCGCACAAAGTACAAATTAAAAATATATGACTGGAAGTAAAACATCATACAAATAGGTGAAATAAGTGTCAGATCTAGTAAACTGTTTCTATCTATACTATCTTTGTCTCTTTCTATCATACGTTAAATATCGGAGCTCAGTTTGCGCCGCCAGCATGTCGAATGCCATCTAGAACAACGTCTTCATAAAGCTTGTCAGATAACATATCACGCTTTTGCTTCTACACAATGACTCTGAAAGCAATCTGAATGCAAAATAAATGAAGGCGTTACGTAATTAAGAGATAATAGAGCGCATCATCGGTTAAATTGTCTGATTAATCGAATCATTGCACGCGTCAAGCTATAAAAGTGCAATGATGAGCTCAAGTGTCCTTATAATATTACTCATCAACTTGACGGGTATATATTGTTTAAGATGTCAAGGATTAAAGGAGATTTGGATTACTACTACATATGCATTTAGATATGACCATGCGTCGTGTCAGAATGTTGGGGACTGAAATTTTTTTCCTGAAATCCGCCAAATGATCTCTGGAAGAACAGTCACTTTTTTAAATATGTATCTGAATTTCTTAGGTGAAATACCACTAGCTGACTAGTTGCAATTGCGACTAAAACCAGTCTTGAAACATTTTACGACTGCAGCGTGCTAACAAGTGTACGTATGTAAGTACAATGCAAAAATCGTAAAAGTTATTTGTTTCAATGTTGCTAAGTATTAAGAGTCATGAGCCATTTGCGAAAATCATTATCCGATGTCAGTCATTTCTCAATGTCCACTTGAGATTACCATAAACCTCATATCAAAAGATCTTAACGAAATTCAACTACAACATGGAACTACTTGTACGCCCATTGAAATACAGTAAAAACAAAAACATTTAATAAAAGCATGCATTACGCCTTTCAGTGATATGGTTGATGTGTGAACGTGAACACTTACCCAGCAAAAAATCGAGTAGGTGATAATGAGAAATAATTAAAAATAAATAATAAAATAAAATAAATGCTGCTTCTTATTACGACCCTTATTTCAATTGTTCCTCATATTTAAAATCAGTGAGTGTTAAGAAATAGATTTTAGATTGTTGTTTCTGAAATTAGAACATACCAAAATGTGTCATGGATGAGAGGAAGGCCGAAAGAAATAAAGTAAGAACACTGAAGATGGCACAAGGCGACGCCGTTTTCCCTCTAAATAAAAATGATCGATTAATATTGGAAAAAATAGTTTGTTTTTGAAAGGAGTCGGAAACTATTTATCATAACAGCCTGTTATAATTTTCTTAATTTCAGTTAAGCTTTGTAACGGAAGTTTTTTCATTGAGTGAGAGAGAGGAGAGATTACGTTAAAGTTAACCTTTAAGTAAGTCATTTTAACATAGCGCATCACCTTTATACAATTTTCTTACGAGGTTACCCTTAACTCCGATGATTGATTAGACGCTTATATTAATTGACAATAATTATTTTAATATTTTTCAAATACCCTTAATTCATAATTGCTTATAATGATTACAATTTGGAGCGATATGGTTCTGAGAAGATTAAAAAACATTATCAATATATGTATGTAGATCATTTAAAAAAAAATATCAAAAATGATAATAAATAAAAATTATTATACTTAGCTTTGAGGTCAAATGTGGTCATGAATATTTTAAAATGTACGGACCTTAAAAACAACTATTCAATTGTTTGCCTACAAAATGAACAAAATCGAAAAGCACATCGGAAAGTCGAAATGGAAACTTTTTAAACAAATCCCAGTGCTTGCGCAATGGGTGGGTAAAATCAATAGAAGTGGAAGTTTAACCTATAAAAAACTGCTATTCTGATAGCCTAAGGGCTTACAGAATGTATCCAAAATTTCGATGATAAAGACGTTTGGCAACTTCTAAAATGCATCCATAGAAAAAGTTAAGTCGAATGTGTCTGGAACATACTCAATAACACTCTCTTCCCATAAAAATAAAAAGTGGTACAAATTTTTTAATGGGCATATACACATATAATTTTGAGTGGGTACTTACTATTTACTTAAATGACAAAAATTTAAAAATAAATTAGAAAAACTGCTATGAAAGTAAAATAATAAAACTGAAAACTAATTTAAAAAACATAATACTTGAAATTGCCTCCTAAACAGCCGAAACCACTGCCAACAATTGTTAGCCACAAAAATGGCACGACAATGGCGCGGTGACAACAATTTGTAACGACGACAATCAGCAAACTCTAGGATGCGTTTTTGTAGATACACTGGAGTGAAACTTCAAACTAATCAACTATTCGAATTTTTTTATTAAAATCCAACTAGTCCGAAAAAGACCAAAGTTGTACTACCAAAAAACGTGAAGTTGTTTTTGGAGAATAATATTTTGGGCGGATATGGACAAAACATAGTGAGGTTTTTTTTTTTGGATTCTGTAATGTTTCTTTATTTTTTTAAATAATTATTTTTTACTTTTTATAAGAATGGAGAAAAACAATTTAGGAACAACCACTTTAGTTTTTTTATATGTACATAGGTCCATTTTCATCAGAGAAATTTTGGTACGCTCTCATAACTATTAGGTTATCAGAACGTTCTAGTTTTTTGTCAGCAAAAAAATTTCAAAATTTTTCCGATGAACAAGTCTTTCGAAGTGAACCTTAAATTAATAATTAATAAAAAATTATTCAAACAAAATACTGATCTTCATAAAAATAACGGCTGGATGTGATGTGAACCATGTGTCAAGGAAAAATTTATTAAATGGACACAAATTGTTGGCGTGAGAAATATTATAAGCCAGCTTTATTTAACCCTGGAATAATATAAAATATTTTTTTTTTTTCATTAGTATTAATTAACTAAATGCAATAGCCATGAAAGAAAAATTATATCATATAATTTTAGGATGAGGCTGAAAGTTTGCGATTATGGAATTGACACTGGGGCTAATGTAAGTGATATAATTTTACGTGGGACAGTTCTTGGTGTTCCACAAGGACTCATGATTATAGATACATATGAAAGATAAATACATTACGGAATCTTAATTACAGAAAACAACAGTTTGTAGAATATTTTGTAATCTGAAAAAAAAATTGATTACACTACACACTAAAAATCTTTTTAAATTTTTTTTATTTTTTTCTTTTTATTTTTTTTTTTTTAATTTCTTTTAGCTTATGTTATTTTATTTTATCTCATTTTCTTTTATTTTATTTTATTTTATTTTATTTTATTTTATTTTATTTTATTTTTTTTTATTTTTTTTTATTTTATTTTTAATTATACTTTGTTTCAAACACGTCACTTTAATCTAATTATTTTCCGACATATATTTAGCAACTAGCACACTTTTTTTAACCAAATTATATCTCAACTTCGGTACTTTCTTTGAAAAAAATTGTTAATAATAATACAGTTGAAATTTTTAAAGATTTTGTTATTATCAGTTTCTGCAGAGTAGATAAGAAGAGAAAGGCAAAAGCCATTCGTTAAACAAATTGCTGACTTTCAAAAGTTTTGTTTAGAGGCACAGTAAATAGGTTAAGCTCAGGGTGTGGCATGACAACATTTACTCTCTTATATTATTCTGTACAAAGACAAAGAGTGGCTCCTAGCAATTACACGCCCAAATAACAATAAAGGCTTTTGCATTCCCCCAAGAAACCTTAGCTTCAATACATTTTATTCAAGAGCATGTACAAAAACAAAAACCTAATAATATGTAAGTACTCGCAGTTCAATGTAAAAATTGAATGTCAAGTGAGATTTTGTATTTAACGACATGTTATCTTCTAAGTTTTAAATGACTGGCAACGTTATTGGAAAAATTCCCTCGTTAATATTTCAGCAAGCCAGAGAAATTTTGTATTGATTGTCTGGTTGTGTGTGGGTGTCCCATTAAAGTGCTCATCTATCTATACACTTACAACTATTTATCCATATACCCACCAAAAAAATGTGTAGCCATAAAATTCTTCGTCTATCTCGTTAAAGCGAGCGGCTTCGATTTTAATAGCTCGGAACGATCTTGCTGTTATTGTTTTATATAGTTTTTCTTATTTTCATAAAAGTTGATTCATTATGTTTGTTAACTTCACATCTGAGTCAGAGTCCATTATGATGGATTTTTTTATCTAGTTTGTAACCTCTCCAGTTATTAAGCAAAACGAAGTATAGCTCAGGTGCGCAATCTTCAGTCAGTCTGCTCCTTATTTTCTATAATCACTTATACGATTTTTTGTTGTGTTCACATATGAAAGCGTCATTGATTTTGTTGGAACATCAGGTTACAATATGCACACAAGGTTGTTAAAGTGTTTTGCAAATACAACAAAGTTGTGTTTTTTTTTTTAATTTTCAAGGCCAAAACAAACGAACAACATAAAAAAAAAAAATTTGTATAAAATTTACCCGTTGGCGTTGGAGGATTTCCCAGTTTGTCTGCATGTTCATTTTGCTATCGGAATAGGCACACGCTTGACTCACTGACAATAGATGCAATTTCCTGCTTTTCTTTGCTGTCGTTGAAGCTGCTTTTGTTGATGATCACAATGTAAAAGTATTTGCGAGGAAAAGTTTGATGAGAAAATGTGTTTTATTATAGACATAAATATTTGTACGTATTTATGTATGTAAATATATGTACATATATGATGCATGCGAAATTTCTTGCAGTGAACCTCCTTTTAAAAACAATATAATTTCCTTTTTGTTTGCTGGGTTGTATGCAAGGGATGTAATTTTTTGTTTACTTTTCAAAGCTGTTTAGCATTCCGGGATTTTCGTTGTTGTGAATAAAGTTAATAAAAGCTAATTGTATTCATTTTTTTTGTTCATTGTGTTACTTGAGGTGAGCTTTTCAAGCACCCAAACAAATGATTCACATTTTTCAACCTAAACAGAAATCGCGCTCCAATCCCGAAAATCCCGGTATGGTTGAAATTCCAAAAAGTGGCATTCTTATTTTCTACATATTGCATGCTGATTACTAATAGTAATTCCCCTGCAAGAAATCGCGTAACTATTCTCCCATAAATTGCGCCAAAGTCTCAACTCATTTACTTCGGACTCCTTTGTGACTCATTTATGACTTTAATGATTTACTGGGTAAATTTCTATTCAAATACAAAAACAAACATTTTCTCGATTTGAGCAACAAAAAACACAGCAGTAGAAATAAATAATTCATAATCGTACCGGTTAAAAAAAAATGAGCCAATCACCCTAATGCGTGAATATGTATGAGTACTTCAATATCGCGTGTGCTTCTGGTCATCGAACTTGATGCCATGAATGAGATCGCATTAATGTAAGCTTAAGTATCTGTTTGTTTGCTATATAGCTAAGCTTATATGCAACAACAGCTTAAATCGACATAGCCACTATACAAACGCATCTAACTACTCATTTCAATTATTCAGAGGATCTGCTTGAGATATATTAACATTACACTTCCTGAGATATGCTATCGAAAAATTCTAAGTTAGGTCTTGACAAAGCTGCACTGATCTCTCCAGAGTAAGCCAAAATAACGTTTAGCAATCTTCACTTAAGCTGTTTTTTGCAAAAACCTCATTGTATATGTCCATGCATATATTTCATCAATTGTATTAATTGCTCGTTTTCACTTTGTATCATCTGTACTTTGTTTTGAAGCAATTGCAGTTGACAATATTTATTTGTTTATGCTTTTGCAATGCTAAATTTATAAAATATTTAAGCGATCAGTTGAATACACAAATATCAGATATATACACACTATAGCTATGGGTGTGGAGTCACTGGGCTTACGAACGATTAGGCATGCGCTTTCAGGTTTTTATTTAATCACAAAAGCACGCAAAGCGCAGAGACAGTAAAACATTTGCTTAGATATGTAGGTACTTGAAGTATTTTGTTTGCATTATATATATATATATTTATATGGCGCGATATACAACAGTTATATCATTAACCTCCTAGGAGATTTTTGCGCCGAGCTTCTCTTCCAATTTGTGGCGTGCCGCTTTGAAATTTTTCCTACAAATTGTCGGGACCTACGGTTTTTCTACGACTCCGAACGGCATCTACAAAGCAGATGAATTTTTGCTGAGAAGCCTTTCATGGCAGAAATACACTCGGAGAGTTTGCCAAACCACTGCCGAGGGGCGACCCCGTTTTGAAAAAACTTTTTCAAACCACTTTTTGATGTAACCTGTACCAGGGCTCGAACCCGGACCTTTGGTGTGGTAGGCCGACAACACTACCTCCACACCACGGTGGCCGTCACATTTTGCATTTGGTTTCATCAATATTCCAATGTTATGTGAAGTATATTTTTTCAATACTACGGAAAGTATTGTAGTTAAAAAAAAGAGCTTTAGCCGTGTCCTACCGGCAAAAAATAAATATTAAAAAACAAATTTTAGTTTTAAAAACTAAAGTTCACCATTAAATATTGAACACATATTTTTTCCTTATATATACCTCAGATATACATATCTACAGATATTTTGACTATTTTAGAATGCTCGTTTTGTTCCAAAATTTAGTTCTTACCAACCATTTTCTTTAATTTTGTTAACTTTCTACTCAAATTCCATTAGTTAAACTCAAAGTTACTCAATATTTATCAATAAACATTTTTTCCCCTTGTAGTGGAAAAAAGTTGTTTTTGTCTCCACATTCCACTTACACGAAAAAAGAAATTTTCAGCTAGTAACTAGAAAATAACAAAAAATAATTTGCATTAATTAAAAACTAAAAATTTTTGAAAAACCAAAAAATATCCTTTTGAAAGTTTCATAATATATTTAAATGCATCAGAGCTATGAACAACAAAGTTTTAATCCAAAATTTTATTTTTCGATTTTCAAAAGTTATAGTTACAAATTTTTTTTTTTTTTTCAAAATAATTTTATTTTTTTCAAAATATTTTTTTTTTTCAAAATAATTTTTTATACCTAACTGCCAGTTTCACGAAACAAAAAATTTACAAAATTTGGTTTATAATTTTTTTCATTTATTATTTATTATTATATTTTATTATTTAATTTTTCGGTTTTCAAAAATAAAAAATTTCAACTTTTTTCAAAACAATTTTTTTTATGCCTCTAACTCCCAGTTTCACGAAACAAAAAATTTACAAAATTTGGTTTATAATTTTTTTTATTTATTATTTATTATTATATTTTATTATTTAATTTTTTGGGTTTCAAAAATTAAAAATTTCAACTTTTTTTTAAAATAATTTTTTTGATGCCTCTAGCTGCCAGTTTCACGAAACAAAAAATTTACAAAATTTGGATTATAATTTTTTTTATTTAAATTTCATATTTTGCGTAAACTTTCGAAAAGTTTTCCATCACAAAAAAATATTAATGTGCAACTTTCTATCTTTTACTACACGAATTAAGAAAAAAACGCAACCCTGGGTGAAACGCAAAATTTGTTCAATAGTGAGTGGAGCGCTTTCAACGCCTCTTCAAAATTCAATACGTTATTGCCTGTCAAGCCATCCTATCAGCTGTTTTTTTGTTTGTTTTAAACCATTGCATATTTTCTATGCGTCAATCTTTATTTTACGAAAACCAACAATTACTTATGACATCATTTAATCTACATACTTTATGATAATGTGCTCTCTCCGCTTTTCAATCTCCTGTCATCTTTGGACACTTTTGACGGCCTCAGCGAAGGTAAGCAATCATCTGAAGTGGCCTCTGAATGCATATCGATAACGAAATTTACGTCAAAATCAACGATAACTGGCTGTCAAGAAAAGTGTGACAGTGAAAGACGCACATAAGAACTATGATAGAAATGAAAGATATAAAAGATACGAAATATCAATTTAAAACAAAAACAAAAACAAACATTTATGTGTGCATTACAATTATTATTTACTTGGTGCGAATGTTTTGCTCTTGTGCATGTGAATTAAGCGTGCACAATGCGTGACGCCAATTTATTGGACTTTCAACACTTACTTGGATTGTTTATAGTTGAAGAAGTTCGGGAAGTTGCTGGTGGCAATTAAAATCATTTGGCCTAGTCTCTTTTGACGAAAAAATAAAGACATAACATCATATATATTATTTCTGTAAGGTCTTTTTGACGCCTTTCATGACAAAAATTCGATCTTCGTCTGTGATCGAAAGAGTTGATCGAACGAATTTTCATTTGGTATTACCACAACCATTCGACAAGAACTGGCGTCATTGTGAATTTCGATGTTTTTATCTGTTCACAATAACACATTTCTGGCAGCTGTTATTAAGTAAAAGAAAATAAACAGAGCAAAACAAATCAAGTGCGGTATTATTTATCTATTTTTATGAAGAAATACCAAAAAGTTGTATATATTTAAATACAAAAAAAGGCTACCACGGAAATGTGGTTAGATAGTTTATCAGACCAAGAGGAGAGCTTACTGGAACTAGCCAGAAGTTGAAAACGTGAGGGATGCCTCCAATCCTTTTGAAATGAATATAGCTGCTTACGTATATCTTTAAAAAATGGAATCTGTTTGTAAAAATAATAATTTTTTATAGATTTACCAATAAGTTAAGATTGGAGGGCCTAAGCTATTTAGCTGCATAGTGACTTCTTCCCACCTTTTTGCAGCCTGGGGTTTTGTGTATACACCTTTCGACAGGTTCGGACTTTGTTCCATTATTGAAACCAACGTTTCCAGCTGTTGCTTTGTACTTACGAATTTTGACCTATATACAATAAATGCAAATAGGTAAATATTTGCATTATAAATCAGAAAAGTAAAGGATAAATACAAAAACTTACATTTCATAGCAATTGTATAAAAATTCGATACAGGATCGACAGCTAAATTATATTCGATCAAATAATAGATACACAACGAAAATTTCGACAGCGATAAGCTACTCATAATACGAATTTGAAATTCGATTTTCGATCTTCGATAGCCAGCAAAGAACGAACAACGAAAAATGCTCATAATAATGGTTCAGTTAAGCTTGCATAGCAGGGCATAGCATAGCAATACACAGCACGTAAAAGAAAATGTTGATTATACTTCGCACAACGCACAGCCCCTCAAAATCAGATATTCGCGAAACATACAGAATTTCATGAGCTCGCACACATTCTTTCAGCTTTTCTTCTTCCATTACAACGCTTTTATTTGTTTTTTACTAAACTTTATAAGAATAATAAGCAAAAGCTTTGACAGTAGGTATGTATGTTAAGTTACATAGAGATCAAAATTCAACAGACTTCTATGCCATGCTCTGGGTTGCCATGCGTTGTATAATCGAATACATGTAAAACCCATTTAACAGATATCGAAAATGACAGAACCCATGCAATGTATTGCCATGCTATGCAAGCATAACTGAACCATAAGGGGCTTTGTGTTTGCTGCTAATTTTTTTCTCTCATTTCGAACCAATATTAATAAATAGGTTATAGTTTTAAAGGTCATTTATTAATTACAGCAGTGCTTTTGTTTAAGCGTATTTTATAAAAATAATCAATTTGTACTGCAACGCCATTGTGAATCAGAGACTTTATCTACTGGGTTGTAGATGTCGCTGAGGGTAGTGCTGAAATTCTTTGCGCAAGGCGCGCACGGGTCCATCTAGTAAAAGTATATGCAGGGACAATTATTAATCAGAGCGTAGGAGAAAAAACAAATGAAAGAATAACAAATAAATAAATTACTTAATATCAATGGCAAATCTTTATGTATGTACATATGTATGTATTAGGGATGTTACGAAAGTGAGTTCATCGGAACATGAATCGGAATCGAAATTTTAGTTTGGTATTTAACAGAAGGCAGACGTTTTAATTTTATCAGCAGCAAGTAAGTGTCTTAATATAAACGTAGCAATGAAAAATTATATATATATACATACATACATACTTGTATATCTACATAGCTGGTGCACATACATAGAAGTCGCCTCGCGGTCTTCTCGATTTTATTTTATGTCCATTAAGCGCACAATTGAAGTGCGCTAAACAATTTGCTTTTTGCATGCTCACTTGTGTGTAATAATTTTAATGTGCCGCTAACCAATTGACAATACGAAAGCAAATCTCGCAAAATAATAAAAATAGCCATGATGTTGCACAGTGGAATAAAGAATATTATGAAAGTTGTTACATTTAGAGATACTTCTTTAGGTAAACATTTGATAATTTGTGATATAGTTAGGTTCCTGATTTTTGGCGATTTTTTTTCTGAAGAGCTTTCGTGTTTTCTTTCATACAAATTTATGAACATAGTATTTTTTGTATGGAAGAAAACATAAAAGCTCTTCAGAAAAAATATCGCCAAAAATCAGGAAAATTTCTTACAGACTTGAAACAAACACTTTATCAGACTAAAATTGAATACGCTACAAATCTGCATTTTCAAAAAAATTCTAAAAACTCTGAGAAAAAAGTTGAAAATTTTAATGAAAATTTGTCTAATTTTTGCGAGTTTCCCATACATATTTAAAATATAATTTATAGTTTTTGTATTAGATCTTGATAAGTTCTCTTACAGGAAAATAGTTAAAATTAATTTTCTGAAGCCGAAGTTGCTGAAAACATACAAAAAAAGGGGGTATGTATAGTTTTGTCGGCCACTGTATATATGGTCCATATGTAGAATTATTGAAATTTTTGAACAAATTGTTTAACTTTATCTCAGATAGACATTAGACAGGCCCACATTTTTTTATATTTTGAAATATTTTTTAGAATGACGAAAAATAAATACAGTAGAATCGCGCAAAAGTTAACTCGCGAGAAAGTTAAACCTTCGGCTAAGTTGACCGATTTTGAGCGTCCACATACCGCTCTAAAAAGATAACTTTTCGTTAACTTTTTCGAGCTTATCTATTTTTTCAAACCCAACCGTTTGTTTGGCAAGAAAAACAAGCTCGGGTATTCCCCTTATTGCTATGTATTTCCCGAATTTGTATGTAAAAAATTATTGTCGGCGTTGGTTGGTACATACGTAGTTTGTCATGAACGTTTGAGCTTGTGAGTTGTTTATAGTTAGTGTGTTAAAAAATGTCAACTAAGCAGAAAAAATCATTGCAAATCAGATTAAATTTGCATCAAAAAGCTGATATTTTAAGAAAAATCGATGAAGGTATTCGTGGAAATCGATTGGCAAATCGATGCAAATCAGATATCAGATCTTATTAATATGCGCACGAAAATTGTCAGGAGCTATTACACAAAAGAAAAGAAACAAACAAGTCTCGACCGCTTCTTTAAACCAGCCCTTACAAATTAATATGTGCATATATGTATGTAAAATGTAAAAGTGAGTCATGCAAATAAATTGAACGTATTATATTCCCAAAATTATGTTTATTTCCGTGTTTTTTTTTCAAATTCGAGAACCCTTTGGAAAAGTTAATATTTCGGAAAAGTAAAACACCCTTGGAACGGTTTGGTTAACTTTTTCGCGATTCTACTGTATTGTAGTATTTAAGACCTTAATAATTATTTTGAGAATTCTGTTATTGCTAGTTCAGAAACCAATGAAGTAATGGAAAATTGTTGAAAATATTTCAATTCCAAATAGTTCCAACTAAAGTATTTCGTCATCCTGGCCGTTCCACATTAAGCAAGCAAAACAAAAAAGTATTCTGTTTTCAATATTCTTGTCAAACTTATACAATTTCGTAATAAAGTTGAAAAGTCTCTAGGTTTTCGATGTTTTCTTGGCATAAAGAATTGCCCTAGTTTCCATAAAAACTACTTTTAAATTTGATTTACTTTTGAAGTAAAAAATAAAAAAATGTTTTTTTTTTTGGTCCTGAATTCATTTTAAATGGAATTAAATTATATCCTACACCATCTTGAGTTATTATTAAAATAATACTAACCCTCAAACTATGACGTTCGTTCGCTATTCAAGCTAATCTATAGCATTTTCCTCCACAAATAGTAGGCGGATCTGGTAACATGATAGTATTTTTATACCTTTCATGAACATGAAATGGTATTATAACTTTCGTCCGATGTTTGTAAGTGTGAGAAGAAGAAGAGATAGACCCACCATTAAGTATACCGAAATGATCAGGGTGACGAGCTGAGTTGATTTAGCCATGTCCGTCTGTCCGTCCGTCTGTTTGAACGCAAACTAGTCCCTCAGTTTTGGAGATATCTCGATGAAATTTTGCAAGCAGGCGCCATTTTGGATAGGATTAATCATTTGTCGGAACCAGCAAGATCGGACCGATACAACGCATAGCTCCCATACACTCGATTGTTCCGATAAATGGGTTTTGGCCTATAACTCTTGCAATTAAAAAGCTATTAGAGCGAAATTTCGCAGATTTAGTACATATTATATGCGTAATATGTGTAGTGAAAATCACCTAGATCGGATCAACATAACATATAGCTCCCATATTACCGATTGCTCCGATAAATGTGGTTTGGCCATGTAGGACACTTAAAAAAGATATGCGTATTCATGAAAGGTATAAAGCCTTCGGCACAGCCGAAGACAGCCCTTTCCTTACTTGTTTTAAATTAATATTCTTAAAAAAAAAAAAAAAATTTTTTTTTGAATCAGTCTAATGACTGGAATTATGGAAAACCAACGCTCAGGGAAATTTCTTCTGCTTGGATTATGTCATTACTACCATCCAATTATATAATTATGGTGACTCGCAGTCCCAAAATTTCCTTCAGCGACGAAGCAGTGAATGGTATTAATGAGCAACAACAAGATGATGTTTTTTTTGTTTAGCTCCCCTCGCTGGCAGAGCAACTTGTTGATTGTTGGCACGTGCCAGCAGCGGCAATATATATGTATGTATTAAGTATTTAATTATAGCCTGACTGCTTCAGTTGTGCGTGCCAAATAGCAACCATCTGTTAATAAATACTATACATAGATATAAATGGATATGCAAAAACATTCGCTAGATATTTATTTATATAGTATGCAGTTATGTAAGTATATACAATTTCTATGTATTTCTCTTTTCTTAAAAAAATAACTGTATACGTTTTAACCTTTGAGCTTTTCTCAACAAAAGCTTAACAGCCAAATTATTGTTGCGTTCTCTCCGTAACCATATAAAACAGCTGATTCAACCAACCTTATGAGACACAAGGCAATCGTTTATTGTTGCTATATCGTAATTCCTACCTAAGCGACCAACTAAATTTTGTGTTTTCTCCATAACAATAAACAGCTGATTAGCTTTTTCGTTTACTGCATTTATGACATTTATTTCCTTATTGTTTGTTATGCTTTATTTTATTTTTTTTTTCGCTATGAGAGTTTTCAATATTTAGTTAAAATTGCAATTCACACTTATTTATTTGCTAAAAATGGGAGGCATAAAAATGTTTACAGCTGTTTATGGTTACGACACCAATAATCGATTAGGTTTTTTGTAGTATATGGTTGCGATAAGAATACGACTATAGCTACATATACATATGTATGTATGTAGGTCAACCAAACCAATGTTTTGAGCTAAACCAATTCGAAAATAGTTTTATAATTTGATATGAGGGACTTTATTAAGCTTTGATTCTGACTGCGAAATGTTGCAACTTTCGATTGATTTATACATTTTACATGGCATCTGCCAGAGAAAAAAATCTTCCAGAACCAATTGAAATAATACGTTCATATCTTTTTTAAAAATAAATAAATTTTTGGATTCTGGAAACTATTTGTGTGGCAAAATATGGTTTCCATTTATACATTTCCAATTCATTATTTTGGAACTTTGACATGTAGCGGATTAATTAAAATAGATATGGCAACACTACATACAATCACTGCAATAAAAGTTACTCATACGCAGTGTTGGCTATATGACCTAATAAAGAAATATTAAACACAGTAAATACTTTTTTCATTTTACTTGTCAAATGCCACAGAAAACAATAGAAATTATATTCACAAGTATGTAACTCTTTACTTGTATACAAATTTTCTCAAATGCTTGTTTCCTAAACGAGTTGGAGTTTGAAAAGGAAATTGCTATTGAGAAGCTTTAACATTTTTACTATACAACAACACAACTCTATGCCGCGTTACCCATACCTAACCTCACTGCGTTGGTAGATGAATCACATGACGAACGACCCTGCAGCGCTCGGACGTTACACTTTATATATTTTGAAGTTTCAAGATCAGCCATTTCTAATAATTTTATTCATTTGTCAGCCAGTTAACGCTTGAGGCAGCAATCAATTAAAATGCTTGTCACCAAATACGATAACAAAAACGTATGCGGGCATTTTATTATTATGCTTGTTTATATTTCTTTTTAATTACACCCAATAAAAATTCGTTAAGCTAAGAAAACAGCACACTGTTGAATTTTTTATTAAAATTAATCAGTAAAACTTTTTAATATGAAAAAAGTAAATAAACGTTAATCCGAAAAGAATTAATTGTTAATATAAAACAATTTAAAATCAGCGACAATTCAGTCTTAATAAAATATTTACGCTGGAAATGCGAAGAATAATAATTTTACAATTGGTTGTGATGAAGTGATCAGCAATTTAATGGAGGAAAAGTATGGGTAATTTGAAAACCCACTCAAAATATACGTGTAAGAACAACACATCGTCAGCTGGAAAACCCATAAATCTTATCTTCATTGACCAACTTAAAATAGCTGTCAATTTGAAAAGATTAATTGGAAGTTACTTGAGGGACTAAATTTATATTCATATCAGCAGGCAAATGACGTAAACAAATAAATACTTGTGAATGATAAAAACTTGCGAGTGTTTTGCACTTTTCGACTTGCCATGTTTATTCTTTTTTTTTAAGTTTTTTTAATTTCTGTCATGTCAATTAAATTTTTAAAAAAAAAATTATGCACTTGAAATTTTTATAAAAACTAAATCGAAGCAATATTTTAGTTAACTAGTTTTTATTATGTTAATCTTCTACACATTTGTCCAATTTTTTAAACCTTAAAAATAAAGAAAAAATTATAAATCAGGCTAGACTGCTTTTTACTTAATCTCAAAATCCTTTGGAATTTTTTTTTTTTTTTTTTTTTTTTAAATCAGTTGTAAAATATTCAAACTTACTTTTCAAATTTTTCTCACTCATGATTAATATATGAAAAAATAGAGACCGCCTATCAAATGTTGGTCTGATATATTTTAAACTGGGCTTGCAGACGGTAATAGATATTTCCAAACACTTTTTACCGAATATTAACGTTTTCAGTACACAATCACCTCCTTTTTTATCAATAGCAATTAAATTTAAATCAATAAAAATAAACAAAAAATTGACAATGTGTTTGTGTATAATAATATTTATGATAGGTATAAAACTACGTCAATGAGGTACAAAAATATTGTGACATAAACACATCATTAGTAGATGTTTCTCATTATAACCCAATCATAAACTCAATTCGTTACTCTGCAAAACAAAAATCCTAATTTCGTGCAGTACTGGTTACGACAAAGCAGTTTGAAATATCGGGAAAAAGCGAACCGGTTAATAACTCTAGCAGCAGCGAAACTACCTTACCTGAGGTTCACTTCCCTACTGAGCAACAGTTGTACTCTGCCATTTGATACACTTCAAACAAATGCCGTCTCATTATATAAGCCTTTGGAAACAAATTAAATAAGACTTATATAAGGCACACATTTTCTGTTGGGTGTTTGCTTTAAATTCAGTATTTGTTTTTTTAATTTTTAATGTTGCTCTTTTCCGCTCGACAACAATAAATCGATTAAGTTAGAGTTATTGAATTGTTAAACCTTCACGTGAACAAAACGACTATGAATAAATATAAATTTCTAATGACAATTGTTGTTGCAAATCTTAACTGTTTTCGACTTTTATTGCTTGTTTACAAATGACTTAACGGAGCAATGTAAATGCTTAGATAAGACTAGTCAAGCGTATAAAAAAAAGTGAATGAATGAAACAGGTGTTGATGTTGTTGTGGTTGTTGTTGTTGTTTGCTAAGTGATGCATTATTTTTATTGTTATCAATCACTGCTAAAAAGTTTATTAAATTGCAGCTAAAAATGCTTTCACGTAGAAATTGTTTTACATTGCTCCAAATAGTTCTAAAAATTGTTAAATATTTAATTACTTAATTTTTATTACGATATATTGTGATTGACTGCAGACAAAACACACTCCCATACACACATACACACATGTGTATGTATTAACGATATTGACATTTAGTCGCACGCAAATCGCAACTAATAGCCATTTTTCGCATTTTAGTGCGAAATTGAGTGATGATAAAAGCACCGCACGCTCTACACGAACTAAATGAAAATAGAAATTTTATTGTTGTTATATTTGCAAATCCAGCTCTTTACTAATTGCAAAACCCTTTAGTTTCTAGAAGTGAAAATGGCTTATGCTAAGCTGAAGAGAAATGAAATCAAAATACATATTCATGAGTTTAAGTAAACGAAATATTTTCCATGTCTCGAAACGTTAGCAGTTCATTTTGCAACAACACTTGATCATGAAACTTATAAAGAAGAGTAGATGAAGCATTATCTACTTCTATAATATCGTAAACAGCCAAGAAATGATCCTAAAATGGTCCCTCCAAAAGCTCCAAACATACATAATTCCAAAAGAAAATATTACGATAACATTCCCCAGTTTATTCCGAAAATATCTAAAAGCGTTACCGAAAATTCCCGAATACAGTACCACAATGATCACGAAAAAGTACCTAACCGGTCTCGAAAACAATTCCGAAACTCTCCTGTAATAAATCCGAAATGATAACGAAAACAATTAACTATTCCCACCTTATACATATATTATTTAAAAAAATTTAAAATTTGGCTTCACGGCCTAGGAAGTTAACTTCAAAATTTTTTCCTCTCCCAATTATCCCTCACTTCCTATTGATCAGCCGCCCATTCTTATTTCTCTTCTTCTCCGTTCTCTTTTATTTCTTCCTCCATGGTTTGATCATACCCTTACTCTTTCACTTACGCTTACCGTTTCGCTTTTCTTTCCTCAGTCCCCATCTCTTCCCCATCCTTATTCCCATAATTTTCCTTCACTTTTTCTTCTTATTCTTCGTACATGTGGATTTACCGTTTATATTCGAACACCCATATTTCTTTTCACACCTTACTAATTTTTGTACTTGTTTCTTTTTCTCTTTACAGTTGGCCACTCGCTCGATTGAGCCTTCATTCGGTTTACTCTTCGGTGATTTACTGCGCGATCTCGATGTCGGCACCACCGGCGCCGCAGTGATTATGAGCACACTTGATGTGTGTATGAATTTCTCAGGTCTCTTCGTTGGACCGTTGCTAAAGGAATTCTCCTACCGTAAAGTAGCGCTAGCCGGCTCTTTACTTTGCGGCATCGGTTTAGCGGCCACCTCACCTGCATCCAGTATGGCACACATAATTAGTACGTATAGTGTTATTAATGGTATTGGTGTCGGTCTATCAACATCAGCCGCATTTGTTGCACTCAATCATTACTTCAAATATAAACGTGGTCAAGCTGTAGGCTTATCTATGGCTGGCACCGCATTGGGTATGCTAATCATGCCACAATTGGTGCGTGTGCTACTCGAAGCATTCGATTTTCGTGGTGCTGTGCTAATGTTGGCTGGCGTCGCTTTAAATTCTGCCGTTGGTGCAATGCTACTACAACCCGCAAAATGGCATATGAAGGAAGAAGTGATTGATGAGGAAATGATGGCGGTGCCACAATCACCGCCCACACCCGAAATCAAAGCGATACGTGAAGATGGCACCGAAGAGGATGCACTGCCCGAATTGAAGACTTTACTCTTTCCCAAACCACAATATATGCGTAAAAATTATTCGGAAGTTGCAATGAATACGATGAATGGTAATCGCTTGGGTATACCGAAGAGACCCACATTTCCACGTATCATGTCATTGGCCGGTGTACAATCGGCTGCGGATAATAGCCATAGTGCGCATGATGTGAATACAACGTTGCGCAATCGTAAACATTCGGTCACATCAAATTTATCTTATATGGATTTCACTGGGTCCATTCTGCAAGTTCACATGAATGTCGGCGATGAAGAGTTTGAACGTAATGATCGTGAACTTAGGCGTATCAATACAGCTGCAAGTGGTATGGCGAATGCTCATCGTGATTCATTTATAAGAATGCATTCAACCGAAATGGAGAAATACGAAGAATCACCAGAGAAGGAGGATGAGAAGAAGCCTGGCTTTTGGCAACGTTTTGCTGATCTCATGGATGTTGATTTATTACGTGACAAGAAGTTTCTCAATATATTATTTGGTTTGTCGATATTTTATGTGGGTGAGATGAATTTCAAAATGGTGACACCGTTCTTCTTCGCCAATTTGGGCTACAATAAGACTGATGTAGCGTTCTGCCTATCTGTGACAGCGATTACAGATATTTTAGCTCGTATTATATTCCCACCATTATTTGATCGGACGACGATTAGGAAGCGCACGGTGTTCCTTGTTTCCATTGTGTTTGTGGCCATCACACGGTCAAGTAAGTACTAATTTTTATTATTATTTGAAAGGGTTAAAGAGGGAGCGGGACATGATACGTCCCAATATGCATAAAGCCAACTTTGTTTAGATGTTAAGAAAAACCTTAATTTTCAAAGTGATTTCCAACATGAAATTGGAATTTTTTTCCAAAGTTTGATACATTTTGTATACCATTGGAGTTCTTTGTGAAAGTTCACTTCAAATTTTTACACTTGGCAACACTTGTATTTTCTGTTAAGCGTCTCGGGGACGATCAAATGGTTTGGCAGAATTTTTATGTTCGTGATGCCGAAGACGGTCCTCGTGTCACACGTACTTGTTGTCGGCTCTGTTTGATGAAAATCAAAAATTTTTGATTTTTCTGCGTTGACGCTCGTTTTGTTGAGCGTGCCGCGTTTGTTTGACAAACTGTAGTGTGTTAGTTTTGAGTTGATATTCAAAATGAACACTTGCGCGGACGAAAAAGAATGTATATTAAAATTTATTGAAGTTTATCAATGCTTACCAACTTTATGGAAAGTAAAGCTGGAAGAATATTGTTCATCCATATTTTTTTTTACCCTTCTTTTTTAATAAAGCTGCAGTTGCAAGTAAAAAAAATCGTCATCCGATGAAGACATATTTACGTCCGATCACTACGAACTCTCAACGCAAATGGCGTTTGACGGTTTCTGTTTGAACGTGTGCGGGCAAGCGACAAGCACACGACACGCATACACATAAACAGTTCTGCCAAACAATTTGATCGTCCCCGGGACGCTTTATATCTGACATCAATCATTTTAATCAAAACACATGTGCGACCGCAAAATTGTCGAATTAAGAAAGGAAAGAAATTAAAAGATATGTATATATTTGTACGACAAAAGGTAGTATTTATAACATTATATTATATTGCGCTATGTGTTTTAATAATTAGTGAAATGCCCAAC
Organism: Sphenella marginata; assembly: GCA_951509765.1. NCBI lineage: Eukaryota > Metazoa > Arthropoda > Insecta > Diptera > Tephritidae > Sphenella > Sphenella marginata. The sequence continues at coordinate 32,984,863 of OX608081.1, read as the reverse complement.
AAAAAAGTAAAATGTGAAAAAAGTAAAATGACAGTTGGCAAATATTTATAGAATTCATGTAGGAATCCAAGATTTTTTCAACTGGAGAAGTACCTAAGATAATTTTCAAACCAATAATGTTGACTTTAGTTGAAGAATGAACTTTTACTCTAATTGACTTTAAGTTTCAAATCAATGTTGGAAATTTGGAAACGCATTTGATCAGAAATAAGATACAAATGTATTTTACACAGAAATAGGTTGAGGTTAGTTATAAATTGGCGCCATATATCACGTAGGCGATTAGGTCTCAACTTCTCTTGCAATTTCTAAAGCAGATGAATGTTTTCTGGGAAGTCTTTTCATAGCAGTAGTGGAATCCTTTGCCCGAATCGTTATAGATAAGTTAGTGAATGGCATATTCGATAGTGCAAGCGACCGAATCGCTATTGAAAATCTCGAAAAATCTAACCGAATCGAATCGCTATAAGTTAGTGAATTCCACTACAGAATTGCATTCGGAGTTTTTTCGACAACTTCCGTAGGATGCCACGTTCTCTCTTTTTTACTTAAATTAAATTCTAAATTCGAATTGCTATATTATCCGACTTTTCTTTTCTTTTTAGTTATGGCTGAGCAAACGGATTGGACCCAACTCATGATTTGGTTATCAATTTGCGGTTTCTTTCGTGGTTCCGCTTTGGCCAATTTCACATTAACTGTTTCTGAGCATTGTTCATTGGAAAAATTACCATCCGCTTTCGGCTGGCATTTAATAGGAAAAGCTTTATTTGTGATATGCCTGGGGCCTATGATTGGTGCGTAATAATACTTTAATGCTTTTTCAGATATTTTCTTTGAACTGAGATTTTATTTAATTTGTTTACTTTCACAGGTCTGATACGTGACGTCACCAATAGCTACCCCATCTGCATTCACGCACAATCGGTTTGTATATTCCTTTGTGTTATCGCTTGGTCGATCGAATATGCGATCTCATATTTACAAGAAAGGAAAGCCAAAGGTAATGGCGGTATTAATGCAACAATTGGACCCGAAACTACTATCAAACACTAACAAATACTTCAATTAGTTGATGAATATTTTTATAAGAATTTATTTAGCAAAACTTACTCTACTATTAGTAATAGAGCATACAAGTATAAACATACTGACTTCAAATATATTTGTTCATATGTATGTGAGTACATTAAGGCGGGCCAATTTGTATGGAACGATATTTATTTACGTCGTTTCCATCGGACTCTAGATAAAATTGTAAAAATTTGGTATAGAATGACAACGATGTTCAAGCATATAGATGCTTCGATGTATTCTTGAAGATTATTCTGATGTTATAAAAATGTTTCAAGAGAGCCACAACCGGCTGTTGCCAATTAGAAACTCCACGGGATCACGAGTCGATATACACTTGGTACTCGTCATCGCCAACACTTAGGGATCGATAAATATTTCGATAAATGTTTCTTTCGGTAAACATTTCTCTCCCAGAGCCGCCTCATCAGAATTTGTCAGTGTCCAAGCTACTGCTCCATACACAGTACGGGTACGATAAGCCACTAAGAGAGTGTTATTTTTGTTCGTCGTAAGAGGACTTTACTTCTCACTTACCTTCCCAGACCGAAGTAGCAAATCTTTTTTTCTTATGAATATCTGGTCAGGTCGATAAGATAAATTGATAGAATCATATATGTACGCCATTTTAGCTCCTTGAAGTTGTTTAGATTTACGAAATCATTTTTCTTATGAATTGGGTAGCGAAAACTTAAGGTCCAATTTTCAGGAATGTGTTCGTCCGACTATATTTCACTAAGAGTTTCTGGATGCCTCTTACCATCTACATATGTTTTCATGTGCAGCTTTTGTTATTGTTGTTACTTTGGGGAGTGTTGACGAAAGTGGCAGTCCTTTTTCTGATAAGAACTCGATAGGATCCGATACTCTCTGCAGTTTAACCGGTGAAACCTTCTATGTCATCTCATCGCCTCCTTCCGTAAGGAAGAAGAATTGGTGGAGAGGCCTTATATTCGTATATCAAGCATCAATTTGCACGTCTTTACCCTTTTTGCCTTTTAGTCGCCTAGAACTTTCATCTTATTTTTTGTTGGTTAATATTGTCATTCTCAAGTTTTTAATTTTCTGACCGATGAAAGATATCAAAAAAAAAAAAAAATGTACCCGCCTTAATGTGGCACTATACATATTTACATAATTCGATATAATTAGAAGTAATGTAGATGAACAATTAACGAATTGATTACTTAATTATGAAGTATACACGTACTAAGTATGTTTGTATGTACTAATGTGTTATGTGCGATTTTCAATGTGATAGTTCAATGCTTATAGATAGTAAGACTAGACATATAAACAATAAATATGTTTGTTAATAAAAATATTACACTTTTTATACATTAAACATAATAAACATACAAATATGAACTAAAAAATGTTCGAGAAAATGCCGTAACTACTTACTACTAGATGAATCCAAAAAAAAAAAAAATGCCAGAGAATTTCAAAGCAAAAGCGGAAGTATTACTTATGTGAAAAATGAATGCCTAATAAAAGCAACAAATTTCATTAATCTTAGTTATTATAGGTTAGAATAAAATATTAAAATGTAACAACATTAGGGACTTGCGATATACTTAATTATCTACGTATGTACTTGTAGTTTTTATTACAGCTGGTTTCAAGAAAAAAAAAGTTTTATAAAAAATTGTTTTTTTCTTGAGCAAAAAAATATTTTTTTTTTTTCAAATTTTGTTTCCTAAAAATGTATTTAAATCTTTTGTTTTATTAAAAATAATATTTAAAAGCTTATAAGTTTCCTAAAAGATAAAAATTTATTGGTATAAAAAATTATTATTTGATTTAAAATAAGTTCCGGTCGTCTTATTCGTGCGCCTTCTTATATTAGTTCTCTTTCGTAATTATTATCTTTTTTTTTCTAACGGTACTTTTTATTATTACTATTATTATTTGAAGTAAACAAAAATTAATTTAAAAATACAACATTTAAAAATAAAAAAAAACCTTCAAAAATAATATCGTACAGACTAAATGAATATATCGACAGCCACACTGCAAACCCTGTATGTTCAAAACCAAAAAGTTTTCAGGAGAGGGAAAAAACTGTAATAATTATAACGTATTTATATGAGCGACGGTTATTTCATTTCACCACTGGAAAGAAACGGGATGTTGTAACCCGATTTTGACTGGATTCTAATGTGCGAAATATCACGATCTATGGGAAAGGCTCAGAACCTTATTTTTGGAAAAATAGTGACCTACGGGGTTTTGCAGTGTGGCTGTCGATATATCTTTATATCATCCTAGTTTTATATACATAATATATAGTTAGATTATATACAGATATTTGCCAGTACTTATGTATATAAAAATAAAAAGTATGTAAGTTTTTATTGACGAAATTCCGGTTCATACATACATACATTGAAGTATGTAAATATGTATGTGTATTGTGAGTGCATATGTACTCAAGTAAATAATGCAAAGAAGTAAATAAACAACTAATATATTTGTTGGTTAAGTTTTAAATGTGTTTGTTTTTATTGCGAACTAGAAGGCCCGAAAGACGTCTCTACTTCTCTTTGATAAATTGTACCCTCTTCTCTCCTTTTCTCTCATCTCTATTCTTCTCCTCCCCAATAATCCCTTACTCTTCTTTTTCCCTATTTATTTTCCTACTGTTTTTATTTTTGCAGTAACAGTACTTCACCCTGTTTTTGCCAGCATATCCTTTTTCTTGTAAAACCTTAGTCATTCCAGTAGGTAGACCCGACTGACGTGGGAATTTTTTTTGACAGTTCAGTGACGGATGTGAATACGATACGCTATGTTGTTGTTGTAGCGCTACTTAGCTCTACCTAGATAGTCAGTATCTTACCCAGTATTGTCATCAAACTCTTCTAACGGAAGTCCTAGAAACCTAGCGGCTTCGACAGGGGTGGACCAGAGGGATATGGGTGTGAGAAGAGTAGGCTCGGTTGAGCAGACAAAAAGATGGGGGTACAAGCCGCATGCCGGACAAACAGTAGCTGTTGTTGTTGTTTTAACAACAAAATCACTCCCCGAAGGTTTTGGGGAGTGTTGTCGAAATAACAGTCCTTAGCCGAATATGAATCCGGTACGCCCAGTTCCCCCCGTGCGGTACTGCCCGACTGTCGTGGTAGCGATTTGGTATGACCAGGGCAACCTTCTAGGTAATGTCATCCCTCCTTACGAAAAGAAAGAGAAGATGGGTAATGAGAGGTGGGAGGCATCATATCCGTAGATCAACCGTCGAGTTGCACATCATTACCTTTGTGCATATTGGTCGCCTCTTACCTCCTCCTGTGGTACATGTCTCGATATCGATTTGGTATGACTAGTGGAACCTTCATCTCATTCCCAGCTGAATAATAAGTGCTGGGAAACATCATATTCGTGCATTAACCACTGCCCAATCATAAAAATGGGAACATGTATTAAACAAGAGTTCGAAGCTAATTACTTCAGAATTATGACCAATCACGCTGTTGTTGTTGTTGTAGTAGCGAAACATGTCCTGCACAGTCAACATCCTTTTTACCTATTACTCTCATCAAATTCTTTTAACGGAAGAGCTAGCAAAAACGCGTCATCGTGACGTTACGTTGTACTACCAACATAAGGCAAGTTGGGTTAATTCAAATTAGTAGTAGAAAACGCACTGCAAGGCAACTCTAACAAATGTTTTTACTCCGCTGTCAATTTGGGTCAATAACCAACACAGCTGCTCTAATTGCATTTTTCAAAGTTTTTATTTAATAAAAGTTAAAGGAATTGTAAAAATGGTGATACAACAATTTAAAACGCTAATGCTAAGTATTGTGAAGCTACTGCGGCGCATGATGTGTTGTTTTTCATTTGGGCGACGACGTAAACCCAGTTTATCAGAGCCGATAGAAATAAAAATTGTTGTGGATGATGGGCAGGGGACGGTACCGGTGGGAGCGCATTCATCCAGTTGGACACGTTCACAACAAAAACAACATGTACTTATGTTTATTTGAATCCTTGGTGTTATTACTATAATAATGTTTCCTATAATTGTTCGATAGCTGGAACGAGATTGGAATTCTTGGGATGACAGTCCACGCAATGTTACGGAGTATATTGAACAATATCGGCAACGTTTGGCTAAACCCCCAACGCCACCACCTGCCGAACAAGAACCGGATTTTTTCACTGTGAGTAAAAACAAACGAAAGTTTAGAAGATACTATTTGCAAACACTTTCCATTTTTGTGTTTAGGAGTTGACACCTGTAATAAAACCACAATTGAAATATTACATGGGTGACGATAATGACAAGACAGACTTTTCAAGATTAGAAGCTAAAACCGATGTGCCCATAGCAATGAATGTAAATATACATGAAAAGATTCTAGATGAACCGTTTATATTCACTTCAATCATCTTAATTTTAAGGCTGACCTAGAAGATTGGGTTGACGACTCCATTGATGGTGGCTGGGAAGAGCTTGATACTGAACAAACCAAACAATTGATACGCGAGAAACGACGTGAAATGCGACAACAGCGTCAACACAAAAATATTAAAACTGCTGAAAATGGATCGTCGCATATTGGTCACAGTGTACAACATGAGCGCACATAGTATTTGTGGACATGGGATAAGCAATATGATGAATGGGTAGAGAATGCTGATTGAACTAATTTATTAAGCAAATCAATTATTGTTACTTTTTTTTTTGAAAAGAAATTGTATATATAACTTCGCAGCTATGCACTAACTTAGCGTGGATATCCGACACTTACTTAGCGTGGATAGTACACCAGTGTTTTAGGAAAATGACTTTATAAATAGAGAGTGAATGCGATAATGAATTGGTTAAATTTTTTGTCGTAAATACTTTATTTTTGCTAACTTTTCCATGGACACACAAATAGCATCGAATCAGAACGAAACCGACTACCAAGTGTTCTAGTCTGAAAAACGAGTGTCACAATAACTATTGTCTTTTTTCGCTCTGATATATAGAACATGTTAGTGCAGGAGCTAGCGAAAATTTTTAATTATTCATTACCCAACACCATTACAACCTCTTCACTATATCTTTGCATGCCTTCTTATTTTTAATCAAAAATATTAAATGCAAAATCCTTATTGCTGTTAAATGTTTTTTTTAAGAAAATGTCGGGATTTGAAAATTAACTAAACCACATTCCTAAAATGCTATTAGGAATTAATTATGTTAACTGTGAATTGCTTGTATGACATAGAAAATATTTAAGTATTAAGTATCGTATTTTGTGTAAAAAATTATTATAAATTCACATAGGCTTAATGATAATTGTAATTAAATACATAGTTAGTTTTAAGATAATAAATAAGCATGTTGTTTAGACATCGCATAACATGTTGCTGTTGTTGTACCGCTACTTAGCCCTAACTAGGTAGTCAGTATCACCGCATAACATATTTTGGCTTTATTCAAGAAGTACTGGTCTACGTACAAAAAATATATACTAAAAATATTAGAAATCCAGCACTGTTCTCTTAAATCTATGGTCAAAACGACGATATGAGAAGCCTTAGAGAAACATAACATTCTCAAGGAAATCAATCTGTTCCTGCCTTTATAGAATGTGGACTGAACTCACTCGACCACTCAACCTTCGTAGGCAAATATTCTACTGAGCGACTTGAGGTAGATGTCCGTTCAATATTGAAGACAAATTACCACCTTGTGGTATTAATTCTTTGGGGATCATGTAAGTTCCAAAAAATATTGCTTAGACCCGTTTTCTCATGTTGTCATTTATATCTTGGCAACCCGGGTAGGCAGCTAGGTGACATTTCCTTTGTGGCAAAATTTTAATCAGCACTCGCAATTTAACGGATTTTTCTTCGTAGACTTGAACTCTGCACAAAAAAGCTGTGCCACTAGGGTAATTGATTTCTAAACCTTTTTTATCACTTAAGAAATTGTTTTGGGAAACATAAAAACATTGCGCCCTGCAGGTTTGTGGTAAATACATACATACATACAAATTTATGCAGTTGCTTGCACCACCAAACTGTCTGGTAAATATTTCCTGAGTGTAGTGAAGTGTGGAATGTTGCGGTTTAATCGAAGTATAAATGGAAAGAAAAAAAAATAGCCGGTAGTAGAAATTATTACACTAACCTGGTCTTTGAATCCATTTTGATAGGGCGCACAACAAAGTTTCACTTCCATATAAAACCAATGATTGTGAGTAAGTTTTCTCATTCACCATTTGGAAACACAATACAATGGTAAGCGGTTAATTTTTCCCCCGGTAGAGTTTACAAATTAATTTTCAAATTTTATTTTCAGCGAAATTTTACTTACCTGTTGATAACGGTGCTCGGAACATTTGCGCTGCATTTAAGTGCTGAACAAGCATTGCAAGAAAGTTTTTGGGAATCATTTGCTCCTGGCGAGTTACTGCGTCTTTTGGAGCATGCCGCAACGCCGCTAGCATACAACGAGGCAGCACAACGCAGATCCGATGGGAGAGCTACACTTGCCGAATGGCCCAACACGCCGACAGATAGCTTACCTGCAACAACGAAATCAGTGCGCAAGCGTGCAGATTCATCAAAAGTTGAAAGCCAGAAGCCATCAAGTGATGAACTTAATTACGATGAGGCTTATGAAGCATTTGTGCGTAAATATTTCAACGACAAACTAGCGGAAGACGGCGACAGTAGCGAATTTGAAGCAGAACATGATGCGTACCAGCCAGATGGTGACGAACAGAGTGATAGTAACGAGGAGCAATTTGATACCAAGAAACAGTTGCGCAGTTCATCAGGAGAAACGGAACCACTAACTGAGGAAACAAAAACTCGTACCCAACAACGCAAATCGAAGGAAAAATGTCGACGTGTTTGGAAAAACAAACAAAACTGTATGATTTGTGAAAATGTCCGAAATGGCGAAAAGTCTGAATCATGCACGTTCTCACGTCAAAGTGAGCCACAAAGCTACGCCTTCGAAAGAGAGAAAAGTTACAAGAAACAACGCGATGTTGAGGAACCTACATCGCAAAGTGTTGAAAGAACATCTTCGGAAGAAACAGACGCAGCCGAGACTGATGCTAGTTTTGAGATCTTTAACAAAAGAGAAACTTCACCCAGAGATAGCAGTACTTGTATACAAATGGTGAGGAGAGGTAAAGTCTGTTATCAGTGTGTGGATGGTGAAGGCACAACAACTAAATGTTACACACCAAAGAACTCTAAACGGGGTACTAATACTAAGGCACGTCCAGCTAAAGGCAAAGAGCATAAGGTGCAGAAAACACAGCAACGCATTTATAAACGTACAATTTCGTATTCTTTTGAAAAGGGCACAAATGGAACTGCAGCAAATGAAAAGCCTCTTGATGTCGGTGAGGTGGGTGATACAACAACAGCTGAAGCTAAAGGCAGTGATTTGCCAAATTTGAAGGAACAAATAATTTTTAAGTTGGTTAAACAAAATGAAACGATAACAAAATAAACAGCAGGTTTATTATTATTTTAAAACTTACGCCTGAAAGAAGTAAGATGATTCCTATGGATGATGGGGCAATATAAATTGTTAGTCAATAGTTTTCGAGGTCAAGCAATTCTCCACCTTATTTTCAACTTACTGAAGGCCTCCTATTGCCTCTGTTGGCAGAGCAGAATAGTTGCTCGGATATTATATGTTTTTTCTTATTACATGTCGCAGCCAACCAAGCCTTTTATTCCGTTCACTTAGCTCACAACTGCGTAAAGCTGGTATAGCTGATAGTTTAACTTCTCTCCATACACGCCCTTTTCATCAGGCAGAGGACCATATGTACTGCGCAGGACTTTCGAAGGGACACCACACCCATTTTCCATGTAACCATTATCTATTTCGCCATTGAGTTTGAGGCTGATATAATTTTCGCTGTTCCCATATAACCGAAGTACCTTATAGATTCAAATTTGTGAGCATCATTAACCACTTTTGTCGCCTCATCTACATTCTCGTTTCGTTAAAAAAAAGAAGCATAACAATTGAATATATATGTAAAAATAAACCTTTATTTATAAAATAAGGTTATCATTATATCATAATACAATAATAATGTCTGTTACATTTTATCTTATAATTCGTACACTGCTAAGTGCAAAATTTGCTGGTAAAAACGTGCATTCCCAATCGTTTACTTAAAATAACAAATAATCGACTCTTCTCTTCTCTGCGTTTCTTTGTCACAAAGGTAATAAATTAATAAATTACAATACATAGCATATATGTATTTATATCATTGCCACCACGGTAAAAGTTGCTAACTGCTTTAAATATTCATACATCATTTTGCAGATCAACGAAATGTATGAAAACGTTGCACAACCTACAAGTTACAAAAGGTATTGAATTGTCATTTAAGTTTGTCATGTACAGAGATGTATGCTAACCACTGTTTTTTCATTGGTATGAAGAAGTAATTTTGTAAGAAAAGTGGACTTAGCAGTTTTTAGTGCGGTGGCGACGGTATGCAAATTATTTTTGTTTCTTGTGTTATAAGACGAAATTAATTATTTCTTTTAGTTTGTATTGTAGTATGTATGTATGTATGCCAGTATGTAGGTTGTGTGTTGTACATAATTTGTAAGTATATTGCTTAACACCTGACAGAAGTATATAGTACGTACTACCTAGTATTTAGTATGGTATTTATGCATTTGTAGTTCCAGCCGTTTTATTGTTATTGTTTTATTATATATGTACGTATTTATTGCAGAAGCATATTATTATATGTTGTTTTTGTATTTTCTTCTTAATTCGCTTATTTTATAATTTACTTTTGTTTTTGAATTACATTTTTTTTTGCTTATTTTATACTGATTTATATATAGTTCATTTATATATAGTAGACATAAGCATATAATTTTACAATTTTACTCTTCCTATTTAGTATTTAAAAAGAATTTATGTATATTATATGTAAGAATGTAGAAATTGTGTCCATCGCAGTATAAATTGTTCATTAGTTACTGTTGTTGCTATTATTAATATTGTTGCTAATATTATTGGTGTTATTGGTATTATTGTGGCTATTTGTGTTATTGATGGTAACATCATTCACAACAGCGATGGGCTCCTGATTTTGATTTGGCACACTATCCATATTTGGTATATAATCTAATGCCATCATGCAGGCGAAGACAGTCATAACCATTTTGGGTTTCACTTCCGTTATATCCTCCGGCAATGCATAGACGCGTGCACCAATTTTACGCGCCATTGAAATCGCATACTTAGCATTAGCCAAATTGTCCTAGAAAGCGAGAGAAAAAAGAAAGAAAGAAAGAAGTTCAGTACATTTATTAATTTTGTTGTATTAAATTTTTCGCATACCTCTTCCGTGCCACCAGTCCGCACCAAATCGTAATTTATGCTACCCTCTTTTATTGAATCAATCAAATCGATAACAATTTTACCATCGGCTATGGCTGAGTCATTGAAATTTTTTAAGCTGGAAGTTTTGCCGGCCGCAGTCAATTTACTATTAACCCATTGCACAATTTCCTTCTCGATTATGGGATTGCCAGTGTTGGCCAGACGCGAAAGAATCGACAAAGTGTAGGCGCGCATTATTTGCCAAATCAAAGCTGTTTTTAAAAAAGGAATATATGTAGTTAAGAGAAATTAATAAATAATAATTGATATATTAATCATTGATCAGTTTTTGTTTTATATTAATGGTAATTTATTGTTTTATATGAAGTAGATTTGATTATATTAATTGTTTTTTTTTTAACTTCAATCCAATTTATTTAAGTATCCTACTATCTAATTTAAAATATGTATTAAAATTGTATCACATATTTTTTTATACTTCAGAATTTATTTCAAGCCGACCTGTTAAATTTCCATTATAATTGAGTTATCAATTAAATGGCTCGTTGAATCAAAAATCATTATTTTATTGCTTTCAAAAATCCGCAATTACTAACTGATTACCAGAAATAATCAAAAATATTAAAATAAAAATGTATCAAAAACCGTAAAAAGGAATAAAAGTTATCAAAAACAATAAAAATAAAATTATACATGTTCAAACGGACTTGTAAAATAAAAAAAATGTTAATTAGTAAAAAAAGTTATCACTATTTTTTAATTTTTTTTAGATTTTTCATATTGTTGAATATTTTTTAACTGTTTTAATTGTCTGCAACAGTATCAAGAAATAATAAAAAAAAACAATAGTAATCAAAAAAAAAAAAATTTTATTTATTATTTATTCTTGATTATTAATTTTTTTTATTGAAAATAATCATCAAAAAACCCGCCGCACTCTACAATTCATGTGTTCTTCTAACACTCACCCAAAGTTAGCGTAGCATTTCCATCATTCAAATCCTGTCCTGCAATACCGACCAATGAAAATTTCAATTGTTTGCCCAAATCCACAGCATAATTGCAATTCTCCAACTTCTCCATGAACTTGCGGAGCGGTGTGAAACGTTTATGCACGCGCGGCCAATTCACAATACCAGGCTTGATGATATCGAACAGCTGGAAGATCACTAAGCCATCGGCAAGATCCGAATACAACCAATTGACGTGTGGAGAAACACCCATCGAGTTCATCCAATTTCTGTAAGCTGTTGAAGGGTGAGAAGAAACGAAATGGGATTAGATAAGTAAATTTAGGATTGTTAGAAACGTAGTTCAAAGTACTTACTTTTCTCCTCGCGCGTCTCCTCAATTGACTCCAAGCCATCGATTTGTTCTGGCCGATCCAATCCTGGATGATTGTTGAACAAATTCGCAACGAAGGCCAAATTTAACTTGTAGACCCCATTGACAACGTCCTGCGGTGTCAAGAAGCTGCGACAGTTTAATTTGGCCGCCTGCTGCAACATAATTTCCGCACGCGATGTCAAATCCGATTCACGTAATGCCTCCAAATTGACATCGACATCATTGCCAGCAATTTGTTTGAGTAAATGTGAATAGATTTCCGAATCTACAATATCGGATTGGAAATTGGTGCAACGACGTGAAATACCAGCACGTTCCAAATGATGATTGACCCAACGTAATAATATGGCTTCTGGTGATAATTTCATTAAATCCTCCAAACGTTCATTATCGAATAGCAGACCCGCCAAACCGGGACAACTATCGAGTGTAATGTGACTGAAGAGACCGATGCGTATAATTTGCCACAACAAACCCAAAACCAAATGTGGTTTACCTTTGGCCAGATCGTGTGCATCGATATTGACAATATTACAACCAATTGCTTGCGATGAAACTAGCGCCAATGTTAAGTTTTCAAACTCACGATAAACCGTTAAATTCTTCTTGTTAATAGCACGCTCATCGATTGTGTCCGGGCAGGAATGATTAATAATTTTACAAAGTAGTATACCATCTTTTATGGCATGATATAAATGTTTACCCTCAGCATCGATGGGTAGCAAATGTTTGAGATCTTGATCATGACCCAAATTCGAATTAATCCAATCGGAGAAAGCAAGTTGCTCTTCCAGACGTACTGAGTGTGTGGTGCCTTCGGAGGATATGCTCGACATGCCACCCAATGTTTCGAGATTTTCCTTCTTTGATACGACGGTTTTGAATGTGCTCGCCACATCTTTAGATTTGAGATCAAGGCATAGAGTTTCAAATTCTTCAATATTGAGTTTGCCCTTATGTGAGGTGCGCTGTTTATTTTGGAACTCATCGATCATTTCGCGTACCTGATAACCGGCCAATTTGAAACCCACTTGATCCAAAGCTTCCTTCAGTTCACTCAAATCGATGAAACCATCTTTGTTGGCGTCAATCTGAAAGGGCGAGAAAAAGAGAGCGATAATTCAATGAGTGTGTTACAACTGTTTTGAAGGGACGATGTGGTCAAAGTGAAAGAAATTCAAAATATTTTTAAGGGATAGTGTTGTTAAAGCCCCCTTTTAAGTGTAATATTTAAATAAATATTCATAAAAGAGGAAGCGTTCGCAGATGTAATGAAGCAGTCAAAAATATGAATCAAGCCATTAAAATGCATGAGTCATACGCTCGCTATCGAAATATTCAATTACAATTTCTGTGACGAATCGATGTCGCAGCGCTGCCAACAGCGCAGACATTCGATTATCTGTTGTTGCGGGTGATTTCAGCGCGCTTCAAGTAAAAAATGCTTACATACATAATTAAATTTATATGCCAATGAACACAGGTCAGTCATGGCCAGTGTTACCAGAAGAATATTTTTTGTAGTGCATACTTTTAAAGATAAAGTACAAGTAACACTAGTAGGCGTGACCCTCGTCCGATTCCGCCTACTTTCACAATGAACAGTAACCGATATGAAATCAAGAATTCCATAAAATTTCGTAGCTAGAAATACATTTTTGTTCGAAGTCTTGTGGGATAATCAACTAAAACGGATTTGCAATCAAATTATTTTTCACAGAGATATTGCCTATTATATTCGTCTATGGGTCTTAGTCTATTTTGTCCATTTTTCTTTGAAGCCTTCCTTTCGAATTTCGACATCTTAAACGATAATTTATTTATTCAAAAACTTAAAAAAAAAATCAATAATCACTTTTTTGTGTTGCCCAAGATATTCTGGATATTAAAATTAGGCGTGGCTATCATCTGATTTTTTACATTTAATAACTTCAGAAGATAAGTTGTAAAAAAACAAGGATAACAAATTTCAACAAGTTATCTCAAAATCTACTTGAATTTATGAAGCACTACTAGATACAAACATTATTCAAACCAACACCAAAACTCACCTATATGGCAACACTGTTCGCACTAGCAACGTAAATCACACATCAGACATAAAAAATTCCAAAGACCATAGCAATAGATAAATAATAATAAAAATTTTAATAAAATCAAGAACACGAAGTTGATACGCTGCTACTGGGATATTGACTGCTGCTGCTGCGTCAACGCCATTACCGACGTCGGCATCGTTATGACTCGTTGTTATTGAGACGCTTAAAACCCGTTCGGTTGCTATTGTATATATTTATTAGCGGCAAAAGAACAAAATTGCACCTACAACCCACACACAACAAACACAATAGCAACAGTCAGCCGGTAAGATTGATATGACAATTAACATACGGTGTCAGCGACAGTGACATTAACAGCGACGTCGGCGTCGACGATGGCAGCGAATGTGTGAAGCTTTTTCAGTAATGCGCAGTTCATAATCGTCGTTTGTTGGCATATAACACCTCGTTGGTAAAGAAATGCTTGCGTACATAGAAATATGTTTGAATGTGGCATGTTTTATTGCTTTCATGGCAGTGAATACCGGTCGCGACAGTCATTTACTTACTAACTTTTACACTTAAGTAATAGTCGTTTTGAGGAATTTTTTGTTTACTCGGCTTAAGGAAGCTTGTCAATACCAAATATGGCACAGTAACAACCACGACGCATAATTCATACGTGTTGATTGACAATCTGAATAGGATTGCAATTGGAAATAGGAATTTTTATTTTATAATTGTAAACAAAGTGCGCAGACTAAATACCACCTAGTATGCCATTCATACGCCACAACGCCACAAAAAATTATCTACACTTTCTGTTTAAGGAAGAATGAATCATCTTAACATTTCGAACTTTTCGCACGTCTTATTGCAAACATATGTTAATCGAAATTTTTTTCTTTGGGAAAAAACAAACACAGTGATATGCAAATCATGATCCAATAATATAGATTACAAAAACAAAATACATACAAAAACAAAAAATATAAATCTTTGACAATTTTTTCATTTTCAACTTAAAATATTTCAAAATCGTTCCATAAAAGATTTGAAAAGGGTAAAAGCAAAAATCAGGGTTGATCTTAATCCCGAGGCGAGACGTCTACCACCGTGCTTTATATACATACATAAGTATCTTAACTTCGTAGTAGAGTTTTCTAATCGAACTGTGAATTCCTACCGGAGTTCCTCAGCGTCGTTTATATCCACGCTATTTCTTGTTTCCTATCAAACGATTCAACGGAATGCACAGCTAAGTCCTCTTTTGAAAGAAGGAACTAATTCAAAGGATCTTTGAAATCACCCAACTTCACTCCGCAGTACTCGCTGGAGAAGCTTTACATAGAAACGGCTTTCACTTAGAATACATTTCTTTAAAAAATTTCGTGACATGTTTTAACAGCAGTTTTTATATGTTGTTATAATCCTATATACATATATGATTCAGAA
The DNA here is from genome assembly GCA_951509765.1 of Sphenella marginata. Classification (NCBI taxonomy): domain Eukaryota; kingdom Metazoa; phylum Arthropoda; class Insecta; order Diptera; family Tephritidae; genus Sphenella; species Sphenella marginata. The sequence continues at coordinate 32,969,599 of OX608081.1, read as the reverse complement.
AACAGCCTAATTCTAAGAAACATTTCCTTCATATTCACTCGCCATTATCCCGGAAAATGTATAGATCATGTATTGTTCAAAGTACAATCAACGCGCCAGACACGCTGCAATTGAGTAAATAAACGTATCAACGTGTAAAAAAATAATAATGTTCACACTGAAAAATTACACATGCATCTTTATTGTTTATTGAGAGAGAAAAAAAACAACAATGCACAAATTCGTCTGCGGTTCCTTTGTTTCACGCGGCAAAACACACCTTTGATTCGGCAATTAATATTCCGAATACAAACAAAATATACGAGTATATGTATTTTATAGCCGTTGAAGCCATTTTGCAAAACAATTTAATTGTGGGCGATAGTTGTGATGAATAATACTGATATGGAGCATTTATTACTGTAATAATGAGACATAATAAAATGTAAGATGTAGTATATATGCCAAGATTTTACTGGATTGGGAAAAAAAATTAAGCATTTAAAAACAATTCATGATTCTTTTGAAACCATCGTTTTTTTTTAAATGACGCGTTATCACATTAAAATTAAAATAGAGTTTTATCTACTTAAACATGATTCTAAATAAATGTAATTTTAATATTTTTAGGTCTATCTATGGTTGTGCTAAAAGCCTGAGTTCGGTTTACTCCTTTACTGACACAGCCAAGTTATGGTTTGTGAATAAAATAGTTGACACAGGGTGACCTTGCAAAACATAAAAAATTTCTTCATGCAACCAGCAAACTTAATTTTTTGTTCATAAGCGGACCATCTTTCATTTTATTTTAGCTAAAATCTTTGTTTAATATGACTATGATTGACCAGCATTTTAAATGTTTTTTTTTGAGTTGAGTAAAGATTTTAATTAAAATGCGTGTTAAGCAACGACTATGATTATGGGCCAATAAATATTATAGATGATAAAGACCGAAACTACCCATAATAAAATAAAATAAGGCATCTAAATTGTCCGCCCAATAATATCAAATCTCATTCAAATGCGCCTTCTTCAAAAATTGTTCCCTGCTTAATTACAAACTATATCAATATTTTAAGTTTAAGTCTTCAGGTTTACTTCACCATTTTAGCTTCTGGAATTTTTGTTTGCATTCCTGCAGGTTATTGATCACCTCAATCAATGTGTATTTATAGAATAATTACAGATACATATTTACTCTTCGCCAAGGTATTCAAGTAGATATCAATGCGAAACGATAAGATAAAAAATAAATATATAATATGCGAAAATAATTTCAAAAAGTTCGCATATTTTGCACGGTATGCAACTAGAGAGTGTGGGGAAAACTTAGTGTCAAGCTCCGGCATTTTGCATATATAATAACTAGGGATGTTTATTTCAGTACTTTTTGCCGTTAGGTTCCGAGTACCTTAACACCATACCTCGAGCTTATACAAACTTGTATCGTAACAGCTCTAGGCACAACTTTAGAAAAAGATAATCGATAATGGAAGTCAGTCGTCATGCAAAAGGAAATGATAACAAACACTAAAAAGCAATAATTTATGTGTGTCGATACGTGCGATACCTTATAGACATAAATGCCAAGTTGTAAATGAATGTGGAGGCAATAAAAATTGTAGTTTTATTTATTAACTGCAATAAGTTAAGTGAAAATTTAGAGAAAAAATGTACATAAAAATAATTGATAACATTTTACAACGATAAAATTGAAAAAAAAAAAAACAATAAATACATTAACCCCAGACGAATACTCGTAGAGAATCGTTAATGGCATGTGACTTTTTATTGAAGGTTTGGAGGTAAGAAAGTGGAAAAAAGTTGTGGCTTTGAAAAATTCATAGAAAAATTATAAAAAGTTGGAATAACCTGTAACCGTGCCCCCTTATGAAAAAAAAAATTAAGTTGGCTGGTGGTATGATGAAATTTCTTATATTTTGCAACGTCACCCTGTGTCAACTATTTCATACACAAACCATAGCATAGCTGTGGCCATAAGCAAGTAAGACCAAACTCAAATTTGACACAGACACAAACCGTAATTATAAAATGATAAAATGATATTTTCGTCATTTTAAAATTAAAACTCTGTCTTTGATATCAAATGTATGTTAAGTTGACTATACAGGATTGAGTTGATGTTTATTTTAGAATCATGTTTGAATAGATAGAACTCTATTTTAATTTTACTATGATTATGGGCCAATTTCTTTGAAGGTTCATCCTCGATGTTTATGTCATGTCATCAAAGAGAGTCTAAGCGCCACCACAGCCTTTGCTCTGTCGGCTGGATATACGAGCATGTATGTAAATATATGTACATATATATAGAATTACGAGGGTTGGATCAAAGAAAAAATTGTAATTAATCCTTGGGGTCGGATCCCGTTTTGATTTTAAGGCGTCTGAGGTATAACTCATTGTTCCAAAATACATTCTACGAACTTTGAAGTGCATTCTCAGCTTTCTGAAATCTACTTGGTGTGTTTCATTTCATCCTTCTTTATTGTTTCTATGATTTTAGTTTTCCTATATAACGATAACATTTTTTGATGTGTTATCTCTTTCTCGCTTCGTTAGTTTTTTCTTTTTTTTAACTACTTTTGCTGTTTTTTAGTCTTTATTTTTATCATTTATTTAATTTCAGCATTTTTTTATTTATAGTTTCCCGCACCCTATGCCTCTACACTTCGTTTTGTCCTATACACTTTATTATCTCATATTAAAATCACTTCCACTTACATTTGGCAACAACTCCTCTAGATTTTGCTTGTATTCCTCGAAAACTTGATGGTGTTCCACATCCAAAATATCAGCCATAATTGCTTTATCAAAAACAAAAGTGATTTATATGCAAAGTATTATAAAACTTAATTGATTAACAACGATTAGATATCTTTAACAGCAAAATATGGTTGACGTCACTGCACTGAGCACTGGATAACACAAAGCAAAAAACACAAACAAAATTGTACAACCGTTATGACACCAAGAAGTTTTGTTGTTTGTTTGTATTTCGCGGGTTAGATAAATTTCGCGCAAGGATTATTTGACCGATCGCCTGACTTAACTAAGAGTCGTTTCGATTGCGATTTGCCGCGTCTGGTCTCCAATTGGTTTTGCGTACTCAACAACACAACGAATACTAAATATCAGACAAATCGATTGATTTCTGTGCCATATTGGTTCGCATAAGAAGTCGTGTTCGATAATTGTACCGAAGTGTAAAGACCAATATGTAATCTTTGGGCGCTTCTGATAACTAACACAGAACAAATGGTTTCATAAATTAATGTGATAAAATATGTGCACGTATTGCAAAAAAAAAACAATATACTAATACATACATACATACTTACATATTTGATATGGTCGATTCACATTAAAAATCCCGAAAATAATCGCTTATCTAACCATTTTGTGAGTACCTGTATTTGTACCTAGAACCGATTGTTATTGAAGTCTTAGGTCATATAGTAAAACCTCCAACTATTTTTTTCCACTCTCAGACCAAAATTATTAATATTTTTTTATATGTATAAGACACAAACAAAAACTAAATAAAAAAGGAAAAAATAAGAATAAAAAGAAACAAAAATTTAAAAATAACAAAAAAACAACAACAGAAATATGTAGAACAAAAAGAATAGCACACAATTTAAAAAATAAAATAAAAAGAAACCCAAATCATAAAAAAATAAATTGAAAACAAAAATTAAAAAAAAATTTTATTTAAAAAAAATAAAAATAATAAAAAGAAAATAAAAATAAAAAAATTTAAAAAAGAAACAAACCAAATAAAAAAAGAAACAAACCAAATAAAAAAAGAAACAAACAAAATAAAAAAACGAAACAAATAAAATAAAAAAAGAAGCAAACAAAATTAAAAAAAAAATATTTAAAAAAAAAACAAACAAAATAAAAAAAAAAAAAAATAAATAAAAAAACAAAAAAAACCAAATGTTTTAGGGGAAAAAATTAAATACAAAAACCAACAAAAAATAAACCAAAAAAAAGTTTATAAGAAACAAATATTGAATAAAATAATATTTATAATATAAATTAAATAATGTCTACGTTTTTATAAGCTTTTTTTATAACATGCTTATAACTGCTTTTTTAATTTTTTTTTGTTTTTTTTTTCAAAAAATGTACATTTATCTTTTGTTTATATTTCTTCAATCCCGAATTTTATTAATTTTTACTGTTCTAACACAAATACTCCTATACACCAGGTGCTCATGGTTTCTAATGTAGCTTTTATCTTTTGCACTACAACGACCGCCAACGATGCTTAGAAACCTGAGAGGTAAGTGGGGGAAAGCAATTTACACCTGCACGCCAAGTATTTGCTTTTAATAAAAATTTGATTACTTTTTCAAAATTTCGTTTGTTTATTTTCAGATTTTTTTCGCGCACTCGCATGTGTTTTCATTAATAAGTAAGCACTTTGTACATTAGTCATCGCATAGTTTTAGCTACCTGTGTGGCATTTGCACTCATAAAAGTGAAGAATTTTGGATTTCAAAAATTTCAAATCTTCATCTTGCAAAAATATTAAAACATGTTTTTCTTACCCAAAGGAATTTTGGGTGTAAAACAGTTCGAAAATGTCATATTAAAAATATGTGTACGCTGAATGGGTGAAAACTTTGTATTTCAGTAAAGGAATAATACCCTGTAGGGCAAATAATAACTGGTGATCAACATTTTCGGTGCAGAACTTGAGCTACAGTGCCAAATAGAAACTGATACGATCGTAAGCACAGATTCGACAGATCTTAAACCGGTGTTTAAGTTTCCTTCACAAGAAATTTCTTCTCGCATTGATTCCAAGAAGCACCAAATCCTGACTTCCCAACACAGCGGGGGCCTTCCTTTTCTCTTATTATTGCATCTCACCACTCTCGGTAGCTTTCCTTATTATCAGAGTTCAACTAAGTTCTCTTAACTAAATGTTTGTTTAAATGTGCTAGTTACCTGGTAATTAATTGTTTGAATTGTTACTGGCTAAGTATCGGCTGCGATACTATTTACTTTTTGGAAGGTATGTACATATGTATATTAGGGATGGTAAACTTTTTGAAACAGCGGGATTTCCGGAATCAACCTGATTTTACAATGCGGGGACTTGGGTAGTCGCTATTCTACAGTTTATTTTAAAGAAAGGGAAGAAACTTTTTTAAAAACAACCGAAGCTTAAAACAATCGTTTTTTTTTTTTGAGTAAGCACTTAACGAGTTATGAATAAAAAAAGATGCAGTTTTTTTTACAAAATAATTTAATATTTTCTTCGGTATTTAATGTGATTTTTAGTGTTTTTTTTTTATTTTAAGTTCAAGCTATTTCCCCAAAATTTTTTAATTTTCGATTAGGGATGGATTTTATGAATTCTTTAAAGTAAACATAATTTTTGTGAAAAAAATATGTGTATCAGGTCGATAAATTTAAAATTTGTGAGAGAAACGTGATATTTTCAAAAAACAAATATTGAACAACTTGGAAAACCAAAAAAATTGAAATATTCAAACAAATTGCACACCAACCAAAAAATTTCAAAATATTTCAGAAATGAATCACTTACATTCATACATACATATGTATGTACATATATTCAATATTTAGTACCACATTTAAATTCTAAAAAAACCCGAGATGCTAAGTAAGAAATACCGAGATTTTTAGCAGCTTATAAAGCACCCAATCCCGGGTTTGGCATCCCTAATAATTTTTTTTTTTTGTAATTAGTATTAGACTACTTGTTGTATCACCTAGTTAAACCGTTAATTGTGTGTAAGCGGTGCAATAATATTACTTACTACACAAAAGGCCGTAATAGAGTTGTAAAATGTATGGCAAGTAGACATATCGATTTAAATTTTTTACAAAACCGCGTAAGTGAGGTTACCATATTTTGCAGCCATACTTTAAAGTTGGTACTTTTGATTACATTTAGGTACTTATAACTAGTTATAAGGTATTTGTCGTAGATAAACATAATTGTATAACTAGTAGTTAATTTATTTTCGCGTTTTTAGTCTTATCATAATATAAATTTATGATGATGTCAGCGTAAACTTTCATAGGGATTTCTTTTTTTTTCGTACAGTTAATATATTTTCACATATATGACGCATCGCAAGACAAGTCAGAATAACGCACTGACGATTGCTCTTTGTCTGTGAACAAGCTAACACCAAAGATATTAAGGCTCAATCTCCAGTCTTATACTCATGATTGTGCTAAGATTGCCTGGAGAACCAACTGTTTTAGTAGAAAGGGTTTTAATATAGAGATTGAATAATTAATATGGACTGAGCTTGGAACAAGAGATACAACCAACTACAAACTTCTTTTCTAATATGTCAAACGAACAAAAAAAAATTATTTGGTCTGAGAATTTCTTTTAAATATTACAAAAAATGGCAAATTTCAATAGTACCCCCTTCTGTGATTTCTCTTTTTATTCTCTAAAAAAAAGTTCAAATTCAAATATATTTTCTGGTAAAAAGCAAGGTTACTCCAAGGTTGTTCGTTCTATATTTAATTTCTGCAACATTTATTTTTTCTGCAGAAACAAATACTAGGTACTTTCACCAAACGTACCCCATGTACATATGTACATAGGTATGTAAGTAAATAAACTCGAGCACACGAACACTTAAATATTACTTATTTACAATTGGAAGATATTTCGTTGATATTCATTAAAATGAAGCTGCAAAAGAAACCGTTAACGAAAAACAGAACACACAAAACAGACAATTCAATTTGACAGCGAAATTATTTTGCAATGTGGCGTCAAAGTAAACTGGAATTAAGTGAGATAAAATAAAAAAAAGTTGTGAGGTATATCAGATGGTCAATCATGCGCATAAAATCGATCTTGTAAAAAAAAAGAGTTCAACGTGAGAAAAGACCACGTTGTCTAGAATCCGAAAAAAACTGTAAATTTATTCAACACTTTTAATTTATGAAATCAGCTAACCAAACAAGTTATTTAAACCAATCATCAGCAGTAAGACAGTCAAATAAAAGATCGGCTGGGCACGTCAACGCATTTTGGTTAATTCAGCTCACACACTCGTACATATGTACGTATGTATGTGTGTGTTTATAAATAATAATAATTTTAAGTAAAATCTTTATTGGTCATTCATTGCGTTGTTGTACGAGGAGTCAAAATATTGCATTCATCAATGACACTAATGTTGATGCGCGCAGTCGCTGACTGTAAATGCTACAGTACGAACTGGATAAAATGAATATTCCATAAAGTCAAATGTAATCTTGAATCTTAGTTTTCAAATTAGAATGGGTGGTCCAAGAAATTTGTTTGACTTTGCTACCGCTCCACAGTGGGCCAGGAAGTGGTCAAAAGTGTCCATAATTTAAAATCTTATCGAAATAGCTTACAAATTGCTAACTTTAGATTTTTTGGTTTTAATTTTCTATAATTTTGAAAAAAAAAATTTTTTTTTTGGGAATAATTTTTTTTAAATATTTTTTTAAATTTTTAATCTTTTGTAATTGTTTGTAATTTTTTTAATAAAATATATTTTTTTGCGGTTTTTTTTTTTGTTTTCGCTTCCTTTTTTTTGCTTTTTTTTAATTTTTTTTAATTTTTTTAAATTTTGAGTAAAAATATTTTTGTTTGTAATATTTTTTTTTGTTTTTGCTAACTTCAGATTTTTAGTTTTTTGTAGTTTTAGTAAAAAAATTTTTTTTTTATTTTTTTTTTTTTGGAAAATTATTCAGCCGTATTGTGAATTTCATGGGAACAAATCTCCCAAAACATTTTAATGGGTGAAACAAAAACAAAGTGGGAAAAGTGCTAGTGTTTCAAATTAAAAAGTTTTGGGAGATTTGTTCCCATGAAACTCACAATAAGGCTGATTTCTTTTTGATTGTTTTTTACTAACTTAAGATTTTTCATTTTTTGGTTTTATTTTTTTTTATTTTTGGGCTTCGACAATAGATTCCCCAATACTAGATCTGATCTCGGACTTTTCTGACTAAAATTAGTAATCTTACTAGCAGTAGTCTGCAAACACTCAAAATTACCTGAGAGCACGAGAATAGCAGTCAAAAGTAGGGAGTGATTTGTAACAAGAAATCAAACTTCTGTCAATTTCCAAAAAAAATCAATCAATAGGAACAAAAAAAAAACTTCGTTAGCAATTTCATTCATGTTCACAAACATTTTGTACACGTTCATTTTATCGAGAGAGTACTGCAATCGCTGCAATTGTAATGTACGCAGCTTCAACACTCATGTTGTCGTAATGACGCTGCTGACGTTGGCGTTGACAAACTGCATGCCAAACTTAATTGTTTTCGTTGCGTTGCAATTATGTCACTTTTGAAACATTCAAGCGTTGCACTTTACGGCACGCATCCATTGAAGGTGGACAACGACAAATGAAAGGAAAATGCACAAAGCTGACTCTGAAGCTTCGATGAGTGAGTAAGGCGCAGCGTGCTTTTCAAGTTTACAATGCAATGGGCAAAAAGGCGTTTTCGTTGCGTGGAAAACTGGTTCGGCAATTAAGCATACTCACATACATATGTACATACCCACATACAAATCGTTTTAACTATATAATTTACTTGTTTTACTGACGCATTGTAAAATAATTTGCCAATTTCAAACAAGTTGATTGTATGCCTTTTAGAAAACGATCCGCTATATTTGTATCTGCGTTATTGTTGTTGTGCGTTGATCGTTAAAAGTTATTGAACTTGTCGCGCTATTTATGGATTTCTTTTGAATATTGTCTGTGTGCGTTCTTTCATGTTGGACTATTCGGCAATGTTTCGACGATTTTGTCAATTTCCGCACCTACCTTTCGATGGTAATGCCAGTCAATTGGGTTTGTCATTGTTTAAATATTTAAATTTTTAGACGTAGTAGCCGATCATTTGCCTATTGTTGTTGCTTTAAAGAATTAAAAGCTTATTCTTCTGTATTTAAAGTTCGGAATAACTAAGATTTAGATATTTGAGCTTTACATAATGAAATAGCTTGACGTAAATATAAGCCAGTGGTGCCCAGCGTTTCCATAAAACCCAAGCATTGTTTAACTTAAGACTATTAGTAAGAGTGAAGTGCAAACTCAAGCATGACAATCTATTTCAAGAACACCTAATCCCTTCTAGCTTTAGTGTTGAATACTCCATAGAGTAGGTGCTCTATAGACTATTCTGAAGAAAAGCTAAGGGCACTCCGAGATGGATTATGATGGTTATGATCCAATCACCGGACATCGCCTTGTAAATTGGTCCACCGTTTTTATATGAGACTAGCAGGGTACAGGGCGTTGCTCGGGATGTAAGTAGTTAGGGGCCTTTTAAAATCAATAATATACTTTAAGATTTCATATTTATATAATATAGCTGACCCGGCAAACTTCGTTCTTCCCAAAATAGATTTTTTTTATAAATTTTTCACTACTTCATTGTGCATACAACTTCAAAAATATAAAATTTTAGTATTCCGTTTAAGGCTACACGATACACAAAATTTTTAGTTTTCTGTCCCGGAGCGTAAGTAAATAGCGAAAAAAAATTTCCTAGACGGGAACACGCCACATAGAGCTATTGATATCATTAATCTCCTGATCAATTTTCAGGTCCTAACTTTAAACGCTTTTACGATAACCCCCCTTTTATGCGCAAAAATTGTTTTGATATCATTTAGCTCTATACCAATTTCCAGGTTCCTGCCTTAAATACTTTTAGAGGTATTTAGCTTGAAAAATTAGTATGGGAGGTGCCACGCCCCCCTTTTCGTTAACCCCAATTTTTTTGGAGGTGGTAGGGATCGATCTCGTATAACCCCTCACCAAATTTCAGTGGTGTAACCCGAATACTTCCAGAGATACGGACAATGAAAAATTCCATTTGTATGGGAGGTGCCACGCCCACTTTGTCGTTATCCCCATTTTTTTTTGGAGGTGGTAGGGATCGATTCCATATAACCCCTCACCAAGTTTCAATGATCTAACAAAAATACTTCCAGAGATATCGACTAAGAAGTATTTCATTCGTATGGGAGCTGCCACGCCCACTTTTTCGTTATACCCAGTTGTTTTGGAGGTGATAGGGATCGATCCCATATAACCCCTTACCGAGTTTCAATGGTCTAACATAAATACTTCCAGAGGTACGGACAATGGAAAATTCCATTTGTATGGGAGGTGCCACGCCCCCTATATATATCAAAATATTTTTTAGCCTGTGACCATCCCTGGAAGATGTACAGTGGGTGTGTAAAATGTACGATCGGTTTATAAGTTTAGGACGCAAGTCGATCTATACCTACATACATATTTACATAATTTGAATTTTATATATATAGATTAAGGGTTGGAGTACTCCGATACTCCAATGTTTTTACAAGCCCTCTCTGTGCCTGACGTGGCAAAAAAACAGGTTTTCCTTGCAATCATAGGGAAAATACTCCTTAAAACGTATACGAGTACTCCACAACTAATCCACATTCACAACATTAATGTGATCTTACGAAAGGATCTCCTACTCCATCTAGGAGTACTCAATTTCTTTGCTTCTGAGCACTTTCCAAAACCACCCCAAAGATTATTGCACGAAGTACTGGGTTTGGTCTTCTCATTTTCGCTGTGAAAAACCCACCAATTCGGGATCGAAAACAAAAACTTATTTCTAGAATATTTCATAAGCTGGTTGCGAATTACAATACTATGCAATGCAAATGAAATAAACGAAAGAAATCACCACACTTTATGTCGCTTAAACACACAGAAGCTTCTTAGAACATACGAGTTTATATAGAAGTTATTATTGACAACCACACTTTCGCCTCTTTCGCAGATAACCTCAAAAAATTAAATGCTTAAAAAAATGCTGTTATAAAAGGTGTCGCTCCTGGAAGGCCGGACAAACCCCCAATGAAAAGCTTAGCAGTAAACAGGAGTAAAAAACAGGAGTTCGCCTGCAAGTTGACTCTAGTTACATACGCCTAAAAAAATTTACTTAAAGCTCGTTTAAGTTAAAATAAATTTACTTACAAAACAAAATAAAAATTCTTCTCTAGTCTATTCCATTCTATCCATCTTTACACTCAATCAAATCCAGTTTAACACACTCAACCGCTTTCGCCTTCTCTTCCATTACGAACACATAAATTCTAATTAGCTTTTCTAGTCTAGAATCTAGATTTCGCATACAATGTTGTCATAAAGTTCCGCTTGTAAACATTCGACTTGTGTACAATTTCCATATGCACGCAAGTTTGCGAAACGTTTGTATGTATGTATGTATATATGTACATTGGTATTATCTCTTGTTGTTGCTTGAGTTAAGTGAATAAATTTCTCTTACTTAATAACGTTGTCTCTAGTTTTGCATGTTTCACCAAAGTCGGAATGAATCATATATGAGTACAACGCATCGTAGTACATACTCACATACATATTTACATGGAATACGTCTTACAGTGCAAAGATAAGTCCAAGTTTGTCGGCTGTGGTCTGCCGGAATACGGTGAATCAGTGCGATTCGTGTCAGTCGATGTGGGCAACTCCAACTACGCGGAGCACTATGGGGTATTTTAAGGAAAGCTTTGCTAAAAAAAAACCATTTCAAGCCAATTTTGTAAGACGTTATTTTCACGAGTTTTACAAATTTTTTATTCGACTTTTCTTTCCTTTGAATTTACATGTATCTTTTTTTTTTTGTCAAATAAACAGCTGGTCGATTGACAGTTTTATGAAACAACAATGAAAAAAAAATTAGGTCTGAAAAAAACAAAAAAAAAAAATTAAAAAAAATAAAAAAAAAAAAAAAAACATTAAACAAATGTTAGATTTGAAAAAAACTTGAAAAATTTAAAAAAGTTGAAAAGCAATTCAAATTAAAAAAAAAATCAAAATAAAATTTAAAAAAATAAATCAAAATAATAAAAAAATTTAAATTAAAAAATAAAAAGTTAAAAAAAATTACAATGAAAAAAATTTAAGCGAAAAAAATAGAAATAAAAAATTTAAGCTATAATTAAAAAAATAAATAGAAAAAATTCAAAAATTAAAAAGATAAAAAAATAACAATTTTAAGACATTAAAACATTTTTTTTAAATATTTCCAATTCTTAATAGTTGTTAATTCATATTCAAATTAATCACCTCCACAATCGAAAATGGAATTTACAAATTAAAATATATTTTGACTTTCTTAAAATTGAAAAAAAGCTAGCTCCAACCGATGCTACGACATTTAATGCTCAGTTTCTGCAAAACACCCCAAAGTACGGCGCTGGCATACACAGATTTCCATTTCAACAAGAAATAAGAAAAATTAAAACAAAAAAAAAAGAAAATAATAAACTCGTACATAACTGCATTAACGCTGGCATTCACGCATATTCGTGATAAATATCAAGAATTGAGTGCGAAGAAAAATTTATATCAGAAATGAACCAGGAACTGTCAGTTTATGAAGCTGACATTAATGGGTGCGGTTGTTTCTATACAAGTTGGGAGATTTTTTATTTACATATGCATGTATAACGGAACACCAAAAAAATCTGTTTGGTTGTTATGAGGAATAGTGCGTTGAGATTCACTCTTGCTTCGAGATGAAGAGTATTCGTGAGAAAGCTTTTCTGTGATGCCGACAGAGAATATTAAATGACCTAGCTGGAGCACAGGCAAACCCCACTGAGTTGTTAACTAAGAGAGAACGACTTGGGCTCCATTAAATTTTCGTTTGAAGTCAATTATTCTAAAAAGGTTGGAATCGAACGCACCATAACACATGAAACCTTTCTCCAAACTCGATTTGAAAAAAGGGGGTTCTAATATGTGGATGAAACATAGGCTGCACGAAATCTTTAAACTATCTAAGCCTTTTATAAGCTTATATGTTTTTTGTTGCTGGGTAGTAGTTAGGCTGACACGTCAAACGAGACTTCAAACTCGTACAACTTCGTTCATTTTTATTTTTGCATGTGTTATATTTTGCAAACAATCATTCAGAGCGCTTCTTCTACTTAAACCACCCGAAAGCATGCGTGGGCTGAGATTTGTTCTCATGTTGTAGTCATACTTTAATTTATAGGCAATGTTTTTGTGCGTAGTAACCCTGTAAGAAATTATGCAAAAGAATCATGCTACTTTCTACTCTCGAGATTTCGGAAACCAATTACGACGACGTTGACCTAATTACAAAATGAGTAGAAGCAACACGCATATTAAGAATCTTGAATAACAGTAAATACGATAATGAACAATTTTACAAAACAACATGACACATATCTAGATAGCACACATGCATCCACTTACTCAAATACAGTTTAACAATTTTAATTATAATTAAAAAGCAGCCAACACTTACGGAAATACTCACGACAAAATCACATTTATCAAAACTTATTTTGCAGAAAGAAAAGAAAGAAAAAATATTTAAAAAGCAGACCACTTTTCTCAAAAACGCTTTACATTTTTATTTTTATTTCTTTTTTTTACTTCTTTCCTGCTTTGCTGCATGACTCGCGCGCACATCGCAATGACTTATCAACTTTCGTCGTCAGCGTTGTCTTTCTTATTAATTTTTTTTTACGCTTAACTTGCAATACCATCACCTTGTCTTCAATCATCGAGTTACCTTGCGTCCTTGCCTTGCTCGACGTCTGACGTGTTCTACCTTGATTTTTGTATCCAAGTTGTATTAAAATTTCGTTCATTTGTAAGGTCTAATTTGAGTGAATGGTAAAAACAAAATAGAAGAACTGTCATAGCGCTCAGAGTTTGGAGTATGCTAACAGCCGTCACATCACTATCAAATATACTCGTAAATATACTTGCATGTGTTTATGATCTGACAAATCAAAAAATGGCTGGTTATCTTTTAAAGATCTATTAGGCGTCACTAAGATATTGCAAAATTTCTTATTCTTCAACTGTCAGATGTGGGGTATTTATCAAAAGGTTCAACTGTCACACTAAAAAATGTTACAACAGTGCCTCCAAAAATCTTAGAAAACAAGATACGTAATCTTAAGGCTGCAGGCAAGTGTAGGTTTTTCTTTCATATTACGAAGTTGTTATTACTCTCCACAGCAATTTTTGAATGTTCCGGTTTCCGTTGTGCTTATTGGGTTGTTATGCATTTATCGCATGCGTAGGAGTTGTTGCTAATTCGTTTACAATATCATGAAGATATGCGCCATCTTTGAGCGTAACGAGCGCTTTTTACCTTTGCCTTTTATTTTACCGCATTAAAATATCACCATGGTAAAGATGCATTTGCAAAAAAATTCCAAAATACGGCTTGAGCTCTTAACGAATTTCTGTTAATTTCAATATATGAAATGCAAACGGAAATATGAAACTGTGAGTTATGAGCGCCTGTACTGCATTTAGGTCAAACCTTTTTGGATTTTTGCCAAATGTTGTGTGAAAAAGAAACAAAATCTGAGTGAATGATGAGTCTTTTTCAAAATGGTTCCATTTTTGTTTTTTTCCAAAACCCCCTTTTTCTCCAATATTATAGAGCAACAGCACCCAAGAAAATAGTATGAATGCTCATAATTTAGAATTCAGATATTAGTCCAAAATATGTAAAAAATATAAGCGTCATAAATATGTTTAATAGAAGTCTTTTATGGCTGCGATGTGATACAAAATTGGGAGCCGTATACCAAGAGTGTTAATTTAACAAACCAACTTCAGAACAAATATTTGCTTCAAAAAGAAATGTGTATAACAGTCTTGGAAATATACGAAGATGAGCCTTTGAAGGGTTTTCACTAAAAAGAAAAAAATTCGTTACATGCTAATATGATATATGAAATTAGGCTCATATCGGCGGCCGCCGCAAGAAGGAAAAACGAATAATTTCAAACTTATAAAGACTGAGCCTTTAGATAGCAACAGTAAACATTAAAGGTCCTAATCTGCTAGGACTTAATATTAAGGTCGCTCGAGCCTTGAAACCCAAAGAATGCGTTTCCCAAAAATACTTAAAACAAAACAAAACAAAAAGTAATTAAAATTTGACATTGAACTTAACCTGTTTAGATTATATATATGTATGTAACTATGTCGATCTCTCAACAGAGCAATTTCATTAATAAACAGAAGCTCATTATCGTAAGTAGTAGAAGCAGAACAGCTGGCGAAATTTAATTATACAACAGAGGGCAATTTTTGTCAACATTGCGATACAATTGTTGATTAGAATTTGAATATCACCCAAATGTGTGAAATCAGTGTTCAGACTTAATATTTCTTGAAACGCAGGAGATTCGAAAAAAATTGTATGTGGTGAGGATACTTAGATATTTTGTCAGTTTTTGAAAGAATGGCTAGCGAATAAGAATGAATGGAAAGATAAAGTAAACAAAATAGTAAACCACTAAACAATTCAATGCAAGATTTTTTATTATTATTATTATTATTATTATTCTTATTATCATTTTTATTATTATTATATTTATTATTATTATTCTTATTAGTTAATATTTATATTATTATTATTATTTTTCCTATTATTAGTACTATTATTATTATTAGTATTATTATTAGTATTATTATTATTATTATTATTACTATTATTATCTATATATTAATAGGCTAACATTTTTTCCATACAATCAATTGCCAGAGTGTATCTCATAAAACAATGCATAACTCCAATTATTATATATTTTGATATGTTTTCATGGGCCAGGAGCTTTGCATAGGCATATTATATTTAACAAAAAATGCTTCATTAATTTGTAATAATTCATCAAAGTTTTCACCAAAACCCAAAGCTGTTAACTACAGTATCTGACTTTTTTGTTGTACATACAGCAGTGGCGCAGGTGGTGAGCGTGCCGACTATGATGCGAGCGTTCGTATGTTCAAGAACGTGTTCAGGGCAGGTTAAGTTTTTTTTTTTTACTAAATTGAATTTGCCTTAAAATATACGAAAACTTTTTATTATATTTTTTTTTTTTTTAATTTATTATATTTGTAATCCAATATTTTTCTGTTTACTATGTTTATGACATCTATCTTGGAGTGAAAAACTCAAATTTTTTGAATAAAATCTAAAAAATTATTCCAATTTATCAATATTTATAAATTTATATTTTTTAAGAAATCTATCATATTTAATATGGAAAAAGTAAAACCACAGTTTGTAGCTTCTTGAATTTTATATTTACGAAATAATTAGAAATCGCGTTAATTTTCCTAAAGACATCAACTATTTTCTTCATAAAAATTTTTATTTGTAAAAGAGTCGACATATAACCCAATATTTCAATATTTTTCTGTTTCTGACATCCATCTTCGAGTCAAAAAACCAAATTTTTTGTAAAAAAAAAGCTAAAAAATTATTTCAATTTATCAATATATATTTTTTAAAAATATATCATATTTAATATACAAAAAGTAAAAACGCAGTTTGTAGCTTCTTCAATTTTATATTCACGAAATAGTTTGAAATTGCGTTAATTTTCCTAAAGACATCAACTATTTTCTTCATAAAAATTTTTATTTGTAAAAGAGTCGACATACACCCCAATATTAAATTGGGCCAGTTAGGTTATGTGTTTTCAATATTTCCGAGTTGAATTTGACGAAAAAAACCAGAAAAATCATATGTCTAAGTTGTAATATTCTCCCGCTATACGGACTTCAAAAAATATACAACTAAAAGAAAAATTGAGAAAACTGTCTGTATACCAAAAAAAAAAACACAATTTGGAAACCGGCAAATGTTAAGAAGTTAACGGAATCTCAAAATGAACTTTCATTCGTTTCAATCCATATGGCCAATTTTGTACGATATGGCATCATTCTATGTGACCATTATATATATTATAAGTCTAACTATGTTGTTGGTATATGCCCATGAAATTTAATTTTGTTTATTGAAATATTGACGGAATATGAAAGGAGTGGTGGGTCTGATGGTGGACTTTCAAACATTACTAAGTACCGTTTTTGCCATCTCCTATTAATGATTACTGGTCTTTAATGGACGGATTTTTTTTGGTTAGTTGTCAAATTACCCGGCTTTAGAGTAAACCAGCTTTTATGAAAGCGACTCTCAATAACTGAACTATAAATAATTATTTTCAGCAATAAAAATGTCGCCAATATTTATGCCTCTAGGCATTAGGTACTGGAGAAAAATGCGAACAGAGGATTTAATAAGTTAAACTAATTTAAGGTGGTCGAATTTCGACCACGGGATATACTAGTTATTATTATTACTATTACAATTATTCTTATTATTATTACTATTATCATTATTATTATTAAGATTAACATTATTAATGTTGTTATTACTATTATTATTATTATTAAAATTATTATTTTTATTACATATTAATATTTTTATTATTATTTTTTTTATTATTAATATTTTTATTATAATTTTTTTTATTACTAGATATTATGTTTATTATTATTATTTTTATTATTATTATTTTTATTATTATTATTTTTATTATTATAATTTTCATTATTTATTTAAGTATTGCTGTACATTTTTTTCTAACTATCTCATAAGTAGTAAAATTCAAGAGAGCCATCATATGTTTACTTATTTAAAAAAAAACCCGGAAAAATTGGATTATTCTACAGTAGGCAGTAAATTTAATACTGCAGTTGCTGTGAGGTCCGAAACCTGATAGTTGCGCTTAAATGACATGAATACAATTAAGAAGTGCAAGTAAAGCGAAGAAAAAACTCGATAAAATCAGATTTCGCATGTTTGTACCACATAAACAGTCCCAAAAAGAAACTGAAAGCAGAAATGACGACTGTTAAATTTTATACTGAAGCGAGTGCAAACTTAAATACCTGAAATTATACACCGAGGTGCCAAGACACGTACAGGTCTAAGTATATATTGCGACAGAAATAGTGGAGTTTAGAAAATTACTGACACAAAACTCGATTATTTTAATTGAAAACTAAGTGTTACATTGGTTAAGCTGACTGGCATTCCAAAAATAATTATATTTCACAAGAAGATCAGCAGCATTTCATTATCTTATAAGTTCGATCTTCGAAAAGCATAGAGAGATTTACATAGATTAGTCGAAATTAGCCAGACAAACGCTTTTACAAATGGGTTGCTAGTGAAGAAAAATACTTGATAAATCTTACCCATACAATCCCCAAAATTTACTTATAATAAAGAAATAAGATCGCTCAGGATGAAATGAGACCAAATTTTAGCCGGTCATGACCTGTTAGTTCGATTGAACTCTCTATAAACCACACCAACAAGCGGGCATGGCGTCTTAATAGCGTGAAGTACTGTTCCTTCAACAACCAAGGGGGTCAAGTCATTTCCACCTGTTTTCTTAATGTCAGTCGGGGTCTCTCTCATGTCAATTTTAAGCTTGTCGGCACCGAAAACTTTTTAAAAAGTTTTCGTTTGGCATCCCTGATAAGCAAGTATGTATGCGTATTTATTTGTAATATATTTCATAAGTAAAGATGTAGGCGTGGAAGCATGCGCGCTCTGGTCGTTTAATAGTCTCAACTAAGCTATTTATAATTCCCAGCTGATACATTCATCAGCATAGAAACTTTAGCTGGTACTCTGCGCTATATTTGCTTACTTAACAAGCGCATCACGTTCCCACAACGCAGACGTAAGCACTTAGGCCATGGTCACAAGCAATTTGCATTCGCTGCTGCTGGTAATTACAACACAACTCGCAAAGACAACAACAAATGAAACAACTGTCATTGCAGTGCCAATTCCAGTGACACAGAAAACCCAAAATGATAGTACGCAAAAACAATAACAAAAGAATATGGTAAGCCAACTAAAAAAAAACAACAACAACTAAATGGGTAGGGAAAATGTTTACTACGTGAAGCATATTTAAACGTTTTCCAACGCAATCTCTAACAAAGGTCTACTCCAACCAGCTGCCACCACAACTATTTAGTTGTGAATGTAAGGTTAGTTTGGTTCACTTTTTATTTCAAATTCTATTTACTCCATTACTTTTACTTCATTAACACCTTCACGACCATTTGTTTAGGCCAATATGTATGTTGTTGTTGTTGGTTATTTAGTAATTGCGCTGAAAGCCAAATGGGCTCATATGAATGAGGCCGTCGTAATGTTTTGTTGTGTGGAGGAAAGGTGCGATATGCGGTGCTCAGACCATGACAAGAATCCAGCACGTGACAAGCTAAACACGAGTGTACGCGATAGGCGGGCGGAAAAAAAAAACGTGTGAAAAAAGCATTAAACAAAATTATTGGTGGGGAACTATGTATGTTATAATGTTCGTGCTTTATGTTAACAAAACGTAGTGTAATTTGCTAAACATTAAATTGTACACAATGGGGTCAACAATGACAGCATTGGCAATGGTGCGAGAGGGTGCAGTGAAAAGAGGATAGTAGAAAAGAAATCAAGTTGTGTTGCAGGAAACATGAAAGGAAGTGAGTGTTCTGCTTTTCTTGTTACAAATTTCGATACAAGGCTCGTGACACTAAAAAAAACAAATAACAAACATGTTAGACGTGATTGCAAATATATGTTTTTTCAGTGGTAAGAAGTGTCTATCAGCTCAAATGGCGGTTTATCAAACGAGGTAGAAAGAAAAAGACGGTCATTTTGATACACACAAAATCGATAGTTTGAAAGCACTTTGAAGAATTGTTTATCGATAATCACTAAACTACAAGCAAAACTACTCAAAATGGACCAAAGACACCACCATGTAGAAATTGGATAGTTAAAAACATGGGTGAGGTATTGAGCTAGAACTAATACTGCAGTCAAATGGTTTAGCTCTAGGTTAATTTTGAGTTAAACGAGTTGACGAACGGAGCTGTTGGTATTGCTCAAATTCATTTCATTTTTCTTGGGGAGACCATAGTAACCCTCCGATGAGTGATAGTTCCGAACTTCACGGCTGTGTGAAAAGGTCCCTACGGACCTTTTTATGTAAATCATGTTTTTTTCATATAACAATTTTTTTGTTTTTGTTTTTATTACAACTAAATTTTACATAAAAAGCATTAAAAAATTATAATGATGCCATAATACATGCATTTATTAGTGAAATGCAGTACAAGGTCCATACGGACCTATTCACACGTCCGCGTACTATTCTCACTAAAACCTCAATAACTCCTAAAGTAATGATCTGATCGGCTTGGTTTTTTTCCAAAACATGCGCAACAAAATACCCTTGGAATACAGAGTAACTTTGGGGGGGGGGGGGTTGTAATGGCCGAAGTAGGAGTAATTTCAGTTTGAAAAGGCAAAAAGGTCCCTAGAGACCTTCTCACTCATCGGAGAGTTAATTGATGAAAGTAAGGTCGGTGAAGCTACTGCTAAGAAGTTGACCATCTAAGTCATCTACCTCAAAAAAAGAGTTTAACTACATCACATTGTCTTGGAGGGATGTGCCAAGATTTCCGTTTATTGCTCCCTCTTTTTACAAGACAACCATTTTACTTACACACCAGCTATCTACTTACGAAATGTTTAATATGTAAGTGAAACGATGTGCAACTTTGTATGATATTTCTGTCAATTAATTTTTTTTTATGACTTTCGCGTTTCTCCAATACTTTTACCGAATAGCTTATTATGTGACCTAAATATTTTGCAAACAATGCATTACGCACTTAAAACGATTGCTACATATATTTTGTGTACATATTCGTAGGCATAGCATGTTCATCTATAATGTAAAAAAGCGGTACAACTTCCACAAATGCTCACACTGGGGTTACCCAAAGAGTTTTTAAGACACTGAGTGAAAATACATCGCTCTATCGTATAATCTAGGGGCATCAACTGGGAGAGTAATCAGTTTAGAACACCAAATTGATTGCTTAGAACAAAGGCAGGCCAAACTGTTGATACTCAAATCAAAGTCGAGGGGTCTTAAGAGCTTTTACTGGATACTCTAAGGGGCACTAAAGCCGAAATAGTTGGTGTTTTTTAACTGAATGGAGGTTCTTCTAGCCGGTTGGTGTTACTCTTAATACGTTTGTGATATGAAGTCGAAAGCCTAGTAAGGTAATCACATAAAAAAATCCTCTACAAATAGTTATTAGCTCAAGAATCGAACAATATATGTAGATTACTAAAGGATCTAACTATTCTCATTTTAATGGGGTTAAGCCGTTTAAACGATATTGGCAGCAAGTCTAGTCGGTAGAAAGGGATAGAAAATACACTGGCAAGTCGTATGTATCCAGCCATGCAGACTTAAACAAAACAAGGTGCCTAAACTGGCGATCCATGCACGAAACTAATAGAGGGATCTTCTAGACGTCTTCAACTAAGCAAAACCATCATAGCCTAACCCGCCAAGTTACAAAACGTTAGACCCAACCCTTTCAAGTAATTTGGTGTATGTCGCGGTTAACCGCGTGTCAAACAATAAAATACGTTTAAAAGCACAGTAGCTGCGGTTATATTACATTTATAAAGCAGAGGTAAGCACAATGTAAATAACATGGCAGCAATATAAAAGTCTATCTAACGTTGTCACCGGCACAACAATCAACAAACGAATATTCACACCCACATTCAATGAAGTAGGTACTTAAGATTGTCTTTTGTGTGCGGCAAATAAGACGTAATGTCACCAGCGTCAAAGTAAAGGAAATGATTAAAGTAACAACGATGACGATATTTCTTTTTTATTATTTATTATAATATTTTGCCGGTTGGCATTTTATAAACGTACGAAAAAAATTGCCGCGTCCGCTTTTCGTAGTTCAAGAAACTTTGCGTGCAGCGCTATGTATCTACGAATGAAGTCATTTATGTCAATACTATTTAGCTCATACTATTTACGGCGCATACCACTTAACTATCTATAGATATACATACATATGTATGTATGTAAGCACAAACATGTATGAAAAGTAAATAGTTTTTACCTTAAGTCAGCTTTAACAAAATTTACAAATTTTTTTTTACAAGAAAATTCAATAATGACAAAAACATTCTTTGATAGCGAGCTGTTTACAATTGGAGCGTACTCAAAAGTAAAATACTTGTTATGACAAAACAAAAATTATGTTAATTTTTAAGAAAAAATTATGAAAGTACATAGCTTATTCAGCTGACGCATCATTTCTTTATGACTCAAAATATATTGCAAAAAGAGTGGCGAAACTCTGCAAGTGAGTCATATTTCGAATTGAACAATATTGGAAACTGATAACAACTGATTATGGCGTTTTGAGTAATATGTATTAAGTTTAATAGCTTGCAATTACTCCCAGATGCTTTAGTAATAACAAGTATCTGATTGTCTTAATCTATAACTCGAGATCATATCGATTTTGGTAGCAGAGTATGGTCTACCGCATTAAAAAAAGAGTGGCATATTACTTGGCTTTACTTGATGGTTCTTCGTTGAATAACGGTCAAAGTCTAAGAAAGTTAACGGTAAAAAAACACAATCTCAGAAATGTGGATGATCTTGTCTCTTGTTCTCTGAAGCTACATCCGTTCTTACATCTACCTACTGCCAAACTGCTGGTGCACTTGTGCTCTGAAGTACCGAGTGTATTTCATTCATAACCTCAAAAAAACCTGGCATTAAAGTTTTTTATTGTGTGCTTGAAGCCAGTGAACGATTCATTCTTGCCATGAATAAAATAAGTCCATAAATTTTATGAGTAGTTCTGTACTGTATGTATCCATTATAAATTCACAAAAGATAAAACGCTTTTATGAGTTATATGTGTGTATGTATTCATTATAGATTCCAAATATACCTGAAAACGAAAAAAATATTTTATATTAGCCTGCCAAATAAAGTAATTAAATCTTTGAAATCATTCACTTAACATTTAATAAATAAAATGTCTTTGTATAAGTACATCTCTTTCCATTTAAAAGGAAATAAATATGTAGATGACAGCCGGATGCATAAAGATATCATATAGAATAGAATGGAGGTAAATTGATTTCATACTTAAATATCACACTTCAATATTAAACATTATCATACTAAAGTCATATCGTTTTTCATGTTAAAACAAGTAAGAAAACTTTCAAATGCAATTAGTTTAATATACATGACGTGAGTGAAGTGCGAAAAATCAATATCTGATAAAAATAAAAATATCAAAAGAAATCAAAATATCACAAAACTTGAAAATTAACAAATTATACACTTAATAATTACTTCATTTCTATGTTTACTGTGTTGTTATTTTAATCTAATCTACGCTAATTATTTTTAACATACAAAGTAGTTTATTGATTAAATACTTCTTTAAATGTTTATCAAATCAGTCAATCAGATGCTCGTTATAAACGGTATGAGTCACATGATTCTGCTAGTTTTATAGTTTAGAAATGAATAATTATTCTGATACATTGAACTTTTGATAGTTGGAACCTTGTTAAACCGATGAACTTTACTTTATTTTTCGCTGAGTAGCCTGAGAGAAAGGTAAATAAAACTAGCCAACCAGAGAAGTAGCACTTCTTGAGATGCTCCCACTACAACAAAAAGAGTAATAGGAAATGAGAGATGGTAATAGAAAATAAGTTTAATTAAGTTTTAAGTATTTATAACTTATGTTCTGTAAGCATTTATGCCAGACTTGTTTTGAGTTATGAGATGAAATACTAGGCGAGTATGAAATGGACTGTTGACCAGTTGATTGACATTTGTCAGATGGGATGACATGAGCGGAGATACAAATTTGCATATTAATTGCAATACTTTGTGATAAATATTGAGCCCAAATGTTAGATAACAATCAGATATTTTATATAGAAATATGTAAGCTAATTGCAAAATCATGTATTTAACTAGTATGTAACAAGTAAGGAGAATATTTACTTACATAACTAAATGTACTTATTTGTTGTTAAGTTTGGTGCAGCTGAGTTTGTGCTACAATTTTTACTCGGAAGAAACATCAGTGAAAGTGATTTCTAAGTTGAGTGGCTCTCGATTATTATTGATTAACACTAGTCCCTTTTGAACATAGTTGGGATAAGTTAATTTTAATTTGCGTAACATATTTATAGGGATGAAAAATAGACTTGTCCGACCGTATCAGTAGAGGAACAGTTCGACACAACCCATTCAAGCACGAAAGGACCAATTAGGCTTTTCATAAATAACGTCCAAACAAAAGTTCATCTTGGACTAATGTCATTTTTTACAAAAAACAGATAAAGTTAGTTATTTTCTTTTCTTACCCAAATGGCAAATTTGTAAATAATAAAATTTAAATTTTGTACTTTTTTTTATTATTCGCGTCAACAATATTTTCTTCGGTTATTGTACTCGCATATCGTGGTGGCGTTTATCACAAAGCAATGCGATTGTTTAAAAGCAAAAAATGCTTGTGAAAGACCTTGTACTGGTTGGTTAGCACTTTAAAATACTTTGCGTTTACGCATTTTAATGTTGAGCACAACAAGTAAACAATAAATTGAACAAAGAAAAGTTTTACAACCAACATTGAGTCCAAACAGATGATTGCAAAGGAAACACTCACAAATACTTGGCAACTCAAGTCAATTAATCGGATCAAAACGGCGTTGTATGACTGACTGTACGGATGAATGACAATTGTTGCTTGAATCCCGAATAAGCCTGTTGCTTGAAAATAACGAGGTGCGCTTAAGAAATACGGTGATAATAGTAAACTTCAGCCTACCAGCTCCATCATTTAAGAACCGAAACTGATAATTCTGGCAGTTCATTTCTATTGTTTGGTATTTTGACGATCACAAAACAAGTATTTGCCTTACACACCTCGTATTCATTACTCAAGCCTCAAGCGCCGCCATAGAATACATGAGTACTTATGTATGTGATAATATTCAATAAATTTATATGCGACATTGTCGGATAAAAATCACTTTGAAGTGGTCTACTTGGTTACTTGCATAGCTGACTGCATTTTGCTGCTACTTTGCAACGTCAAGAGTGAACAATAATGCCATTCAGTCACAGTGCTAGGCACTTGGGCAGGCAGCTGAAGCACGTCTTGCCCCCCACGCAGTCACACATTTGTTGTATGTATTATTAAGTTACAATTGCGTTTAAGAAAATGCATGCAAACGATGAATGTACGAGTATTTATGTATGTATGTATGTATATTTGTAGTCATGTATACATAAAATTAATAAATAGCATGTGTAAACATGTAAATATGTAGAAACATAAAGTAACAAAAACAGAAATCTTAAAGGCAAGCAAAGCTTTCATTTTGCACCTCCCAAAAGTCCCGATTTATTATGCACCGCTGACGCCATCAATATAAACGTTTGCAGCTGTGCAGTTGAACATAAAATTGAATGACTAAAAAAAAAATTTAATAAAAAAAAACTTGAAAAATATTTTCGTTTTTTACAATAAACAACGCAAGTGTTTTCAACTATAAAAAAAATCATTTATGTAAATAAAATAGTCACAAATAAAACGAGCTAAAGATTGCATTCATATTGGAATAGTCAGGTGTTTTTTCAAGCTGCAGAATTAATACAAATAAAATAAACACCAGCTACTAGCTGGTGTAACAACTTTAAATAAACATTTTTTAAGCTAAAACTTTCAATTACTCTTTGTATTTTTCAATCGATTTAATTTATTGCAGAGATTTTAGCTTATCTCCCCCACTCTTGTCAAACAACCATAACATTCATCCAAACATACAAATACAAAAAAAAAAACAACAAATATCCATATTCGTATGTAGGAAGCCGACAGCCACAGTTATGAACATTACAAACATACAGAAAATAAATTCGATGTATGCCATTGAACTTGACAGTTTACATAGGCTCCGACGATGGACGCACATTGCAGACATACATACATATGTATGTACATATTTGTATGCCCCACCGATGGTAAATTTTCGTATGCATTTACAGGGTGAGGGCGAAAAGAGATAGGCTCGAAAGAATTTTTAATATTCCAAAGAATAAAAGAACGTTCTCACTAACTTAGTTTTAAACTCGGTATTCTTATGTAGTAAACTATTGTGACCGAATCAACCTGCCGGAACAAGTAGCATGCCAAGAGCTTCCAGTTACTCTGATACAAGGACTGTCAATTCGATTTCACTCCCAAAAACTTTGGGTGAATGTTTTATTCGTTAAAAAAACAACAACAACAATAAGGCCTATCGACAAATTAGCTCTATTCGCCGAGAATAATTTTGACATTTCATTGGTTGGAAATTTTGCTCAGTAAAATTTGCCACCAAAACAGCTGATCGTGCTTTGACTAAACAACAAAAAAAAACCGTACACTTTCAGTTATTAGTCAGTGTGAACAGTAAAACAGTTTTTACGAATTCTTATGGGATTGAAATGTTTGACGTTTATGCTCTCCACGGTAAGTGTCAAAATTTTCATTCGCTTTGTCAAAGTGTCAAGTTGATCGTTTCGAGAGATTTCGAATAATAATAAAATGCAGCACTAACCCTTTATACATACATATGTAAAAAGATAAGCCATGGAGGATTAACAGCCCTGCTTATCAAATCGAAGTTCGAGCAAAGGCGTTGCCGGCTTAGGAAATTTTCGTTGAAAGCTACATATGTACATACATTGCAGACAGTAGATTGGACATACAAACGTATGATTTTATCTTGTCTTCACCAAAATAAATGCAAATCACGCAAACAAACTTGTTTCGAAGTTAAATTTTTGGTAACTTCAACCCCACATGGCTAATGACTAAATTATATGTACTTAAAACCACAGTGCTTGCAAAACTCATTTATCAAAGCCACCCCAATAGAGCCATCTACCCGTGTGGGGGTGCAAAAATTAAGTTTTAACATTTCACTTTTTGGCGTTATTTCGCTTTCACGTTGTTTTGTGCCAATTTTATTTTACTTTTTATATAAGGCACTCCTTCAAAACAGTCGCTCGCCAATGAATAATTGCAAAACCGGCGACACTGGTTATAAGCACAGTAAAGGACTTTGTATTCTGCTACGGATGTTTGCAGCACAGACATCACACACACACACGCATATTGGGTGGCGACCTCGCCCTCAGCTTATGTATCCTACGTCTGCGCCACCGCTACAACCACAGCCTTCTACTGAAATGCAACATGACTCATCATCATACCAACAATTGAGTATGCTAATCCAGCTTTCGTTTTTATATTAAATAGCAGATTTTGCATATTTTTTTAATAAGACTATAATGTAAATTATTAGCATTAAACAAATAGCAGCGACTGCAGATGAACAACACAATGCTGACGTCGACGCACAGACAACGCGAACGCCAGCATCAACGATATCTGCTGTTATTCCAACAACAATTCCCTTACGGCATTTCACTGTGTGGGGGGTGCTTCACTCGTTTACTTACCTCAGTGAATTTCTCCAAAATTTCAGCCTTTTCATCGGCCGATAAGGTTTTTGTAAATTTATTTAAAACCGACATTGTATGTGCTTACTATTTGAATCGGAAATATTTTCACGTTATTTCAAACACACTTTTATTTGCCACCAAGAAGTTACTTTGCTTCTTTTATTTTAGCACTACGCCGCCGACACTGACGACCACAAACTGCAACTGCGAAAAACAACGACAACTGCGACGTTCTCTTCCGCTTTGACGTATACGTTTCTTCAATCTTTTTCACAGCCACACCAACAAAACTCACGCTTTCAGATTCTGAATTAACAATTTTCGCGACTTCTTTTTACTTGTTAAGAATTCCTTCTATTCTCGTTGTGCTTTCGTTTCAATTTCTTTGAAAAGTGCACTTTGTTGTTGCATAAATGGACCAAAGCAGATCACTAGTTGTTATAAACTCACTTTAATAACACAAATAGAACGACTGCAACGTTTTAAGTTGCTTTATATTTGGATTTTTTAGAAATATCTCAACAATTCCTGAGCGTTTTTTACCAATTTGATTTTGCGAACTCGAAAAACGTAGCGAACTACACTGCTCGAAAACTTGCGAATGAATGCAAGGTGAAATCAGCGTTTAATCTGCGTTTCCGTTTTGAGCAGGACTTTCGGCTTAGCAGGGTTGCATTTAGGCTCGTACAGAGGTGTTATAATAAAATTTACAAATTTATTACATGCGATAGTTTCGTAAATAAGATGAAGTGCAAATGAACTTTGTAGATAGGCGCCATTTTTTAATTTTAGGCAAGCTTCTCGCTGCAACCGAATTTACACATGGTGAAACGAATCGAAACACATTGCATTTGCAATTTCTTTTTATATTCTTCTCGTGGCTAAAAATTAAAATACATGAAAATTGAGCTGTCAGCTTGCTGT
Organism: Sphenella marginata; assembly: GCA_951509765.1. NCBI lineage: Eukaryota > Metazoa > Arthropoda > Insecta > Diptera > Tephritidae > Sphenella > Sphenella marginata. The sequence goes on along the minus strand of OX608081.1, from coordinate 32,941,338 downwards.
CACTTGGAATCCATTCCTACGATTCCAGTACTGAATCCAAATACAGTCAAGTCGTTTTAAGTGTTTTTTCGCTATCACGTTCTCTCTCCCGATTATCCATAGGCAGATGCTGTACTCAAGGAGTGCGGATATACTCTAGAAAAAGTTGAAGGTTTCACTTTCATGACTTAAAAAAAATCCATTTTATGGATTTCCTTTAAATTAAAAAAAAAAAAACTTTAAAATGCCCATTTTTTAGTTTTACACATGAAATCTGCATATCATCTATCGGATAGCGGAATATGAAAATTCTGCTTGTCAAGCAAGTGTGGCTGTCAACTGTCAACTTTTTTCAAACTGTAAGGGCCGTTTTCTCAATGTCCGGTTTATATGCTAGCGGACACTTTATTTGACAGAACGAACATCTGTCAACAAAACTGGCGGTTAGCGTAAAGTAGGGATTTAGAAAACTAATACTAACAACAGATTTACTGTATAGAAAAATTAATAAAAGTGACAAGTTCCGTTCCTAAAGAAAATCGTGATTATCGCCTAAGCATCATGAAAATACATCACTGCGTTTTCAATGTTTAGCATGAACAAAACATTGGATATGTTTTGTGGAAAACCTGGCAGCACCAAGACAAAAAAAAAATTCGGCTGGCAGCATATTATTCTTTTTGCAGCTTGTCCTTAATTTATTTATTAGCTTTGTGCAATTACCTGATTTTTCCTTTGTGATTTTTCTGTTCATATACTAACTTCAGAGAATATAATACGTATACACAAATCGTGTTGTAGTTATTGGTAACGAAATCGGTGATAAAATAATAAATATTAAAAATTAGCAAATCATTTCCAAGACAGCTCATATGAAAACTGATGTACGTGACTTTTCTCAAGCTATAACTGGTATTACATTTTGGGGAAGTTCTATGTGAAAGTTGCGTTACAACTCCATTCTTGTATTAGTTTATGCAAAAACAAAGAAAAATTGTGTAAAATTTAAGTTCTTCCAAAGCGCAAAACAAGCATAAGAAAAGTAAAATTACTGAATATAATGAATATGAACAACGGGGGTTTTAGTTCGGGGGAGGAGGACTCTCGTGATGGCCATAGTACATGTTGCCTCATCGATGACGACGAACGTTGCCGAAATCCGGCTGGCAATGCGCGATATAGTAAACGTATACAAAAAACAGTACAACAAAAACGTTTAAAGCTACGTAATGATCCAACAGCGGAACGTATTTATATATGTGAATATCATAAATGTCAAATACAATCCGCACGTAGTAAACGTCGACGCAAGGATTCTGAAGAAGACAGTAATGAGACCGACAATGAAATGCCTGATATGGTACCCGATTTATATCAACTACAAGTCAATACATTACGACGTTACAAACGGCATTACAAAGTGCAAACGAGGCCCGGCATGAAACGACAGCAATTAGCAGATGTAAGTAAACAGTTCATTTACCATGGGTACTGGTTTTTTTGTTTAATTTAAAAATTTCAATTTCAGACAATCATGAAACACTTTAAAACGATACCAATCAAGGAGAAGGAAATCATTACCTATTTTGTGTATATGGTAAAATCGAATTTGAATAAGTTGGATCAAAAGAATGGCGTAGGCAGTGATGGGATGTGAAGAAAGCTATACCAGATGAAACATGCTTGTTGGTTTTTGGGTGTTAATGTTCTTTTTTAGAACAGTTAAGGACCAGCAATACGTTCATATATGAACAGCCACAAGCATTATTTCACTTATTAAGTTCTCATAATTTTTTTTTTCCATATATTAATATACATTTACTTAGTTCTAAGTCAATTTTAGTTTGTAATGGTCTATCATCGTGTTCACTTATGTAGAAAAGCAAAAATTGTGCAGTCAATATCTCTATTATAACCAAATAAACTTATTTGATTAAAGGTTATGTAAATAATCATTTGAATAAAATATGTGTGCAAATATGTATTAAAGTAGTAAGATACACAAGTTTATTTAATAAAGAAATTCATTGTTCAATTTAACCTAGACGCATCTTTATGTTTAAAAATAACAACAGATTTCATTGTAAGCTAAATTCTTCCAAATGTTGCACGTAATGTTCCTATACTAAATAGTGCTCTAGCATACTAAATGTTTGCCCCTTCAAAGGACCATTAAACCAATAGTATTCACGAAAGTAGCTAAACGGTATCTTAGATCGGGTAAATGGTACTTTCATATTCTTTTAGGTTGTTTTCCCCAAGATTTCTTTGGAGCAGAGTATTTAGGTTTAGGCAAAGGGAATTGAAGGTGATTTAATTCCAAAAGTAATCGTTACTACCCAGCTCCGCTTAATTCCTCATAAAAAAAGCTGCTATTTAGCATACAAATTCTGTTTATTTGAATGTTTTTTTCATATTTACAAAATAACTTTGTTTTCTTCCTCCGAATCGCTGCCAGCATCTTCTATTGAATAAAAAACAAAGACATTTTATTATTTTTTTTAAATAAAAACAATTACAATTAACTCACTCTGCAAATGTTTCTTAGTTAGGCTACGTTTTGAAACCTTTTTAGAGCTTCTCCGTATTTGCTTTTCTACTTGTTGCGATAGACTAAGTTCGCTTTCATCGCCTTCCTCCGTGGCATTGTCAGAGAACATACTTTCAACGCAACTATCGGCGGCATCATCATCGGGCACCCATTTAATATTGGTTTGATTTGATTCTAAAATGGCGGATTTGCCGTCTATAGAAACGACTGCAATTAAAAAAAAGTTGGATTGGATTTTTCTTCAAAGGAAATATGATGGTATGTATGTAAGTAAGCGGGCTGAGGATTCAAAATGAATTCCAATACCACCAACAAAACTAACCTTTTTGCTGTTTAGCTGAGCGCTCCTGAACATCTTCATCACTTTCTTCGCCGCTCGTTTCCATTTTATTTTCTACCTTTACCTCCGGTGTTTCACCAAGTTTGAAATTACGTAAACGCAATGCCAAACGATTCTCTGCCATAGCTGTAATTTTATTCAGACGCACACATTCCGTAAAACCAGAATTTCTATTGTCTTCCCGTGCCAAAGTATCCAGCTCATGCATTTCCTTGATGTAATCAACAACAAATTTAGCACGACGTGCTGCACGCGTAGCACATTGTAGTAGTAACGTAGAGCTGGTGAGGGTTGTACCACCTAAATTGAGACAGCATAGTTCACGAAAAGAATTCAAACCAAATACCATAGCTGATTCGGCAGTACGTTCCTCTGATGAACTGGGATCGGCAACAGCCAAATGTCCATTATCGAATAAGCAATAACTCACGCACACCGGATAGTGATGTAGCACCATTGGAATAGGTTCCTTTTCAGCAGCGGAATGTATGTGTACGTCGTTATCAATAATGCTGACATCGGGGCGTTTGAAGTGCAATAAAGCGCTGAGTGCGGCTATTGAACAACAATCTGTGAATTCGATAGTTACAATTGTTAATTTTTCAAGCTAAATTCTGCACAATTTTTTCGCTCACCAATTAGATTGCCTTCATGATTGAGTACATTACAATCGATACGCAGCACCCATACACGCTCCTCTGTTGTGACGCAAAGTGATTCCAAATCTACACAACGCGAATCTTTAAATGTGCGCTCGAGCGTGCGGCTGACTTGTACATTTAACTCTGAGTTACGTCCGGATTCGAAATGTGGCGCTGCCATTTGTCCCAATTCGACATTAATATAAATCATGCCTTCATTGGGGCGCGTAGCTTTTGGCACTCCCAAATCGCACGAGACTTGTGCCAGTACTTTAGTTTCACCGAGCGCCACTAATGCGCTACCCCAATCAGCACCGAAATTAATTGTTACTTTGCGGAATTCATCATTTTTTCGTCCATCGAGGCGCTTAAATGAGATGGAAGTCGTTCATTAGTGAACATTTTTGAGCTTGTAAATACCGCATGTACTCTGGAGATTGCTCACACACTTACCAGATTTTGTTTGACTGCTTGTGTGATGAAATTCCGCTCGATATTGGAAAGTGGCGTTTCCTTCATGTTGCTGGCTTACTTTTAGCTGTATTTTATTAAATTATTTACTTATTTTCGGAACGTTTGCAATTTTATCTCACAGATTTGTTGTATTTTAGAAATGTGAGGTTAAACTTGATATTATTTACGAATGATAGGCAGCAAAATTGGGCAAAACAAACAGCGGAATGACAGTAGATGCGTACATGAAAACGAGACTCGAATACAAAAGCCTGTAGGAAATGTTTCTGGTAGAAAACGTGTTTTTTTGAGAATGTTTCAATACTCCGTTGCGGTATTTTCCCAACTTTCACGCGAGCTATTTGGTATGATCAGTGGAGTCGTCTATAATAAAGATTCAATCATGGCTCAACAGTACAGTTTATAGGCTCTTCTAGTACCTTCTCCCGATAAGATATCAAAACTAACATGGAAAACGTCAAATCCTCCTAAGAAATTGGTTCATGTTGAAGTGTTGGGGCCGAATTAGTTATGATGGTTCTTAAGCTGCCTCTGGGTACTTCTTACGGCTAAAATAGCAGAAGTAAGCCAGCAATCATATGAATCAAATAGTGCAGACACATCTCGCCGAACCTTTAGCACACCAAAAGGGAGTCACAGCAGAGTTCCTTAACCAAATGATAACACACGCAGATCGAAGTTGTGCTGGAGTAACACGCGGAAACCTCTTAAATCTCTCAGAAAAGCGACTTTTCAAAGTTCAGGTGAAGCGTGGCACTTTGAGTGAGTCAATGAATATGAGGTGAAATTACTTAGAACCTTCCACTGGCATAAGAAGATCCTAGGTAGCATAACAAGTTCTCTAAAATCCTAAACCTCTGATCGGCAGTAAATTTGTCAAAGGTGGAGCGACTCTACTACCGTAGGCCTCATTTGGAGACCTATGCGATCCATATTACACACCATCAATTCCCTTTTGCTTTGATAAGTTTTTGAAGTTATAACAGATCTTTTTTATCTTTTAATATCCATCCAAATGTGTGTTATTAAAATATTTATTTGTTACATTTTCAACCATACAACAAAGTTAATCGAGCAGAGTAATTCTATATTAAAGGCACGCATACACATACATACAAGCAAGGGTTATGTGTGTGTTTGTGAAAATATTTAAAAAGAGAATTTCCCATTAACCTACCCACACGACCCATTTATTTAATAAATTTTGCATGCTATGTGGTCATGCGTGTGTGTGTGTGTAAACGTATGTATGTACATATATTGTCTGATGCAAAATCATATCTTTTCATCTTAGCCAAATTTATATTGTTGAAATAAGTTTTAACACATTTTCAAAATATGGCTATTTGTCGAGTTGATGTAAAATGAATGGATGCCAGATAACGGTATTTACTTACACACATGCTAAGGCGCCTATTGGCATACTCGCATGTGAACACACAGCACACTCACACATACTTGCATATTTAAAAATTATAAAAAGCATACAAGTTCCAGTTTAGTCTAAATGTGCCCGCAACTAATGCTCTCATACCAAAATGAATTTATGTAGTTGCATTAAGGTGGATCACTTTGAAACAAAATTTGATTAGATTTAAACATAATTTTACATAAAAACAACAACAATAAATTTTTTGGAATCTTTTTTCATTACTTTTGCTATAGTTTCAAACTAGTAAAATAATCCACAGTTCGCTTATTGATAATGCTTTCCCTACCGGATAGCTGTTTGATCAGTCACAACTCAGTCCATGCTCAGGTATTAGGTTGTGAGGCATCAGCTTTCTATGGCGCTGGTGCGAAATCTTATCCAAACATTTATGGATGTGTGCGTCGTTTGTGTTTGTGTTCCGCTCTGCCTAAGACCTGAAAAGGTAAAATAGAAATCCCACTCGTTTTCCAATTTCCAACGTTTCAATTCAATGGTACCGCTATTGGAGAACCAAGCCATTCTCCAGCAAAATGACACATTATTTTTTATAAATGATAGTTGTACTGTTGTTTTTTGAGAAACTCTTTTGTACATCTCTAAGTACACAAAAATGATAAAAAAAACAGCAAAACCACCACCTGCTTTAATGCAATTCAATAGTATCACAATTGATTAAATTATTTTAATTTTATTATTATTACTTTTTTTATTTTTTTCTTTTTTAAGACATATCCACATAAATAAAATAAACTATTTTATATTAAAATTGTTTACTTTCCTGAAAGTTGTTTGATAATTCACTGCTTTTAACTTCGTGTGCTTTTAAATTTTTTGACACTTGATTGTCCAGCATTGCCATACTTGTTGAAGGTGTATAAAATATTCAAGAGCGTTACCATATAAAAAAATGTTCAGTCATACCTCAAAATGAAGTCCAATGATACTCGATTTGAAAACAAACTTTATAAAAATTATTTGATCTCAAATTGATACATAACTTGGATATCCATTTGAGAACCTCAAAGTGTCTCAAAGTTTGGAAAACAACTGTACTCGTGAATATTGGGGCCTAACAGCTGTGTTGTCACTGATTAAAAAATTTCTGTATATGTTGGTGTGGATCACAGTTGTCTGGTAGGGACGCATGCAGATGCATCAGGTTTGTATTTTCTATATATTTTTTCAAAGTGACCCACCTTAATGCATACACATTCCCACACGTACTAAAACGTAAATATCTCAAAATGCCTGCGGGTCAGGAACGAACATTGAAAACAGAAAATAGCAAAAACAAAAAAAGTTGAAACATAGAGAGCGGTAAAATCATCGCCCGCAGCAACGGTGGCTGTTTAACAGCAATGGGCGACTAACTGTAAAGGCAGGCAAGCAGTAAAGCAGCCGAACAAACAGCCAACCAAGCGAATATCTAAACGGCAGCATTTCGCTTAAAATTTCTTCTTTTTTTTTTGCTGTTTTTCAAATTGAAAAATTTTTCACAAGCAATTCTTGCCTAGAACATAAATATGTATGTATAGAGTACAGTGGGGTTTTGATACATCGGACACTCGATACTCCGGAACAAGCTGGAATCCGTTCAATTGTTTTTGTTTTTATCATTTAGGCAATTATGAAAATAATTTATTTTAGCTAAGTAATGAAAAGAAATTATTTCGATAACGAAGACACGAGTCCATAATGTCAAAACACCTGTGTTGATGTTTAGCTGGCAATGCCATCAGTAGCAGCTGACAGTTTCTGATTGTATTTGACAGCACCGTTGCACAGGTCGCAGTAGCGTAGGAGATAAGCGTCTTGTTTACAACATTTTCGTTGCAGGATTATTCATTTTTTTATTTCATATTTTTTTTAAATAAAATAATTTTTTTTTAAGCTAAAAGTTTTTTTTTTTTAATTTAAAATTTTTATGAACAATATATTAAATTGTGCTTAAAAAAGTTATTGAATATTTGCACGAATTTATTTAATTTCAATGAAAGAATTGAACGGTATTGCAAGGCCAGATTTAATGAGTTTTTTTTGGGTTGATTTATTTCGTTTCAACGTTAGCGCTTTCATTCTGTTAGTTTCATTTTGTGAATTAACGAAATAAATTGAAATCGCTTTGTTTGTTGAGAATTCCTCAAAAATCAGAACGATTTTCCTGCATCGCTAGTTAAATATGGGACACTGAAGATGGCATCACACTGGTTCTTTTGAAGTGATTTCTCTGATGATCCTGTCGAAAAGTCAACAAAACAAAATGAGCCGCTTGTAAGGTCTTCGCTCTTTTGAGACTTCGATAATAGAAACACATTGCTCATACAAATGCTCTCCAGTTTGAAATTGTTCGAACTATGGAGTGCTCACTGTACATACTCATACAAATATAAACATACAAAGATATATGTATATGTAGATACAGAAATATATGTACGTATATTAAATATTCCAAAAATAGTTTTTGTGTGCTAAAAATTTTATATTTTGGCAGTTTAGATATTTTTCAATTTATTTTATATATTTTTTCTTACAAAGTTATTTATTTCTCCATGCTGCTTCTTTTCGATGTTATTATCTCATCGAATTTGTTCACAACAATTTAAGTTGCTTTTGTAGAATTTTAAATAAATTACAAGAAAAATAGATTTTATGAATATTTTCGAATACGTGGATTTATAAATAAAGGTATTTACATACGTATAACATATCAAAGTACATACATAAGTAAGTGTGTGTGTGTACCTTAGATGTTGATCAAGAATTTCGACACACATGCACACACACATACCCACCTTGCTTTAGCCATTTGTGTAGGCGTTTATTTAAAATTGTGTGAGCAAATAAAATTTGTTTGTGCCCTTGTTTTTGGGGTTTGCTTACAAGCATACATACATACAAACTGGATAAATATACATATTTACCTTAAAAAGCAGTAGCTCTTTTGCTTATTTGAAGTTTAAGTCGAAGTCAGCATTACCACATACAAAACATCTACTTTTGACCTTTCATCTCTTTAGCATGTTTTGTGGTTCCACTCAGCTGTATATTCGTATTACATTTATAAATGCATACAAATCTATATATATACATATACATATATCCTGTATATACCCAGCTCACCATATTGCTGGAAACAACGAGCGAATTCACAAAATATAAAACAGGAAAAAAAATTGAAGCATGCTTTTCGGGATCATTTCGAGAATATTTTTCGATTTTTTTCAGGACTTATTAGAGATAATTTCCGAATTAATTCCTAGACTTTTACAGCACCATTTCGGGTTTTTTTGTTTATTTTTTTTATGACCATTTCGCTACTTTTTTAGGATTATTTCGAAACGGTTTTCGGAACTTATTGGGGATGATTTCGGGATTATTTGCTGCAGGACTTTTCCGGGATTCGGGTCGGGAAGATTATTTCGCCATTGTTTGCGGAAGTTTAGGATAATTTCATAACTTTTTCGGTACTATTTCGCGATCACTTCAGACACATTATAGTATTGTTTTCGAGACCATTTCGGAACTTATTGGGGATGATTTCGGGATTATTTGCTGCAGGACTTTTCCGGGATTCGGGTCGGGAAGATTATTTCGCCATTGTTTGCGGAAGTTTAGGATAATTTCATAACTTTTTCGGTACTATTTCGCGATCACTTCAGACACATTATAGTATTGTTTTCGAGACCATTTCGGAACTTATTGGGGATGATTTCGGGATCATTTGTGCACTACTTTCCTAACCTTTTCGGGAACATTTCAGGAATTTTTGAAGATTATTTCGCCATTTTTTACAGGAGTTTGGGGATAATTTCAAAACTGCTTCGGTATCATTTCAGAATCGCTTCATTGTTTTCGGGATCATTTAGAAACTTTTTCGGGATTATTTCGGGATAGTTTTGGTATTGTTTTAGGATTTTTTCGGAACTATTTTAAGACTGTTTTCGAAATGATTCAGAAATGATCCCGAAAATAATCCCGAATTTGTGATGGAATGATCTCGAAAAAACGAGATACTATTTCTATTATTGCTTGCTGGAAAAAAAAGTGTTAACAGCCAAAATTATTTTTTAGAATTTTTAAGGATCATCGCAAACAATTTTTACGCAAGGACAAAAAACAAGTAGAAATTCTGTTGTTGTCAGCTATTTTTACTTTAATGAATTTAATAAATTTTATTTTTTTTTCAAAATTTTACGACCTACATACATATGTACATATGTACATATGCACTATTGTGAGTCTATTGAGATAAAATTTTATTTTATTTATTTTCCCTTTTCTTTATTCACTTTTGAATTTATTTGAGTCTCTGCTCCGTTGGTTCACTGGGTTTATTATTTATTTAAAAAGGACTTTCTGTGTGAAGCCAAAAGGTATATGTCTCGGTATATGTATGTATGTGTGTGTGCGAGTTGCCTTTAAGGGTGTAAATATGCATACCAAATAACAAATAGTAGTTAATGACAAACATTTTGAGTGTCGTTAGTCATTTGTCTGAATTTTAATTGTTGTGAAGATGTTGCAATAAATTTTCCAGAAAATATAAATAATTGTTTTTCAGGCAGATAATGAAAGAAAATGCTTAAGAAGTTAATTTTGTTGAGTTTCTAATGAAATATGAGGTCTGAAGACTTTAGTGCAATATTGAAAAAATATGTCTTTGGGAGCGTAAGAGATTCTGAGTCATCTAGCGGGATAGGACAAGAGCGGAGAAGTCTTTTGGAAAACTACTTAAAACGCAATGGCAGGTTAGTAAAAAGCTCTTAGGAGTTCCAAAGTAAAATTTGCTCATATGGCAATTGAAATACATTACATAGTTATTAGTCTCCGTTTTCAAATTCAGTATATCAGGGTTTTACTTTAATAAAAAAAATTATTGGCAGTTATTAAGAAAATAGTCACGTATACGCCACGTCACCTTTTATTTGTGTTCCAGTCGTAGTAAACACATTATAAGTGCTCTCTGTTTTGGTTATTTTATTGATAAGTCACTAAGTGCTTACGAAAAAAAAATCGGCTCCCTAGATCCCTTAAAAATAAGTTTTCTTTGAAAGTTATACAAAAAATTAAGATATACAGAATTAAAACTACCCATATTCACTTTAATATCTATTATTGAGAAACTTCGAATAAAGTAATACAAAATTTTAAACCAACTCTTGTGCTCATTTCTGTGGGAGTTAAATATTTCCATACAATATAATTCATCTTAAGCTGCAAATTGAGTATCTAGCAATGACGCCGTGAAATTTGCTGCCAATTATATGAAGCGGTTTTTGAGTGATGCGCGATCAAATGAAAAGAGAAAAAAAAAAAAAAAACCTGAAAATTGTTTTTTTTTTGTTTTGGATGATTGCTCAACTAAGCATTTAAAAGAATATTAACAAGCTTATCAGAACGCCATTTTGTACTCGTTTGTGTGACAATATGTCAGTTTACAAAAACACAAAAAAAAAACAACTCACCTAATGAATCAATAATCAAATTTGTGTTCGAAATATTTTTCAAAACAAAAAAATTACTCTTTATGCAATTTAATGATTAACGCTTTATCAAACTTTTTGAATAATTTTATTAATTTCGAACATTTCAAAACAAATTCTGTGTTATATTGGTATGTCTGTTGTTGTTGCATATTATTTAAAACCAAATGCAATGCTTATTGTGCTATGCCAAATATGTGAAATTTCAACATAATGCCTAATGGTTTCTGCAAAATTCAAATTAATATACATACATACATAAATACATACAAATGCACATATGTACATACATATGTACATACATATACATATGTATATTAGCGCGCTGTTTTAGTTTTTTTGCTAACTTATATGAAATCAAAATTTTATACTTCAAACAACAAATAGAAACATGCACAATTGAAATAAATTTAAATTGCATGTTTATGCATACGATTGAGCAATGTGCATTAGACAGAGCCTCAAAAAAAATTTTTTTTTTATTATTTTTCAGAATTGCCAAAAAAAAAAATAAACAATAGAAATAAAAAAAATTTTAGTGGGTTCTCATTTGCTAGTTTTGTTTTTTTGACTAATTTAATTATTTTTAATTGCCAAAAAATTAAAGTAAAAGAATTAGTTTTTTGTCCGTTTTGAAACATTTAAAATTATAAAAAGATATAAAAATAGTTTTGTATTCAGTTTTATAATACTTTTATAAATAATGAACAATCTAAATATGAGACAAATATGCTTTAATAACTTACACTAGCGCCACCTAGCGAGTAAATTGTTTGGAGAAAAAGTAAAAACATATTTTTTTTTATTAAAACATATCATTATATCAGTCAAATCGGTTCATAAATAGGCATTTTCTCGATATATCGACACTAGCGCCACCTAGCGAGTAAAATGTTGTGAGACAAAATATTTTTTCAATTTTTAATTTTTGTAAAAAATCTTCCGAATATCAGCCAAATGGGTCCATAAATAGGTCTTTTGGCACATATCGACAGTAGCGCCACCTAGCGAGTAAGTTGATTTGTTTAATATTTTCAAACTATTTTGTATCCACTAGTGAGTAAAATTTTTCTTGAGCAAAAATTGCTCAAAGGAGCAGTAATATATATTTTAAATATCACCTAAAACGGACAATAAATGTGATTTTCCGAAATACAGCAACCCAGGCAGCCACCTATCGGTGTGTTGCTTTAAACAGCATTGCCATGTTAACCTAAAAAAAGGTGAAAATTTCAAAACCCTAACTCAACGAAAAGTTTGAAATCGAATGCAAAATACGCGGACCGATAAATTTTTTTTTTGATTCAGTCTAATGTGCATACCTAAATAAGTATGTTTGTATGTATATATGTATGTACGTTTAAGCGCTATAAATTTTGGCTACATAAATTGCAATTATTATTTCGACAATTCAATTGCATTGTGCGTCGTTCGTCGTTCGTCTTTGACTCTTTGTTCATTGCTCATTGGATTAGGCAATTGTGGTGTGGTGAATGTTTGCGGCGAGTGAAAAGCTCATATGAGCTATGCACACATTGGCCCATTGCCCATTAGCCAAATTATTATATACACAAAACAACAACAATAAAACACTGCACAAAGCCAAAGCAACAGCCCGTAAGCCCAGTTGACTCGCATAAAAAAAAGTAAAAGAAAAAAAGACGAAATTGTAAGGAAATGCAATGGGCCAAAATGTTGAAGGCATTCATGCAACTCAATGCAATACGAATTGGCAGACGAATGGGCGGATAGTTGCAACAGACATGCATCTTGCAGATATGTATATACAAACATACATACATACAGTGTAGATGTGTATGTATTCCTTAAGTTTGAGTACAAGGGAACTTGGCTGGGCTATTATAGAAATGTAAAAATGCAAATTTTGGGCGGACTTCAGAGCGTGTGCCAGTGGATGTGGCTGATCATGCCGTGAGATTGCGAGATTGTGTGCTGTTGACGACATTTTTGGTTGAAGTGCTGGCTAACAGTTTATGACAGCTGCATCCTAAAAATATGCAAGGCACTTTCGGGAAAGAACGAAGAATGCAAGTAACTTTCAGAAGGGATATAGAAATTGAGACTAGTACTGAGGCTGAGGCTGAGGCGTTTGTTGAAACTCGAACTGTGACCAAAAGCCTGAATCTGAGACTGGGTTTGAAACTGAAGTGGATTTCGAAACTTGGACTGAGAATTTTTTTGAAAACTGAAAGTAAAATTTAGAGGAAAACTCGAGTTTAGACCAAAACTGTCTCTGAGACTTGATCACACACTTGGACGTACTCAGAGCCTGAAATTGGTACGAGCACTGATTTAGAAACTGACACTGAAAATGAAACTGAAACTCAAACTGGAATTGGAACAGTGATTAGGAGACTAATACTTGAACAAAAATAAAGTTAAGCGGACACTAGTTGCGCTAAGAACTAAGGGAAAACTAGAACTCAGAACGAGATTAACAATGAAATGGAATGGAGTTGAGACTTACGCTGGATATGGTAGTGGAGCAGACACTCGTTCTGTAAATTGAATGTAGACTAAGGCTTGAAGAACTGCTAGGACTGAAACTACACCTTTTCCAAGTGTACTTCAGAATGCGTAAAATGATTTTCAGAAACCGTAAAATGTACTTCAGACTAATCAATTGTACTTCAGAAATGGTTAAATGAATTTCAGAATAGTCAATTGTACTTCAGAAATGGTAAAATGTACTACAGAAGCCGTAAATTGTATTTCAGAAATTGTAAAATGTACTTCAGAGATCGAAAATTGTACTATGGTTGATCAACCAATATGAGGCCTCTCACCCCTCAATACCCATCTTACCTTCCTTAGGATCCTAGAATGTGTCACTGCTCACCAAAAATGTAATCAACTACTTTGCTCCACAGAAAAGGAATTGATTAAATTTCAATTCCTCAAAAAAAATTACCGAAAGTAATGTTCTTTTTTTGAGGCTCAATTGCAAGTAATTGATTACAAGGAATTGAAAAAATTTACTTTTTGGAATTGTAATTTCAAAAGTAATGGGCTTTGAAAGTAATTGAAAATGTAATTGAAAAAGTAATTGATTCCTTTTCCCAATTACATGTAATGGGGAATTGAGGGTAATTTAATTAATAAAGTAATCATTACTACGCAACTCTGTTCGAAATGCCGCCCTTAGGATAAAAAATGAAATCGAAATGAGAAAAATGTGCTAAAGAAAGATCTCAGAAGACAAGCTTCAAAAAACTACACATAAAAGGTTCCAATATGAGTCCAAAAAAACTTCGAAGTGAGCTATACATCGGAGTTCCAAATACATCGTATTCGGAGTCAGTTTGAGTTCTGCAAAGAGAAATGTGCGTTTTATAGCTCCGAAAGAAGTTTTTTCTATCGCTTTGTTAAGCTGGGAAGAAATATATAGCTTTGTTAATGGATTGGCTATGTCAGATAACCTGTATGTATGTATGTATGTATCTGACGTTGCATTTTAATTCGAATTTTCTACTAACCGTCATAATGTTACGTATACGCCCCGTGTGCACTGTACTCGCCATTTACGAGCCAATAAGTGCATAGCATTTGAAATCAGAAATTTTGAAAATATCAAAAATACATTATTACTAATACATACATATAAATAGTATACAATGTGGTTTATATATGCAAGATTATAATAAAATAAAAATAAAAATAAATATTATTTGAACGAACAAACAAAATTGTTTCGCCTACGCCAACCTCCGTTAGCCTGCGCGCAAAATGGACGAAACATTAAAATGAATCACACAGCTAACGGGAGTGGCAACAACAGCGCACAAAAAAATAACAACAACAATAAAACCACCGGCAGCCCACTGTATATTTCACGCATACATGCACACAACTTGAGCGAAAGGCTGTGATATTTGTTGTTGTTGTTGTTGGTGTCTGCTTAGCGGCCTGTTGACTTTATAACTGCTGGCAGCTGGCGATTGAATGTTGGCAACAGCATGTAGGTGGCATGCTGTATTCTATATATACATATGTATGTATATATATCTATTAATATGTATGTGTGTGTGTGTGATATTTTTCTTAAATAAAAAAGTTTATATTTCATTCTAGATATGTTTTTATGATAGCGCATACAGCCTTCACATACATACATAAATAATTTTGATTTTTTGCTATTGCGAAAGCACCCACGACACACCTGCACGGATTTCATACTACTTGCCTACTCAGTGGTTGTCTCACTCACACGCATACGTTACCTGTTTCATTTCACCACTAGCGCTGCTACTCACGCACTCGCCTATGCGCTCTCTCGGGCGCTGCACACGATCGTCGCCCAGCACTATGCAGCTGTCCGTAGTGTTGCGTGTGTTTGCGTTTTGTGAAGATTTAATTTTCTGAAAAAATTCCTCAACATAACGTGCTTGGTTTTCTTGCTTGATCGTCAGTCTGTTTAGTCGAACCGCAGCATTCGCTCCCAACGTCGTCAGCTGCTCGGACTATTGTAGAGAGTGTAATTTTGTTTCTTTTCCCTAAGTAAGTTTTTCATCAGCAAAATTGTAACTGTTGAAGAAGCCAAAAAAAGGAAGATAAAAATTATGAAAAAATGTTTCAAATAATTATTTTTTAAAAGCAAAATCTTGAAAGTAAAAAAAAATGGACTATCCTTATTCAATTTGCAAGGTTTTGTAAACGATTTGTTGCGGTGTTGAGTGCGGCGTACTAGATAATGTGGGAATTGAAAATTTTCTACAGGATTTTCGCTACAATAAGAAATTACATAAGACAATTGGACGTTTAAATGAAATAGACTGAAGTGGTTTTTGAGTTCTTTTTTCATTATCGAAAAAAAATATATAATTAGCAAAATGTGAATGAGCTATTTTAACGTATGATAGTGACCTATTAACCTGAAGAACGTGCACATATATATATCGGTTATATAGCATAACAAGTGTGCGTGTGTGTGTGTGTGTGTTTGAATGTGACAATCGCACAAAATAAAGGTAGTGAACTCAAAAATGATGCTCTGCTAAAGGATGGAATTTTCGAAAAACGGAAAAAAATTTAAAATATTTGGAAGCAATTAAAAAAAATTGAAAATATTTGGAAGCAAGTACAAACAATTTCCATATATCAACACTTTTGAAATTTTTGAAAATTAAAAAAAAAAAATTTCGAACTTTTGACTTTTTTTTTTTAATTTTAAAATTTTTTTTTTTTAATTTGCTTAAATTTTTTAATATTTTTTCAACTTTAAACATTAAAACAAGTTGTAAATTTTTACAAAAAATCATTATAAAAATTTGATTTAGCACACAAAAGGTGGTCAAAATGTTTTGTATTTTCGATTGAAATAAAGTACTTAATAGTTTTTAATTATTTAATTGAAAATTTGATTGAATGAAATAAAAGTGGTTAAATTTGTTTCAGTATCAAAGCAAAAAAAAATTTAATTTTTTTAATTTAAAAATTTAAAAAAAATTTTTTTTTAATATTTTAATTTTTTTTTAATTTTTCAAATCTTTTTAAAATTTAAGGGGCATTAAAAAATCTTTTAAAAAATTTTCTAAAAAAATATTTATGGAAAAATCAAAACAAAAAAAATTAAATAATAGAAGCTCAAAATAGATTAAAAATCAAAAAGAAGGCAAAAGTTAGACTAACCGAATTATAAATAATATGACTAAAAAAATTTTGGATTCAGAATTTTTATTAAACTAGTTAAAATTTTTACAAATAGTTTTAAAGTACTCATATAAATAAAAAAATGCATTCCTTAAGAACTTCAAATCAAAAATTCTAAAAAATGTTTTGACTAAACTTTATTAAAAAAACTGAAAAAAAAATGTTTAATAGATCAAACAAAAACTAAATTTAAAAAAATATATAGCTATAAAATTTTATGACAACTTCCCAAATAAAATTCCAAATACATATGTATATAAAAAAATTTAAATACAGAAAAAAATTAAAAACGCATTTCCACCAGACAGAGCAAGAGCAACGCGTTCTATGCGCCTTCCACCACGCACTGCTCCCATTGAATGCTTCTGCACAGCAGCGATATAATACAATTTGTGGCATGCAAGGCGCCTCAGCTGTGTGGCCAAAAATAGACATCGGGCCTTAGCTCATTGTGTTACATGATATACCTAACAGCGGCCGAGCAACAACGAAAACAACAGCAAGCAATAAGAATAAAAACCAAAAGAGCAAATCAAAGAGCAAAACAATAAGAAACAACAAAACTAAGTAATATAATGAAAAACGGAATAATAAAGAAATAAAATACCAAAGAGCAATAAGCCAAGGCAATTGAAAAGCAATGAAAATATAAAAGAAAAGAATAAAAAGTAAAAAAAACAATGCGCCAACAACAATATGGGAAAGTGCAAAGCTTATGTTGCAGCTGCTACTGTCACTATGCAAAATATATACAATAAAACGGAACGCAGCACACAAGAAAAACACACACACACACGCATACACGCATGCATTTATAGGCAACCCAATAAACATTTTTGTGCAATTTCAAACTTAATTTTTCTACTGAAAATCTTTCATTAATAGTGTTTTCAAACAGATTTCAAACATTTCTCATATTCCATTTTGTTTACTATACCAAAACCTTTTTGAATCAATACCGGAATGGAATGGAATAGAAACACCTCTAAATCCCTATTATGTTGGAAGAAAATTCAAATTAGAATTTTGTCTTATGTACCAAAACGTGTCTTAAACATAACCGGAACAAAATGGAATCGAAACACCCTGTTTAAAGTAATTTTAAACAGTACTAAGTTGAAGCTTGAAGCTTGAAAAAAATTCTGTCAAACTTCTATCAATCATAATTTTTTTTGTTTTATTCAATTTTCTGAGATTGATTAATCTGATTTTGATTAATTTGATATTTCGGAGACTGGAATGTATGTATTGTATGCAAAAATGGCTAAGCTATTGCGATTAATCAGTTTCCGATTAGTGATTTGAAGTTTTCTGAATAGAAATATGAACAATTAAAAAAATGAGTTCTTAAAATTAGTCGTAAATCATTATTTTTGTTCAAGGAATCAAATCAACATACATATGTTCAGTCGGCTTTCTGAATGACAAAATTAGTTGGATTATGATTAATCCAAATCTGATTAGTTAAAACCATAATCGCTTAATTGTACGAATTTTGGCTTTCTTGGCCTCTATAACGTATTCATGACTATAAATGAGGTCATGACTAAGAAGTTTTAGCAAATGATTTTGTTGATTAATTATTAAAACTTTTAGTTGAATAGAAATAAGTATAGAATAAAGAGTAATTATTCTTGGCTTAGAGCTCATTTGATTAGCTCAAATTAGTCGTTGATAGTTATTCTTTGATTGATTAACTAATTAATTACTCAACTGATTACTCAAGTCATTGCGAAATTTGCTTCTGTTGTTTACTGGGATACACAGATACACACACACACATACTAACATAAACACATAAAGCAGATAGCAGAAATACTGCATGCGATGCGCAACAATAACAATCAAGCGGAGTAGAAAATAAATAAAATAAAAACTAAAATGTGTGTGAGTTTAAAAATAAATTTTCATAATAAAAGCAAATAGAACGAATGAGAATACTCAAAAGTCTAGGTAGCCTTAGTTTCATGCCAGCACCTTGGCAAAATTGAATTGAAACCAAATGAGAACAGGAAAAGTTTCAAAAAAACTGCATAAACATACATACATACATACATTTCTATATAACGCGATACATAACAAAATATATAACGAACTATAAGAACTGCATATGAGCCAAACATAAAAAATAAATAATAAAAGGAGCAAATTGCGATACATATGTATTTACGCATGTGTGTGTGTGTGAGTTTGCATGCCATAATTTTGCTTATAAAATAAATTTCACAAACACTTATAAACATATACATGTATGTATGTATGTATGAGCGCCTGGAAAATGTCATAAACGTAGCGCACTAAATTTGGAAATTTCAACGTGATAAGCAAACTGATCCGAGCGCGCCACATCCGAATATTGCGTGTACGAGTGGAAAACTCATAATTTTTCAACACAATACGAATACAAGCAATGCAACAACCTCATAAGTATAGGCACACACACACACTCAAGCATACGGCTACCAATACCAATACACTTCCAGCTGCGTCAACACATTTGCCATGCGGCAGACTCTCTTTTGCTGCGCTCGAAAGCGTTTGTTGTTACTTTTGCACACGAAATTCTATGCGTGTGACGTCAAACAGAAAAAGCGTTTTTAGAGCTTTTGAAGCTTTTTTTTAAAGCTTACACATTGTGCGCAATATACACGATCGCGTAGACCTTGCATTAGCGTTGTTCTTGCTCTCTTTTAAATTTTATGTTTATTTTTGATTTGTAGAGTCTGCTATGCAGTGTCTTTCACCCACGCAATATTCTATTTTTAATAGTTTTTTATTTGTTTAAAATCGTTTGCACATTTTAAAATTTGTCAGGCATATTTTGGTGTAAATTTTTGGTAAATAATTTTAGAATTTTGCGCTTTTTGACGCTAGCAGATTCTGCAGACAAATAATTTTACATATAAATAACTAAAATTGACTGATCTTTAGCGTTAGAGAAGCGAAAACAGCGGATTTGAGAATTTTTGTACATTTGTCTGTAAGTTTGTTCGAGCATCATTCAAGAGCTGCTACCTATAATTGATTGTAATTTGTATGGATGTATTGTTAGATGCACAACTTAGAGTTTAGTTCCAATTTTAACATGCAGAAATATTTATTCTCACTGTAAACAGTGGTGGCAACAAAAGTTGGCTTCTAATACTTTTTTAACATAAAGTGAAATTTAGAACAAGCCAATTAATATGGATTAACAACAGCAGTCAAATCAACTTTTTTTTTTAATATTTGCATGTCTGTCTGTATGTAATGGTATTTGTACGGGCATCACTAAATGATTTCTTCGCTGATGCATTGCTGGAGATCAACCTAAGAGTTTAGCCAGCTCATTCATATTTTTGCACACAATTTATGGGTGTATATTAGGGTGACTCTAAAAAAAATCAAATGCACGATTTTTCCAGTGTAACAACTTAAATTCTGGTTCCAAAGATTTTAAATAGTCTACCCTTGCTATTTATACGGAAAGCAACAAGTGCCTGAAAGTATGCAACCTTTAAGATACCACACCTACCGCCCTACAAGGAGCAGCACTCTTATCATAGTTAAAGGTTGAATCTCTTCAAATGAAATGGCCAACATTTTTAACAACTTTTTTGGTACGCTCAACTGACTGTTTATGCAGATTTTAGTCTGCTGAAGGTTGCTCAGATTGAAGTCTAAGTTTTTACTTAACAGAAGTGGTGTGACCAATATTAAAAAAATTTAAAATTTATTGCCCATATTCCATTTAATCTTAGACACAAATGAATAACCTATAAATACATATAGTGTATTTAAATGCATAGATATACAAATATATTTATATACAACACCTGTTACAAAATATAATTAAGTGAGGCAAAATTTAAATAATTGAGCAACACATCTACACCCACACAATTACTACAAACACCTATTTCATAGCGCTCTCTCTCTCTCTCTCGTCAATCTCTTTCTACTACCTCTCATCCTGATTTCTTTCACTAATTTTGATTTTTAAAATGTGTTGCTATTTGCTAAAGCTCATTTGTTCGGGCGGAAATTCAATACGATCTATTTTTGAATACAACAAAAAAACATATTTCCCTTTTGCAATAAATATTCATGGGATTTGTTAGTGTAAGCCATATGCTTATCTCTCTCTGTGTGTGTGTGTGGTTGCGGCTGTGTGGCGTATTGAGCGCTGTGCAAATAAACACAAACAACTTATGCTCTATCACACAGATAAATTCTTGTTTTCACCTACTCTTGGGGATATATATGTACATATAAACGAAGTCATATAAATTCATATAGAACAAATGATAATATATTTATGTAACTCTATATATGCGCATATATATTTGTATTTGTAAATCGGCAGTGATTTTATGCATTTTAGAGCTGCATATGTATGTATGTGTGTTTGTGAGTGTGGTGTATTTTGGGGCATATGTATATTTGATAATGAGCAATGACTTGTGCGGCTTTAGCGGTTGAGCTTTCCATTTTTGCATGACCTCAGCGGCGCTACAAATACATAGATACATACATACATACATATGTACATATTTACATACAAATAAGCAAGTATTTGTAGAGTTTTCAGTTTCAGTTTATTATCACATATGCCGTGTTAGCAGAAAACTTTGGCACTGCAAATACTTGCCTCATGAATTTGAAAAATGTAAATTTTGTTTGCTCGTTGTTGTTGGCACAGAACAAAAAAACAAATTCAAAATTTATTCAACAAAATTTGTTGTTCTTTTTTGTGTTAAAGTAATTGTGAGTGCACATTAAGATGGCATTAAGAAACAAATGTGAATGCTCTCAGCAAGTCTTCAGTAAAAGTTGCAAGTTTGAAATTCTTCTTAGACTTAGCATAACAAAAGTGCTTCGAAAGTTTAAGAAAGCAAAGCTTTTGTTATGAGGAACTAAACACAAAACCCAATTCCTTTATGTAATTGTTGTTGGTAATGACTTGTTTTTCTTTCCTGCAATTTGAAGCGAAAAAATTGAGATGCCGCTAACAGAAATTGGGAGAGAATCTCGCATGTACACTCAGAGAAAAATAACAAAGCTTACCAGCACGTAAACAATTTTTCTTTAAATGAAAAAAAAAAAAAAATTTAAATGTTTTGAGTAAAAATTTACCCCCCCCCCCCCCCCCCTTTATTTGTAAGAAAAACGACCAGGCTGCGCAGAGTCTTAGCACTTATAACAAACTGAGCCCGATTTTAATCATTTTATCTCCGAAACCAATTGAGTTATGCCACTTAATCAGATTGTTTAGTGCAGCGCTCACCAGCACCTTTCGTTTTATATCCATATTGTACTAACTTATGTATATTGGGTCATCCTAGTCCACATAATTGTCGATAACTCCGAAACCGGTGAAGTTAACGAAATAAGCTATATCTTAAATTTCATGCTAAATGTCTACTAAAATATAGCTGCAAGTTGAACTCAATTTTATTTAGTAGTTTGGGTGTGATGAGCGAACAAACGGAAATACAGATAGACAAAAATTCTAAAAACTGTTATTTTGAATACAGTTGCTTTAATAATGAGCTCTATTATACATTTTTTTTTTGATTATTTGCAATGTTTTTACAATTTAAATATATGTACACATTTAAAAAATTTTGACACACCCTAATGAGTTCGCTTGTTTTTTATTATTATGTCTTTATGAATTTAAATAATGAGCGGCATTATACTTTTTTTTTGAATATTTGCAATGTTATTAAAATTTTATAATATTCAGAAATTTTTGGCACACCCTAATGAGTCTGCTTGAGTGTTTTTTTTTTATTTATACCTTTTTGAATTTAACTAAAATTGTTGATTTATTGACTTTTTAAAGGTATTTCGTTTTATGACAAAAACGAAAAAATGAATGCTTTTTCAAAGAAATTTTTTTATATAACTGTTGTTGCTAATTGGTCTGGCAGGCACTTTAGCTGATTGGTTATATTTCTATTTCTACAGCTTTATGAGTAGCTACCCCAACAAACATACATATGTGCATACACATGAACAATTAGTTGAGGTAAAATGTATGTGTAAAAATAAAAAAAAGCTGAGAAATATTGAAAAGCTATGAAAAAACAACAAAGTTTTTATAATTTTTTTTTTGTTTTTGTCAAAGCTGCGTTAAAAATTGTGGCAAAAACAGTGGCGCTTTGCATTCAACAGATAAATAACTTTAATGGAAGCGCAATGCTGTTTGTTTGCACAATAAAGGTAGACACTCGCAATTCAATCAAGCGCACAAAAACGAAATTCGATTAACACCCAGTACAAGCAATAATTTTTCAGCATATTTAATTTTAATTAATGTCAGACTATTGGAATTCACTTTAAATAAAATAAAAATGTTTCAGTACGTTATCTGTATGTTATAAAAATAAAAGAAAAATGCATGCGAGGTCTTTGTTAGAGTAACAGAAACTGCGTTAGACGTTTTTTAGTTCTTTTGTGTATTTGCCTGCATGTTTGTTCGCGCATCACACAAAAACCGTTATATAAAATTGAATGAAACATGCACCGATACATTTCTAGATATCCAACTTAAAGTATAGGATTATTTTTTGGCATTTGAAAATATTTGTATATAGTCGTGGCAATAAAAGTTGGCTCAAAATAATTATATGCGAAATTACTTTTTTTATATTATATAGTAATGTTAAGCAAAGCTCGATGTACACTTTTAACTAAAATATAAAAAAATATCTTTTAAATTTCTGACTGTATTTTTGTATGTATATTTGTACGGGCATCACTTAATAACCGCTTTATAGAGTTTAATGCTTTCTTCACCACTATATTGTTGAAGATCTACCACGAAATATAGGATATTATTTTTTTTAAATAGTGATTTCATTACATTTTTTTTCAAGCCAAGAAAAGCACTTTAGCATTAAAAAAAACTCATTCTAAAACTTTGTGAATTTTAAACTCTTCGCTCAAGCAACAACAAATCGTTTTACAAAAGGATTATTAAATACATCAAAGAATTAAAGCTAACATTCCCAGAGCAAAATTTGCTTTGGAACTCAAAATAATTCCGAAGTTTCATAAAATATTGAAACAGATTTTCATACAAAATTCATCAAAAAAAAGCAATTTAAGCACACTTTGAACACACACAAATACTAATAGAAATAAACAATTTTCTTTTGATTGCAGGTTTCTTAATCCCAAACTATAACCATGTCCGATGATGAAGAGTACACGTAAGTACAAATGGAATAAAACCACAAATGCAAACATATAAGGGGAATGGGGGAAAAAAAGTTTAAGAAGAGATTAAAAGAAAAAAATAAATTGAAAAACCAATAAATGTAAAATAGCCGCCACAATTTAATCCTTTGAATTAAAACGACAAATAAACAATTAAAAACTACTTATGATTTAAAGAAGCGAAAGGAAAAAAAAAACAAAAAAAGAAAATTAAAAAAAAAAATAAAACAACTTGCACAATGCAACAGACAAAATTGAGCAAAAACAATATTAAATACGCGCCATAGGCACTCTAACACATACCACCAAATAATAATAATAATTTTAAATCGATTCTGTTTCAATTATTTTAAATATAAATATGCATTGAGTATTGTTTCAATATTTATAATGATAAATTAGCATATTATAGTTAGTTGGTCAGCAGTATTAAATGCCCATCAATGTGCCACGGGGCGTATACGCAACTTCCGTACACTTTCAATTGTCAGCGACTGTTTTGTATGAAGTTAGTTATGCAAAAATATTTCAATATTTTCATAAATTAAAAACAAAAAAAAAAACAATTAAATACAAATATGCTCTGCAGTATTTCTGCAATGCGAGTTTCAATTATTTTGTGTGGTATTTTATAGAAAAAAAATAAATAAAATTTATGAATTGCTGTGTGCAAGTTTCATTGGTAATATTTATTTAGGAAAAAGTTATATTTTTTGTTTGTTTAAAGCAACAATGTTATGTGGCGTGGCAGCTATATTTTAGTGAGTTATGTGGAAATTAATTTAAATGCAGTTTTTCTTCGTTAGGAGCGAAAAGAAAAAAATTTAACTTAGGCTATGTTCACAACTGAGTTATAAACTGAGTTGTTTTGACTTATAAAAGCTGCACGTAATTTTTTATAAAACCGCTTAATTTGGAGAATTATTATTGTAGTACTTACTAGCTGCTCTATAAAATGCCACAAATAAACTCAGAGCAATTTTAAGGAGTTTTTTATCTGCAATGTGAACATAGTTTTAGTTTAGAGTTTATCATGCTCAATTACTCTTACTTTTTAGATCTCCAACAACTAGAAAGTTGAAAAAGTTGCATTACTTTAAATAAAAAGTTTCACTAGCTTCAACCCATCTATGTATTTTATGCATCAAAATAAAGGTTAGGTTAATCAAAATATATGTAAAATATTTAAAAATACTTTTTTTTTTTTTTAAATTTGGTATAAAAATATTTTAACAAATTTGTTTCATAAACATATTTTTCCAATTATTTGTTTTTCTTCACATGTACGACTGTGTTTTGCACCACTGTAATAAACCACAACATCAACAACAACAACAACAAAATACACTATAAATGTATTATGCACACGTATACACGAACGTTACTCCATTGTTCGTTCGTTGGTTCGTTTCTTACCATTCCTACGATCGTTTGTGTTCGTTGCGCCTGCCTGATCGTACGCACGTTCTCCCTACATTGAAATGTTTATATGTTACGCAAAAAATAAAAAATAAAACATAAAACAAAAACAAAAAAAATATTTAAATATTTGAACCATATACATAATCATATGTATGTATGTATTCGCATGTGTACGTCGAACGTGTTCTATGTCAACAATAAATAGTTCCGAAGAGGAGGAGGAGGTTGTCGAGGAGACCAGAGAGTAAGTAATGCAAACACCAAACCAAAAAAAAAATCAAAAACTTGAATAAATTCATACACATACATACACATGCACATATACACATCAATGTTTATATACACATACACACACTCACACATAAACGCTCTTGTACACATTTGATTGATTGATATTACAAAGGAAACACTATGACAAGTTTAAATAATTACATACATACATACAT
Organism: Sphenella marginata; assembly: GCA_951509765.1. Lineage (NCBI taxonomy): Eukaryota > Metazoa > Arthropoda > Insecta > Diptera > Tephritidae > Sphenella > Sphenella marginata. The sequence goes on along the minus strand of OX608081.1, from coordinate 32,915,694 downwards.
GTCACTCATCTTATCATGCTCAATTACTCTTACTTAAGCTAATATTTAATATTTATTCTAATTAACAATTTTGTGCTATTTATATTCATATTTTTATGTAAACAAAGTAAATTTCTGTAAATTTTTCGAAATTTTGTAAAAAAAAACAATACGTAACTAGAGACTATTAAATTTACTACCAAATAACCAAAAAGATTGCAATTAATTTGATGGAAAATCACTGCTCAGAAATTCCTGAGTTGATTTATCTTAATAAAACAGTAATATTGCTTAAAAATAGTCTTGTTTAAAAGACTTGACTAGATTTGAAAATAGTCGTAAAGATTAACACTTATTAAAAATTAATAGAAACTATTTTAATCGTGATTATTTGTAAATAAAATTAATTAATTATTCAAATAAATTTACTTCAATAATGTTTTTCACTATTATTCTGAAAGCCAAATCTAAATCAACTTTCAACTCTTATAAAAATCATATAAATAATTTTTTGAAATTTTTAAAATGATTGCACTTATTGGCTATTCTCAAAAGATTGCAATCTTTTATAACTTAGTTGAAAACCTTTTTAACTATATTTAACATAAGGAATCAGGCGTTATTAATATTTGAGGGGCCGATTATATTGGGTAGAAAAATTCTTTTACAAAAATATACTCCAATATTTTTTTAATTAGATACAATGCATTAAAAAATTAAAGTTTTGTTAAATTTAAATTTCGTGAAGATTCTTAGCAAAGAACTAACTGAAGCTTTAAACAAAACAAAACTCATTTTTTTACTTAAAAAAGAATAATTATTCAAAAAAATAATAAAATTTTTAAAAAACTTACCTGAAAAAAAATTGTATGAAATATTGGTTTACTCATCTAACAAAACCAATTTTTTTTTAAATTATTATAACAATTTCCAAAAAAGACTTTAAAATTTTTAAAACATTTAAAACACTATTTCAAACCAGAAAGGATAGAGAATTCAATATTCAAAATAAAAAAGTCAGGCAATAAAAAAAGTTGAAAAGTTTTTTCAAATCTTAAATTTTTTTGAAGTTTAAAAGTTAAAAAAAAAAAATTATTTTCAAATTAAAAAATTTTAAAAGTTCCAAAAACTTACTTAAAGTTTTAAACTACATAACACCTAAACTTTGTTTCCAAACAATTTTTTATTAAAATTTTCTTAAAAAATTATAAAATATTAAAAAACGTTTCCGAAAAAGCTTTAGAATATATATTTTTTTTAAACCGAACTTTTAAAAATTACTCCATTCGTGACTTATCAATTTCATTCAATTAGATATTCATGATTATATTTGCTATTTAAAACAGACAATCACTTTGTGAACCTTTTCTGCTTTTAATTTTTCAAAAAATGTCAAAAATTATTTTTCAGAAAAATATTAAAATTTTTATTTTTTTTTTTTCAAAAACCTTATTAGCTCTATAAAGTATGTTAGTTTTGCAAACAAATATTAGTAGCTTGTTTTGTAAACAATTTTTTATTGCATTGAATTTTTCAAAACATTTCTATCAGTAAAATATTATCTATATTTTTCACCAAAAGTTAGCAAAAAACCTAACAAATATTCATAAAATATATTAGTTTTCAAAAAAAAAATGTAACACATTGCGGTTTTGTAGAAGCTTATAAACCAAACTTCTATCAAACTTAGGGAATATTTTTTAATTTTTTTTTTTATAGAAATGCTCAAAAATAGGAAACAAAAATACTCACACTAAAAAGCCTTAAAGCAATTGGCAATGCTGCGCTGTTGCAAAAATAATAACTCTAAAGTTACCAAAAAGCAATAAAAAAATACTAAAAAAAAATTCAAAATTTTTTCAAGTTACTTAACTTCGAGCCACAAACAATTCGAACAAGTTGAGGCCAAACTAAATTTACTAAAATATACGGTTACAAAACTCACGGTAACTGAATATAATAACAACTACTTTCGATTTAGAAAATGGTAAAAATTAAAAAAATTTAACATTACTATATCCTCGTTTCAAAATTTATTTGAATTTCAAAAATCTATTGACTCCACTTCTAAATATTGCAATTTGTCACACTTTCTTCCTGGTATATTTGTTCTTATTAAGTCTCTCTCTCTCTCTCTCACTTACGCTGTCCGTATTCATAAATGTAATCCATATGCTATAACTACTACCAACAACTACAACCAGCTAAATTTGTTTCTAAATGTGTATCTATAATAAATCAAAGAAACTAAACTTTTGACAAAATTTTGCCATTTTTTCCGTAACTCGCCAATGCTCTGTTCATACAAACAAACATTCATAAATTCAAATGAATCGATATTGTATGTGTATGTTGTTGTTACTATTACGCTGGATGTTGAGTTTCAACAAAATATTTTTCTTTCTTTTCTATTTCTAATTACAGGAAGTAAGTAAATGAGAGAATAAGTAATTGTTTTCAAATGAAAACTACAAAAGAAAAAAAAATGAAAAAAATACAAAAACAACGCAAGCCAAAACGCTAAGGAAACATACAAATAAACACAAACACACACGATTACAATATGTATATTTAGGTTCCTCTAGAGTGTTGGAAAGTGTATATACATATGTAAATTAAAATAAATATTTTATCGTAATTTTTATTGTCACAAAAATATATTGAAAAATAAGCATAATTTTAGGCGCAATATTTAGTTTTTAAGTAGGACTTGGAATAGGGACGGTATCATTTTTTTTATAAAGGTGCGTGCACTAGGGTGGATCGAATGGAAAATGTATGCTTCTTTAAGGTTCTGTGGGTTATAAAAAATAAAAAATTTATTTAAAACAAACAAAATATTTGGTTCAAAAAAAGTGCCTAGTTCTCAAGAATTCACCAGTTTAAAAAAAACTCACTGATTGCGAAGAAATACTACTTTAAAAATATTATGTTTTCCAAAAACATAAATATTTCGAGAGATTGATTGAGTATTGACTGATTCCAATAAAGTTACCGGTTGAAAAAGCAAAAAATAAAAAAAAGCGAAAGAAATTTTTTTTTCAAAAGTAAATTTTTTTTTAAAAACTTCAAATAGACACAGCAATTTGCGAAACGTGCCCAAACTATGGATAAATTGGTTTGGAGAAAGAATTAAAAAAAAAATTTGTCAGTTTTACAAAAGTAAGTTTTTTTTTTATAAATTCAATTATGTAAATGCACTTTAATTAAAAAAATATGTTCAAGAAAGGTAACTAGTTAAAACAATTTTTTTCGTAAAATTAAATTTGTTCAAAAATTTTTATTATATTCAAAAAAAAAGCAACGACGTAATTTTGTGGAAAATGTCCCTAAAAACTAACAAGAAATCTTTTCTTATAAAAAATTTTTAGATAAATATTTAATTACAAAATTTAAAGAATTTTGAAAAATTTTTTTTTTTTAAATGATTAACAAAATATGCTCAAGCCATTGTAACTAGTTAAAACAATTTTTTCGTGAAATTAAATTTGTTAAAAAAAAATTTTTTTTCAAAATTTTATTATATTTAAAAAAAAAACATATATTTTGTGGAAAACGTTCCTGTAAACTTACTTTCAATCTTTTTTATAATAATTTTTAATAATAATTTAAAGACTTTTAAAAATTCTGACAACTTTGAATATTCAAGTTAATCAAAAATATTCAATTAAGTCAATTCCACTACAGAAAATTTACTTTTTCTTTTTTTTTTCTAAAAAAAAAATTGTTTTCTTTTCTACAAAAGTTATCTAAAATTTTCAACTCAATTCATTACAAAATATATATTTTTTTTTTGAAACTACGAAGCTTAGCAACAATTTTTATTCGCTCCACCCTAATTTCAACATTTTTTTTTTATAAATAAATTTTCTATTGAGCGCAGTTAGTTGAATGTAAATAGTGAGCAGCACTGTTTTGAAAATATTTATATTTATTTATGTACAAGAATGCATGTTAGCGTTTGTCTATTTCAATATACATGAATGTTTTTATGGTATAGAAATTTGTATGAGATTTTTGAAAGCATCCACGCAAAAAATCTACAAACAAAAAAATTTTAAAAATGTACAAATAAAATTTTTTTAGCAACAAAAATAGAATAGAATTTTTCTATGAAACTATTTTTGAAAAGAAAAAAACATTTTTATTTCTTTTTTGGCTCGTTTTGCACAGAATTGTTTTTTTTTTCGCCAAAAATAGATTTAGCTGTGAGTTAAGCGTTTGATTTCTGTTTATATACACACATACACATAGATGTCATACATTATGTATATACATATATAGAAGTTTATGCATATGTATATATACATACTTACATATATACCAATATGCTATTATGTATATATATCAAAAGAAACATACAAACCAATACATTTACATAACTATATACTAGACATATAAATTGTATATTTACCACGTATGTAACACAATTTTTTAAAGAATATATTTTTTTTTTCATTCTTTCTTTTCGCCAACGTTACATTTTTTTGTGTTGTTGCGTGTGTGTACTATTTTTTGTAAATGACTACCGTCACCCACCAATGTAATATATTACAAAAAAAAAAAAAAAAAATCATACGTTTTTGCTACCACGTCAAAAAAAAAATATAAAACAAAAAAAAAATTTTAAATAAAAACACACCACAAAACAACCGACCAATCAACCAACCACACATCCTTCACTGTGGATATGCAAAAAAAACAAAAAAATTAATAAATTTTTGAAAAAAAAAAAAAATTCGTTCAATCATACACAATTCAAACCAACCACTCCATCCACAAAATATGTTTGCAAATGCCTTATGAAAACGTAGAAAGCCACCTCAAACACCAGCCGAGTAAGTGTTAGCGTATAAAGCAACAAATAAAAAAAATTGTTTTGTAATTATAGTTCATTATTTTTGCTCTAACTCTCTCAGCAAATAATAAATGGCTGCAAGTGAAGCATCCTAGCAAAAAGTTTTGTGTAAAGTTAGTAAGCGAAGTAGTCACGCTAAACAAAATTAAATTTAATTTAACGTGAAACGAAAATAAAAAAAATATTTTTTTTTAACTTTTTTTAGAATTTTTTTCAAATTAATTATTTCTTTCTTAAAATTCAATTTTAAATTAGCAAATGAAAAACAAACAAAATTAAAATTAAAAAAAAAATTTTTTTGTTTCGAAATTTTTTTTGTTTAAAGCTAAAAAGTGTTAAATAAAATGTTTTATAAGAATTAGATTAATTAAAACTAAAGTAAAGTGAACAAAATCGAATTATTCACTTTCTTCAAGAAAACTATTTGGCTTAACTCAATTAAAAAATTATTCGAAAGAAAAAATTTTATTTGAAGTTATTTTCTTTCAACTGCAAAAATAGCTTGCAAAACATTAAAAACGAAAATATTTATTTCAAAAAAAAAATAATTTTTCCTGGTTTTCTATTTTGGTATGCACACTTTTCAATTTCAAAAATTTCTCAAAAAAATAAAAAGATCTTTTATAAAATATGGAAATAAAAAATATTTAGTTTTTTCGATTCGTAATTTTTTTTTTCAATAAAATTTTTGGATTTAAAAATTTTCTCAGCAAAAACATTTTTTTTTATCATTTTAATAATTAAAATTTATTTTAGTTCCAAACCAACTTTTTTTTATCAATATAATATATCAAATTTTTTCAAACCATTTTTTTTGTTTTCTTCCATTTTTTGTTCATTTAAGAAAAGTATTTTGATTTTAAGTAAACAAAAATAAAAAAATATTATTTTCTAAAAAAAAAAATTCACTTGCAGTCAAGTATTCTTCTTCCCATAAAACCCTTGTTCTTTCACGTTTTTTGTAGTTTTGTTTAAAAAAAAGTAATTTTGTTTAGTTAGTTGATCTCTAACATGGTTTTGTACTCATCCAAACCTGAAAAAAAACATTAAATTAAAATATTAAAAAAAAAATTTGCCTTTCAAAAGTCTTCAATCATAACACTACTCTATCTTTTAAACATATCCACGCACTTTAGTTTATTGTTTCTTGGCATGCAATTTATTCTGTTCTGTCCCACTGTATATATATACCACATATACATACATAAAAAAGGGTTACCAAAAGCACATGGCATAGTTCGGTGATTTTAAAAGAGCAGCTCATAAAAAAAAAACAAAAAAAATAAAAACAATCGACCTTTTAATTTTTTTTTCTATTTTTTTACCGTAGAAAAGTTTTTAGTTTTTAATTATGTGTATGTTTTTTGTTGATCATGTTGTTACTGTTACTGTTTTTATTGACATAACATAATTTTTTCACAGCTGTGCTTCATTAATAAATATATGATAATATGAAATATATACATATAATAAAAAATTATGAAAAAAAAGATTTTCCAAATTTTCCAACCAGAAATAGTAATTAAGTAGCAGTATATGCAACAAAAAAAACATCTTTAATTTTGTCTGCTTATATATATGTACTACAACTATTTTCAAACTTTTTTCGAATTTACTCAATTCACACTCCAATCAGGAGAGCTATTTTTATGTATTGACCAAAATGACTCTGTGTGAGTTGTTGCTATTTTTCTCAATAATTTGTCAATTGAGTCACAGAATGGAATCTTCGCGTCAATTTGTATGAAATTTAGGCATTCCTTAATGTGGTACACTCGAGTTCTTTATTTGATGATTCATTTTTAACTACAATTGTAATGATTACTTGATTACTGATAACAAAATTTCAACAAAAATGTACGCAAATTAAATATTTTTATCCTTTTTCTCAACTCTACAAAGTAATCATAGTAATTAAAAATGTAATCATGGTAATTAAAAAAGTAATCATGGTAATTAAAAAAAGTAAAAGTAATTAAAAAAAGTAAAATTAATAAAACTATTTTAGTGTCAAAACCACGCTCAATATACCTAAAAATTTAAATCGATTCCAAGTAATTACTTTCCATTCTTTAATTAAAGATGTTCAATTACTTACTATATGTTCTTACAATTAGGCTATACCACCACACTACTCACTCATTACTTACACAAACTTTTAGTATTTTTACACTAGATTATTAATTTGATCGAAATAGTACTTACTACTTTTTTATTAATCGAGTTTTAATCAAAAAAAAAAAAAACCTTAATACGAACTATTAATTTTCTTGAGACTCTTAAATGTGGGCTAGTAAAACCGCTATTTTACCTTGCTCTCACCTATTTTTTACTATTAAAAAAAAATTACTAAGAATTAAAGTGAAAAACAAAAAAAATTGTTACTAATGTTTTACTATTTTCTCTTCTTTCCCAATCTCTACCACTCGCTCACTCCCACGCTCAAACACTATCTCATACGCGCACACATGTTAATTTCGCTTTTTGCCGCACAATAGAGGTGAGGGCGATCCAGAATTCATTAAACGTCAGGATCAAAAACGCTCCGATCTCGATGATCAGCTGAAAGAATACATCAGCGAATGGCGTAAACAACGCTCAAAGGAAGAGGATGAGCTGAAAAAGCTCAAAGAGAAACAGGCCAAGCGTAAGGTGACACGTGCCGAAGAAGAACAAAAGATGGCGCAACGCAAGAAGGAAGAGGAAGAGCGCCGCGTACGTGAGGTTGAGGAGAAGAAGCAGCGTGAAATTGAAGAGAAACGCCAACGTCTGGAGGAGGCCGAAAAGAAGCGTCAAGCTATGTTGCAGGCCATGAAGGACAAGGACAAGAAGGGACCCAATTTCACTATTGCCAAGAAGGATGCAGGCGTGGTAATCATTTCATTTTATTTTATTGCCAATGAACTTATGTGTGCATTCTGTCTTCTTCTTTTTGTTTTGTGTTTCTCCCACCCGTTTAACTGTTATTCCACTCACCTCATTAATATCCGCATCACAATCAATTGCTTAAAATATGAAATTGACAATACCCTTACTAAAATTAAAAAAAAAAAAAATTAATTTCAAACCGACTCACAAAAATTAAAAAACGAAAAAATTAAAAAAAAAAATATTTTCCAAAAAAAATTACAAATTCAAATTCCAAAACCCACTGCTTTAATAACCTCTACCCATTTCAATATTTATTTACCCAAATAACTTCCCTCAACTTTACAATAATTTTGTTTGTATTTCGTTTCTTAAACTTTTTTTTAAATATTTTTTTTTTCATACAATTCCGAACATGAAAAACATGAAACTTCAAAACCATTTCGGTATGTCTCTTTCTATATTTCACAACTTGATAACGTTTCATATGCATCACACATACTTCTACCACTACTATTATATGTGGTTCATCATGTCATACTTTGAACTATGCACAACAACAAAACAATTGCGTCACATAGTTGGGACTCTCATCAGCCGCTATGGAGCGTAACAAGACTAAGGAACAGTTGGAGGAAGAGAAGAAAATCTCATTGTCGTTCCGCATCAAGCCTTTGGCCGTCGAAGGTTTCAACGAGTCGAAATTGCGCGAAAAGGCACAAGAATTGTGGGAACTCATCGTCAAATTGGAAACTGAGAAGTATGACTTGGAAGAAAGGCAAAAACGTCAGGACTACGATGTGAGTATTTAATTGGATGCCTAATTAAGAATTGTACTCACAAATAATTATCATTTATTTTTGTTGTTATATAGTTGAAAGAGTTGAAGGAAAGACAGAAACAACAGCTCAGGCACAAAGCTTTGAAGAAGGGTCTCGACCCAGAGGCTTTGACTGGCAAATACCCGCCCAAAATTCAAGTCGCCTCCAAATATGAACGACGTGTCGATACCCGCTCATACGATGATAAGAAGAAACTCTTCGAAGGTGTAAGTATTTTAGTTTATTAAATTAGAATTGAAAACCGTGGTATATCATTTTTTTTATATAATTTCCGGGAAACTTGGATCGTTTTCACATCCAATTTTTTTTTTAAGTATAACAGTCTTAATACTATTTTTCTACCATTTTTTTTTTTTGCTACGAAGGGCTACGACACGCTCTACAAGGAAACCGCCGAAAAACGCTGGCAAGAGAGGTCCGAAAGATTTACATCGCGAACCAGATGTAAGATCACAAAATGTTTCGAAGTTGAGACCCCATGCCAAATGTTTTGTGTGCATTCTTTTCCAAATTATTCCCAATGGTTTCGGGTCTCTTTCTTCAATGATGGCCTGTCGTTTTGTCATTGTTTTAAATTTTATTAACATATCAAAATGTTTGTGATTGTCAAGAAAAAAATATGGTTCCAGTTTGAGAGATTTGCGTTTAACAGAGTTCTCTCTTTACCAAATGTGTATGCTTTAACAAAACTCTCTGTGAAAGTACTAAACTTCTGTAACTCAGTCATCGCATGGAGAACTATTTATCATTTAAATATTTGTATAAGAAGAGAGCAGATTTTTTTGTTCAATTTTGAGGTTATGTTACATACACCATAACCAAAAAAGTAAAAAATTTGCACGCCCAAGATGCTGACAGAAATAGTTCCACTAAATTTTTTTTTTAATCAAAACTCGCACACATACAACAACAAAACAACAAATACAAGTATCACTCAACAATTTTTAAGGAGTACAAATCCCACATTAGGACAATTGACGAGATCCCATTCGTGAGAACCACTTTCCTATGACTCATGAATCGCATTCTCTCTCAGAAATTGTTTAAAGGTCCTCTCTGCTCTCTATCGTATTTTAAGTATTAAATAAAATCTTCATAAAAACTAGAATTCATAACTAAAAATACTTGCTCACATTGATATCATTGTCTCATTATCTCTCTCTCTCTCTCACTCTATTTCATTTGAACTACGATTTTTATGTATGCATTGTTTACGTGTTACGTTATCGTCTGCATTCGAATGTAAATCACATACACAAACAACAACAACCACAAAATATCAAACAACACACGCATGCGGCCAATAGGGCTGGCTAGAGATCGGCAAAGAGGTGAATGAGAAGATCTGGAATGAGAAGAAGGAACAATACAGTGGCCGCCAAAAATGTACGTATTAACAAAAAAAAAAAACAAGAAGGAATTATACAAAAAAGAGAGAACGATAAAAATTACAATAAATAGGCAAAATAAAGAAAAATACAATATTTTTGTTAAGTACACTGCGAAAAAAAAATTTAAGAAAAAAATTTAAGAATATTATTAAAATTCAAATAAATAGACGGAACAAACACAGAAAAACGAAAATATTTGAATAAAAAAAAGTAACTGCAAATTAAAAAAAAAAAATTTTAAAGTAGGAAAAAAAAAACAAAAACAAAAAACATCTTAAATTTTACACTGAAAAAATAACACTGAAAAAGTACTCAAAACAATTTTATGTTTAATTTCTTGTCTAAAAAATATTACTAAACAAAATTTTTCTGAGTGTAAAGCATAGTTTTTGAACGCCCTTTTGTGAACTAAACGCATTTTTTATATTTACAAACAATCTCAAAACTTTAAATGATTAATTAATAAATTTCATTTTTCACTCCTTTAGCCAAACTGCCAAAATGGTTCGGCGAACGACCAGGCAAGAAGGCTGGCGAACCCGAAACACCCGAAGGCGAAGAAGATGCCAAGGCCGATGAAGATGTCGTCGAAGATGAAGAGGAAGTCGAAGAGGAGGTTGTCGAAGAAGAGGATGAGGAGGCCGAGGAAGAGGAAGAAGAGGAGGAGGAAGAAGAAGAGGAGGAAGAAGAAGAAGAGGAAGAAGAAGAAGAGGAAGAGGAGGAAGAAGAAGAATAAATTAATTTAACTACATTTAATAAAATTGAAAAACCAAAAAAAGCAAATAGTTATTATTAGTTTATTCGAACACCAAACCACAACAACAAAAAAGCAAACAAAAAAATACAAAAAAAAAGCCATAAAGCGAAAATCAGAATAAAGCAGGAGTAGCAGTTTAAAATATAAAAATAAAAAAACAACACTTTATAATTAAACAAACAAAAAATAAAATAAAAACTGCGCAAATTTGTCAAAGTTCCTCTCTCACTCGAACACACTCAAAAACTTACGCTGACAAACTTACTCACTCACTCACTCACTAAACTGATTTTCTACTCACTCACACCATACAACAGTGACAAACAAAACGAATGCGAACAAGATGCTCGCTCTCTCTAACTTTTTTGTAGATAAACAAGCAAGAAAACACAAACAAAAACAAAAGGAAAAAAATATCACAAAATTAAAAACGATAAAATAGTAAAACGAAAAGCAATTTGTTTAAATTTGTTTGTAATAAAAAATCTAAAAAAAAAGAATTCAGTTGAAAATCAAAAATCAGACTTCATGCGTTATCGCTTACCATACATATATATCTAATAATATATATATACAAATACATTTTTATTTAAATATTGTATATAACGTTCAAGTAGCTGTTTGCGTTGTATATGAAAACAACAATACAGTTACAATTGTCACATGAATATATATACAAAACATATATACATAACTCTCTCTTGATATTCCTTTTTCATTTAAGATAATTTTTATTTTTTCTTATTAAAACAAAACCAAAAAAAAAAAAAATAAAAACAAACAAGAGAACAAGTAATTAATTATTTATCTACGAAAGTAGCAAAAATAAAAGATGAAAAATGAAGCAGACAATTTTCGCCGCCACAGAGAATCGCTGCCGTTTATTACGTCGTAAACGGTGCACAGTGGGATGTTGTGGATAAAAAATGTTCTAAAAAGTGCGCGCTAGTTCCACTAATGAACTGGTGCTTATCCACCTTACTCAGTGACTGCAATATGCAGTTGCCATTGTAGGAGTTGGAGTTAGTTTTAAACAAAACTTTAAGTTTCTTAGAAGCATATTTAAAAAAAAATTTTTTTAAAGTAATATTCGTACTATTTTAAATAATTTTCTCTTTGTAAAAGTATATAAAGTTCAGTAAGGCAAATTTAAATAATTATAGTTAATGTCTAACTCAATTAACTCTCTAGCCGTTCACCGTGGATTTCTATAGAAGCTTGATTCTCGGCTCGGTTTATTTTAAATATGAAATATATTCTTAAACACTAATTAAACAAAGTTGAACTTACTTTCTAATCCAACGATTTCTGCAGCTGTTTCTGCGGATTTTGAATATATGTAATAATAACTGTAAATGTATATAATAAACGTGTTCCCTCTGTTTTGTTCGGGCATAATTTAAAAATCGCTGAAACGATAACAATAACTAAAGTTTTTAAATATTGTAGGAAAATATGCAGATAGGATAGGATAGGATTCAACATAAATTGATGGAAAATAACGAATACTCAAACATCGTGAGTAATTCCAGATAGCTGGAGTGCCCACTTTGACCCCTCTACAACCCACCGCTCTCGAGTAATTCAAGTTTAAAAATTTTAAATTTTCAAATAGCCATAACTTCTACAATCTTGCTCGGATTGCCATAATTCATAAATTTTTGACCTCTTATTGTGGTTGCAAACTGTCCTTGTTCTTGTCCTTCAACTGTTCAGATCAAAATGTCCCACCGTACATACATAGCTCAAGCTATCTCTGCAATTACCCACTTATTGTCCTATTTAAACATTCAATAGACAAATTACGCGCGATAATCAACAAAAATTTGTAATTCGTTTAAAATGAATTTTTTTTTATTTTTATTTTTTACCTTTTTGGCTGCAATTTCTTCTTTTTAGATTTACCTTGGGCGTTTTAGAGTCCATTGAGCTGCATAATTGAACGGTCAAATTGAGTGTGGCATAATGATCAAACAGAAGCCCATCCACACAGAGCCCACGCAAAAAAATTTGTACAACCCACAAGAGGCACCCTTTTAAAGGTCCATTGAGATGCGTAAAATAAAGGTCAAATTACTTTTATCATTTGTGCCCAAAGTAAAAACATGGCAAGAAAAAATACCAAAAAAAAAAAAAAATGTATGCGAAATATTTTAGAAGATAAAAATCAAAGAGCGAATCAAGATCTTGTATCGAATCGCATCGTATTGCAGCATAAAGTACGAGTATTTGATAGGGTATCGATATATTTAAAAGAGGAAAGGAACCTAAAAACAATTTATCAAAAAATCATGTTTGTATGTTGGTAACAAAAATATATCGATACATATCTTTTAATCGATTCATCGAAATGTGCATCGATATGTTTCGATATATTGAAAGGATTAACTTGGTTTATAGATTTGCCTAGACCGTTTGTTAGATGCTGGAGTAAGATTTCCAAGAACTTTGATGCTTCGATATATTCACTGACTATTTATCGGTTGCACATGTTTCGATAGCTCAACTGCATATATTATATATATTTCAATTTCGCATGTTTTAGAATAATGCTAGTTTTTATTGTTGTAGCGTAACCACGCGCACCCGCAAACAAAGCTCCAACTCATTCTCAGTTACTTTCAAAAACCGCAACAACACGCAGCGTGACATCTTTAGGTTTTATAGCTGTCATAGTAAGGGTGTGAGTGTAATACATATGCGTATACAAAGTCCCCTCTAGGAAATTGAACAAATACAAAAATTTTAAAGTTAATTTATTTATAATGTAACAAAAAATTTGTTAAAAAGTTTAATTTTTTATCATAAAATACAGTTCTCTCAAGGTAAATAACTTTTACAATTGTTTAAACTTTTATGCAAATTCAAAGTTTCATGTTTTGCAAAGTTTATTTTTTCAATGTTTGGGAAACAACAAAAGTTTTAAAATACCTTTTTCTACTTTCAAAGAGCGTGCTTAAATGTATAAAAATTTAATTTTTTTTGGAAAAATAAATAACGTATAACAATTTGAATACTACTAAAAAAGAAGTTTTATTAAAAAATCTGGCGTAAATCTCAATAAAAATTATGGAAAAATTTATTTTAAAATTTTTGATAACAAAATCCATCCTAAATTTTGTACCCAAATTTTATTATACCTCTTATATGTAGGCATATCTTTAGTTATCCTGATAATTTTTAAAGTTTGTTCATTGTTTTTTCAAATACATGAACTTTTGTATTCTTTCCAAATTTTTTTTTTTAATTTTGAAGTGAAGTTAAATTGATTAAACACCAAAATGCTTCATTTTGGTTACTGAATATTTTTTTCTCACCGTTTTTTTTACGTTCCACTAACACAAAAAAAATTTTTTTAAATTTGCGTTTAACCAATTGAGCTCGACTACAAAGTAAAAAAATAAGAGAAAATTGTTTTGAAATAATTCAAAAAAAAAATTCAAATAGTTGAAAAAAACGAAAACCATTCTTGTTTAAATTTCAAAATATTCTTGGACATATCAAATTTAAATTTGTCAATTTTCAAAAAAATCTAAAATTGTCTAACATTAGGAATTTGAAAATAATTTTTTCAAATTTATTTTATTTATTTTTTTTAGTTTACGAGATTTCCTAAAATGACCTCTGCAAAACAAGTAAAAAGTGAACTTTTAATTTTTCATAAATTAAAAAAAATTTAATTTTGTTTCTTTGGCAGTGCTTCATTTTATAACAAAAGAAAGGCAGATTTCTCTAATTCTATAAAATTGTCTAAAATTAGGAATTTTAAAGTTATTTTTTCAAACTTATTTTTTTTCAGTTTCCGAAATATTCAAAAAATAAACTCAACAAAACAAGTAAAAAGTGAACTTTTTAAAGAATATTTTTCTAATGGTATAAGCCTTATATAAGGTATAAATATTTTTTGTTGGGGAACTTCATATTGCACTACTATAATTGTGAATAAACAGTTATTTTTTACGTTCTAAATATGTATGTACGTCTGCGGTGCGTCACGGTGCTGTGGCTTAGCTGCTGCTCTTATTTCTCACAATGTGTATGAACTCAAGGTGATGAATCACGTCAGGTTGGCTCACGTATCCGCATCGTCAGCCACGTCATTTTAAACTTTAATATACTTGACACCTGCACACTTGTCTGTGTAAAACAAAAACAACGAGTGTTAAAGTCAAAGTTGAAATTGAATTATGAACAAATGAGTTTGTTTCTATTTGTGGGAAAAGTTATGTTCTACATCCGTACCAACATACATACATACATACATAAATACATTAAAGCAAACAGACAATGATGAATATTTGTGTGATGTATTATAATAAAAATAATGACTAGCTTTAGAGCTTGAAATAAAGTGCAGATAGCTGTTTATTTTTATAATTAATTCAGCGATGGATGGACCTTTGGTCGAAGCTTTTAGAATGCAGTCGTTGTGTATAGATCTATTGAGAGTTCTTGGTTGTGGGAAGAAAGCCTCGACTTTTAAAAAGCAAGGAAGATGAAAGATACTACGCTATCCTATGGCCCCCGCCTTTAAATTCTGCCAGCTTTGAATTTTAGCAATCACTATTTTCATTTATAATTTGTAGAAATATAAATAATTTTATTTTACAGCAAATCGAAACAACCATACAAATATTCAAAAACTCAAAATCCATGACTTCTCGTACTCATGAGTGACCACTTAAGTTTTATAAAACTATCTTAAGACTCCCAACTGCATAATTCTTAAACACATTCTTATGCGAACATCAAATAGAATTTTTACTATCCATAAAAGTTATTCGACATAAAATCAACTTAATGTATATACAAACATATGTACATACATACATACATATGTGATGTATACATTATTCCCTCTATGCTATGTTGACCTACAAACAAACAAAACAAGCTCAAGAATGCTGCTTTTAATACCGCAGTTCATTCCATATATAGATACTTTGATCGTATGAACTACTAAAACAACGTCATTAATCTTTAAAATGTGATTCTAAGAGTAAAACTATCATAAATATTCATCCCAGATGTGTTGTTGTCTCTATCAAGCTGAAAAGTCATAGCTCGTGTGTGTGTATGGCAGCAAGTATTTATGTAATGTGCGCCAAGCTTTGTTAAACAAAAACAAAAGAAGAGACATTTATTCAATGAAATTAGAAATGGTCGCTTTTGGTGCTATTACCACGGCTTTTAGAGCTTTTCAAGATGCTTAAGTATTCATGAAGCTGACATGGCAAGCTTCATACAAGCACAAAATAAAAACAAAAAATCAAAAAATTAAAAAGAAAAAAAAGAAAAAAAGGAAAAACGACTTTGACAAATGAAACACGATTACTTTTGGTATGAAATTTAGTTGAATTTAAATAGTCACGTAGCTGTGTTATGTAATAAATGTTTGGGGCATTAGTTAGGTTATTCAATTTCTAAGCACGTAGTTTGATTTTATCTTATCGCATATGAAAGCTAAGAGCAAGTTAGTTAGAGTGTATTTGAAGAATATCGACAAACTAGGGGGAGCTTAAATGGAATTGATGGCAATCGAATGTAACAAAGTGTTTTGTTGCGTATACGCCATGGAGTACTATGCGCTCTTAATTAATATAGGGATGGCAACCTTTTGGATTTATACAATTCAAGACAGGGACAGATAGACAGACGGACATTATTTTATTTTATTTCAATTCATTTTATTTTGTTTTATTTTATTTTATCTTATTTTATTTTATTTTATTTTATTTTATTTTATTTTATTTTATTTTATTTTATTTTATTTTACTTTATTTTATTTTATTTTATTTTATTTTATTTTATTTTATTTTATTTTATTTTATTTTATTTTATTTTATTTTATTTTATTTTATTTTATTTTATTTTATTTTACTTTATTTCATTTTATTTTATTTTATTTTATTTTATTTTATTTTATTTTATTTTATTTTATTCTATTTTATTTTATTTTTTTTTAATTTTTTTTATTTTATTTGATTTTATTTAGTTTCGTTTTATTTTATTTGATTTTATTTTGCTTTATTTTATTTTATTTTATTTTATTTTATTTTATTTTATTTTGTTTTATTTTATTTTATTTAATCGTATTTTGTTTCATTTTATTTTATTTTATTTAATTTAATTTAATTTAATTTAATTTAATTTAATTTTATTTTATTTTATTTTATTTTATTTTATTTTGTTTTATTTTATTTTATTTTATTTTATTTTATTTTAGTTTATTTTATTTTATTTTATTTTATTTTATTTTATCTTATTTTATTTAATCTTATTTTGTTTATTTTTCTTTTACTTTATTTTACTTTTATTTTATTTGACCTTATTTTATTTTACTTTTATTTTATTTTATTTTATTTTAGTTTATTTTATTTTACTTTATTTTATTTTATTTTATTTTATTTTATTTTATTTTATTTTATTTTATTTTATTTTATTTTATTTTATTTTATTTTATTTTATTTTATTTTATTTTATTTTATTTTATTTTATTTTATTTTATTTTGTTTTTTTTTCTTTTATTTTATTTGACCTTATTTTATTTTACTTTTATTTTATTTTATTTTATTTTATTTTATTTTATTTAATTTTATTTTATTTTACTTCATTCAGTTTAATTTAATTTAATTTTATTTAATTTAATTTAATTTAATTTAATTTAATTTAATTTAATTTAATTTAATTTAATTTAATTTAATTTAATTTTATTTAATTTAATTTAATTTAATTTAATTTAATTTAATTTAATTTAATTTAATTTAATTTAATATAATATAATATAATATAATATAATTTAATTTAATTTAATTTAATTTAATTTTATTTTATTTGATTTTATTAAATTTTTTTTGTTTTAATTATGTTGTAATATTCAACACTTTCGGCACTTTGGTAATCAATATTATCATCCCTAGTATGTTGATGCCTCAGCTCTTGCCTTCAAAATCAAATTGAGTTGGGTTCAATTGAGATTCGTATTTACAATTGGGGCAGGCGTTGTAATTTAGGTGAGGTTAAAAAGGTAAAACGGTAGCTAATCAAAATTATGGTGCTGCCAAATACAATAATTTATGTAGTGTTAAAGAGCAAAAGGTAAAGCTGGAAATGTTTGCTTAAAGTTGAAAGTAAAAAGAGAATGGATGGGGCAAAACAAATATTTAGTTAGGTAAGATTGTAAGCGCAAATACAGCTGTACGAGTTTTGATAGGGATACGTAGTTTTTGGTAGGTTATTATATTTATTTAAAGAGCTAAAGGGAGTGGAAAGCTTGCTGATTATGGCTTTCAATATTTGAAAAACGTTGTAGGGTACAATTTTTTTTTTTAATCCAGCTACTCTTACCATTTTTAAAAATGATTCCCAAGTGAGCTTGAGCCTCCCTGCACTTCTGTGGCCTCCGGAGCCCATCCGGGAAGAGCTTATATATGGACCGCAAAAAATAAGGTGACTTTCTGACGGTCAACGTGATCCAATCGCATCGATGGCTTTCCAGTTAAGTCTGGCTGTTAAAAGAACTTCTATCAGACTGGTGAAACTTTGGTGACAATGTTCTCGCTCCATCATCGCTCTGACCACAGTCGAATAGCAGTCCAAATACTTAACAGTACTGAGTTATCGCCATAGATGTCTCTCCAGTCTCTGGATAAGTATAAGTATATGCGCCTGTACCTTTATTTTAAAAAGTGTCAAGTAATTTTCCACCATTGACTTTGCCGCCAAATCAACGAAGGAGGAATGAGTCTCCATGTGTCACTTTAAAACATTTTCATCTTCGTCCTTTTATGGCTTCCCAATTGCAACATTAACGAAGCTGATAAATTCTTTCTGTAGCGCAATCTTCCAACGCACGTTCCCTCCACTTTAATTACTCAACTTGAGTGGATTCAACTGTCTTTACGAATCCAATATACATTCAGATGAAAAGAAAAAGAACTTGGTGAGTTCATCAAAAAAGCGAACGTATTGGTTAAGAGAAGAAGGGAGGAAGGGAAGAAGAGGAGCTGCGTTTTATGTCAAAAACACAACAGTCGCCTGATGCAACAACTATTGAGAAGATTGAAAGTGAGCTGACGCTGGAGTTGTGAAAAAAGGAAAACGTGAAACTAAATGAAAATGAAAACTAAAACGATAACGAGTAAATGAAGCGTTGATGTGAAACGTTGCTTGTTCTTCTTCTTTTGGTGTTCAACCATGCCACTTTATGTCATGCCATTGTGTCGCCAAATGCGACGGTTCATTGTGAATGCAATGAAGTGAGCGGAATTGATGAGCTTCATTTTCATTCATTTAGCAGCTTGATGGTTTTATATACGAACTCACGCACGCACGCACATACAATTGGCATTGCTTGAATAGTCTGAAAAGCTGCATACCTGACAGTGGCGTGTCGAGGAAGAAAAGCTTTACGAAAAACCTATTTTTGGGTGGTGGAAAATAATTCATAAAAAGAAGTTTTGAAGCATATTTACCCGACTGAGCATAAAATAAGGGCTGAAATAAAATTTTGTTAAAAAAGGGCGGTGCCACGCCCATGGAGGGTGACTTTTGTACCGAAGTTCATTGACCTCAAATTCATCATTGTGGTAATGAGTTGAGTTCTGGTGAGTAGGTAGTCAAAATTATTAGGATAGACCCTTATTACAGTACTGGGGTGAAAAATACAAAGTTGGGGGTTTAGAACCCCTTTTAAAAAAATTAAGCTTTTGAAGAGTTCCCGTTACTGCGCCCATGCTACATACACATACATACATAATTTATACATACGTTCTAAGTACCTTCAAGTAGAGCTCTGAAGTTTCCTTTCAAGAAATAAACTCACATAACCATTAAGTATTTGTGTTGATGAAAAGGTGTAAATACTTCATGGAGGGAAAGAAGTAAAAATAATAAGAAATTATTGGCGATTCAATGTTAAATACAAAACTTGTGAATATAAGCGCATTCTTGCATGAAAGTTATTATGGAGCAATTTTCATTTAGTCATAATACGATAAGGGAGCTTTTATAATTGAAATAGTTTTCTTCATTTTGCGTAAATAAATGCAAAAATATACTTGTTAGTATAATGTTCTGAAACTTATTAAAATTAAGCACTAAGATAGAAGTGTTTAGGTTATAATGAGCGAGCTTTAAGCTGACAAAAGTTGGGGCACTTAAGCTCGTTGCTCTTTTATGCTTCATTAGAATAAGCTTTAATTAGATTCGGGATTTTACAATTTAATTTAAATTAATTTATTTTGTTGTAGCCCCTGAGGACGATCTCCGGTGGAGGTTGATATTGGGAAAAACAAAAACAGCGTGCTTTGATTTAATTTAACTTCATTCAGTTTAATTTAATGTAATTTAACTTCATATATTTAATTTATTTTCATTTAATTTACTTTTATTCAACTTAATTTAATTTAATTTAATTTAATGTAATTTAATTTAATTTAATTTAATTTAATTTATTTTAATTTAATTTAATTTAATTTAATTTAATTTAATTTAATTTAATTTAATTTAATTTATGTAATTTAATTTAATTTAATTTAATTTAATTTAATTTAATTTAATTTAATTTAATTTAATTTAATTTAATTTAATTTAATTTAATTTAATTTAATTTAATTTAATTTAATTTAATTTAATTTAATTTAATTTAATTTAATTTAATTTAATTTAATTTAATTTAATTTAACTTAATTTAATTTAATTTAATTTAATTTAATTTAATTTAATTTAATTTAATTTAATTTAATTTTATTTAATTTAATTTGATTTACTTTAATTTAATTTAAGTCAACTAAATTTAATTTAATTTAATTTAATTCAACTTAATTTAATTTAATTTAATTCAACTTAATTTAATTTAATTCAACTGTATTTAATTTAATTTAATTAATTTAATTTAACTTAATTAAATTTTATTTAATTATTTTAATTTAATTTAAACTGCTTTTATTCAATTTAATTTGATTTAATTTAATTTAATTTACTTTAATTTAATTTAATTTAATTTAATTTAATTTAATTTAATTTAATTTAATTTAATTTAATTTAATTTAATTTAATTTAATTTAATTTAATTTAATTTAATTTAATTTAATTTAATTTAATTTAATTTAATTTAATTTAATTTAATTTAATTTAATTTAATTTAATTTAATTTAATTTAATTTAATTTAATTTAATTTAATTTAATTTAGTTTAATTTAATTTAATTTAATTTAATTTAATTCAATTTAATTTAATTTAATTTAATTTAATTTAATATAATTTTAGTTAGAGGTATTTGAAGAAATTCTACAAACTAGGGAGAGCTTAAATAGAATTGATGGCAATCGAATGTAACAAAGTGTTTTGTTGCGTATACGACATGGTGTACCATGCGCTCTTAGTAAATATAGGGATGGCAGTTTTTTTTTATTTACAGAGACAGATAGACAGACGAACATGGTTAATTTAATTTAATTTAATTTAATTTTACTTTATTTTATTTTATTTTATTTTATTTTATGTTATTTTATTTTATTTAATTTTATTTCATTTAATTTAATTTAATTTTATTTTTATTTTTTTTTATTTTAAGTTAAATTATTTAATTTAAAGATCAAAAACTGGGAAATCTTATTAATCCAAATTTAGAAGACTTGAAACATGGATCGTAGGGCAGACTTGCAACTCATACTCTTGAACTAGGATCATCTAGCAACTTAACTTTCAAAACATATTTCATCTTCATTTTAGAAAAATATGATGCTGTCTTTTGGTTCAAATTTATAAACTTTGCCTTATATAACATTTTATCATAATTTTTTTTCAATTCCAGTCCAGTCAACTTTACCATCAATGCGTTTTGCAATACAAAGTCCTTCGAAATTTATTTTTGGTATTTAATTTGTAAATTTGTGTCAAAGTTATTTTCTTCTTAGTCCAACGCAAGTTGCATCTAGATGCCATTAGTTGCCCACACAAGCAATTCGCTTGGCTATTCCTCGGTCTTGACTTTCGGCTTGCTTGGAACTTGTTTATTTTACTTGGGAAGCTACTCAACAATGCTCTTGCATTTACTAATAGAATGTAATATATAATTACTCGCATTTGCACTTACGCGTTTACAAGCCAACTTAAGCAGCTTAAGTAAGTAACCAACCACCCAACAACAAATAAACAAACAAACAAAATACAAAACGAGGAGCACAAATTCCTAGGAAAGATTCTTGAAGTTGAATGCTTGAAATTTTGCCACCAACTTTGGTATTTTTCTTCATTGAATTTTTCATGCTATAAAAAGTTTTATTTATTTTCACATTTCTAAATTCCAATGATGCCAATGGATGGAGTTGTTTGACAGAAGCTCGTTATGCATTGAATGGCGCTTGGGATGTGGCATAATGGACAAAGTAAGGTGTTAAGTTTCTTAATATTCATTCAATTCAATTAGGGCTAGAGCTAGAGTGCAAAAATGTTGTGGGTGAGTTGGTGTGACGATATTTTGGTTTGTTGTACTGGAAGTTAAGGAGCATTCCTTCGTCTCATATACCCAGTTGTGGATAATTTGTAAAGGTAAAACTACGTCCAAAAGCTTTTAAATGATCACCTCAAGATACAGTCTTTGGATGGATATGATTCTCCCTATTTCTGTGCTGAAGCCCCACTAGTCTACCTTAGGTTAAGGAGGCCGAAATTCATTGCACAGCTCTTCCGCCTTTAGACGTTTAGAAAGTTGAGCCAATTTCGGTTTCAACTCAACCTAGTTCCAGACGAATCCTAGCCAGAGCGTAACAATTTCCGAGCAAGTGGTCGATACTTTCTATTTCCTTTTCGTCTCTGCACCTTCGGCAGAAATCATTCCCACTTCTGCTTTTTATGTGTTTTTATGGAGAGCTTATTGTCTACCTGCAGATTTCTCAATCAGGGGTGGACTGAACATAACTTCCAAAGGTTCTCTTAAGAAAGTTTGAGCCTCACTCCATTTGGGAATGGTAGTCCAAATGCAGTTACCTTGTATCCTCTAGTGAAAAGATCGATTTCCGTGTGGGAGGGATCCAACTTAAAGACGATTTCTAGTAAGCAATACCCCAGGTGATTTAAAGCTGTATAGACTAAGTTGCCTAGATTCTGAAAATGTTAATCCTTCGCCGTAAGAGTGATGTGATCTTCATTTCTAATGACATAGAACCAGCGGAGAATCTAGTCCCATGCTGAGTAGAAAATCGAGTATGCCTTGCGAAGGGCTCTTATTGAAGACTCAAGCTTCCTATAATCGAGGAAATAATTTACCTAGCTACTTGGACTTTGTTCCTGACTTTGTGCGGATGCGAACTAGCTCGGCTACTTTTTTTTCACTTCCAACTAATCCCCGCGAATCATGCTTTATATGGAAGCTTTGCTTCTTGTTTCACTTCAAATGGCGAATTGGTGCATCGACACAACAACAATGACATCCACCAAAAGTGCAACACCACGACATGCCAAAAGCACTAGTACAGGTGGTGAAATGGTAAGCTGATCGTTGTTATCTGCATTGCTTCGTTGGCCTCAGGCGTGTCCATGCCACTCAATAAGTAGCTGGATGTCTGGCCAAAGAAACAAAAACCAAATGAAATTCAAATGAATTGAATTGGTGAATAAGCAACTAGAAAGTGGGCGGCGAAGAGAGGGGGAGACTGAAGTTTAGTTGAGTGGCAGAATTGATAAAACCGAATAAGAACACTGACACACTCATCTACACACACATACGCACCAGTAGAGCACTCAACAACACTGAACTGCACTGAACAGAATGCAATTATGGTAATGCAACTGAAAGCTCTCTTTGCATCTTTGCATATCAAATGTGCGCGCGAGTTGACATGCCAACGTCAACGCTATGTCGTCGTAGCAGCACCCACGCACCCACGCACACAGCGAATGCTTAGAGCCATCAATGCACAAGTCGTGCTCTCATCTTTATGCGCCCCACTGTAGTGCTACTTCAAGCTGTTGCATTACTTTTCATTTTTGTTTTTGCCTTTCGTTTTTTGCTTTTTTGTTGTTCGGTTTTTGTTGTTACTCTTGTGGCATTAGCCTTGCTGAAGACAGCCTTTTCAACTCAACGCAAGCCATCAAAACGCAATACACACCACTGAAGAAATTGAATGTCAGTGCGTGACTGTGACTTTGAGTACTTCAGCGTTCCCCGCGCGTGCGTGCGTGCATTGGGGGGAAGCTTATCAGTATGACTGGTTGTGTTCTATACGCCATTGCAAAGCAGTGCGACTTATGTCGTTAGGGTTTTTATAAATTTTTTATTTCACATTTTATGAAAGTTTAATCAATTTGTATACCCAGTTGTGGGAAGGAAAGAAGGTACTGTAAATACGAGTAGGTAATTGGAAAATTGTGACACTCGCACTTTCTTCGTTCGTTCACCTTTCACTTTTTCCTTGCTCCCACTACTTTTCCTAGTCCTCTCGCTCCACTCCAAGAAAGTTGCTGTGAAACAAAAAAGCATTAGCGCGCCATCTGTTGCTCTCTTTCTACCGATTTCGGTAGTGTAACCCTCCTCTACTTTTTGCAACTGCTTATATTATATATTGTTAGGTGTGAACTTTGACCTTCTTCCTTCTAGCTACATATTTTTCCATTTTCTGTTATGCTACTGTTTAAGTTTCTGAGACACGCTTACGAATGTGGCAGCATAAAGCATGAATAATGTCAGGGCGAAGTGCTCAAAACAAGCAAGAGAGAAAACACGAAAACAAGAAAATGAAAAAATTTAAATTCGTCTTTGTTCCAGCTTTCCTTACCAAAAATCATGTTTTCCACGAAAAAAAAAATTAAATAAAATCAATGCTTTCTGAATGCTGAAAAATTTGTGTGGCTTATGGCGTGGAGTAAATTTACATATTTTATTGAATATTGTTCAAAGTTGAAATTTTTATTTTATATCTTGAAAAATATAAACCCGAAATCGCGTGTTTATTTTGGTACTGAAAATACCGAAACTTGAATTTTAAGAACGAAAACGGAGCCGAAACCGAAATGATGTTGAAGAAAGAAATCGGAACGAAATTGAATTTTAAGAACGAAACCGGAACCAAGAACTGAAATTATTGCTGAAGAAAGAAACGGGAACGAACTTGAATTTTAAGAACAAAACCGGAACCAAGAATTGAAATTATTGCTGAAGAAAGAAACGGAAACGAACTTGAATTTTAAGAACGAAACCGGAACCAAGAATTGAAATTGTTGCGGAAGAAAGAAACGGGAACGAACTTGAATTTTAAGAACGAAGCCGGAACCAAGAATTGAAATTGTTGCTGAAAAAACAAACCGGAACGAAATTGAATTTTAAGAACGAAACCGGAACCAAGAATTGAAATTATTTCTGAAGAAAGAAACGGGAACGAACTTGAATTTTAAGAACGAAACAGGAACCGAAACCGATATGATGTTGAAGAAAGAAATCGGAACGAACTTGAATTTTAAAAACGAAACCGGAACCGAAACTCAAATAAATGTTGTAGAAGGAAACCGGAACCAAGAATTGAAATTATTGCTGAAGAAAGAAACGGGAACAAACTTGAATTTTAAGAACGAAACCGGAACCAAGAATTGAAATTATTGCTGAAGAAAGAAACGGGAACGAACTTGAATTTTAAGAACGAAACAGGAACCGAAACCGATGTGAATATTTTGGAACGAAAACGGAGCCGAAACCGAAATGATGTTGAAGAAAGAAATCGGAACGAACTTGAATTTTAAAAACGAAACTGGAACCGAAACTCAAATAAATGTTGTAGAAGGAAACCGGAACCAAAATCAATTTTGAAAAATGGAACCAGATTCGAAACCGAAACAATTGGTAAAGAATGAAGCTCTAACCGATTTAAAAAAAAAAACATGGATTGAAGGTTTAAAAAAGTGCCGTTTCATCATTCCTATTTTTAATTTATCGGGCACAAAACTTTTATGAAAAAAATCATTTTATTTTATTTTTAAAAAAATCTCCTTTTAAAACAAAAAAAAAATTGTAGAACTTCACTTTGCTATCTCAACGGCATGTAAAATCAAATCCCGAACATGTCGCGATTATAAAAGTCCAAAAAATTTGCATCTCTAGTATGTATGTATGTGTTTCGGCATGTTTGTGTGAGTGGCTCTTAGTACGTAGATGGTGATGAAAAGAATTTGAATGAAATACTTTTGCATAACATTAAAAAAGCAAAGAAATGGTTGCATGAAAGTGTCCTTTAAATTGTGAATGTCCTTCGGGGTAATTTTTGAATGACAGCATTTGATTTTTCCATTGAATTTGTAATGCCCATTTTGCATGAAGTTTGCTTGATTTCGTGAAGATTGTCAAACCGATAAATTGTACATAATCAGAGATATTGTGAAATGGGTCAAAAAGGATTAACAGGATTTGGGTCTGAACTCAGCGAAGGAATTTTTGAAAATTGCTTGGATTTTTTTAAATTTTAGCTTATCCAGACGTAGCGATCGCTGACACCAATTTGAAACACCAAGAAAGAACAATTCATACTTTAAGTATCTTTTTGCAAAAATCAGCTTCCGGCGCGAATGAGCTTACATTCAAGATGAGTAAGAAATCTGATCTACTTAAGACCAAAGTTGGAATTTTTTTTTTTTTTTAATTTTTAAATATTGAATTAAGTTTTAAAAATAAAATAAATCAACACAATTTTGCAGAATTAGTACCATAGAGTAAACAAAAATTAGCTTCCTCTTTATCTGTATGCGTAAATGCATACAAAATTATAAAAGGGCAAAGTAAATTTAGTATTCATTCAAGCATAAATGCACTACACAGCAAGCCCCATTGTGCCAAGAACATAAATGCACACAACAAATTTCAACAAACCCCTCAAGAATCCATTTAATAAACTCATAAATATGAGAGGCAGCAATGCAGCTTTATATGTCATACATAAGGAATTCATAGAGAAGCAAATACATACATTAGACTGTACCAGAAATTTTTTTTTTTGGCTGAATAAAATTGATATTATTTTTCGAAATGATTGAAAAAAAATATTATTAGATTTTCAGATAAAGGAAAACGTACATTACACTGTGCCAGAAAAATAATGATTTTTTTGGTGAATAAAATTGATATTTTTTTCGGAATATTTGAAAAAAATTATTATACTTGCAGATAATGGCGTTCATAGGAAAACAAATATGTACGTACATTGGACTGGGCCAAAAAAAAAATTTGTAAATAAAATTGAAATTATTTTTCAAAATGCTAAATGATATACCTTTAAAGAAAAGAAGTAAGCAATTCCTAGAGTAGCAATTACGTGCATTAGCATGTGCACAAAAAATAATAATTTTTTTTTGGTAAATAAAATTCATATTATTTTTCAAAATGATTGAAGAAAATATTATTAGATTTTCAAATAAAGGCACTCATAGGAAAACAAATGCGTACATTAGACTGGGCCAAAAAAAAAAAATCTTTTGTAAATAAAATTTAAATTATTTTTCGCAAAGGTGAATGCATTGCCTTAAAAGAAAACCAGTAAGCAATTCATCGGGAAACAAATATACACATTAGACTGGGCCCAAATTTGTTTTTTTTTGTAAATAAAACTGATCACGTTTTTCAGAATGGTGAAAAAAAATATTATTAGAACTTCAAAGAAACGCGTTTCAGCTTGCCTGGAAGAGATTAAGAAGTTGTAAGGAAATTTAAAAATTTTGAAAAAAAAACTTCAGTTTGTTATTTTACTCACAAGTTCTAAGGTGCTTATGAATAATAAAGGGCTATTCATTTGAAGAGGAGAATGATAGACCTTAAAATAAAATAAATGAGAAATTTATAGGGAAACAAAATACATACATTAGACTGAGAAATTTTTTTATATGTTTTTTTGAAATATCTACATACATACTTATAATAATATTTTATGTTTTATTCACAAATTTCTAAGTGCTTAAGAATAAAAAACGTATATTAATTACAACTATATGCAGTTTTCCTAGTAAACCGTTCAGGAAAATAGTTGCGATTTGAAGGGGAAAAATTGCCGCTTTCGATGACGAACATTTCGAATAAGTTAGAAAATGAGGTAGTTCAACAGCTCCTTTATTGACTAGATCAAATTAATAGAATTCAAAAAAAAATTGTACTTGTTTTTGATACACCCTAATGTACGCACGTACACATACATACTTATATAAATTTCTACATATGTATGCCCTAAGACAAGTCTAAAGAAAATTATAAGAAAAGTCATTTGTCTTATTTTGCTTGTTCCGTTTTTGGTATTTGATGCACAGAAAAAAAAAGAAATTCAACAACAAATTCCATAAAATACAAAAAAATAAATCCAACAAAACACAATGAACTTCAAAGTGATCCAAAGAGGCGCTGTTGTGTGAGTGTATGTGCACATGCAAGTTGCTTTGTTGTTGGCCGCGCCGCGCAACGCATACAAACGCCACTTTACAGCGTTGTTGTGGGACTGTGCGGTCGAGAGTTGTTAAAACCGCGTACGCAAACCACTCGAGTCTAAAAGATGAAGTTTCTAGAGTGTTTTTGGCAGCAGCGACGGATGTGTGCGCGGTTTACAAACATTTTGTTTTTTGTTTTTGTTTTCTTGTTTTTCATATTACTTTTGATCCTATTATGCGTACTTTTGTTTTTGTTTTTGTATTTATTTTTATTTTTTTGTTTCAGAAAAGTCACTTTAGTAAAAGCCAAAAAGTAAATAAATTACTCATATGCGCGAGCACTTGTTAAGTGGAAATCAACAAATGTTGGTGCGGCTTAGCAATTGGCAGGGCAGCAAGCAGGGAGTTGAAGGGAGCGCGGTTTGAAGAGAACCAATTTTTATATTTTTATTGTTTTTGTGAGTGCTTGAAAGTGCGCCATTTTTGCGTATTTCATTTTTGAGCGTAGACAGCAACCCCCTAGCGTGTGCCTAACGAAAGATGACAAGTTCAAAGCTGACAAGGGGGAGCAAGTGTTCATAAATATTAAGTGCATATTTGTCTAGGAATCGAAATTTAGAGGTTGGTGAGTTTAGATTCAAAAATATTTGTTATAGTTGGTTTCCTTTTTTATTTCTTTTCATTCTGTGTGAAGTGCTAAAAGACTGAAACTCCTCAAGCGTAGCGAAGTGCTAGTCTCATGGCTCTGAAATATTCTTTTAATTTTTGGCACTTTTTTTTGTAAAAGTGTTTGCTTTTTTCTTCCATTGTGGAATTGTTGTTTGAGCAGTGGCCCCATTTTTATTTTTTCATGTTTGTTTTTGTGAATTGATGTTAGAGCGATGGCATCTGATGACATGTTTCGAAGTGTGTAGCTTCCCATCAAAACTCTTCTTGGGCAATGAGATATATACCAGTATCTGCATTCTTACACCAAGTTCATGACAAAGAAATACCAAAAAAAAGAATAGAAAAAAAAAATTACCAAAGCTCAACCCAATTTTTAAAAGTCTTGAGTACTTTATGAGATTGAAATATAAAGGGATACTCAGATATAATTTTAGATTAGATTTTCCGATTTACCTTAAATTCCAGCAACACTACCTTACCCAAATAAAAAACCCTTTCATGCCATCATATGACAACAATTTTGCTGATTTCATCGAAATAAAAAATTCCAAACGACTTGCAATAAAAAAAATGTGGCCCTCTAAATAAACGTACCCTTTCACATATTTGTGCTTAACTAACCCATATTTGCCTTTGTTGCCACCTAATTCGCCACACGTGCGCTCTTGTAAATATCTGCAACGAATTGACGGTTTGTCACTCATACGACCCGGCCACCCTTACACTGACACAACAAAATGTTGCTCATACGCCACGGTGCTTAGGAAATTTATTACGAATTTTTTGATAAATAAACCTCATCCAAAGTATTTATTAAGAAAAAAATGTCAAATCAGTGTGCAAAAAAGGGAAAACAAAATATTTTAAAGAATAATAACAAAACTAATAAGATTTGATAACATTTACACACACACCCACATACACATACATACTCGTGTTGATAAGGGATGACATGAGAGACAAAAAAATTTGTGTTGAATGAGGCGCAAAGTTTTTTTCGTCTTGTTTTCTTGGTTAATATAATTTATGCTTTGGCATTGTGATGAAACAACAGTTTCGAGGATATACATACATACATATGTATTTAAGTACATATGTATGTGTGTGTATATTTATGTATTTGTATGTATGTATATTTGTAGCGCTTGATAATGTGGTCAATAAATATAAACAAATACACCAGCTGAGACTTGGCTATTGACACTGACACTCTGATCTCCCATCAACATACACATATGCAGCTAGTGGGGTATATGTCTATGTGCATTTGTGTGACCAAGCACTTCTCTCACCACTTCGTTTCCTTTCTATTGTCCTTCGTTCAATTTATGTCTACAAGAAGTGAGTGTTTTAGATGTACGCGTTTGGCATACTTATTCAGTTGACTGAACAGTGTTGGTAGTAGTCAAGTATCAGCGAAAACAAGCAGAACAACAACAACAATAACAATAACAATAACAACAACAACAACAAGAACACATTAACTTTATGTAGTAGGCGTAACAACAAGCAGCTTATGCCCTTGTTGTTGCCTGTCACTTGTGGTGCTGAACAACAATAAATTACCTTTTTCGCTGTGAAAGCTACCAGCAGCATGCAGTCGAGTTGGCTAACTGACAAGAAAAAACAAGAGTAAGTGAGCATGAGTACGGGTATAAAAACGATAAAAATAACAAAAACCAAAAAAAAAAACTATTCACTTCTTTTTATCTTCCATATGGTTCAACGTTTGGTTTTTTCTGTTGTTTCGATGTTTTGTTGTTGTTGTTGTTGTTTTAGGGTATCCAGTTAATAGGTATTCTATTGCATGACCATTTGTGGCTAATATGGTTGACCATAAATCATTTTAAAATCAGCTCACGTTCCTTAGGACAAGTGAAATTCACATATTTACCTAAGTATTAGCATTCAGATGAACTTTACTATCGGACCTTGGAGTATAGAACGATGATGTTAGATAATTTTGTCGCTTTCAAAAAAAAAAAATATATAGGTTAGGTTACCACCGCGTGTTGCCACTTGGGACCATTTTTAAACTTTAAAATGTATCTGCCTGACAAACAAAAATCTTCTATCGGGGATAAAAGCTTTACATTTCATTTCAGAAAACAGCCTTTTATTAAGTTTCCGCAAATTTCACTAATCTTCTGACTTAAGTGTTGCCACTTGAAATGTGTTTACATGGTTGCCACCTATCTTAAAGTTTATTTGAAATTAAATAAATTACATTAATATTAAAATTAGTCGAAAGTTGTTTTTAATTGTGTTAGAACAAAAATTGTCATAGGTTGGGTTACCGTCTAGGGTTGCCACCTGATCCTATTACATATTTTTATACCTTTCATGAACATGAAATGGTATTATAACTTTGGTCCGATGTTTGTAAGTATGAGAAGAAGAAGAGATAGACCCACCATTAAGTATACCGAAATGATCAGGATGATAAGCTGAGTTGATTTAGCCATGTCCGTCTGTCCGTCCGTCCGTCTGTCCGTCTGTCCGTCTGTCTGTTTGAACGCAAACTAGTCCCTCAATTTTAGACCTATCTCGATGAAATTTGGTATAGGGCCGCCATTTTGCATAGGATTAATCATTTGTCGGAACCAGCCAGATCGGACCGATACAAAGCATAGCTCCCATACAATCGATTGTTCCGATAAACGGGTTTTGGTCTATAAATCTTGCAATTAAAAAGCTAGGACCGCAAAATTTTGCACTTTTCGTACATATTGTATAAGTAACATGTGTAGTGAAAATGACTCAAATCGGACCAACCAAACATATAGCTCCCATATAATCGATAGTTTCGATAAATGGGTTTTGGGCTATAGATTTTGCAGTTAAGAAGCTAGGAACGTAAAATTTTGCAGGTTTGGTACTTATTACATATGTGATGTGTGCAGTGAAAATCATACAGATCGGACTAACATAACATATAGCTCCCATATAATCGATTGCTCCGATAACTCTGGTTTGGGCCATGTATTTTCAAATTAACAGTTTTGAAGAGTTTGTACCAATTGTAAGTAAGGATCGGACACTTAAAAAAGTTATGCGTATTCATGAAAGGTATGAAGCCTTCGGCACAGCCGAAGACAGCCCTTTCCTTACTTGTTTTTCATCGATTTCTTCTACAATCAAGACAAAGGTGGGCCCATTTGGATGCTCATTTTAATGTGGGTAATGTGGTGCATTTTTAGTGGTCCTAAATCTGGTCCACTCATAACATTTTTACAGTGCTGCCACCTATTTGAAATTTTACTGTAAATTAAATTAATTACATCAATACGTGTATGAAACGAAAGGTTTTTTTAATTGTGTTACAACAAAAAATTGTATACGTTAGGTTACCGCCTAGGGTTGCCACCTATACCTATTACCCATTTTTAGTGCTCCTGTCTAAGTGTTGCCACTCATAATATTTTTACAGTGCTGCCACCTTTCTGAAATTTTATTTTAAATGAAATGATTAACACCGATATGTGTATCAACGGAAGCTATTTTAAGATGTGTTTTCAGAAAAATATTTCTTAGTAGAATTATCAACAAGAGTTGCCACCTAATCCTATTTTAAAATTTATTTTATCTTAAATGTAATTTTAAATTAAATAAGATACTGGATAATAACAGACTCAAGAGTTGCATATATGTTCGTAGGATATCGGTTAGTGGGCAACCTCATAGCGATTTTTTATTTCGTTAAAATGAGAGCATCCCTCAAGTAAGACCTAACCCAAACTGCTTCAGGTACACTACTAACATTTTATAGTTATCTTGAGCAAGAGCATTACATTAAAAATTTATATTTTATTAAAACTTAATTCATTCAACGGAAATGCTAAAAATCGCCTCAAAGCATTGACGCCTTAATGTGACTTTTCGCTCCAACCACCTCTCACACTTGAGGTGCCTCGCGCTTGTGCTCATTGCTTGTTCCTTGGCTACTTGTCATAGCCACACGTAAACAACTTAGAACAAAAACAATGCCAATAACTAGGAGATGGCTAATTCGATTGCAGTCAAGCAAAAAACAACAACACGCTATGTACGAGACAGTTGAGCACAAACAAAAGATTCGTCAGTTATTTAGAATGGAAGAAGAAAACAAGAATGTGGACTAAAACAAGAAAAGCCAAAGACAGCGCGAAGTAGAACGTCGCTTAGCCAACATTTAGACTGAATCGACAGAGTGTTAAAATGCTATAGAAAAAATATAGCTGGGAAATTTCATTTGGGGAAAACTCTTATACGGACTATGCAATGGCCAGTGAGATGAAGCAGCTGGATGACATCAAAATAACCCAAACTCCTCGGTCGATTTGGGAACTTCAAGACCCTGAATGTACTGAAGAATGACCTATCTCAGAGCTTTTTTTTTTAAAAGCTTTATTAATTGAAATTATTCAATTGAAAAATTGAAAACGGCTGGGTGCAATAAAGCCAACATGTTGAGAAATAAGGCCAAGTGGTTTTATTACACCACGCCATTTTGAGTTTGCAAAAGTGTTTTTTGAAACCAGAGCTGAACTGAGCCTTTTGGTGTTTTACCATTTCCTTGCCAACCAACTCTAGAATTTGCTACGCTTAACCAGTTACTGCCGAATTGCCCATCACATCAAAGAGGTGCTTTTGAAATTTATATTAGAAGTAAATATTGCTAACTGCCTACCATTTGGCTCCAAAGCCCACGATAATGAATAGATAGCCATGCAAGCAAAACCCGCATACATTCCTGTATTGGCATCCTTTAAACGGCCTAGACTACACATCAGCGAGCGACCTTAATAAAAATGAGGCTCAACATTGTTTAGCTATTTATTTGGTATAACAGCCAAGTTCTTTTATTAAACACGCAAAAAAACAAGAAAAACAAAAAAAAAAAATAAATAACAAAATTTATCCGCCACTCATCGCCAACGCCATTCAGTCTGGCATGCTGGTACGTACGTTATCTCGCCATTCTGGGCAATCAGCAAAAGCTTTGAGCGTTGGTGTTACGCTTCGTTAAACTTTGGTTCAATATTTATTATTTAATTAAATTCTGCGCTGGTATGTGGCCTGACTGTGACTTCAATGGCAAATAGTTTAGAGTAAAACTCTTTCATTTATTTATTTATTTATTTTATGGCACAACCTTTCATCAAAATATTTGCAAGGAATTTTAAACTTTTTGATAGCTAATGAAATACAAACACGGCGTGTCTGATTATTGGGAAACAACACACTTGTTGTAATTTTAACGTAAATAACGAATCGCTTTAATGTTGTTAATGGATAACCAGACAGCAGGGATGTTTTAATTTGCAAACCAAAATTGATGAAATTGTTCAGTGAAATTTGTTGTGTTTTTGTAAATCGATTATTGTGATTGAGAGAATGTGTAATAAGACCAACGGAAAAAAGGTCAATTGACATTATTGCGCATCAGAAATGGAAATAACGTCAATTTACGCGCAATATCTTATTACAAATTTTTACACTTTTTTTAAAATAATTTTGAAAATCATATCATTAAATATATTCAACTTTTTTTTTTTTTTTTTTTTTTTTTTTTTTTTTGCCCAACGGATTATTACCCACCATATCCCGCCCGACCGGCGCGAGGGGCGCATCCGCATGACGCGCAGATTGTTCTTTCGTGCCGAGTCTTTGAAAGGCTTTGGTTTGTTAATCGTCGAGATCTAAAACTGCTCAGCTACAGAGAAAACCTCATCAGCTAAGTACAAAAGATTCCACAATTAATAAATAATTAGTTGACAGCGAAAAGTTATTGTTAAGAATAAAGATAAGAATCAAAGGATATGAAAAAAAAAAGTTGTTGCTATGTATTCAGGATAGAAAGAATTGACTTTTTTATGCTGTATAGTGAGTCTGAGATATCAAACGTACCAGAATGAGAATTATAATCTTGACACAAACAACGAAAAGGCTCATTTAATTCAAAATTAGTTCGGCACTGTTTCAAGATAAGTGGTTTAAAATGTCTTGATGGACGAGAAGGTACATTGAAGTTCACTTCGCTCAAAAGAAACGGGCTTACGATTGAACCATTTAGTAATTTAATCATGAAGACAATTCCAAGCATTTCCCTCCGACTAGAAAGGCTGTGAAGATTAATTAGTTTTAAGCGACTCGTATAAGATGGCAAATTATACAAGGGATCCCAGTGAAGATCTCTTAAGGCAAATAGTAAAAATTGTTTTTGAACTGATTCTAAGCGATCCACGTGGACCTGGTAACGCGGGTTCCAAATAATAGAACCGTATTCAAGTATCGGTCTGACTAATGTAGTAAAGAGAGTTTTAGTTACATAAGGGTCGCTAAATTCTTTAGACCATCGTTTAACAAATGCTAGAACGCCTCTAGCTTTATTGACTGTTACGTTAATGTGGCAGTTGAAATTGAGTTTGTAATCCATAGTAACCCCAAGGTCAACAAAATCATACATTTGCTCAAGACTATAATTGTTAATTGTATAGGAAGCTGGCTGTGAAATTCCTCTCGAAAAACGCATGTATTTACATTTCTTTAGATTAAGCGGCATATAATTTAAATCGCACCAAGTAACTAGTGTATTTAGGTCTGATTGAAGCTTATTGCTATCTTCGGGTGATGCGAATGACATGAAAAGCTTTACATCGTCGGCATACATTAACATTTTCGAAAATTCTATTACTGTAGAAATGTCATTTATAAACAACAAGAACAGAATCGGGCCCAGATGGCTTCCTTGAGGAACTCCAGAGGAGACACTAATAACATCGGATTCACAGTTTTTAAACACTACTTTTTGTGTTCTGTCACTAAGGTAAGAAGAGATCCAGCGATTGAGACCCGGCTGGAAACCCAGCTGATCTAGTTTATGAATAAGTAACGAGTGACACACTTTATCGAAAGCTTTGCTGAAATCAGTATAAATAACGTCGGTGTGCAGATTTTTTCTAAAGCCATTTGAGACATGATTTGTAAATTCAAGTAAGTTTGTAACGGTGGACTTTCCCTTACAGAACCCGTGTTGACAGTCAGAAATCAAGGCAGAGATAGGATTCGTAAGCTGATTGGTAACAATAGCTTCAAACACTTTTGGGATGGCAGACAGCTTTGCTATGCCACGATAGTTCTCAATAGAAGCCTTGCTTCCGCTTTTGAGAAGCGGTAGAAGAAACGACTCTTTCCATGCTGTTGGAAAAACACCACACTTTAGTGACAGATTGAACAAGTTGGTAAGGGGTTTGTAAATATTGTTAGCGCACTTCTTCAAGAAGCATGTAGGAATCCTATCAGGACCACATTTAGAAGATTCTTTCAAGGTTTTCAGACAAACAAGAACATCATTGGCGCATATAGTTGGACAATTAATTAAATTGTTCCCATGTAGCTCATAGGGATAATTTAGAAAGTCAGAATTGGTGACGGCAGAATAGTTAGAAGTGAAAAATTGCGCAAAGAAATTTGCAATATCTTGATTATCGCTAGATAAAATGTCTTTATATTTCATGGCTGAGGGAAATCCCACTACTTTCCGTTTAGAATTTACGAAATCATAAAATGACTTCGGATTGCGAATAATGTCTCTCTTTGTTTTAGAGATATAGGCTTTATAGCACTTTTTATTTAAGTCGATGTACCTCTTACGTAGACCAGAATACAACAAGTAGTGTTTGTTTAACCCCGATTTCTTAAATAATTTGAAAGAACGCGTTTTTCTATTTTTCAGCATCATAAGCTCTTTAGTAAACCAAGATTGCGTTGGATGATCATATGTTATTTTACGTTTAGGAACAATCTTCTCAAATAAGTTGTAAATAGTTTGATTAAAATGCAAAACGTTTGAATCGATATCGCCACACAGCTCAGGCCAAGTTAATTTAGACAGTTCTTTATTTAATTTCTTATAGTTGGCTTTTGAGAAATTAAAATCAAAGTTACTACTTGAGCAGGCTTGTGTACAATGGCCATTACTTAAGGTTTCGTGAAATATTTCCATAGAAGGGTGGTAGACGTCTTCTGGTAAAACCAGCGGATCGCCACGACTTACAGAAAATTTATTTTTATCATCGACAAAAACTAAATCTAAGACTTTGCCAAACTTGTTTGCTGTAACGTTTATTTGATTAAGACAGAGATCGGAAATTCCATCTAAAAAGTCATTGTAGCCCGGTCTAGATGGATTTGGAATAATATTTCCATCGACTATTTTCCACGATATATGAGGTAGGTTAAAATCACCCAAAACAATCATGGAGTCAGAATCTTTAGTCAAAAAGTGAACCGTTTTGAGCAAAGAGATAAGTTGTATGTACAAAGCGAGATCAGATGCTGGAGGGATGTAACAAACAAATAAGTACATGGAGACATTTGCTAGCTGAATGCGGATGCATTTGAACTCAATGGAATCAATGTTAGGTAAATCAACCTCCTCTGAAGGTATGGAGGAATGAACTGCAAGTAAAACTCCACCCCCGACCCTGTTCAAGCGATCATTTCTATAAACTTGAAATTCGTTGCAAAAAAATTCAGAGTTGAAAACATGAGGTTTTAGCCAAGTTTCAGTAAAAGCAATTACGTTATAGTTACAACAGAAAGATTTCAAATAAAGATCGGTTAATTTGGTATTCAAACCTCTGACATTTTGATAAAAGATAGTCATGGTCTTAGTACTCAGTTTTTTGGCTCAACGTTATCACGAGAGATTGTTGCTACATTTTGAACATTTCTATTTGGTCTGTATTCAAACTCCCGCACAAGAGCACCGGGGGGCCAAAAAGAACTATCCAAAAGAGCGTCGAAATCTTTTCCAGCGACATCAATTCTAAATGAAGACATATTTCTCTGATACGTGAAATTAAACTTTTTAATAGTCAAGTTACGATCTTTTACCTTAGTCGAAATATGGTACATTAAATCTTCTTCTGTAGTGTCAGGATGGAACCTAGACACAAAAATAGATTTTTTGCGAGGGACCACAACCAGCTTCCTAGCAATTGGTTCAGACTCAATTGCAATTGCAGGAGGATCCGGATTTTTTTTAGCGGAGGACTTTGGAGGGTTCTTGGAAGTTGCTCGAACAGAAGTGCTTGGAATTGGGGACGCCAAGTCTATCAATTCGATGGCTTGCGGCAAGTTCGGCGCTAATAAAGGAGCAGGCCGATCATCCGTACGCCCGCGCTCGCCATCACGATTGCTAGAACTTTCTAATTGAAACGATTTGTCAAGATTTCCAAACGATTTAAAAATGCTTTCGTATTTTTTGAATTTTTCGGTCAGCAAAGAAAAGTCTTTGCTGATCTCGGAAAACCCGTTTCTAATATGACGAAAGACCTTACAAAGATCAATTTCCGTCGATCTACATTTTAAACAAGACCAGCGCAGACCTTTTCCATCATTAATAAGATCGGCTGTTCTACCAGTTAAGCCAGTACACTTTGCGTGGACAAGTGCATCACACAGCCAGCATGCTACAAAGCGCTCCGACTCGCTTTTTATCTGGCAATTTTCAAACGTGCACGACATTATATTATTAATAATTATGAAAAATTAAAAAATTCAAAATTATAAAATTAAAAAATTTAGTAGTTAAAAATAAAAAGCAATAAAAACAACCCTGGCAGTTTGGAAGGCAATGTACTGAGCGAACAGTTTTAAACACACTGTACTTGACGTTTAACAAACCACGCAAACAGCTGTAACGAAAAAGGAGTGAGAAAAAGAAAACCAAGTCAGCACACAACAACAATTACAATGTAAAATGTAAGCCTTTCAAAAGCAACAAAAACAATATGCAAAAACACAACTCGGCACACACAAATTCAATAGAATGAATTTATAATTATTTAATTTTCAAAAATGTATCAAAAATTTACACTTTTCACAACAAGTAGTGAAGCACATTAAGTATTCAACTCATTAACTTTAATCTTAAACTTCAAAATTTTCAGATATAAGACAAATATGATTAAATTTTTAGATAAAAGCACAGAGCAAAATAAAAACACAACTACACAGCTTGACGTTTGCGAAATTTGACTTCTATTAAATTAAAAAATTAAAACTTTGGATTAGAAATTTGGCCGATTTTGGTTTGACTTGCTTTATGTCATGTTAACCATATTTGTTTTGAAATAGGATATAACAGCAATATCTCAAATTTTTTGTTGACTTTATTCGCTTTTTAGTATATTTTCTTTTGCGATTAGAAATAAAGTCAAATGGCGTTAATTCCACTGATCTTGTTAGCGTTATGTATATATTGAAGAAATACTTCCATTTAAAATAGAAAATAACATCAAAAACAAGCTTTTTAAAATTTTTTTGACCTTATTTCTCTTTTGACTTTAATTCACTTTGAGATGGGAAATAAACTCAATTTAACATTTTTCGTTGATTTCATTACCCATCAGTTTGTCGCCTTGCAATATATGTATGTATATTTAAAAAAGATTTCATAGGAAATAACATCAATAACTAGACCTCCAAACATTTTTTGACTTTATTTCACTTTGAGATATGAAATAAAGTCAATTGACCTTATTTTCATTTGTATTATTACCCATTTTAAATTTTCTCTATACAGCCTATGAACAAGATTTATATTTATATTGAAGAAAATGGAAGATGACTTTGGAAAATAATTTTTTAAAATTCAACGTGAAGACTTAAAATTAATACTTTATTGCTCTGGATTAAAAAATATTTTTTTTTTAACTTTTTAAACCTTTTGAAACTGATTCACGATACACAACAACGTTTTTAGCCTACATATTTATGTATAAAAATATTAATTTAGAATTTTATGAGAAAAATATACTATGCCATCTATGGTACGGCAGTCCTTTTTACACTACCCACTAAAGCACAGCAGGTGTTCATGAGCTTTAAAGTTGTCCGATTTGCAATTCGAGTTTAAAAAAGAGTACAAAATATAAATCGTTTGGTTTGAGTATTTGCTAGAAATAAAATTCAATTTGCCTTAAATTTATGACCGAATGTTGTGTGTGTGTGTGTGTCGCACTTTAATGTGAGTGTAATTAATAAAAATGGTGCGCCTGTGGCTAGGGTAATGATAATAATTATAATGCTTAATGCAAAAACAAAACAATAATGACACTCAACATAGCACAGCAACCACACTGCAATCGTCGTGTTTATCATAAATAAGACCGTCAACATCCATAAATTACCCCAAAAGCATTCAACAAACCAAAGGCGACCATATCAAAAGCCTATTTAAGCCCAATGAAATTAAGTTAAATTTAATCTGAGACATTTATTATTATTTACGACGAGTTGGGGGGTGAAGGAGGATTTAATGTGATTAAATTACGAGTACTGTATGTTGGTTGGCTGTGTTTCCTTTTCGGAATGCGAAAAATCTCTATTGAAAAAGGAAATAAAGTCAATTGGCGTTATTTCCGTGGGCTTTGTTGCACTGTCATTGAAAAACAAAATTTGTTGATAAATATAGTAAAAAGAAATTGAAAATATAGTCATTGATGTTATGTCCTTATTCAAATGGAAATAGCGTCAACGTCGACTAAAAATATTTACTAAAAATATTTGCTATTTTTATAACCATTCTATTATTCTTGCAAATATTTTGTTTTCCCTTATTTTCCACCCTGATTTGACATTTTTTTTCCTAATACTTTTGGTGAGGTTTATTTTTCAAAAAATTCGTAATAAATTTCCTAAGCACCATGGCGTATGAGCAACATTTTGTTGTGTCAGTGTAAGGGTGGCCGGGTCGTATGAGTAACCGACCGTCAATTCGTTGCAGATATTTACAAGAGCGCACGTGTGGCAAATTAGGTGACAACAAAGGCAATTCCGGTTAGTTAAGCTCAAGTAAGTGAAAGGGTACGTTTGCTTAGAGGCCCAAATATTTTTTATTGCAAGTCGTTTGGCATTTTTTATTTCGATGAAATCAGCATTCAGGAAGAAAAAGGAAAGTTGATTAGCCCAAGTCCGTCCGCCCATCCAAATATTTATTTCATAATTTGTTAAAAGTTTAAAGAATTTCAACTCATAAAATATTTAACATTCATATCATACTAAAAAATTAGAAATTGTGGAAAAACTAATCACGTGCGGTGCAAAAAAAATATTTGAAAGAGAAATAAAGTCAACAGATTTATTTCTGTCAATAGACGTTACTCCCTTTAGAGATGCAAAATAAAGTCAACATCTTTAAAGATATGACATGTTCGACAAAAAATTATTTCAGCGTTGCTTTCCCACTGCGTTGGATGAAAGAGCCGCAGGACGGCTGAGTTTTAGACCCATCTATTCATAACACACTTTTTGGGCTATTAGAACTCTGCTGTCTTAAATTTAGTTAGTCACGCAAGAAGTTTTTAGTAAATGAAATCCTTTAGTTCATGATCCGCTTATCTCTTTCACAAAATGTTTGACAATTTTTTTTTATGTCACTCAATGTGATCCAAACATGTTTCTAGGCAGTGCCGTGGAAGTGGTTATTTGATGGCCTCACCCCAAAAGCCATTGTCTAATACACATGCCAACATTCTCAAAAAACCAAGAACAATATAAACACATTTGTGTACTTTTGGTTGTGAGCAATATTGAATTTAACTTTTGAAATAAGACTTTTCAGCAAAAAATGAAATACGACCACATTGACTTACGTCAGTAACGCACATCAGGATGTCCTTTTATCCATGTGAAAACTTATGCGACAGGACTCTTAAAGAAGTAGTTTCGGAGTGGTCTTTAAAAGCACAATCCGACCTAATGTAGACTCAAATTAAGTGACGGATGCGACAAGGGTCTTTGTACTGTTTGATCAATTCATCTCCCTTTTTTTGTTTCTCTTAATTCTACCTTGACCTTACCAATTCAAAGTCCTCTTCTTCTTCCTCTGCCTGCTTTTTTGTAATTTTCTTTCATTTTATCCAGCAAGGTCTTTTCCTACCTTGTCTCTTTCCACTTAAAGCTCCTATTCAAAAAATTTTAAGTCTTTTAAGATTGACTTTCCAGGTCTAGTTCGGTATTCATACCATACCAAAGATGGTTATAGCTATTCTTTGCATCAGATTTGAGTGATTTTGTGCATTCAATACAAATACCAACACAAATTTAAAACGCTCAAGAGTCGGACATTGAAAAGCTTCAAGCAAATATTGTATTTTGGACAGCAGCAGCTGACAGCGTACAAACGTATTTAGACTGACAACAACTGTCAGTAGAAAAGAGTAACAACAAACATAACCAGCATCAAAAAAGAAGACAAACATCAACAAGAAGAAGAACATTGTGCAATCAATATAGCTCAGGGGTCGTTAACGTTACGACTTTTAACATGGATTGTAGATTTGAGGTAAATTTTTTATTTTTAAACAAAATTTATAATTTCTTGAAACAAAAACAATTCTCAAATTAATTTTTGTAAATGAAATGAGTTTTGTAAAAGAAATGAAAGTATGACTTCCGTTTGCATTTCAATCATCAAACTAATCGTTTTTAAATTTCTCTTTAATTTTCCAAATCAAAAATAATTTTTTTTTGTTTTTTTCAATTTAATTTTTCCTTTCTGTATAAAAAATAATAGTTTAAAAAATTTTTATTTTATTTTATAAATTTGAATTTTATTTTCAAAGTTAAAAAAAGCTTATGAAATTCAAAATTTTATTTCAGTACGAATTTATTTTTAAAAATTTAAGTTTCTAATTTTTGTCGAGGTATTGAAAATTTGAATTTAAATTTTCAATGCAAAATTTTTAAATTTGAATTTTATTTTTCAATTCAAAAATATTTTTAAATTTCAATTTTATTTTCCATTCCCAAATAATATTAACTGAAAAATAATTGCTAAAACTTTTCTTTTATTACTGAGCTTAAAAGCAATTTCCAAAGCTTGCGGCTTTTATTTTTTAACTCCAAAATATTTGCTAAGATTTTACGAAAAAATAGTTTCACCTTTTTAATTTGTTATTTTCTAAGTCTAAAAGAGGCATGGAAAAAAGGAGAGTTTTATTTTTGAAATCAAAAAAAAAAAATTTAAATTTCCACATCAAAAACTATTTATAAATTTTGTGTTTTATTTTCTAACTCAAAAACAATATTTTAGATTTGAATTCAACCGAAAAAAGTTTTTTTTTATTTTTATTTGCTTTCCCAAAAACAATATTTTGAATTTAAAATTGTATATTTTTAAATTTGACTTTTTTCTAAGCCAAAAACAAATGTAATCATAATATCAAATGAAATACATGTATTTCTAAAAATTTGCCTTCCATTTCCGGGTGGAAAACATAATTTTCAACTCAAAAATATTCTGAGAATAATTTTTTTTATTTTCTAGGTCAAAAACACTATTTTTCATATCTAAATTTTTTCTTAAAAATTCTCTTTCATTTCAGGTAGAAAATACCATTTGCAAAAAAATATTTTTTGCACAAAATTTATTTTCCAGGTCAAAAATATTATTTCAAATTTAAATTTAATTTAATTTCTCAATCCAAATATTTTTCTATATTTATTTTAATTTAATTTTATTTGTATGAATATTTAAAAATTGATTTTTTTTGAAATTTTTTATTATTTTGCATTCAAGTTGTATTAATATTTTTTTTTACATATTTCTGAACTCAAATATTTTTTTTGAAAAATTTTTTTTTTTTCAGTTCTAGGTTCAAATCAATAGTTTAAACTTGAATTTAATTTTGTTTCAAGTTATTTAATTTTTTAACTAGTTTTCTTATTTTTATTTTCTAGATCGCTAAATATTGTTTTTTGTAACTCCAAAAACAAAGTTTTAATATTTAATTTTTTTTTAACTTACCCAAATTTTATTTTTATTTATTTATTTGTTTTTTTTTTTTTTGGTAGTTTAAAATTATTATTTTAAGTACCGGTTTTAGATTTCTAGCAGTTTTTGAAATAAAATAAAACTTTTTCTAGACAAAAATAAAAAATTATTGTAAAATCTAAAAAAAAAATTTAATAGTTAACCAAATTTTAAGTTACTGCAAGTAGAGAGGTCTAAACCTTTCCCTTTTACCTTTTCAATAGAAATTTCTAAAATAACCATTAACTTCAGTCTCTGCTAAATCTAAAACAACAACACTCATTTCTACTTCTAGTTGGACAATGATTGAATGTATGCCTGTGTGCGTGCTTGAACATGAAAATTGGAGTAGTTCATTGAAGTTTACAGTTTGACAGCATAACCAAGGCATTTCATACATTCAGCACAGCAATAAATCCCACAAAAAAAAAAAACAAAAAAAAATCAATCAATACAGCATTTGTTGTTGGTGCTTTTACAAAGAGAGCGGATGTATAACAGGCATATCGAATTCAATTTAGCTTTTGAGAATACAAGTCCG
The DNA here is from genome assembly GCA_951509765.1 of Sphenella marginata. Lineage (NCBI taxonomy): Eukaryota > Metazoa > Arthropoda > Insecta > Diptera > Tephritidae > Sphenella > Sphenella marginata. Next base: position 32,871,589 of record OX608081.1, on the reverse strand, counting down.
CCGGCTTCCAATTTCATTGTTTGCACACACATTTGATCTCCCTCAATACCGAATGAGCCTTAAGCGGTTGACCAGCATTGTTGGTGCTTCTGAGCCTTAAATCGAATCGTTTTTAGTGACTTTTTAATTTTTTTTTTATACTTTTTTTATTCATTTATTATGCTATTTGTTTTTGGAGTCTCAATTGTTTTCGAGAGTTTGGAGTTAACGAAGTTTTCACTCAAAATGCAAATTTTTTGCTGCTAAGCCTTTTGTGTAGGAATTAGAGTTTCGTATAGTGTTATGAATATGCAAAAAAATTAATTCAAAATTGGGAAAAATGTCATGGTAAATAAAAGTTATTGACTCGCTTTGTTGTTGTAATGCATTCTTTGTGTGTTAGCTAATTTGTATGTGTTGGTCAATAAAAATTTTAAGGGACTTCAAAAATAGAGAGACTGTACTCAGTTGGAAACGAACAGAATGTCAGTTAGTTTTCGAATATCAAAATTATATTATGGCTAACTTCGGCGTGACAAAAAAGAAGAAGGCTGGTCCCAGTCTACTTGGTCGGCAACGAAAAAATTTATAAATTGGGTTACGGACTGCTACCATGTCCAGCATCTTCCCCAGACGTAGTACCAGGCGAAATTATTTTAATGAAATTTCGAGGACATCTTTTATCCACAGTTCCAAATATGACTTTTTGTATTTTGAAGGATTTGTTTTGGACCCGAAATCCCCCTCGTGGATCTGACCCTGTATTTCCCATATCCACATATGATGAATTTCATATCAGAGCCGATATCTATTTAATCCAATCGCATCTACATTTTACGCTTACAAACACTACCTCATTTTTAGAAATTCTATTTTTTGCAAAAATGTGGGCGTGGCAAGATGGCGAAATATTTGTAAAATGACTGTAATAGGTAACTTCAAGCTGTAATTACTACGAAATGGTATCAAGAGATTGCAAATATTTTTGTACCATTAGGTAATTACATAAGCTTTCGAAAAAATACACTGTAAAATTTTTATATTACACCGAAAAAAATTTGTTGGTAAAAATATGTTTTGAACTGGAAAAATAGTTTGAAGGGCAAGATTTAAAAAAAAAAAAGAAAGAAAAGCCATTTTAGTTTTTAGTTATCGACTGCTGAGTGGAAGATCGCCCTATTTTAACATATTTTTAGAAAACGCCCTATCTCAGAATTTGTCTATCTTAGAATATTTTTCAATAACTCCCCATTTTCAAATTCAAAAAACGTCCTATCTGAACGAAAATTACATACATTTTCAGTTGAGATGGGGTGTTTTTTGAATCGAATTTTGCAAGAGGGCGTTTTTAGAAAAATTCTGAGATAGGCAGTTTTTTTTAATATTTTTACATAGGCTGATCTTCCAGCAGTAGATATGGTATATACATATATTAAATATATATTTTTAAAAATTTTATTTTCACTGACTCTTTAGTTGATGACCCACTTTTTTAAAAACTCCAATCAAGTAAGCGTGTGTCATTGTATCTCTAAGTGGATTCTGTTCTAGATGTTAGCTAATGCAACATGTATTTCGATTTCGAAACCTCCCCAATTTTGACTTAGCAACATCATTTGATAAAGCCCTATGTCTGTCTATCTATATCTAATATGTATCTGTGCATTCCACTTGAATGGCCACAAATGTGCTAGTTTACGAAGGCGTCTCGAACTTTTGTTAACCCACTCTTATACCGTTGCACCACCCACCCCCCCAGCAAGTTTTGTTGTATTGTCCTGCTTGTTTAGCTAATTTGCAAACTTTGTTGAAATCACATACATTCTCATAATGCCCACTTGAATGCATCGGTTTATTTATGTCGCATTGTGTACTCTCACTTATTCAATGGTATATACTCACTTATACATATTTACTTAACACATACATACATATTTACATAACTGTTGCATAAGTATTTGTGCTTATAAATCTTGCATTTTGGCATTTGTAGATTTATGACTTAAACTTCATCAAATTACAACCATTGACAGCATTAATTACGGTGTGTGTAAATATGAATTAGCAAATGTTGGAAATAGTTGAAAGGTGCCATGTGTGACAACTCGTAGCTCAAATATTTGTATTTAATTTAATGTACATACATATGTAGATGTTAGTTTTGGCAATTTCGAGATACCGGATTTTCGATTTTTTTTTTTTTAATTTTGGAAATTCTTTTTTTTACAATCTCGGTATTTTCGTGACTGAATATATCTTGCTAGAAATATGTGTACTTTATTTATTATAATTAACTTAATTTTGTTGTTGTTGTGGAAATCAATTTTCAATATTTTAATTACACACATTTGTGGATTGTGTTGCTGAAAGTAATCTGAAACCTGAGAAACTGTGAGTCCTTTCCAACCAGTATCAAAATTTTCCTATTATTTCTGATTTTTCTAATTTATTTTATTTCATTAATAATTCGCTTTAAATGATAAAAAAAATTTTAAAAATTCAATTATTTGTTATATGTACATATATTTAATTCAATTTAAATTTTAAATTTTTTTAGTCTATCGATTTCTCAAATCCCGTCACTTATCTTGGGATTGTAAAATCACATTCCTAAAATCCCGCAATTGGAAAAATTTTAAATATATGCCTCCATATTAGGTAGTTAATGGGGTAGTGCTGCGATAACCCAGCTAACGAAACGGAGAGAAGAACACCCTATTAAATGCACACCTGTTAATCCTAGATTAAAATTAAAAATCAATAAATTTTAAATAAATAAATTATTGAACATTCTTAGAATATCTAATCGATTAGGATTAAATTTTGTGTTCGATTAATGAGGATTTATTTCGTGTTCAAATTAAATCCTAGGATTAGTCAAATTAACGAAAATTTCAATGTGATTGATTTGATTAATCCTAAGATTAAATTTAAAAACGAAATAAATTCTCATTAATCGAATACAAATTTTAATCCTAATCGATCAATTATGCTAAAAATGTTCGATTATCATAATTAATCAATTCTTACAAGAATAACAAACAATTTAATTTGATTATCAATGCTTAAGATCAATAATCATTATATAACAAGCCTGATGAAACTAATATTTCTCTAAGCATTTCCCTTAGAAATGAGATTTTTTCGGAGTCCAAAATGAGCAAAAAAAAAAATAGCTGTATGCTAGCATACGTTACGATATAAGTCTACATCTATGTATGTATCTCGATTCACAACTGTCCTAACGACCTACAGTTAAGTAGACAAATAAAAATGGGTTAGGTTATATTCGCTGAACTTTGATGAGCCGAGTAAAAGCGTAAAGTAGATTTGCAGAGAGGTGGTAAACTAGGTCATTAAATTAATGCAGCTCATCTTATTATACAAGAAAATCAATCGATGTACTTTAGCTAATTAAGTTATTTGAAGATAGCATGAATGAATACCCTGTAGGGAAAACTCTTTAGTTGTCAGCTGATCAAAAAAAAAAAGATTAAAACTCAAATTGAAATAAAAAAATATTTTGCTACAAAAGCGAATGAGAATTTTAGAAGCAGCCGACAAAATTTTTCTTATGATTAATTTGGAAAGCTGCTAGAATATTTCATTATAAAAATTATTATTCTTGATCTTGAGCTCATTTATGGTTCTGAAAATTTTTTAAAACCTACAGTCGGTAAAACAAATAATGCAATCATACTTCAAGCAAATCCACCTTCAGCAATAAGAGTTTAGCTGACAAAAAAACAATAAAAAAATGAATAATTATCATTACAATTCCATTATAGAATATTATGGGCCTTGAACTCCATCAGGAATATCTTTTGATGATGACTCCACTGCCGGGTCTCTACTATTGAAAATCTACTTGCTATCAAACTAGTTCTTATTTACCACCTAAAATCTGGTTCTAAAACAGAAATTTTTCTTATCAGCTATTGGGATTCCTGCAGGGCATGTTTGTGGTTTCATACATGTTTGTATTTCTTAATTTGTATGTGCAAATGAGTGGGTCATTCGGGCTGCTTTTGTTTGATGCGTTTGGTTGTTAATGAAAAGTCCCAACATTTCGTAACAAAATTTAAACTTGGCACCTTTGAATCGGTGTTTTGTTCATGCATATTAGACTGCACCAAAAAAATGTTTTTCTTTTTAATTAAATAATATACTTTTTTGGGATGGTAAAAAAATACTGCCAAATTTTCAGACCCATTTATTAATTTCCAGAGGTCTATCATTGCTAGTTTTGATTTTTCAGAAAAATTTTTCATTTTTAATAAAAAATTCAGACTATCATTGATAGTGCTCTAGAAAATTGTGGCCATTTTTATGCATCATTTCGAACCTAGAAAACAAAAAACAATTAGCAAGCAGGAAAAATTATAAGCACTCAAAATCTTGGTTGCTATCTTGCAAGTGACTAGTTAGCTTTTGATTTCAATTTAAATTTAATATTTTGACACAACAAAAAAAAAAAAAAATTTAACAAAAAAATCAAAAAAAAATTTAAAAAAAAAAACATTGAAATAAATAAAGAAAAATGTATTAAATTAAAAAAAATGAAAAAAACAAAAAAATTAAAAAAAAATAAAAAAAAATTAAAACAAAAAAATAAATGAAATAAACAAATTTAAATGTTTTTCTTCATATATATCTGGGTGGCCTAGAGCTCAACAATAAATATAATCGTCAATTTCAAAGGCCGAAAACTACAAAAGAAATAAAAATAAATAAATTAAAAAAAAATTTTTTTTAAAAATTAAAATAAATTTAAAAAAAAATGTATTTGTTATTTTACTCGTATGTCGCTAGGCTTAAGAAAAATATTAGCTGATTCTAAATTCTACAAACAAAAAAAAATTTCAATAAAACTTACCGATTTTCTGTTTTAAATTATAGACCGGTCTAATGTATAATGTAGAAAACACAAACAATACATTTAAATATATTTTATATTCTCATGCATGGCTACTCCCAGCTGACACGAACAATGACGGAAACATGTTAGACCAGCACACACAACATTCAAGCAACCTAATCAGCTCCCCGGGCACAAAAAATTTGTGGAATGCGGAAGGAGTTGTAGAAGTGTACGCATGAGAGAGCATGTTTTCTGTTTAGACACCTAATGAGGTCTGCTTAGAGTTGGTTGCTTATATTTTTAAGCCATTGTTCATTGTTTGGCCAATCCACTGGTGGCGATGCATGACAGGACAGACGAGATTAGAGTTCGCTAACTGGACTTGAGACATACAGGATGGAAGTTTATCAAATAGGCGGAGTAGCAATCGAATAGGATAATAATAACATAAATTGGGTAGGATATAAGTCCTTGAAGAGTAAGGCTCATATCTGTAGGTTGAATCCTAAAAACCCCCTCCTGCCCCCCTCAACAAATCTATGCTCCATCCGACTATGACAAGCTGATTATAGTTCCAATAATAATAACCCCCCCACCACAGTCCTAAACCCACTACAATCTTTCGCATAAATATAAAAAGTTTAAGTCTGCTAAGCCGCTATAATGTCAGTATGTAAACCAACCAGCCTTTTGGGCCCATCCCCTCCCGTGCACATTAACACTTTCCACAACTCAATTGGTGTGCATTTCAGCTAATGTTGTAATCCGATTCGGTTAACTGCTAACTAGGTTCCACCACAGCAATTACTGCACACACACGCCGACGCATCCAATCCCATATAAACTAAATATCCGCTTCCATGTTTGGATGGAGTTTGGTGCGTATTTAATCCACGAAAGTGGCCGGCCGTTCTTTGGGCTGTATGTCAGTTGTTTTCCACGATATGACAGGGCTGATGTGTCCAACTGCCACTTCAAGTGTCATTGCGTGCCGAGCATGTGTGTGTGTTAAGGGAAGTGCTGTGCGTGCGTGTGCTGCAGAGTGTCATACGGTAAGTGTGTTTTCGGCTGATAAAAAAAAAAAACATGGATAATATGTTTTGCATTTACTCCGGCGCTCTTTGAACCCATCAGGGAGCATCTCTGGTTGTGAAGTCGTGTGCTGCTAGTTTATTGGGAACTACGAGATAAACAATTTCCGAAACTACTAAAGTTCAAAAATTTATTTTTACACTTGCGAAGGCGATACTTAGAGGTTTAAAAACCCAATATTTTGAAAAAATAAATTTTTTTGTTTTCTTATTTTAGAAAAAATTTTGTTTTCTTATTTTAGAATAAATAATATTTCGGAAGGATGAATTTTTCCATTTCTTCCAATTTTTTTTTTCAATCATATTTCTAAATTTCTAGTCTAGTTCAAATTGTCAATGACAAAACTACTCAGTTTTGATAACTGAACATTTTTTTACAAGAGATGCCTGGAGGTGCCTATAAAGAAATAATTTGAAAAAAAAAATTTAAATTTTCTAATAAATATTAGAAAATGTTAAATTTTTCAAAACCTAAAAATATAGAGTTCTCTATTAAATTTTGAACACCAATTTTTTTTGCATTATATCTCTAATATATTTTAAAAATTTTTGGAAGTATAAATTTTTGAATATTTTACAAATGTTTTACATTTTTATTAATTCAAATTTTGTAGTCTAATTCAAATTGGTGAAAACAAAAATACTCAATTTTGATCACTGACATTTTTTTTAAAAGGGGTGCTTTAAACAAAGTATTTTGAAAAAAATTTATATTATAATTCTAGAAAATTTTCGATTATTGAAAAAAATATAAAGGCCCTCCCATTAAATTCTGGATTTAAATTTTTTTCTTATAGCTCTGATACATCTAAAGATATTCTCTAACTGGCGGAAGGGTGGATGTTGTAATTTGAAAAATTTTATATTTATTTTATTTTTTTTTCTCTTCTTTTTTTTAACTTTCTCGTCGAGTTGACAAATTTTTTTTGGGGGTAGTGCATTAAAAACAAAAATGTAAATAAAAATTTTAAACATATTTTTTATTAAAAACTATTTTTCTTTTTTGAAGTTTTGTATATATGTACACACATACATACATTCCAATAAAAGTTTTAAAATTTTTTTAGTTACCAAAATTAAATTTTTTGTTTAGCTACAATTCAAAAATTTACTCTAACGTAAATTTTAAGATGTCTTTGGGTAAAAAGGAAAAAAAATTTTTTTTTACATTTTTCGGATTTAAAAAATTTAAAACTTTATAAAATTTAAAATTATTTTATCAAACATTTTTTTTTTTTTTTTAACTTTTAAAGGGGATATCTTTGAGAGTACCAAAGCTTATTTTTGGCTTTAGTAGTTTCCAAATATATAAAAAGCTAACTTTACAACAGCTACATGAAAAGAAGTCACTTAGCTGACTAGTTGGACATGGTTTCATACTAGTTTTAAATTAGTTTGCCACTAATTGTCTTGACTGTATAGTTCTTACTGAGTTCCCTGCACTTCTCTCAGTGTAGGTGTGAATGTACGAATGTGCGTATCTGTGGAATATCAAGTGCCAGCTGTTACGCTAACAAATACGACAGGAACGACAGTAGCCATGACAATTGCAGACATTTACGCAATCATTTCACACACGCACACCCACACAAGCAGAGGTGTGCCCACTACTGACTGTTATTGCCTGTGCTCTCCTACCACGCCACCAACACATTCACACAACAAATAAAGTGATAATATTTGTAGCACAATTTTTTTTTTTGGTTTTTTTTTTTCGGAATGAAAACAACGCGCACATATACACACATACACACATATAAATACATGTGCGAGTGTGCTACAAGTACGACGAACGCAGGCTTATTAAGCCATATCAGGGCACTTAAAATGTCGTTTGCATTAATAAAAAATACTCACACTTTTTCACTTTTTCATATATTTTTTTTTTGTAATTTACATATAAATGTTTTTAAGTGTAACATACGAGTAAGCTTTTACATAAATCTCAGCGCTTATGTGCTTTATTTTTTTTTATTGCCATTTTTATGAAGCTTTTTAAATTTTTCCAATTGTTGAGGGCGTCTCAGTCGCTAGAATTGGGTAGTAGTGCCAATAAAATTGAGAGCTTTTCACTCTGGCGTATGAAGCTAGGTGTCTGGGCTTAATTTTGGTTACACTTTTGAACTGAATAAAATAAAAAACAAGCAACGTGGAACCTTTAAGCGCATTCATCGGAGCTACCAACCATTTCAACCAACCGTACAACCTTTCTTTCTCATGTCCACATCTTTTTTGTAGCCAAATAAGCATTCCATCCCCATCCAACAATAGTCCAGACGCACTTTATTCGCTATTCCACCCACACTAGCCACCCTCTACCTCGCTATGCGCAGCTCCTAAATAAAGTACTTACAACTATTAATTTTATTGCTACCGTGAATAAAAAAAAGCTACTCGAAAAACTTTCACCACCCAAAATGTATAACGACATCGAGAACATGCTTCATGTACTACGAGTAGTTTGGGAACAAAAGCTTTGCTCAATTATTTATTAACTAAAAGTTGGCGAATTCATATCTTCCTCTTTATGTGTTTGATTTGTTTTAGGGCTTACAAGATTACCGATTCGCAAAACTTTTACAGACAAAAACATTAAGCTCTCTGGGCACGCACACACACAAAGATTTAGAGCGAAGGCCAGTGCATTGCATATTCATTGTGCAGGAAATGGGAAAACTGCGCTGCACCTTTGTAATGGATAAACACACACACAGGCACACACAGGCGGGCAGACAACCGAGTAGCCAAAGCAAAAATTTAGTCAAAACTTCAAAGTATTTACTTGTATAAACGATTTGCAGCAATGTATGGATGAAAGGGCGTAGATGGGGAGGGGGGAGAATGCTAGGGAACTTGATCAAAGTTTCGACTGAAGTCTGTGGTGTCCGTAAGGTTTTAGCCAAACTTGCAATCGACAGTGCCTTAGAAATATTTGCCCCCTATAATACAAAGCTTCCGTGGTTGAATGGAATGATGCAAGACAACAGACGTCTGCTTCTTCTTTACTGCCTAGGATTAACCACATTTTCATCTGCATTGGAATCAAGTGTTGACAGGATGGCCTAAGTGAATCTCTCTGTAGCTTCCAAGAAACTTTACAAACTCTTTGAAGAATACTTGAACCAAGTTCAAACTTTTGTTTCAATTACGAGGACGGGCTCTCACTGCCAAAGACAAAGTTTCAAATTCTCACGACTGTTTGAGAAGAGCAGCCAGCTTACATCTGTAGACCACTGGGCCTCACAATTGGATTATGACCTCCTTGGGGTTTCCAATTGACGTCACAATGAGATACGAGTTAGGACTGCCCAACCAAAAGCGCTCTTGCTATTACAAATTCCAACACGGCTTAACCGATTTGGATGAAATTTGCTACTAGATTCTTGAACTTAAATAAATGGGTGCTGTCACTGATGATAGCTTCATAAGGTTGCCACCTATTTGAAATTTAAAAAAAAACAGCAACGAGATATGCCAATATGAGTATCAAACGAAAAGTATTTAACGTCTGATTTAAAAGAAAGTTAACAATGACTAGTATTGCCACATTTTGTTTATATATTCGCAATTAACTCGAAAACCATTTAACCCATCTTATGAAAATGCTGCCACTTATAAATATTTTACGAAGTTGCCAGCTTATGAGAAAAAACAGTTTCCATACCAAACGAAAGTAATTTTACACTGAAATTCAAAAGGAAATATTTCGAGGTGGCTTTCACTGCAAGAGTTGCCACCTAATTTTTATTTGCAATTAAATATTTCAACATCGAGTTTTATATGGCAAAGTAATTAAATCGAATTAATTAAAACGCTGCAACTGATTTGCACACTAGTGTTAAGTAAAATTTTATATTGAAATAACCAAAGTGGCAACCTCAAAAAGAGGGCATTCAAAACTAGGTCGCACAGGTACAGCAAAATTTAAATTAGCATCGACTCAATATTTTCCAATTCATGGCATGCCACGCTTTTGCCCACCTCATTCTTGGTCCTTGGACTACGCCTGACCCCCAACTACATTTGTATGTATGTATGTGCATGTGTAAATAGCTGGCTGCAAATACACACATACACATACATAAGGCCGTTGAGTGTTTCCCCAAAAACTTTGCAATAAAACTGGAAACTTTGTACCACATCCGGAGCAATTTAGCGGTGCAGCATAGAGTTAAAGTAACTCAAGTAGCTTCCATACCTTCATACACCCACACACCTCCCCTCACACACACACACGAGCTCATCTATCCGAACAATTAATGAAAACTCATTTGGTAAAAGCCGTGGCATTCGTACGATCAACGCCAACAAGCCGTTGGCCGAATGTAGGAGGAGTTGAAACGATAATAAACGATGGCTGTCATTAGTCGCGCGAATTTATGGGCGCCAATTGCAGAAACTTTAGGATGGTGTGCTAAATGCGGTTAAGCTGTACGCTGACGCCCCCGGGGCAAATGATGTGGGTTATCGATTGCTAATTTTGACTGCAACAAATTTTTAGTTCGAATTCTCTATATATTTGTAGTTGTCTGTACCCTGTAGGGAAATGATTAACCAGTGAGTGAAATGTCTGCTTTAAAGTGGTCGAGGAAATTATGTTGTGTGGAGCCGACTTGGAATATGAAGCATTCGCAAATTTGTCGAGAAAAAGAGTAGGGGGTCGAAATTTAAATCCGATAAAGTAACTAAGGTATTATCAAAAATGGGCGTGGTTATTACCCAATAAAAAAAATTCTAAGTTATACGTGAAAAATTTTGTTCGAGTCAGTATAACCGAAGCTTTACCACAAGCTTGGTCAAAAAAGTAGCAACTCGGTCGAACTTCAGTTGCCACGCCCCCTACCCTGGTTGGGCTGAAAATTCGAACTCCTACCGAGCGTTAAATCTTTCATTCAACTCGGCTAACTTGTGCTCTCAAGATTTCTTTCGCAACTTTTAACTGCTTTATTGCTTGCAAAATAGAAAGTTCCGTCTATATAAAAAGCTTACCAGTTAATTACTAGTAATTTACCCTACAGGGTATATGAGTGAATTAGTGTATTTTTGAATCGTATGTACGTATTGGTGTTGAATTGCTTGACGTGGTGGGTTTGCCATATTGCCGCATTTGCTTTTGAGCTGCAAAATAGTTTGTTGGACTAACGAGGTATCTGGTGTTTAAATGTATGTACAGTAGCGGGGGAAAAATTAGCACTAAAATTGAAATGGAAATTTTGTTTTTTAAATTTTATTTTTTTTCGATTACAAATTTTAAATTTTTTATGTTTACCAACTATAACAAAAAAAAACATTTTTGTAAAAAATTGTTTTATTATTTTTTCGAACTTTGAAATTTTTCTATTGAAATCATGCTTTATTAAAAATAAAAAATTTAATATCAAGTTTTCAATATGATGATATTATTTCACACTCTACTGTACATTGGACTGCTTACATTTTTTTTTGTTTATTCCAAAAGTAATAGCAATTTTTTTTTTTTCAATCCGTCTAATGTTTTTATGTCTCTGCGTATGTAATGCGCTCTTTCAAGCAATACGACAAATGGTCATGTGCAATTTTCCCAGGGAGTAGAGTGGAGAGCACCGCATTGAATTGCTACATCTGCTAATACTTTGGATTATTTTCATAAATCTAAATTTGAGTTATTCATAATAGCAATGAATGGTTGAATTTGTAATTGGCCAATTTGAAATAAGTTCGCATGAAAGCGATTATAAATTATTGTTCTTGTATAATTGAGATTGGTTAATAAAGGATGGTGCTCGGGGTTTTTCAAACATTTTAGCTTGGAATATATTGAAATGAGAGAGAAGTATGAGTACTTCGGTAATTAAAATAGGAAATCTGCTATACATGGATTTGTAAGAAAAGTGAGTTGAAGAGGGAAGCTAGACGCCTTTCTGTACAAAAAAATGAGAGTTGGAAGGTAGTAAATAAGAAGCGCTTGAGATGGCAGCCGATGGGAAAAGTGTCTGTGAATTCGTAAAAAGAAGTTCGAATGACGGAAGGCTTTGCGCCCGAAGCGAACCAGAGCAGCTGGTTATGTTAGGTTAGGTCCATGTTTTAGATATAACTGTAACGTGTTCATTAGACTGAGTAAAAAAAAAAATTTTTTTTTTGAATTATTTTAGTATGTATAAATTTTCAGAATGTCGAAATAAATTGTTTCAGGGCATAATATTACTTCTTAGAGGCCTATCAATGTAAATTAGAACTAATCTAGTTTTTTCTTCAAACCAAATTTAGTTCCTATAGTTTTGCAGTAAAAGTTGTAAAAGTTTCAAGCGAAAATTTTCTTGAGGAGTAATTGAGCTTTAAACTTGGCATATTTTTTTGTTGGGTTTTTTTTTTGATCACGATTTTACCTTGAAAATTTATTAGAAACACAAAATTGCAGTAATGATTAATAATCACAATTATTACCGGTTTGATTGCTTACTTTTTGGAAAAGCATAGTAATGATTGATTACCCATTGTTTACGGGTTTTAATGATGATTCTAAAAAAAAAAACTATCAACAAACAATCATGATTTTTTATAAGTTGAAAAAATTGAAAAATAATCAGAAGTACTTACTCAAAAAAATATTTTTAATTTATTTTTGATTATTTTCAAATTCTAATCAATGAGTAATTGGAAATTTCTGAAAACAATTAAAATATTTATTATTGATTTAAAAAGTTATTTAATCAATTGATTACTCAATTCTAATGGGAATTTAACAGGTCTGCATACAAACACCCAAACATACATCACACCAATATTCATTTGTATTTACTCTATTGGCAAGCACTCTAATTAGCTAAGGAAAATCTATTGATTTTCTTGTGTATTTTGGTGAGTTCAATTAATTTTATGATTAAATTTATCTCCTTCGTTTTGTTATATATATTTCTTTTACTTAATTTTCGTGCTGCTCCCAATTGCTATTTAACTGTCAATGGGAGATTAAAGCTCAGTTAATGATGACATAGCCATATCCATATAAAACAGCTGATGCATCCAATGTTGATATACCATAGTCATAACCCTAACATAGCCAACCCACTGAATTTTGTTTTTCCGAAATGTGCTTAAATTATTGATTTTCGAGTTGGCAATGCTTTTTGATTTAATGGATTTTCGGTTGTTTAATTTATGACCAACATTTTTCTTCTTCAGAAAAATACTTAACTTTTTAAGTTAAGGCACCTTTAATCGATAACAAGCGGCAGGGATTAGTATTTGGTATAGTTATGACCAGTGGCGGATTCAGAATTTTGGGCATTGGCGGCTTCAAATGGTTTTTATGAAATTTCTATGACATCAACAGTTCCTGAAAAATATGCATTTTTGGATTCTGGTTATGCTTATTTCTGACTTGATGTTAATTTTCCACTAGAAAAACCAAGGGAACCCAGCTATTTTTATGTATTGGTTTTCTAAGCCCATCCCATACATCCCACAAGAGATATACTCAAGAAGAGAAAATATAAATTGAATATTGAATGTACCGCAGAAAATAAAATTTTTTAACTTGAATAAAAAAATATTAACATCGTTTCTCTCAAAAAAAACGGAAGATTAAAATCAGCAAAGTATAAGAACATTAAAGTCACAGAACATGAGTGAAAGATGAGAAAAAGAAAAACAAAATAAATCCCAAGAGCAAAATCAAAGACCACACTGGTAAACGAACCATAGACAAAAACCCGCAGGCGTTTTAAAACGCGCAATGAAAAAAAAAAAAAACAAATAAAAAAACTGCAAAAAAACATGAAGCGACAAGCTGACAGCTCTTTTCAACACGTCTCGTTCACTGAATATTTGCTGTATACTTGAAATTCATAAATTTGTAAATATCTACATATTGAAAAATAATTTAAACATACAAAAAATTGTGTGACGAATCTCTAAAGCGAGCATTAAGAGCTTAATTTGTTTCCTCTGCAAAAGAAAATAATTCAACCAAACTCGTTTAAAAATTTCCTAAGTTCTAAAAATATTTCAAAATTGTATGCCAAATTTTTAACAGCGTACTCAATTTTTTTTTTTTTTTATTTAAGAAATCATTGTATCTTGGCATATTTTGCCAGCTTAATTTCCATTTCATTTGAAAATGTTACTCATACGACCGACCTGTAGCTTCAAATCGAAAGTAAAAAATATTTTGTCACCACTGGCAATGCTGGTAGCTGTTAGCTGGTATTCGCTTTTAAAATATGAAACAAACTGCAGGCAATAAGGTTATGCAGATAACTTCTTTTGTGAATGCATTCAGCTAAAATCACTCGTAAAAGAACAAAAGAAGACAAGGAGGAAAAGGAAGTGTAGAGCTATATAAACAGTACATACATATATACATACGTACCAACATATCAAAGTACCGTTATAATGTGTATTTACTTAACAAGTAAGGAAAGGTAAGCTTGGGTTGTGCCGAATTTTTTTACTCCATATGTGGGTTTATGTAGTTAGTTTTGGTTATTTCTGTATAGTTTAAGTTTTTGGGATCAATTTAGGACTTTCGTAGGGTCGTTTCGAGATATTTTCTGGATTGTTTTGTGCGCTTTTTCTAAGTCATTTTGGTATCGTTTTGACGACTATTTTAGAATCATTTCGGTACTAATTCGAGATAATTTCGCTGAAAAAGAATTTTTCGCCCAGAATTATCCCTCAAACAAGTACGAAATATCCCCTAAGAAGTTCTAATGTAGTCCATAAAACAATTTCGAAATGGTCCTGAAAAATCTTGAAATGATGCCTGAAAATATGTATCTCGAGACATACGAATAAAAAATGAGCAATATAGCATAATATAGTTATAAAATAGATAACATAACATGGCATAACATAACATAACATAACATAACATAACATAATATAATATGACATATGTCTAAGCTTTAGAGAAGGCGAGTTGTTTTTTTTAAGTTATTAGTATTTTTTATTTTATTTTATTATTTGGCTCAGGTGCTATGTGGCCGTTTTGCTCAAAAGGTATGTATTTATTCATTTGGCTCAGGTTCTGACGACCATGTTTGCCTAAAATGTTCTTTGGAGAACGAGAGAGTATATATGTATGTATTATTGGTGGCGAGAACTGTTGGCTCTGAGGCATGGCGCGATTGGCTTCCTCATTTTCGGTATGAAAAACCACACTTAGGCTTTCCAAAATATAAACTACTAGCAGACCCGGCAGACGTTGTTCTGCCTGACCAGTGACTTACCTAGAAATACATTTTCAAATATTTTTCTTTAACTTTTAACATTCCATTTATTGCAGTGCTTTAGGATATACAATGTTTCTGGCTTTAAAGTCTTTGGTATAAACAAATAAATTTTTTGGATGTCCAACTCAAAAAACGGATCTTTTGAACTCAATGGGTATGACAAAACCCATTATGCGCTGCTGAGCAGATGTATGTATAGTTAGTACTTATTTAATTATATCCTATATCTACCTATAATACTCTGGATATGTATGAACGGCAATAACAAACAAAAAAAATTAAGTGCTTTGATTAAGATTTAAGAACGTTAAAATGTCACTAAAGCAAATACATTCAGGGATATAACGAATTGAAATATTACTTAGCTTGTGGTCTTGGAACTGCCCACTTTTCCAAAGAATTTACAAATGTAGCCTATGTATGTCGTACACAACGAAGATTTTAACGTATTGGAAAAGTTTAAAACAGATCAACCATAAACTTTGGACATTATTGAAGTACAAACAAAGCTTTGAATACAAAAAATTTGGGCGTGGCACCGCCCACATTTCCCAAATTATATAATTCTTGACCAAGGGACACACATATCCAAAAATCTTTAATTTAGACCCAATATGTTCAGAGTTATGAAGAATTTAAATTTTATATAGCCTGGGGGCGTGGCACTGGCTACTTTTCCAAAAATTGATATAGCCTGAATCGTACACAACAATCTTCTGAACCAATCTTGAAAGTTTAAAAGAGATCGACCATAAACTTTGGACATTATTGAAGTACAAACAAAACACAAAAAATGTGGCCGTGGCACCGCCCACTTTTCCAAAATTACATAAATCTTGACCAAAGGACACACATATCCAGAAATCATTAATTTAGACCAAATATGTTCAGAGCTATGAAGAATTTAAATTTTATATAGCCTGGGGGCGTGGCACCGCCTACTTTTCCAAAAATTGATATAGCCTAAATCGCACACAACAATCTTCTGAACCAATCTTGAAAGTTTAAAAGAGATCGACCATAAACTTTGGACATTATTGAAGTACAAACAAAACACAAAAAATGTGGGCGTGGCACCGCCAACTTTTCCAAAATTACATAAATCTTGACCAAAGGACACACATATCCAGAAATCATTAATTTAGACCAAATATGTTCAGAGCTATGAAGAATTTAAATTTTATATAGCCTGGGGGCGTGGCACCGCCTACTTTTCCAAAAATTGATATAGCCTAAATCGTACACAACAATCTTCTGAACCAATCTTGAAAGTTTAAAAGAGATCGACCATAAACTTTGGACATTATTGAAGTACAAACAAAACACAAAAAATGTGGGCGTGGCACCGCCCACTTTTCCAAAATTACATAAATCTTGACCAAAGGACACACATATCCAAAAATCATTAATTTAGACCAAATATGTTCAGAGTTATGAAGAATTGTAGTTTTATATAGCCTGGGGGCGTGGCACCGCCCACTTTTCCAAAAATTAATATAGCCTATGCTTTAACCCATGATCCCAAGAATATACTGTGAAAATTTCATAAAAATCGGTTGAGTACTTTGGACGCCCATAAAGGACACACAGACACACAGACACACATTCATTTTTATTTATAAGATATCTTCGAAATATTTTATAAGCTGATTGCGAATTACAATAGCATACAATGCAAATAAAATAAACGAATGAAATAACCGTAGCTTATGTATGTACGTCGCTTAGACAACATAACATAACATAACATTACATTACATAACATAACATTGCATAACATAACATAACATAACATAGCATTGCATAACATAATATAACATAACATTGCATAACATAACGTAACATAACATAACATTGCATAACATAACTTAACATAACATAACATAGCATTGCATAACATAACATAACATCGCATAAAATAACATAACATCGCATAAAATTACATAACACAACATAGCAAAACAAAACATAACATAACACGAAAGGAATAAAATGAATTTGCTACAAAAAAAAAATTTTAAACTCGATGCGATTTTTAATTATTTTAAAATTTAGTAATGAAAAAGAAACTGAAAAAAAATTAAATATATTTAAAAATCAAATTCGTGTGTGCTATAACTATGCAACGAACTGTGTTTCCATTTATTTGACTCAACAGCGATGTAGCAGCTCGTTGAATGCTATTAAAGTTGCAGTCGCAGTGTGCCTCATTGCCAACGCATTCTACAGGTCGTTTGAACGCGTTGCTCGTTGTGCTTTTCCTTTGCTTCCTTATCTGAAGCAATTCGTGTTTATGTGCAAGTAGTTTTGTACTAAATACTTTGTTGTTGCTACATTGTCATATGCAAGCGCGAATAACAATGAAAGCTAGAACAACAACAACCAAACAAGAAGCAAAGTAGCAACCAACCGACATATGGAAACAGCTCAGTTGCTCTAAAATTTTTTTTTTTTTTGTTTTTGATTTGAACTTTCTTTGCGTGCACCGCTTTCTGGTTAGTTTGCTCGCTCTTAACAATGCGGCGGAAGTGTTGCTACGGAAGAGAACATGTTGTATAGAAAACAACGGTAAATACGAGTTTGCAAAAGAAGCTGAGCATTCACTAACTTCAGTGGCTTACACCTTGACAATGCATCCACGGCGCTACGCTCATATTTACGCCTCGAGGAAGTAAAATTTTCTTTTTAGAGTTTTGAGTTTGCAAAGGCAAAGAAGATTTAGCAGAAATACGAGTGACTAGGCTGCAGTTGTTGTTGCTGCTTGTATGTGCATTAAGATATCCTTAGGATAGAATAATTAAATGTTTCCTCTTCTCCAACAAAGTTTGCTATGGAAAGTGTCAGGTCACTAAGTTTCAACACCAGACAGGCTCATTGACAATCACACTCACTTCCGCCTTTTAGACAAATGCCGGGCGTGAAGTGTTATCGAGAAATCTCTGAGATACAAGGCGTACTAGCAGACTTCTTCGTCATTGAAGGTGCGCCAATAAAATTTATAAGGAGGTCATTTGGGGCCACTTGCATTACAGGAAGCCCAGAAGGATCTTCTACGCAGCATTTAGGAGGAGTACAATTGTCCTCTGGATGGAAACTGATAGCAAACGAAAAAGAGCCAAGGTAATCGCATATGCTGCCGAGCTCGTATTCACATACGTTTAAGTCGATTTAAGTGGTTTTCGAATGTTCACCATAATCATCAATAAATATCCTTTTGATTATATTGACTGGCACTTAGCCGGAGTGAGGGTTATCCCAAGGTAATATTAGAGAAGAGAGAAGAGCATCATTTCAAAAGCTTTAACCACATTTTGAAGTCTTGCACACATTTCTGGCTAATAATGTTATCAAACTATCATATCTCCACTTCTGACCAACATGCCAGTAATGCAGCTACATATATACATACACACGAGTATACTTACATATTAGACTGGTACAAAAATTTTTTTTTATTTTTTTAAATTGTTGTTATTTTTCAGAATGACGAAAAAAATATTGTCCAGATCTTAACACTAATTTCGAGAGGTCTATCAATCTACTTAATCGAACTTTTTTAGGACTTTTCAAATATTTTTTTATAATTGCGAAACTATTGAGGCAATATTTTTTGAACATAGAAACAGGAAATTTAATTCCACAGAAAAAAGTTTTTATGAAGATTCTCGTCAAGTGGGCTGAATAGCTTTGCTCCTGATTACTTCGGAATGGCCCCCCTGAAGAACTTCATTGTATTTTTCCATATAAAAAAAAAAATACTTTCAGAAATTTATATGGAGGAAAATCCCGAAAAAAAAATTGGCAAAAAAAAAAAACAAAATTACGTACGGACTTAAGACTTACACTTTACTCTGCATTCCCGAAAAAATTTTAAAAATTCAGAAAATTTGAAAATTTCCATGAAAATTCGTTGAATTTTTCATATATAAAAAAAATAATTTAAAGTAGTGCTGTGCGATTAATTGGTAAATCAAAATTCTGATTATTCATAATTTCGATTACAATTAATCGATTAATTATGAAGTTTGATTAATCAAAAAAGGGTGCTTACTCGATTAATCAAGATTTTGAATAAAATGATTAATCATATATTATTCTTATACTTCAACCATTTGTTGCATCTTCGACATTTTGCCCATTCGCGATCGGACAACATCTCACAATTTTCTTAAATTTTTTTATTTTTTAATATTTTGAAGCATGTTTTAATTTTTTTTTAATTTTTTTTATTTTTAGCTATGTATGTACATATGATTTCAAGGCAAACTTTCACATAATAAATTAGTAAATTAATCAGTTTCTGATTAACCATTTTTAAAAATACTCGAGTAACGCTCGTTTTCTCATAATTTTGATTAATCAAGTAATCGATTAACTGAAAATTTGATTAATCAACTTACTCGATTAATCGAATAAAGGCGCAGCCCTTATTCAAAGTTTTTGTATTAGATCGTAAGAAGATTTCTTTAAGAAAATTAATTAAAATAAATTTGTTGAATCGAAAATTGGTGAGAATTGTCAAAAATTGTTGTATACTTATTTTTGTGAGTGACTGTACATTTACAAACTCGATTGCAGGAATGGTTGTTTTCTGAAAATTTGAGCGACGAATAAAATGTGATTGCTATAACATTGCAAGTATGTGTTTTTGAAAATTGTTTGGGTTAGTTCGGGACAAAAACAGTTGCAATGAGTTGAGCTAGCTCGGGACCATTGTTAGACAAAATAAAGACTTACCTTATGCGGCCATTTCAGGGTTCGCGATTGATTGTTTTCGGCATCGTTTTAAGACATCTTCGAGACCTTTATTGATATTAGTCATGCCTTTTTTCAGGCCAATTTTTTGACGGTTTTCGGTACTCTTCCGTTAAATTTGAGCTTCGGGAATGTTTTTGGAGCTTTTAAATGAGCGTTTTGCGACTTTTTCCACGCTTGTCTCAGATACCATACCGAGAAATGCCAGATTGGGCCGGAAGTGGTTGTGGAGTGATTACAAAATGCACCCTAGAGGTCCTTTACTGCAAATTTTTTTAATAACAAGAAAGAAAAAAATTAGTTTTTTATTTGAATATTTTTTCTTAGTCAAATTGATCCCACTATACTTGAAAGCTCAAGTGTCCCACTTTTGGTCAACAAATTGTATTTTCATGTTCATCACATTTTTTTATATACATTTGCAAAAGATTATAATGTAATGGGTTTTTATAAGTACACAACGACATACATACATACATACATACTCACCACAAGAGTTCACCATGTAAGCAGAAATTTTACTCGTTGCCACTTGAGCATTACTCATACGCTCCTCCGCACACTCCAGTTGTGGCCAATGGGCTTTGTCATGAAACTAAAATGCAGTAAATGAATGCAACAATGTATGCACTTATGCTCGTATGTGTGTATGGATGTGTGCCTGGTCGACAATTGCAAACACACACAAGCTTGCCCCCCTCTCTCTCTCTATCTATCTCTGTATGCATAAAGGCTGAAGTGGACAAAAGCGAATTGGAGCTAAAAGAAGTGGCACACTCACAACCGTATAAATATAATACCTTTTCAACAGCTCTACACGCACAAGCAAGCATATACATGATTGTGCATGCATTAAAATCTATGCACTCACTCGATATCTCGACGCTTTGTATGCGTAGGCAATTTATGATTGACAATATGAAACCAGCTTAGTAAGGAGGTAGGTAGGTATGTAGTTGTTATGGCATGAAAAAGGCGTTTTTTGAAAATGGTACACACACACACACACATACATAGAAAAACTATAGATAACCTGCAGAAAAAATTAATAACTGTTGGCGCGGTTTTCTCATTCAAAACTAAAACTAAAATAGCATGTTTGGCCTTCATTGAAACCTTAAAACGACATCAATGATCCCTTGGCTCTCTTTTTCTGAGCTGATCCCCAAAGTAACCCACCTCACAGAACATTTATCTTTCAATTAAAAACTCTCTATATAGAAAAAACCCAGTTCGTCTATCTAATTGGTAACCAAACTAGTTCAAATCCAGCTCAAACCTAGTTGCTTTCACTGCGACACATAAGCCGACGCCAACTTTAGTTGTGTGAGTGAGCAAAGTAGAGGAAACTGTTGTTGTTCTTTAACATACTTTACGATGAAGGCGGGTTTTGTCAATTCAAATTCTCTAAAAGCCGATTTTACCGTCAAAGCGACAACCAACAATAAAGCAAGCAGCCAGGTAACCAAGCACTAAAGCTTTTATGCCTAACTAAGCTTAAATGTATACGCAGAGGTACATCCCCCCCCCCCCCCCCCCCCCAAACGTAACTAAACGTAACTAATGTGACCATATTTTGTGTTGTTGTACACCACTCACATGTGTTGTGTAAATACCTTGAAGAAAGCTGAAACTCATTAAAATTCTGCTTGAAGTTGAAAAGCGTTTGTTATTAAAAGAGAATATTTAGTGAAGTGATTGGTGGTTCTTAAAAAGATAGAAGAGAGTGCTTAGTGAGTCCATGAAAGAAACCACACTCATGCAAGTGAGCATGCTACTCCTTCCATGGAAAGCGGCTTAACTACTCTTCTTGTCGAGCTGTTCCAAACACCATAATAAAATGACCCTCAAGAAGGCTATATGGCTGACGATCAACAGCGTCTCGATTTTTTCAGACGTGACTCATAGTGCTAAAGGCCAGCGACATCGGTGGCTAGGATATTGTTAAAGATGCACTAAATCGTCTGCGATCTAGATCTACTGTCCGCTAGAGCTTAGGAAAGCGGAAAGCCCTTCTTGTTTAAGAAAATTAAGTCGAAAACATTTGGATCCGCTGTGTTTCTAAATGTTTTTGTTTTTGTATTTTGGTTTTGTTCTTCTTCTTCTTCTTCTTCTTCTTCTTCTACTTATTCTTCTACTTCTACTTGTTGTTGTTCTTCTTGTTCTTGTTCTTGGTCTTGTTCTTGTTTTTTTTTCCTTCTTCTTATTCTGCTTCTTCTTGTTCTTGTTTTTCTTTTTCTTATTTTTTTTTCTTCTTCTTGTTCTCCTTTTCCTTCTTCTTCTTCTTCTTTTCCTTTTCCTTTTCCTTCTTCTTCCTCTGCTTCTTCTTCTTGTTCTTCTTCTTCTTCTTGTTCTCACATTCTGAAAGCAATCTGGGAATGGTCCAAAAATATTCCCGAAATTATCCCGAATTAATCCTGAAAGAGTCGCAACAATCGCAGCTCCCTTGGACAATCCCGAAACACCCCTCTTCTCGTTTGTAGCAAGCAGAATAATTTGTTAATTTGGTTATTGATTTTGGTAGGTAAGCTCAGAGGCATTACAACTTTCGGAGTAAATTTTGCTAAAATGATATTTCAAAAAATTCCACCACAGCCAACCCAACAAACATTTTCTCTCCCTTCACATAATAAAATTGTAACAGTTTAATGTCTGTTAAATATTAAAAAAAAAAAAGTTAATTTGAGGGGTCGTTATTAAACCAGTGAATGCGAAATCAACAATTTTCAGAATTTGTGTCTGTCTGTCTGTATATTCGTTCGCCCATCACACAAAAACTGGTAAGTAAACTTGGATGCAACTTTCACTGTTGCATTACTAGACGCTTAACTTAATGTTTAAGATATCGCTTACTTCGATAACTCAAGGGGTTTTAGAGTTATCGACCAATTGGTGGCGCTGTGTGACCTAAAATATGTTTGTACAATATGGGTATCAAACGAAAGGTAATCGTGAGTTCTGCAACAAGCAATGTGGTTAAGTCCCATTTCTCAAGTGGTTTCGGAGATATAATGGTTAACTTAAGACTAATTCAATTACAAGTTTTCAAAATTATTACCAACTGGTCTTGAGCTCATCAAACTAACGAAACATTTATTTCAAATTTACTCTGTTTGTTGGGCACTTACAAATTCAAGAGTATGGACGACTTTCAATTTACCATTTTTAGTTCAATTAACCTAACAGCAATCAAAACTATCCAAACCAACTAAAAGCCCCCTCTACACTCCATCCACTCATCTGCAGTCTACACAATTTGCATTTGTTTGCTGCTCGCTAACCGCCCATTACAACCCACCACAGCATTTGATTCCACTTTACTATGCTCAGTACTGCCGACAGGCTCACCAACTTACGATGAACCTAGAACATAATTTAGTTCAATTTAAAATTGCTGAGATTTTTGTGAGTTTCTGTTAGTCCACTTCGCCAACAGCGAAAAATGCATTCAACCACATTCCATTGTGGGCATAGTTGACCGTTGGGGTTAATCTCGCTTTTGGTGGCATCAGTAGTAGGAGCAGCGGTATCGGAAAATTGTTCGAGCGCTCAACATCAAATGTCAGTAGTTAGTTTGCTTGGTAAATTATTCAGCTTTTGTTGAGAAGTGCACGTTAAATGGGTGTGTGCTCGTGTGTGTCTAAGCCTCTAATACTTGGCTGTGTAAGTATCAATGTATTCCATTGGGTATGTCAAGTTTAGCTGGTAGTGGAGTGCAAACATTAGACTCCATCCATTTAGGCGGCCATGTACTACAGATTTACACTTTCAGCGACTTCGTGTTTATTCAGTGGACCTGTGTGGACGCCGCATTTGTAAAATTACTGCTTTGGGAGTCCGACTTGTTGCTGTCCTTGTGCTACTTTGATTATTTTATTCGTTGGTTTTTAGACCTTGTCTCACATAGTTCAACATTAGTTCGTATGTCTTAAATGAAAAGTGAAATTTTTAAAATTAATTAGCCCACATCGCATTAGGTTATGTAAATAGTTGGCTTGGGTTACAATGACTTAATTCAATGCGACCAACACAAATAGTCATATGCGAACTAGATTTGAAGTGTTGATCTTTGAGCTAATTCGGAGCTATGGGAAAACACAGGAAGAGCACGTATGGGCAGGTTGATGACGGCCAATGCAAATGCTTTAAGGTATATTACTCCACTCGCCGGTTTTCATATAACGGGAGCGGAGAGAACGATGTGGAAAGCAGACTCACATATCCACTCATGCGGAGAGCTCACCTACAAGAATAATTTGCCTACTTAATTGATCGTTGATCGACTTTGGCGATGTTGCAATTACGGGCGGCCGTCGGCAGTTTACTGACGGGAAATGTATGAGTTTAGGCACA
The DNA here is from genome assembly GCA_951509765.1 of Sphenella marginata. Lineage (NCBI taxonomy): Eukaryota > Metazoa > Arthropoda > Insecta > Diptera > Tephritidae > Sphenella > Sphenella marginata. Next base: position 32,847,338 of record OX608081.1, on the reverse strand, counting down.
GAGATCTCCATACTTCAGAGCTGCTTCCTTGTATATACCATCTTATGTGGATATATAACGATGCTCAGGTTCAAAAAGGATTTTTCTTAGAGGTCTTAGAAAAGGCAGATGGAGGCCCACATCCCTTTGTTAGAATGAAGTGGAGCACACTTTCAGGTCCTTTGATGGACCCACTTGTCCTCTGTTAGCAAAACGAAGTACCGGCTGACGAGCTTTATTGAACATTCCAAAGCTTTTGCAACGTCTGCTTCATTTTCCTACCTCCGAAACAGAAAACCCAAGTCTCGACATCGTGTTTTTAAAATAATATCGTAACCATTTCTCAACCAACAACCATCTTTAGTTTCCCAAAATTCTCCTCACTATAGCTCGAATGTTGTCTGTTCTACCGACACGCCCACACATCCATGAATACACTATGAGTACTAAATGAATTACTTTATGTCGTTGAATAGACATTGAGTGGCTCAATATTGTCTTAGCGTAAGTGTCATTTAGAGAGTTTTTGTTGTATATTTCTGCAACCAAAACTATTTTTCATTTTCATTCATTTACCAAAGTGGTGTATGAGTGTGGGTGTATGTATCTATATAGGAGTGGGTGTGTGTGTATGCATTTGTGTGTTTAATATGCTCTATGCGCTAGATTAAAATGCTTTTGCAATAAGACAACCAAATACCATTAGACTCAATCATCAATCCAATGCTTTTAATCTTCATTTGTTTGTGTGTATGTATGTGTATGTGTATGTGTTTGGTATAGAATTTAATTCTTGAAACATTCAATGATAAGCAAATGTGAACGCAGTAGATAACAAATGACATAAATGTGCAGTCAAAAACTAGATTATATATGCCAAAAAAGAACTAGTTTTAAACTACTCCATGTTCACTAGTTTAAAATCAGCAAACAATCTCTATCAATTCTGAAATATGTTTGAGAAATATTATGCTTCTTGCGAATTTCCTTTACAAAAGTTGATTTATTTGAAATTTATTAAAAAAAAAAGGCGTGGCAGTGCCCAATTTTCATTAACTCAATTTTACAACTTATCTAAGCCAAAATCCAGTTGCTATATAGAAACAAAGCTCGATACAGAGTTTATTCTTATTACAGGAAATGTGCCACAGCTGACATCGGTTATGGACCACGCCCATTTTTATAAAAAAAAAAAGAATTTTACAAGGATCATAGTTGTATAAAGCAGGTAAATATATCACTACCAAATACTCGTATAAGTACCTGCAGGTAATTTCTGTTTCACTTCCAAAGTTTCCATAAAAATTAATACGAAAATACGAAATGGGCGTATACACACCCCTTTTTGTAGTGGATCAGTCCACACAACTCTTAACGCAGAAACGCGAAAAAATAATAATTTGTCGAAAAGAAATTTTGTGGAAATGTTGATTGTACAACATGGTATAAAGTTCTGAAAAAGAAACTTTTTTTATAATGTTTTTTTTTTAAGTTTTCTAAATTCAAAATTTTTTTATTCCTTACTTATTTTTTTGCTTCCTAAAGCTAATTTTTTTGATTTTCGTAAGCTATCGTTGTTAAAAAATACACTTTTGCACTTTCAGAGGGGGGCACTAAGAGGTATAAAAAAAAAAAAATAAAAACAAAAAAATCCAAAAAAAAATTGTTTGAAAACTAAAAAACTTAAAAAAATGTTTAAATTTCTAATTTACAAAAGAATTAGAGGTATAACAAAATAAAATTTTAAAAAATAAGCAAACAAAAATTTGTAAAATTTAAAAATTTTTTAAAGAATTGTTTGTTTCTAATTTAAAAAATTAAAATTCAAAATAGAAAAATCAAAGTGCGCCATTAATTTTTGATAAAAAATTGTTTATGTTATACATACATACTTCTATTATATAAAGATAACCTTAACTATTCAGAATCCTTTTCTTTTTGATTTTTAAAAGATATGAATTTTTATGTTTTGAACAAACAATTTTTTTTTTTAATTTTTTTTAGCTCGATTTTTTAAACACAAAATTACCCATTTTAAGCGCTGAAAATTTTGCAAAAGATATGCTTAAAATTTTTATACACATTTTGTGCATTTTTTTTTGAAATTAAAGTTTTTTCAGTGATCAAATCTAAATAACTAACTAGCTGAAAAAAATGTAAAAAATAAAAATTGTAAAAAATTCAAAAACTCCAATTTCTGAAAAAAAAACTACAATTTCTTTCGAAAATTTTGGAATATCCCTAGATATATCGAAAGGTATAATTAAAAAAATTTCAGTTGCAAAATTTATGGCTAAAGTATAGTTTTTTCGGTTTTGAAAATTTCTTAAAACTAGAAAAATTTAATTTTTTTTCGAATTTTTTTTGTTATGCCTCTAGCCTTGAAAGTGCCTATATTTTTTTAAGCTATGGTAGTATCTGAAATATTAAAAAAAAAAATATTACAAACCAGGAAAAAATTACAAACTTTAAATTTGCATAGCTTTTGAATGTATCTACTTTGCTTTTGTAATTCGTAAGACTAATATCAAAATCGTACGGCGGCGAAATTTGTAGTGTCAAAATTTGAGAGAAAAGTAGCTATCAGCTGATGGGATAATGCCACCCCTTAAAAATTAGTAAATGTTTTAGTTTTTTCTTTGCCAGAACTTTGGGACGATTTCACATCGAAAGATCCAACTGATTCCAAATGGGGCCTAAAAATTACTAAACAAATTTCCTGCTTTATTAATTTTGTAAAATTGTTTTCGTGGCAAGAATGTGGTAGAATATTGAGCCAGTTTGAAAAGAGATTTGAGGACAAACTAAAAGTCGTTCCAAAAGCGACAGAAGCACAACCATTCAGAATTAGAGCTTTTCCCTACATGGTATTTATGTATGTATAATTAAACATACGCCCGCCATGTTCGTATATAATTTGTTTAAGTAACTACTTACCGTCGTGGTAGTCGCTAGTAAAATACACAAACAAGGCGTAGAGCAAACAATCAATGTAGCAAATATTGTACTAATAAGACGTAAGTCACATGCAGGCGTGCCGAGATTAGCATTTAGATATGTACATATGTATGTAGCCTGCAGCAAAGTGCCAAACTGATCACAATACATACGAGATAATAACGGTATGTAGGTTTGGATGGGTAGAATTAAACTCTAGATATGTAATAAAATGTACCAGACGGATGTTTTTACATTGCAGATGTTTCAGAAAAATTGATCAGAGAAGTCATTATTAAGCCAATAGAAGCAAATCAACAGTTTTTAGAATTTTTGTCTTTTTGTCTATATATTTGTTCGCCCATCACACAAAAACTGATTAGTGAAATTGAATGCGATTTTTACTGTCACGTTACTAGTTGCCAAACTTAAATATAAGATATACATTTTTTCGATAACTTAGCTAGTTTAAGAGAAATCGACTGATATGTGGATCATAGGCATCCAAAATATGGTAGTACAATATGGATATCAAACGCAAGGCACTAATGAGCGCTATAATCAGCGACTTGAGTAAGCCCCATATCTCAAAGAGTTTTCGAGATTTACAATGATTAATATTGAACTCAGTCTGTTTTAAGTTTTGAGATGCAGCGAAGCTTGGCCTGGATCTTCTGGCCATAATATACATACATAAGTATGTGACGGAATCATGGACAATATCAAAAGAAGCCCTATGAGAACTTGGAGTCTGCGAGAGAAAAAATCCGAAAGATTGATGGTACTTCCCGTGATACCAAAGCCGACGGAAATTTTAAGGCAAATTTTTCATGGCTAATCAACTGAGATAACGTTTCTAAGCGGACTGAACATAAGGAGATATCTCTAAACAACCTCCATACAGACTAGATAGCCAATAAAGCTAAATATATGCGAATGGAATCGTCCATCTCAGAGAGACCAAACTCAATACCAAATACCTGCTCTGCCAGTGGTATGTAGCCTGTCATCTTCTCTAACTCTGGCACACATAAATTGGTCCTCTAAGCACAAAGGAAAGTTGAGCTACTAATCACACGCGTCACCCTGTATATGTACATCTGTGCACCATGTCGTTATGTCTCATTCCTCTACATCGCACTAAATCGTTACACCGCCATGTAGTTAAGCTAAACGTTATTACTGAATTTATGTATATTTGTCGCCGTCATTACGCTGTGTGGAGGGTGGTAATTGGCTTAGCTTTTGGCATTTAATTCGATAAAGTATGACGACAGTTAGACAGACAGACAGACAGACAACCACATCAACAGAACATATGTAACCACACTTATGTGTCTGTGTGTCCTTTAGGGACGGATGATAGGTATGTCTAGCTACATCATGGATGGATGGATGGACGCAGTGTTCGGACTTCTAACAGTTCTAAGAACTAACCAAGCTTAAACTCTACCGATCTTTACAGGAGATCGCCTAACAAAATGGCTTGTATCTAATAAGGACCGAAGTTTAAGCAAGGCAAGGAATGACCCTAAGGCCCTCTTTACAGACTAGGCACTCTCGGTGAAAAATCGAAACTGAGCACAGATTATCGGAAATTTATGGAAAATATTAGTGGAGTATGATTAGAGACCCAAAAAAGCTTTCTAAAGAACATCTCACTTTATTGACAAATTCAAATATTTTTCTCGAAATACGACGTAAAATTCCATCAATTTGATACCCATTTAGCAGATCTGATTTGTTTTTTTTTTCTAACGTGAAATAGGTGGCAACCTTGTAAAAATATTTCAATTGGAAACACTGATGTGAGAGAGCTTATATTTTGACAGATAACATACATTTTTTTAAAGAAATGTTGAAGTCACTTTCGAGATATGTAAATGATATACAAAAATAAATATAATCGAAATAGGTGGCAACACTAGACAGTATTTCTGTTAAAAATAATATTTTTCAAGTAGAACATAAATCACTTTTAATTCGAAACCCTTACTGGGATATCGCATTGCAAAAATATTTATTTAGGTGGCAACCCTATAAAAACAATCTCAGCGAAAGCTTCTAGGTAAAGAATCTTCATATGTATATAGCAACTTCAATGTATTTAAAAGTGCATCCATATACATATGTATAGTAGTTCTAGCAGTGTTAGAGATAGTAAGGGGAATGTAAAAAAATAATTTTTAGGTGGCAACTCTAAGTGTTTACCTGACTTAAATAAATTTTTGCGAAAATATCCTTACTTAAACAGTTAGTAGCCTTGTAAAAACATCATCAGTGGCAACACCTAAATTTGGTTTTACTTTCAAATAGGTAACCTTTTAAAAATATCAGTGGCAACAATTGAATTTTTTTTAGTTTCAAATAGCTGGTAACCTTGTGAAAACATCATCAATGGCAACACCTAAATTTTTTCCAATGTCAAATAGCTGGTAACCTTGTAAAAACATCATCAATGGCAACACCTAATTTTTTTTTCAATCTCAAATAGTTTGTAAATACATCATCAGTGGCAACACTTAAATTTTTCTACAAATTGGGGAGACTCACATGTTTTATGCCGAAATCTACGACTTTTTTATTCAAATTTTTTTTTGTTCAAATTTATCATTTCTTTACAATGTTGCCACCTTTCAACATTGTCAAGTCCGAACACTGATAGTATTCGTTTTTTCTGACGCAAACTCATTTATTAACAAGCAAACAAGTCCCCAAAGTGACTAAATGATTTTATCGGTTGGGAATATAATAAGAGCATTGTGACTTCTACTTGCCGATACATCAATTTCTGACGTCCGTGGGACAGCGAGAGACACACATGTATAGAAAACGTTTAGTGTAGTATTGAAAGCTAAAAATAATTATAGAAATAAATTCCCTTGTCTCCAAACCCTTAATGGAGCATTTGGCGCCTGATACTCTCGCAAATGAAAAAAGTGTCCACAAATACCAGATTTCCAATAACTTGGAAGTCACTGTAGCTGGTTACTCCTAACTCATCTCGTATGGCAATGGGCAAATACATTAATCGCAGGCCAGGTAAAGCTTTGTGGACATGCGATAAAGTCTTTATAAAATTTTCATGAATTCAAAAATTCCAAATTTTTCAGTTTCAATCTATTTTCATTGAGGCCCATCGTATTTAAATTTTAAAATGAAAAGCAAACAAAAAAAATATAGTCGCTCATCAATGCAGCAAGTGAAAGAAAGGCAAATACTTTTAACGCAAAATTTATGATGTACATTAGACTGAGCAGAAAAAAAACATTTTTTTTGTTTTTGTAATTGTGTTATAGATTTCTTCGGACAGATGAAAAAGTACCGTAAAAATTGCAGATCTTTATAATATTTTTTTAGAATTTTCTTACGGCAATATTTAGTACTTGATAAGATCAGTTCCGCGTAATCTACATAGACTACACCTTTTCCAAGAGTACTTCAGAAACAGTAAAATGTACTTCAGAATAGTCAATTGTACTTCAGAAATGGTAAAATGAATTTCGGAATAGTCAATTGCACTTCAGAAATTGTAAAATGTTCTTTAAAATAGACAATTGTACTTCAGAGACCGTCCTTAGCTGGATATGAACCCGGTTCGCCCCGGTACTGCCCGACTGGCTTGGTGAGCCGTGAAACATTCTAGGATCCTAAGGAAGGTAAGATGGGTATTGAGGGATGAAAGGCCTCATATTGGTTGATCAACCACAGTACAATTTTCGATCTCTGAAGTACATTTAAAAATTTCTGAAGTACATTTTACGGCTTCTGAAGTACAATTGACTATGTATTCTGAAATGCATTTTACAGTTTCTGAAATACAATTGACTATTCTGAAATTCATTTTACCATTTCTGAAGTACATTTTACGGTTTTTACGCATTTTACGAATTCTGAAGTGCACTTGGAGAAGGTGTAGTAATCATAGATCTGTAACAGTTAGAATTAATATCTGCGCCACTCTGAAAAAAAAAATTTCCATAATTAAAAAAAAAAATTATTTTAATTTGGCCCAGTCTAATGTTTACCCTTCTACATTGCTTAAATTTGTATTTGTTAATTTATTTTTGCACATGTTATGTTGTTGGTATCCAGGAAATTCAGCGCACCAACAATGCGTCAGCTGACATTTAGACGCTTCAATGAACTTGACACATGTAAATTTTGCGGTACGACCGCGAATGCCAAAATGTGGTGCAACAGGCAGAAAGTGGTTAAGCAGTGATGGGCAGAAAAACGCCACACAAATGGATTCCATCAACTACACATGGGACATACATACATACATACAAATACAATACATACATACGTGTTTATTTGTGTGCCAAATTTGGTTATGGCCGCTTGACAGCTGTGTCCTTTGCGATTTAAATTTATTTTCCATTTAATGTCAAATAATGTAGAATATGGGGTTGGACAGTCAAAATTGGCAGGGCTGGCAATTGGTACAAGTTTTTTTTTTATAGAAATTGATATCTAAATATATTTTTTTTTATTTAGGTATTTTTACAAAATAATTTTTAGAAATGTTGAGGAAGTGAGTGATTTAGTGATTTGAAGTGATTTAGGTTAAATCGTAATCAAAACTAGAAATGAAAGTCTCAGCGAGCGAGACGATTTCGAATTACTATTTTTTTAGGTTTTATTTTCGGACTTTTATTTGAAAATTATTGGAAATTTTTTTTTAAATTTAAAGAACATCACATTAAAAAGGGTGGTACCATGCCCTATTTTAATCATTTTAATTCGGCTGACTTATAAATCTAATGTTAGTCTAACTACAAAATTTCTCAAAATTCAACTAGAATAATAGAGATAAAACAAGAATAATATTGCAAATAAGACTTTTAGAGAATTGTATAGATTTTTTTTGTCAACTTTGACCCCTAAACGAAGTGTTTAACTACAAGGGTCGATGGGAAACTTGTACCTTTTATTTATTATTTTAAACGATCTAACTCTAGATAGTGTACTGTACTGCAAGATTTGCTATGCAGGTGTTGCCACTGCGAATGTTTTTACAAGGTTGCCACCTATTTGATTTTTTTTTAATTAAGTGAAATATGTCAGTATGAGTACAAAAGAAAAGCTTTTGAGAATATCATACCTTAAAATATTCTTGAAATGTGGCCTAGAGTTGCCACCTTATCATATTTTTTTGTTTGCATATTCACTTCTAACTCGATGTAATATTGACGCCATAACAAATCTTCTCACAAAAAATTCAGCCAAAAAAATGTTGCTAATATTTTCTAAGGAAAAACAACAAAAGAGATTGAAGAAACAAACAAAAAAGTTTACGCTGGTTACATTTTTTTCGAGTTTTTGAATTCGACTTAGATTTCTTAAAATGAAGAAATTGCGAAGCGCCACGGACCACGCCATGATGATGTACTAGCTCTCTGTTAAGTTATGAACAAAATGAAATAAGCAATCATTTAAATTCGAATATTTTGATGCTGACTCCATAAGAAGCGCACGCATTTTAGAGTACGAAAGTCGGCAATCATCAAAGCACAAATTCCATGAAATCACATTTCCACATCGCAGCGTTTGATTATTGGATTAAGCGTATATAAACAAGTTATCAAAATAAATAAAACAGATAATCAAAGCAAAATGGAGTGCAAATGGAAATAAATATAATTATGTGAGTACAGTCATGCGTGCATTCTGAAGGAGATGAAAGCGCCACAACATAAAATAAGTAAGTAGGTACATCGGCAACATAGCACACACACACACACACACACACATGCGTACCGAGGCATTTCCATTTAATTCACACAACAGCGCGAAAATCCACAAGTGAAAAGTTTTTATGCTCAAACCAAAGTAGCTTACGCTGAGCTTTCAAATATTCCTTGAAGGGTACGCCGTTTATCAGCATACCTCAAGCGCGCTGATTATTTTGTTGTTGATTTAGTATTTATTTGGGTTATTCCATTTTATGTTTGCCCCCAATCTAAACAAACCGCTTTGTATGGGTATGGATGTGTGAGGAGGACCTACTCTGCGGTTTCTTTTTTAAATGGAGCTTCAAAAAATGGATGAGGTAAATATTTACAGGCTTAGGAAGGAAATTATTACAAGTACACATACCCAGACACCCACACATATGTATTTTAGTTCATGAGGCCAGTGAGAACTCATTGAATCGAAAAAAATGCACTGAGAAAAGAAACAGTTCGCCATAAATATGCATGTAAAAAAAAAAATATTTTGGTGTATTTTATAATTTTTTATAAAACAAAAAAAAAAAAATAAAAAAAAAACAATTGGAAAAAAATAAAAAAACAAACAAAAAGAAACAAAAAAGTTGGGAAAAATTTTAAAATTCACATTTTTGAAAGAAACAAAAACATATTTCTGAAAATTTCAGAAATGTTAAGATATATTGCAGGCATAATAGAAAAAAATTCAGTCGAAAATTTAATGGAGAACTAAAATTTTTTGGATTTTAAATAACCAAAATTTAAAAAAAATAGTACTTTATGCCCAGTTTCCCTTTGAAAGCGTGTAGACTAAAATGTTAAAATATTAAAAAAAAAAAAAAAAATTTTTTGAAAAAAAAACTATTTTCTAAAAATTCTAAGATATTTTTAGATACATATGTGTATCAGAAGAATGTATAAATAAAATAAATTGAGTCCAAAAAATATAAGGGAGAACTAAAATTTTTTTGAATTTTAAACAATATAATTTTAACAAATTTTTTTTTATAGTTTCCCCATGAAGGTGTTTAGAATAAAACGTTAAAAATTAAAAAAGAAATATTTTTTTAAATATTGGAAAAAATAAAAAAATAAAAATTTTGGAAAAACAATATAAAAACAAATTAAAAGTATTATATTTTTGAAAAAAAAACCCCCCTTTATTTCTATATATCATATCAGAGCCTTAATAGAAAATGAATTTACCTTATGGAGAGCTTAATTTTTTTTTTTCCGATTTTAAAAAATTTACATTTAATTTTAAATATTTTGTTGCTTCTAAATATCCCCTTTGAAAGTGTTTAGACTATAAAGTTAAAAAATCTTAAAAAACCTAATATCTTTGAAAAATAAAATAAAAACAAAAAACACTTCCCTGAAAATATCAGGATATTTTAAGATATAATACTTGCATAATAGAAAGCAAATTGAGTGAAAAATTTATTTGCGAACTTCATATTTTTTTTTTTTTTGTTTTAAAAAATTTTAAATTAACTAAGTTTCCCCTTTAAGAGGAAACGTTGAATAATCAATTTTATTAAGTTTTGGGAAATAATAACCATAAATAATAAAACCACACCTCTATAAAGTTCCGATTATTTTTTGATATTTTGGTATAGTAAAAAGTAAATTGAGTGTGAAACTTAATGGGGGGTTCATTTGTTTTTATCTTAAACAATTTAAATAAACGTTTTGTACACCGTTGAAAGTTTATTTTTTTTTTACTTAAGTAGTTTCCGAAATATTGAAAAAATTATCTTCATAAAACAAAAAAAAAAATTTTAACTTTCAAGTTATACTATGTATAACTTTTGAAAAAAGAAATTACACTTTTTTATTTACCAGAACTTTGTTTTATGATAAAAGCAAACTATGCAGCAAAATTTTATTGAAATCGGAAAAGGGGGCGATTCTAAGGCAAAGAGCAATCTTATTCTTCCATAATCTCTCTTTAGCTTAAATTAAAGCTCTTAATTCATTTCATCTCTCTGTTCACCCTCAAGCCATCCAAGGGTAGCGAATAAATTCACAATCATGGAATTATACCAGCTTAATGTACCCATACAAACATACATATATTGGGTAAAAATTTGTTTACCTTCCCCTTAAGCAAACAAATAATAAAAATTGTAAGTGGGAATTAATCCAGTGATTAACACAAAACCAAAAGGTAGGACCATACGTTATGCGAAATGTTTTTATTGTATTTGGTTGTAAGCAACCGTTAAATGGGTCAAAACGAAAAGTTTACTTAACCTAAAAGCGCTACTCGTACAACAACGAAATAAAAAATTTTATTAACAGAAAAAGTATTGAAAATTTATTAGTGAGACCGTATAAATATTTTGCTGGGTTTTTTACAAACAAAAATAAAAATTAAAAATTTGTGATACTTGTAAAAGCCAAAAAGAACAGCTTTTACATTTGGAGTTTAAACGTTTCAATTTCCGGCATTAGCAGCTTCCGATTTTGATTTGACTACTTCCATTTTCGGTTTCATTGCGGTTTGGGCTCTCTTTCGCTTTCAACCATTGCTAAGCCTACAGTTTCTGGTCAAGTTGCGTGTTAAATTTCGGGTTCGTTTTCGATTTTGGATCCAGGTTCGATTTGGGTTTCCGTTTTTCCGTTTCGGACTCGTTTCCGGATTAGTTTCCCATTTTGGATTCGGATTCGTTTCCGGTTTCGATTTCGGATAAGTTTCCCATTTTGGATCCGGGTTCTTTTCGGCTTCGGATTTGTTCCCGATTTCGATTTCGTTTCCGATTTTAGATCCGGGTTCTTTCCGGTTTCGGATTCGTTTCGATTTCGGGTTCGTTTCCCTTTTTGGATCCAGGTTCGATTTTGGATCCAGGTTCGATTTTGGATCCGGGTCCGATCTCGGTTTCGATTTCGTTTCCGCTTTCGGTTTTGTTTTCGATTTTAGATCCGGGTTCGATTTCGTTTCCAAACTCGATTTCGATTTCGGGTTCGTTTGCAATTTCGATTTATGCTTTGATTGCTTTTTCTCTCCCGCTTTTTGGGTCAGCTTGAATTTTCGTTCCCTAACGCTTTATTTCTAAATTCGATTTCAGTCTCGAAGCCGGTTTTGATTCGGTAGGCACTCCCTGTGTATTAACTTACCTGAAATGTTTGTACTCAAAACTCTTCCCTTCCTCTTTACTTTCATATTCCATATTTGAATTTAAATAAATAAGAACGAAAAAATATTTAAATTTATTTTGCATTTTGTTTTTTTTTTATTGTCAGCGATTTTAGAGCAAATAAAAACGAACAATACAACGTATGTTGTTGTTATTTCACATATACATAAATACCTAGATAAAAAAATCATATTAAGGAATATGTTGAAGGTGGGGGCTGGCTTATCGTACATTGAACCACATCTAGTAAGAGGGCATAAAAAACCGTTTTGATATTTTATTGCTTTTTTTGTTGTTTGTATAAAAATGCGGAAATTACAAATAATATGCTTGACATTGTACACAATTTTTATTTTTATTTTTGCACTGCAATTTCCGGAATTTAATTTTTTTATTTCTGCTTTTTGTTATTGTTGCTAAGGAAGAACAAATACAAAAAAAAGCTTCTGCTGAAATTAAATTCCTCATAAAATGTTTTGGTAAATTTGTTTGCCAACACAAATATGCCGTTAGATTTTAACACAAATGTCATAATTTCCATTTACATACATACTTGCTGTGATGTTTTGTGAATAAAATGCCATGTGCACACTACAGCTCAAAACACGTATTTTCGTATAAATCAAAACACAAAAAAAAACTGAGATTCTTAATTTCACTTGCCAGCGTGCAAAAAAAAGGCAAAACAACAAATTCTAATGACATTGGAGTTTTTCATCTAAAAAATATATAGGAAACATTGATTTCGATCTTGATTTGGGATAGCTTAAGTGTTTTCAACATGTTTTCGGCTACAGATTTTACAACGCGATTTACGGTGAAATCAAAATTGAACTCCAAAATAAGATAATGTGAACATAGCATAAAACTGAACGATAGTGATTAATTTTCACTTTTATCAATTAATCGTATTACGATTAAATTACAATTTCGAATAATCAATTAATCACACATCACTAGCAAGTATGTGCATATATGTAATTATTTATATTATTATGTTTTAAAACAAATTTTGATTGACAATAAAAACTAAAATATTATTATTGTTATGTCAGAATAGTTCACATTTACAGTTTTACATACAATAAGTATTTAGCTACAATATTTGTTTATATTTATTTAGCCTTTTTTTAGATTATCATTTCATTACAATTAAGTCTAAAATATAAATACAAATACATATAGTATATATATTTTATATATTAATTTTTATTAGATAACGTTACTGCCACGTTCTGGCATACTTATTGTTTAAAGTTTTTTTTTTGTTTTTGTTTTAATAATATTTTTGTCTAAATTTTTTATTTAATAAATATTACTAAATTTAACTTACATTTTTATACATTAAAAGCTCCTTAAATTCATGTACTTACATATGTATGTATATATTATATATTAAAATTACCGTATTAAGTCATAAAACAAACATAAATTTAAGTAATAAAACTAGACAAATAAATTTGCTAAAAACTAAATAAGTATATTGCGCTGCAAACTGCATATGGATTGTGCCTTCGATTAGTCGATTAAGTGGAATAATCTATTGCTCAATTAATCGATTTATTGATGAAGCAAGAATTTGAATTTATGGTTACTTAAATAAGCTGCCATTTTGTTTGAAAAAATATTAAAATTAATCTAATAATTGACTAATCGAATAATAGATTAATCAGAATTAGGGTAATTAATTAATAATTGATTAATCGAAATTCGTGTAAACAATCAATCGCACAGTTCCATATCAAATATATTAAATAAACTAAAACTGTAGACCTGAACAATTTATTTACAATAAACTAAAAAAACTATAATAAAACTTTAATTACATTACTACATAATAACATAAAGGTAAAACAAAGTCAATGAAATTAAATTAAATGCAACAAGTTAAAATACCAATTAAAATTATTTATATACATTTACGACTCTTAGTATACCACGCAGCAAAAGACAATTAAAAGTAGCGCAGCAAAAATTCTTTATTCGCAGGAAGTGGCAGCTGCTTCAGTAACAATCTTTATTTATTTAGAAAATTGCGTAGTTAGAAAATTTTGAGAATTCATTAAGTACAGAAAAGGTACTGCCTTCTGAGGAAATTTAAGCGTAAATTTTAATCTCAGCCCACTGTGTGGTGTTTCAATAAATGTGACAGATAAAAAGGAATGTGTGACAGTAAAAATTAATTAGTGTTATTTTATATGATTTTGCTTTAATTTATTTTGTTTTATTTTATTTTATTTTATTTTATTTTATTTTATTTTATTTTATTTTATTTTATTTTATTTTATTTAATTTTAGTTAATTTAATTTAATTTTATTTTATTTTGTTTTATTTTATTTAATTTTATTTAATTTTATTTAATTTAATTTTATTTTATTTTATTTTATTTTATTTTAGTTTATTTTATTTAATTTGTTTTATTTTATTTTATTTTATTTAATTTAATTTTATTTTATTTTATTTTATTTTATTTTATTTTATTTTATTTTATTTTATTTTATTTTATTTTATTTTATTTTATTTTATTTTATTTTATTTTATTTTATTTTATTTTATTTTATTTTATTTTATTTTATTTTATATTATTTCAATTTATTTTATTTTATTTCAATTTTTTTTTTATTTTATTTTATTTTTTTTTATTTTATTTTATTTTATGTTATTTTATTTTATTTTATTTTATTTTGTTTTATTTTATTTTATTTTATTTTATTTTATTTTATTTTATTTTATTTTATTTTATTTTATTTTATTTTATTTTATTTTATTTTATTTTATTTTATTTTATTTTATTTTATTTTATTTTATTTTATTTTACTTTATTTTATTTTATTTTGTTTTACTTTATTTTATTTTATTTTATTTTATTTTATTTTATTTTATTTTATTTTATTTTATTTTATTTTATTTTATTTTATTTTATTTTATTTTATTTTATTTTATTTTATTTTATTTTATTTTATTTTATTTTATTTTATTTTATTTTATTTTATTTTATTTTATTTTATTTTATTTTGTTTTATTTTATTTTATTTTATTTTATTTATTTTATTTTATTTATTTTATTTTATTTTTTTTATTTTATTTTATTTCACTTTATTTTATTTTATTTCACTTTATTTTATTTTATTTACTTTATTTTATTTTACTCAATTGTCTTTCAATGCACTTTTAGTTATTTTTTAATTCTACTTTTTGCACTAATTCAATTTACGTATGTACATACCTTGCACTTCCGTGAAATAAAGCATTTTTCTGCGCACTCAATCAAAATAGATTTCCAGAAGTTTACTTATTTTAATTGGTAGGTTGCTTCTTTTGTTTTGTCGGTCGGTTTATCGCTTAGTTATTCAGTTACACAATTATTTAGTTGCGCTGTTAACGCAGTTAGTCAATTAAAAATCGTGGGGCGGTCACAGCTAATCCCATTCACAACAGTTAGTTTCAACATAACACGCTTTCTTTTTCATTTTTTTCTTTTCTTTTTTATGCTTCATTCTTAATACCTTTTTCATACAAAAAGCAAACACAACACACACATTGGGATTTTATTTCGCTATTTCCTGTGGTTCTTTTCTACACTCAACTCTGTTATTCTGCTTTTTAGTGTTTTATACACGCCAAATACCTTTTTTCCTAATTTTTTTGTTGTTTAGTCTTTTTTCAGCTTTCAGTTTTTGTAATTTTTTTTATTTTTTATTTCCTGTTTGCCATTCCATTGCGATTACTGCACAAAAACCTTTCAATTGAAATATAAATTGTGTGAATGTATGCAAGTATGTGTGTATGTGTGTCTGTGTGCTGGTTTAGCGATTTAACGTTTATTGTAAAACGGCCTTCTGTAGACATCCGTTTCCGCTTTGTGAGCATACACTTCCTTTCACCACTCATTGGGATTGTCACTCTGTATCTAGCCAGCTGTGTTGTCATTGTCAGTGGATGAAGGAATGCAGGAATGACGGCGATGTTGTATTGGAACGCGGCTCAACACCTCAGTTCACTTCAGTTCATTTGGAGTTTAACGCAATTCAACTTAGTTCTGGCATGTATGTATGTGCGTGTTTTTTTTTAGTATTTATTTATTCGTATCTAGAAATCTTTTGTTATTAATGTCTACCTCCCCACGCCCCCTTAAAAGGAGTTCAATGATTGCGTCGTAAGCGGCGCCGATAACTTGAACGTCTCTGCAGGGCATTTGAACGTTGTTGATATAGTTTTTGTTGTTGTTTGACCTGTTTCTGTTGTTGTGAAGGCGCAATATCGCCAATTCTTTGATATCATGTACGCTGTTGTTGTTGTTGGTCTTGTGTGGAATAGTATGCGGTCTTTGCCGGCAGTCGTGGTCCACCATTGTTACTACTGTCTCCACCATTCAGCGGCTTCACCCACACCAGCGCATCATCTGGCGTTTCATCGTGTTGTTGTGGTGATGGATTGTTATTGTTGTTGTTATTGTTATCCGTATTTTCCGTATCCTCATAGTCCATTATGGCTCCATTGGTATTATCCTGTTTGTTATTTTCGTTGTTGTTATTGTTAGTGTTTTGATGGCGTCTACGTTTGTTGTTATTATTATTGTTGTCGTCCACCTCAGGTGATCTCGAATCTTTCGGTATTGGATGCTCTAACAAATGCAATTCATTTCTCGCTTTATTTTCCCATAGTTGCTGGTTGGCCTTTACCTATTTTTATTTTTTCGTTTTTTGTTGTTTTTGTATGTTTGTCAAGCAGCATTCAAGGAGTGGAAAAATTGTTTGGAAAAATTTGATTTAATATAATATGAAATAAGTGAAATTATTGCAAATTGAAAGCACACAAAACCACCAGAAAACCAAAGTAATAAACGAAAATTAAGCAAACAGCAACAAATATTTATTTAAAGTGTTAGTGAGCAAGCGTTTTGTAAACAAACATAATCATGCGTTTTAAGGATGTACATAAATACATACATATGTAAGTGTGTTAGTGTGTATGTAAGTAAAATGTCAGATGAAACGAAAAACACAGATTATGAAAAAACTAACACCAATCAACAAAAATATAAAACACAAGTAACCAATCCCGAAATAGTTCCGAAAATAATCCCGAAAAAATCCCGAACACAAAGTTTAAACTTTCTCGGAAAAACTCACGAAGTGATACCGAAAAAGTGCCAAAATTGTCCCGAAAAGATCCTAAAGTAATCCCGAACGAATCCCAAAAGCGTCCCCACATGTTCTCGAAAAAAACTTAAAGGTCCCTGCAAATGAACTTTTTAGGTTCACACTTTGGGCGGTATACCTACAGCATTTTTCAAATTTACTACTCCAACCTTCTGCGAATATGCCACCTTCGTTTCTGAAGATGAACGACAAGAAGAACGTTCTTACTTTGATGCGCGAATGCATTCGTGAAAGTGGACAGTGTGAACTTTCGTATAAACCACGGCTGAGTGGAAGCCCGCCCTACTTCAAAGTTTTTTTTTAAAAACACCACTTTCAGAATTTGGGGAAATTTTCGGAACACTCTAGGACCGTTTCGGGTTTTTTTTTTAAAATATTGAGACATTGTTTTCGCTATCATTTCTAGACCCTTTCCTGACCATTTCGGGACTTTTTCATGAACATTTCCGGTTTGTTTTCACAGTTTTTCGAAATAAACCTGAAAAAATAGTTGCGAATAAAATACAGTAAGGGTCCCGGAAACGTTAGGAAAAATATTAGAAATTGTCCACAAAGTGTCTCACAACGGCTCCGGAAATACCAAAAACAATTCCGAAATGATCCCGGAAATGTACAAATGTATTTTCAATTCATAAAGCAAATATTATTTACTTAGTCATTGTAAACACTGAGGCTTTTGGAGCAGGAGCACTATAATTTCTGTCACCCTGTCTATATTTCTGTGTCTCTCTCTCTCTCTCCCTCTCTTTATTTCCTCATCTATATTCTTCTCTCAGCGGTCCTCTTGTCTATATTCACTCATCTATATTCACCCATCTATATTCCCCTATCTATCCATCTCTCTTCATTGCACTCTCTCTTTCTCTATGTATTTTCTTATCTATATTCCCTCATCTATATTCCCTCATCTATATTATCTATCCATCTCTCTTCATTGCACTCTCTCTTTCTCTATGTATTTTCTTATCTATATTCCCTCATCTATATTCCATCATCTATATTCCCCTATCTATCCATCTCTCTTCATTGCACTCTCTCTTTCTCTATGTATTTTCTTATCTAAATTTCTTCATCTATATTCCCTCATCTATATTCTCTCATCTATATTCTCTCCAGCTCTGTATATGTTTATTGCACTCTTTCTCCATCTATTTTTTTTTGACTTTGCTGTCTACACTAAAGAGAGGGCTTGAATCTTCGCTTTACCTCTGGAAAAATATTTAGCTTGAAATAAATGAAGTGATTTCTACTTCCTGGAATTCATATAATTAATTGAAATGAAAGCTTTCCATTTCCCTGAACTGAAAGTCAATCCAATTCGGGGAAAAGCATTTGCAGAATTTCTTTCAACATTTTAAATTCATAACAATGGACAATACTCAACTTCCGGTTAAAGTAATGAGAGTGCTGAGTGTATTTGTCACCATGCGAATGTACCCTACAGGAAATGAGCGGCCAAAAGGTCGATTCATTGAGAGCCTAAAGTAAGGATATTGAGATATTTTTAAAATGCTGATTGTAGGCAGAGAAAGAAGAAAATTAATAGCATACATGAATCGCTCTCCACAACTAAAAATGTTTCCTACAGGGTATACATTAATTTACACATGCATATGTATGAGTTTATTCATTATGATATTAATTTAATGTGAATATAAAAGCCGTAACCTCAAGGATTTATATAAATAGCAAAATAATAAGAGCGACGTTAAAAACAAAAATAAAAACATATGTACAAACAAACAAAGGACATAAAAAGGAAACAAAAAAACACTTTTATCTAGCTACATAAATATGTATGTATGTAAGCTCATGTGCCAGCAGATATTCTTGCTCTGTATGTTGTATTTGGTAATCAAATTATTTATGTGATTGTGTGTTTTCGTCTGTAATTTATTCACACAACGGAAATACAAATTCATTGAACTGGAAATTAATAACAAAATAAATAAATATGTGCATATGGCATACTAACACGAGTCTAAATATAATTAACAGCAAATAATGCAAATGTCTATAACTGAATGCATATTTAATCTTTAATCAGGAGAAATTAGGGACCGTAAAAGTAATGAGTTTTAGTATTCATTTCAGAGGTGAACAGATTTTTTTAGGTTTTAGAATAAAAGTCGGAAGTTAAAGACAAAATTGGGCTCTTATTTTTTAATTCAAAGCTAAAAGTCAGATATAAGAGTAAAAAATTTACTTTATTTTTGATGTTAGAAATAAAAGTTAAGATCAAACTTTTATTTTTAAGCTCGGGAATAAAAGCTAAAAATTGCGTTTTATTTTTTTTAAGTCAAAAATAAAAGTTAAAAATTTCGTTTTATTTTTTTGAAGTTGGAAATAAAAGTCGAAATTTCAAACTTATTTCTGTAGTACATAGAAGTTTTATTAAAAGTCGGAAATAAAAGCCAAACATTTATTTAAGAATAAAAGTCAAAATTAAGCTTCTATTTTTGAAGTAAGAAATAAAAGTTAAAATGAACATTATTTTTCCAAGACGGAGATAAAAGCCAGAAATTTTATTTTACTTTTTAAAGTTAAAAACAAATGTTAAAATTTTAATTTTATTTCTGAAGTCATGCGTACAATTTTAATTAAAAATTTTTATTTTTAACTCGAAAATAAAGTTAAATTTATTTTATATTTATTTATAATTTTTTAGGCCAACCCGACTTTTCGCATTGAACTATCGAAAATGTCACTCAAATACGGTACCCGCAATTTAAAAGTAATTACCAAAAAAGAATTCCAAAAAAAAATTTTAAATAAATTTGAAAAAAAAACTTATTTAAAAAAAAAATTATTTCAAAAACAATCAACTCGATCAGCAAAAATTCGAATTTCAAAACTAAATGCTTGTCTTATTAAATGAGTGGAGAATACTAAGTGATCCGATATTTATGCGCATGTATTATGAGTGCTATAAAAACGAGATGAAAATTGTTGAAACAAACTCAAAACTTAATGTTTTTCAAACTTTAACTGAATCGTAACAAAATCTAAACGCACAAACTAACTAACAACTTGGTGGGTTTTTCATTAGCAGAATGACTGCGGCGCACATACCTTAAACGTATTATCCTGCACCCAAGCATCTGGCTTACCATAATCCGGTGGATTCGCATATGGATCATAACCTAGTATCGATAACATCGGCGCTATATCCGCCATATCGCGTACTACATTATCGGGTATGTTACCCACCCATTTTGAAAGTGCTTCGAGATTGACGGGTTTAATGACTTGATCTGATGAACGTTCAACTCTGGAAGAATAAGCGGATGGGACATAAATGTTTCTAGGCTTAGTAAGTGTTCGGTTTATTTCAAGAAAATCTCCAAAAACATCAAAAAAAAAAATAATAATATTTGAAAAATCAAAACTTTGAAAAAAAAAAATATTTTGAAAAAAAAAAAAATATTTAAAAAAAATTCATTTGTAAGCTTTTGCAAGCTCGAGACTAGTTAACAATAATTTTAAGTGAATTATTACTGTCAGTTTTTTGGGAACATTGATAATTGGAGAAAAAAAAACTTTTTCTGCTTGCAAAAACTTACAAATGTGTAAACAAAAGAGACCGTAAAAACCAACACCAAAAAAAAATTTTTTTGAAAAAAAAAATAATATGGAAAAAATCATTTAAAAAAAAAAAATATTATTTTTGTGTTTAAATTTTACAACTTTTATGTTTTAATTGAACTTGATTAGGTGCTAGGCGAAATTCGAAAATTCATATTTTTGAAACAACAAAAAACAACCCTGAAATTTTTTTAATATCTTTAGATCAAATGTAAAATCAAAAAAAAATTATAGTTCGAAACTTAAAAGGAAACTTTAATTTTTTTTTAAATATTTTGTTGTACTTCTTTAAAATTGACTTTAAAAAAAAAATTTACAAAGAAAATCATTTTCAAACTCACTTAGATAGCGACACCCCATTCGGTTTATTGATGAATTCCTCATGATGAAGTACGGCATCGTTCCATGGTACATCCAGATATTGTAATATTTTTCTCATCCATTCCTCAGGGTGTAAAACTAACTGTTCATAATAAACCTGTCAAATAGAACAAAACACACGAATGATGTATTGACTATCCACAACGGTGTAAAATTAATTGAAACAAAAGCAAAAAAGAAATGTTATTCAATTAAACGAGGAAATGAACTGGAAAATGCGCAGCTGTTTTTTTATATTTCGTTTTAATTTCACTCTGACAGGAGCGCGACCAAATGACAAATTTTATGTCGATTTCATTTCTCATTTACATTCACAAGCCGCTCAATCATTAAGTCATCAATCAAAGGGAAAATGCAAATTGAACATGAAACTTTGAAATGAAAAATGTACAATGTGAAACCAACAAAACCAGACGAACCAAATACGCCCACAAAATAGAAAAAACAAAAAAGTGCTACAATTTATGTTTAATTTTGTCAGGAAAGAAGTTCTAACAGAAAATGGAGAATAAAATAAAATTAAATGAAATAAAATAAAATAAAATAAAATAAAATAAAATAAAATAAAATAAAATAAAATAAAATAAAATAAAATAAAACAAAATAAAATAAAATTAAATGAAATTAAATAAAATAAAATAAAATAAATTAAATTAAAATAAAATGAATTAAAATAAAATGAACTAAAATAAAATAAAATAAAATAAAATAAAATAAAATAAAATAAAATAAAATAAAACAAAACAAAATAAAATAAAAAAATAAAACAAAATAAAATAAAATTAAATGAAATTAAATAAAATAAAATAAAATAAATTAAATTAAAATAAAATCAAATAAAATAAAATAAAATAAAATAAAATAAAATAAAATAAAATAAAATAAAATAAAATAAAATAAAATAAAATAAAATGAAATGAAACGAAATAAAATGAAATGGATCGAAAAAAAGTAAAATAAAATAAAATCAAATGAAATAAAATAAAATAAAATAAAATAAAATAACATAAAATAAAATAAAATAAAATAAAATAAAATAAAATAAAATAAAATAAAATAAAATAAAATAAAATAAAATAAAATAAAATAAAATAAAATAAAATAAAATAAAATAAAATAAAATAAAATAAAATAAAATAAAATAAAATAAAATAAAACAAAATCAAATAAAAAAATAAAACAAAATAAAATAAAATTAAATGAAATTAAATAAAATAAAATAAAATAAATTAAATTAAAATAAAATGAATTAAAATAAAATAAAATAAAACAAAACAAAATAATATAAAAAAATAAAACAAAATAAAATAAAATAATAAAATGAAACGAAATAAAATGAAATGGATCTAAAAAAAGTAAAATAAAATAAAATCAAATGTAATAAAGTGAAATAAAATAAAATAAAATAAAATAAAATAAAATAAAAAAAAATAAAATAAAATAAAATAAAATAAAATAACATAAAATAAAATAAAATAAAATAAAATAAAATAAAATAAAATAAAATAAAATAAAATAAAATAAAATAAAATAAAATAAAATAAACTAAAATAAAATAAAATAAAATAAAATAAACTAAAATAAAATAAAATAAAATGAAATGGATCGAAAAAAAGTAAAATAAAATAAAATCAAATGAAATAAAGTGAAATAAAATAAAATAAAATAAAATAAAATAAAATAAAATAAAATAAAATAAAATAAAATAAAATAAAACAAAATAAAATAAAATAAAATAAAATAAAATAAAATAAAATAAAATAAAATAAAATAAAATAAAATAAAATAAAATAAAATAAAATAAAATAAAATAAAATAAAATAAAATAAAATAAAATAAAACAAAATCAAACAAAATAAAATAACATGAAATAAAATGTAAGGAAAAAAATTTAAAAAATAAAGTCAATCCAGCAGATTGGCTCTTTTCCAAGTACGGGCTTTTTTCTTTCAATTACATACACACAAGAAGTAGACCAGGCAGGGTTTGTCTAATAAATACATTTATAATATTCCTCGGTCTCTTCTCATACCGTACATCCTCTTACTCCTCACCCCTTTCAAAACACACTTCGATCAATCACAGACAATGACTCGCGCAACATCCTTATCCCAACCTAAGTACTTAAGCATGCACTCGAACCACTTCAAAATGCGCCTCCCAGAATATTCTGAGGTTTTTATGATTACTCTGAAGTGCAATATTTCCACGATGCGCGAGCACACGCCCTTATAAACTCGGTGTAGTTAAGTATTTATGTGCACTTACCATCATACAATGCTCCTTGCCCATCTCCTTGCATTGATTGTGCATCACTTCAATCGCTCCATTCCACTTCCGCATACACTGCCGATAGCTGGTCAAATCGAAGCCGGTTATTGTGACATGGCGCGAAATGATTGAATGCACTGTGGCGCGCCCATCTCGTACCATAAACAAGAATTTCGCCTGCCAATAAAAAAAGGATACAAGTGAGAAGGAGAGACAAAACAAAACAAAGCAATCAATAGCGGAATGTTTGAATGTGTGTGTGTGTGTGTGCGTTGCAATAGTTTGGTAAAGTGTCTAAACGGTTGTTGAAAATGTAGTGGAAAGTTAACGGTTAAGTGACGTGTCAAGTGCACAACGTGTCAAATGCCAAAAACAAATACAAACAAGCATACAACAACAACAATTTATAATTACGTTTGGAAATAGTTCTATCACATAGGAGCCCATCTTCAGTGTTAACGGATCCTTATTGCACAGTCTTGGCGCTGGTTCACCATGTTTGGCAATGATTTCCAAACAAAATTGTGCTATGGCACTATTCATCACCTCCTGGGTAATACCCGCTTCCATCAGTCGCAACGATTCCTTCTCCGATTTCATCCAGTGCGAGCGTAATTGCAGTATACGTGGTATGACACGTGTCTCCTGGCCGCATCTGAAAATGTGACGTTTTGCACGTTTCAAAAACGTGGGACGATCAACAGGCAGGCGAAAGTCGGCAGTCATCAAGAGTTGTTGCAATGTTGTTAAGTTCGTAGTTGGATGGTTGTATGGCAGACGTATGAAAAGAAAAAGTAAAGTTTATGAAATTGATTAGTTTTATATTGAGCGCACTTCCGGCGAAAAAAAGGGAGGTGAAAGAGTAAAGAAGGAGAGAAAAAGTGCAATTATGAAAAATTGCTACGTAATAAAAATGTATTTTGGAAAAGTTTTGTGTAGCAGACCACGCTATACCTAGAAAACTTAATACCAGGTAACATAATTAAAATCTTGTTTTTTAAATTTTTTAATTCCAGATAGGTGGCAACTTCTTGAAATCCAAGTAAATGGAAATACTTAAGTCATGGCGTCTAGATTGCAGGTAACCTGTATACAAAATTTTCTGTAATTTATGTCAAATACTTTTCGAAATCAATGATGCACAATTGAATTATGTGGCAACCCTGGAAAATAACCGTACTTTGTAATAATTTTGCGCACAAACGACAAAAATTGCATTTCGGTTGCTATACATAGTAGCACATCTCGTTTCATTTGATTTGAAAAAAAATAAAAAATTAGATAAGTGGCAACACCGTAAAAATATCCTGAGCAACAGAGCAACACGGAGCTGTTAATCTACTAATTTCTTACATCCAAAAGCGCGTCCAAATGGAATAAGTTATTTTTTACTATAAAAGCGGAAATTACAAAAAAAATAAGTATAATACGGTTAGGTGGCAACTCTAAATGTTAAACTAACCTAGAAATATTTTTTTGGAAATTCTAAGTAAAATGCCTTTTTTTAATAAGCATGCTGAAATATCTCACCTAATTTGAAAACAGGAATTACAAAGAGGTGGCAACCTTGAGAAAATATTCTGCGTGGTAACAGCTGGCTAAAACCTCTTGTTGTTGTGGTTGTTATTGAAATCGGCGGACTTGTACTAAAGACGACAACAGTGGGTCTGTCAGTCAACAAGTTTATGACATCTTTTTCGGGATGCTCTAAATTCATGCCTCGAAAATGGTAGAAAAATTACCGACATATATTACTCAGAACTATTGGCCCATGAATATTACTTACAACTATTGGGCAGATTCGATCTTGATTTGAAACAGAAACCAGTGTTATTTTAAAATTTTGGTACGTTCTCAAATTTGTTAAATAAAAACAAGAAAAATCAAATTTGGAAATTTTGACCGCTTGCCAGTGACACTTGAACCACTGTGCACCCCTGAGTATGGGTAAAAAAAAAAATCGCTCATACGCCTCGTAGTATCATTAGAAGAAAAATTTTTTGTTGTGCTTATTACAGCTGTGGCGAGGAAATAGTATAAGGGAAAAGGATACGGACATTGACAGGGTTACAAAATAAAAAGAGATAGCGATAGAAATAGAGTTAAAGAGAAAGATAGAGATAGAGATAAAGCTAAAAATAGAGGTACAGAAAAAGATAGATAGAGATAGATATAGAGATAGGGAAGGCAGCCGACTATTGATTGGTAGTTTTGTATTCAAATCAGGGTCGCACCATTTGTTCGATACCCAACAAGCGCCGAATTTAATCTGGGTATGCTACCCGTACCCCTCGCCAGCCATCTTCAGAACGCCAATATATCGCCGTTGTTCAAAGACGAAATAAAATTAGCTCCAACTCAACTCACACCAAATGCGTCTTCTTACGCTTGCAAATTGCTTTCGCTTCCAAACGCTTTAAGCATATTATAAACAAAATAATTTCTCAATTTTGCTCAATAGCTTTTTACGCTCGCTCAATGATTTACTTTTAGCACGTTTGCATTTCTAGGTTTTTTTTTTTTATTTAATCTCATCAGCTTTGTGCAATCAAGAACCGAATGCAAACAAGAGACGTGCGTCTGGATGTGGTACCAGGGTACTGCCAATGAGGTGAACAAACAAAGCTGGAAGTCTAACAAATCGAAGGGGAAGCACAGAATATCAAAAAAAAAAAACAACAAGAATAAGAAACAACAAAAATGACAGGTACCATACACAATATGTCAGGCAATATCCTGTCAGAGAATGAAAAAGAAGTCGGCTTCTTGTGTAGTTAAAGAATGCAAAGCGTAGGGAGAGAGCGTGCGGTGCTCGAGGCGAGCACATACTTTGAGTTGTCTTACGCTTCATTTGACATTCCGCTTCTATATTTGCGCAATGAGTGATGTGTGCGGAGCGCTCCACAAAAAAAAAAACAACAAAAAACACAAAACAACAACAACAAAATGAACGTAAAAATGAAGAAGATAAAGAGGAGCTGAATTTTCCTTTTGAATACTTTTTTTCTTTTTTTTTTGTAATTCATATGGGTAGTTTCGGTATGTGTGTGTAGTCGGGGAGACAAAAGCAACAAATCGCAAACATTTGCAATGAATCCAGAAAACAAATGACAACGCATAACTTGTGCCAAACAGCGAGCCAGCCATCCAGGCAGTCAGGCAGACATGGAGCCAACAAACCGACTGCAACCGACTACAAAAACTGTTATCTAGCCGAGCAGTTACTCCTCTTTTATTTGTAGCCAAAATACATTTTTTGCCATGGACGTACACTATTCTTGTAGTTACGTTTTGGAGCAATTTTTTCTTGGCTCAAGAGACTTGTAGTTATCAGCTGCAATGACCATAAATTGTACAGCAAATAAGCAAAATGGAGAGTACGAGTGTGTGCGTAATTTTTTTATTTTTATTAAATTCCAGCCATTTGGTAGCCAACAAAATTTAAATGCGGAAGCTAAAATGAGGTGGAACTTGTTTAAATAAATATTTAGGTATATATTTATACCGTTGGAGTAAAGAATGCTGAAGTTTTGTAGCCGAAACTCAAAAATTAGAGAAGAACATTAAATTAGTTGGATAAAGACAACGATTTATATAGAGATAGCAATATATGTATGTAGATATAGAAAGAGATAGAGATAGAAATAAAGATAGAGATAGAGATGGAGATGGAGATGGAGATAGAGATAGAGATAGAGATAGAGATAGAGATAGAGATAGAGATAGAGATAGAGATAGAGATAGAGATAGAGATAGAGATAGAGATAGAGATAGAGATAGAGATAAAGATATAGATAGAGATAGAGACAGAGATAGAGATAGAGATAGAGATAAGAAAAGACATATAGATAGAGATAGAGATAATGATAGAAATAAATATAGAGATAGAGATAATGATAGAAATAAATATAGAGCTAGAGATAAGAAAACAGATAAAGATAGCGATAAAGAGATAGAGGTATAGATAGAGAAGCCCCCTAGGCCGGCAGAGGAAGTTGTCAGCTATGAAATGCAACCACGCCCACTTTTTATGTACATATCGAACAACTTATAGCATACAAGCAAACATTTCTTAAGAACGTAATACGCCCATCAGGCTCAAATTTGGTCCGTATATTAACATTAAGGAACAAAATTGATTTTTTTTTTTTTCAAAATGGGCGTGGCACCGCCTACTTTCAACTGCGTAAATTTTACAACGATTTTTTGCCATAATGACCAAAATCTCTGCAAAAGACAACCTTATATCAACATTTCCACTTCCAAAGTGGCATGAACTTCAAAATATAGATTTTCGAAAATGGGAGTGGTCCCGCAATTTTATAGTAGATTAGCCGCGAAAACTTTTAAAGCCGTAGCTCGTTCAAAAATTTATTTATCGTAGAGAAATTTTGTAAAAATTTTGACTTTACAACATTCAATGTTTATTGTGAAAATCGGCGAAATTGCTCAGGACCACGCCTACTTTTTAATGTAGTTCCAAAATAATTTTTTTTTAGAATTAAAACGTGATATTTCTTCGCTTTTGCTCAAGTAATGAGTTTTTTAAGAAAAATAAGATGAATTTCGAAATTTTTTTTAGAAGTAGGTGTGGCACCGCCCACTTTTCAATATGCAAATTTCTGCTATTTGCGAAGCGCGATTAATCGCAATTTTAGCAAAAGATACATGCAGGGACCTGTTAAACTCGTTCCAGACTACTTAGAGAAGATTTCGGAATTGTTTTCGGGCTCATGGTAGGACTTTTCGGGATAACTTATGACCATTTCGGGATTGCTTTCGGGACAATTTGGGCATGTCTTAGGCGCCCTTTGGGAATATTTTCGGGATTATATAGGAACATTTTCATGATCATATTGCAAAATTTTTCGGGATCTATTATTTGTAAATCATTTCGGGATAATTTCGAAACAATTTGGGCATGTCTTCGGGACCAGTTCGGAACTATTTTTGAATTGTTTTCAAGATCATTTTGTGACTTTTCGGGATCACTTTGTGCCCATTTCGGGATTCTCTTCGGGACCATTACGAGATTCTGTTCGGGACCATTACGGGATTCTCTTCGGGACCATTTAGGACGATTTCGAGTTTTTATACTTTTATGCTAAGTATACCAACTCAATATTCCTTTTAAAGAGAGAAACTCACCGACATTCATACAACATTCAGCTGCTATAGGCATTGCGTTTCAACAACATTTGCCAAAAAATATCTGAAAATGCTGAAAAAGCTGCAAGAATAGACGGAGCAGCAACAACCGTATCAGCAACAGTCCGAATGCCACCCGCATGCAGCTGTTTATCTTATTTCTGTGCTTGTTCTTGTTTTTTCGCTTTGGCAAGCAAACATCGGCTTACTTCAATTTCGACCGTTTTGTGAACGGTTTCGTCCTATATTTACACTGGATACGTTTTTCTTGGCAAACAAATAAGAGCTCAAAATATTCCTAAAAAAAAATCTGGAAAGAAAATATCAACATTCCCCAGCGTGCAAGTGAAGGCCGAAATATTGGATGCGCGTCCGTTTGGTGTGCACAGCATTTCACTATTTTACGTCTAAAGGATCATTTAGTACAGAAGTACGTATGTTGTATTTTGTTGTATTGCGACCTATTTGAAATCTCACATTTCAACAACAACAAAAAATACAACCAAACAAAACCGTACATCAGAACGAATTATCTTATCCGTCCATTTCGAGAATGCGATACAAACAAACGAGCAAAGTGCGGTGGCGCGTTTGGGGCAGCTAAAGCAACGAAGCAGAAAAAGGGCAGTGAGACGGGAGTGTTTGTAAAAGGCTTTAGCTGCTGGATTTAAATTTAAAAGATTTATGTTTTGTTATATACAAGCAAAGATTCTTGCTGGAGCACTGATACTTATACAACAACATGACCAAAGGTAGATGAAAGCGGGTTCTAGGTACCGAAATGGCTCGGGTTGTATTCAACCAAGTACTGTTGCTTCAGTGTTGAGAGAAACAAAATTGAAATTGTATGGTATTTCTTGTGTTTAGGGTTGTCAATGGCCTAATGGTGAATATATCCTTACAGGAAGTGCTACTTTAGACTAGGCAGCTAGGTAAGAAGCCCATGGTCGATGTACAAAAATCGCGCTCCATAGGTATCGAATCATACTGGTTCCAATGTACGGCTAAAAATCACGGACAGTGTTGAAAGAAGAAAGGGTTCAAAATGAGCTTTATGAACTTTGGCTCAAAGGCTTTCTGGACTAGGCTGTGCGATATGACTGGAGAAAGACGCCAAGGCTCAAAAAGTGTTTCCAATGTACTTTGCAATGAAAAGATTAAGTCCAGACTGACTTTGACAAATAGGAGTTGGATTACTTCGCCGTGGAGGGATTAAGAAAAACTTTCCCACAGCAGACGGTCAGGTACCAGAAGGTGCTAGTACCAAGCGTCTCACTGAAGTTGTTGTGAAGAATTTTGTATCTGCCAATACAACAACAACAACAACAAAAAGTGGCATAAAGTGGAATAGTCGAAGATTAAGTTATTAAATAATTTCAGCATAATTTTCCAAAAAAAAAAAATTTTATTGAACCAGTCTAATGCATATTCAAATAGTATCTAAAGTAGAACAAAAACTTCCATATTTCAATTTAAAAAGTTTATCTCATCTAAATTGGTTTATGGTTAGTACATTCTTTAAAAATTTGTTTCATTTTTTTCTTTTCTTCCATTCAAATGAACCCATGAAGGTCATTATAATCAAGGGAGCTCGCTCTGTTTGTATGTATGTATGTAAGAAATTATGAGCTAAACTTGCGCAAATAAAGGGATTATTCGATATTTATGTATGTACTTTGACAATTATGCTTCGGCATACAATTTAGAGAATTAGCAGACTAAATATTTAGATTGGTATACCCATGAGTATGAGATATGTATGTATGTATGTATATATGAATGAGTAAATATGCATGTGGACAGGGTCGGCCTTTGACTGAATTATTTGAAATTCGAAGTAGTTTCGAAGATGCAATGGATTTTGTAACTATTTTTCGAATTGTTTGACTAGTACTACCAAAACTTTGAAATTTGATTTGGAACGCTCTTGAGGCGATAGAGCGTTAATTTTAAAAAATTTCAATTTTCCTGTTATTTAAAATGTTCAAAAAGTTCAATCATTCAATGACCGGCCTAAAATTTAACAAATTTTCGATTTTTATATCCAGCCTACTAGTACTAGTACAATGGTATTATAATTTTGTCCACATAACGGTACTACGTAACGGCGCAAAATAATCGAGTTAGATATAGAGTTCCAGGTATGAATGTTCTTAGGTTGAAAAGAGGAATTGAATAAGGCATGTCCGTCCGTCTGTCCGTCTCTCCGTCCGTGTACACGATAACTTGAATAAAAATATAGGTTACTTTCTCGCCAAGGTAGGTTGCTATTGAGAGTGGGCGAAATCGAATTATAACCACGCCCCCTTTTTCCATATCGAAAATTTCGAAAATCACATAACTTGGGTAAAAATTGAGATATTTGCATGGAATTTGGTACACAGGTTACTTTCTGGCCAAGGCAGGTTGGCGTTTAAAATGGGCGAAACCGGATGATAACCACGCCCCCTTTTTCTCAAAACTAACGCTGGGTATTTAATGTTCGGTTCACCCGAACTTAGACTTCCTTACTTGTTGATATTAACTTCTTAGGTGGCGATGCAAAGTTTTGAAAGAGAGTGAATTTCGAAGTTGTTTTGAGTACATATATTGAAACTTGAAGTGGTTCAAAGGAAATACCCAATTGTAGCACAGTAAATCTAGAAGTACATATATTATATGTAGCCTACTTTTAGGCACCTCTAAGCTTATAGCTTTAAAAGCGCTAATCTCGTCATCATAAAATTTGGTATAATGTTTTACTACCGAAGACTTTCTACATCTAATGTGTTCTCAAGGTTGCCACCTAAAAAACTATTTTACGTCCTTTTTCAAGAAAAATAGTTCTAGGTTAGGTTATCTCCTAGAGTTGTCAGCTGATATTTTTTTTATTTCTTCTTTTTTTTTGTTGCAATTTTAGGTTGAAAATAATTTGGCGACTTGCACGATATTTTCTGTTGCCACTTAGAATACTTGTGCAAGGTTACATTCTATTTCAACAAAATTATTTCTAGCTATGTATTATTATATTTTTAGAGTTGCCACCTTATCCAATAAAATTTTATTTTTGCATATTCGCTCTTATCTCAAAACAACTCAACCCGTTTGACGAAATATTTTAATAGATGTACATATGTATCTACATATGTACATATGTACATTTTGGTTTTCTACTTAAGTGTTAGCACTTTAATTCTTTTTACAGAGTTGCCATATATTTTCATTTTTTTTTTGTATGTCAATATGGGTATCAAATTAAAGATATTTTCAGTTGTATTTCAATAAATCAATTTCTAAGTACGGTTACTACCTATTGTGGCCGCCTCATACAATTTTTTTAAATTGATTCTTACTTATGTATGTATGTATACCTATCCAATTTCATCTCAGCGCCCTAAATATGTACATTAGGGTGGTCCTTATGATCGAATGTGCGACTTTTTTCAGTCTCACCCCCTAGATCGGTTCCACCATGGTCAAATATAACGCATATAAATTTTTTGCCCGATTGAATACGGTTAAGGGGTGCCGCACGGGGGTCAAAGTTTAGATTGCCCTATGGAGACTCCAAAAATAAAAATGATTATTTTTTTAATCTAACACCCAAAATCGGTAACAATATAGTCGAAAATATTATATTTAAAATTTGGTCCCGATTGGACACCGTTAAGGCATGTCGCAGGACGGTCAAAGTTCAGATTAGCCTATAAGGTCTAAAAAGAATACAAATTATTTTTTATTTATATGTGATATCCTTGGCTATATTACTATTTAAGGATATCTCATGTTCGGTTTGTCTCCATACAAATAAGGACCACCCTAATGTACATAGGTCACACGACCTTAAAACCGCAAATGTTCACAAACAGCAATTATTCATTTCTATGCGAACCTTATTCAATTATCTTTGTTAGTTGTTGTTGTCTGTATGTACATATGTATGTATGAGCATTTAATAAAATTCCTCTCAATCTTGCTTGAGTTCTATATTTAGTATATTGACCAAGCTTATGTGGCACTCTGATAGTCATGAAAGGATTTACAAAATTACAAACAAAAAAGTTTGGACAATGCCTTTAAGAAATAGCACACAAAGTTCCGAAAGTGGTAAGCTGCTACAGTTCCTAAAACCAATTTCACATTTCTTGGAGATTTGAAAAAAATTTAGATAAGTCAAAGGAACATCTGTTGTATTTGATTTCAGGTGACGTATGAGAACAGTTGTCTCTGAAAATACGATTTCTAGTTCCCTTAAAGCAATTTTTCCGATTTTAAGCGATGGCTTGTCACTATCGAGACTATAGATAACTATGATAACTATTTGTTATGTCATTGTACACGCTAGTACATATATGTACACCTTTTAGATTAAAAATAATATATGTACATAAAAATTAAAAATAAAGCTAACCGATGAGAAGTACGCATGGTTGACGATTACGTTTACAGTAATCGTAATTACTAATGATTACTCAATTTAAAAAAAAACTGATTACTATTATCACAATTCTCGATTTATTTCAATATCATTTTTTTTTAAATTACAGTAATCATTAATAATTACATTTACTGCAATCGTAATCGCAATTAGTAATTAAAAAAAAGAAATAACGTTTAAAGTAATCTCAATAGTAATAGCAACAGATTACGCGTCTAAGCACTACGATTTATAGCACGCTAAGATTACAATAATTTTAACAGTTTTTAACTAACATTACAATAATGGTAATGGTAATATATATTATAGTGAGTAATCGATGCTTATATATTTTAAATAATAATTGCTTTAATCACTAAAAATCGCAATAGCAAAATCTTTAATTACCATTACTGTAATTACAATTACTGATTAAAGAATAAAGCAATTTTAAATCAGCTGATGAAGGGAATTGTAATTGTATATAAATGTAATTTAAAGAAAGTTGACGAACTATTGTAGTCATAATTACTGATTACATTATTTCTAATTATAGATTACTTTAGTAATCAGAAAAAGTTGATAATCTGACCTCTGAAATCCCTATTTAGACAATTTCTTAAAAATATTTAAATTACTTTACTGTTATTACAATCACAGCTACTCATACCAGCAACCACAATAATCATAATTTAGTAAAATAATAACATACGTAGCTTCACTTAAGGTTACCGACTTTAACGCCCAGCTCTGGTGAAAAGTCACAAAGTGGCAAATAAATTAATTTTGGTATGTTCATTTGTAGTTACGTAGGCTAGAGAATTTCAAGCAAAATATGCATATCCATTTTAGTTAGTTGAATGTGACTTAGTTAGATAGTGAAGTGAAGTAAGGCAGACATTCCAAATAATCGCACAATTCAAATACTTCATTACTGTAATGGTTAGATAAGTTAGTGAATTTGTAGAGCGTCATGTTGTCATAATGTACAAGCAGCTTAACTGGACAAAAGTTAATCCGTTTGTGAGTGTTATACACGAGAACCTACATATGTATATTAACATTAGATGGGCAGTCTTCAAAACTTATTTCGGTTGCAGTTTCACAATGGAGACAAATAATTTTAAAATGGAGCTGGTTCTATGCAAGAGTGCTCTGTTTGAAATCAGTATTGAGTATAAGAAGTTCTTTTTTCTGAATTACATTTGACTATTCCTGAAACTTGTTTGAACTATAATTGAGTTTTCAAAAATACATTTCAGTTTTTTCTGAACTTAATTTGAATTGTTCTGAAATTCAATTGAGTTTTTCTGAAATAAATTAGACTTTTCTGAAATACATTTGACATTTTCTGAACTTCTTTATAGTTTTTCTGAACTTTATTTGAGTTCTTCGGAAATTCATTCGAGTTTTCTAAAATAGATTTGACTTTTCTCAAATACATTTGCCCTTTTCTGAACTTTGTTTCAGTTTTTCTGATATTCATTTGATTTTTCCTCAGATAAATTTAACTATTCTGAAATACATATGACTTTTTCTGGAATTCATTTGAGCTTTTCTGAAATACATATGACTTTTTCTGGAATTCATTTGAGCTTTTCTGAAATAAATTTGCTTTTTCTAAACTTCATTTGACTTTTTGTGAAATTCACTTAATTTTTTGAATTCTACTTAAGTCGTTCTGGAATTCACTGGACTTTTCTGAAATACATTCAGCTTTTTTTGAAATAAATTTTACTTCCCTGAAATACATTTGACTTTTTCTGATCTTCATTTGAATTTTTCTTAAAAACATTTGACTTTTCTGAAATAAATTTGGCTTTTCTGAAATACATTTGATTTTTCCTCAAAAAATTTGATTATTTTGAAATATACATATGTATTTCACTTTTTCTGAGCTTCATTTGACTTTTCCTGACCTTCTGGAATTCATTTGAGCTTTACTGGAATAAAACCCATATTTTCTGAATTATAATTGGAACATCTGAAATTCTTTTGATATTGAATTTTTCGATATCGAAAGTAGAGGCTTGACTATCATCCGATTTTTCAAATGTTCCATACCACACTTTTTTGGTCCGATTGTTACTAAGATCTCAGTTTTTGAATTTAAAAGTGGCGACGCTCAAAATAACCGGGTACTCTTGGAACCGCACACCATATACACATTTATTTAGATATTCATTACAACACAACCCTACAGCCCATACTTTTAATCTTAGTCTATCAATACCAAATCAATTAAAATAGAAAACAAATTTGAAATTTAAGCCGTTGATAATTGCTAAACCGAATTTGATTATCATTTCCAGAGGCGTTTATGTAATGTTTTTGGAGCAATAACATGACTGCAAAATTGATATTTTAAGTCATCTATCGATATAGGGGTAGGTCCAAGAAAAAGTGCCAAAATATGAAAGTACTTATTCAGCGTTTTTATGCTTAAGCTTTTTATTTTTCATTGCCACCACTGTGGGTGTCTGGATGGAAACATTTATCAGTGGTGAAAAGAAAGCACCATATCATAAATAATTTGTTACTGGATTTGCCCCTATGTATGCTCGTTTCTAGAACATTTGACTTACGTAACATGTACCAATCAAGGCAAATAAACGAGGAATAACCTAAATGAAGTTCGCAAAAAAAAAAAAAATTGTGTGATGAGAAAGTAATTTACATTGGCAGCTGAAGTGCTAAAATTAATTTCCATTTTCACAAAGGCTTACATACTTACAAACATTGAAATTTGCATATATGCAAATAAGCATGTGTGTGGGTGTAGAATAGAATTTGAGCCGAAGAAGAAAATAAAGTAGAAAGTTAAAATATGTGTGCAGCTTTGAAGCCTAGTGGTAACTAAAAGAGAACTTCTAATGGAAAGCATGGCGAGAAAAAAAATTGTTTTTTCCTCAACATCATGTCAGTTTGTTTGTATGTGTGTGTGTCTTCTTTGGTATTTTCCAGTTGACTGACGCTTATTGTACACCTAAAGGGCCTGTCTGCATCGATACTGTTCAAAGCTAAATTACGCTGAGCTTTTATCGATAAAAGCCAAGCTATATGAACCGAATGTGCGTATGTACGTATGTATATATGAACAGAAATGCATATCATAAGTGTGTATGTGCTTACGGCCATGTTTGCAAACTGTACTCAATTGCTTTTGCAGATGCACTTAGAAAATTTCACAAACGGTTTTCCCTTATCCACCTGCCATTAGTTGAGCTTGTGGCGCCATAGCTTTTGACGGCTGCCACTTGTACGTCAACATCTTTGTTATAATGGGCATACATATACATACATACTACGTTCGTATGTGCATTAGACAGTGCCAAAAAACATTTTTTTGACAACTTTATCAAAAAAAAAGAAGATTTTGATAGATGAACTTTAGCACAAAAATTTTTATTCACAATTTTTTTATAAGGAATTAAAAATTATAAGTGGCAGTTTTAAAGCAAAAAATGAGAACAGTCTTAAAAAATCTAGCGACGAAAGACCGCTAAAAATGCATATTTATTTCTGAAACTCTTAGATTATTACTTTTTCAGCATTTAAAAAAATAATAAAAAAAAGTTAACCCAGTCTAATGTACATATGTACCTTCAAATAACCACAATTGGACACGCAATCATATTTACCACACATGGGCACAGTGCAGTCAAAAGTAAGCGCACAACTCATCCAAGTAAGTATTCGAATTTTTACTAATAATGCAACTCTAATTGCATTACTAACAAACTAATACTTCACGAAAAAAAAAGTTCGTAACACAATTTTATTTGCAATACCTGAAAAACAAGTTGCATTACTACTAAACTAACGCTGCTACCAGAAAATCTTTCAGTAGTAATGCAATTCCATTTGCATTACCTGCCAAATAAATTTGTACTAATAATGCAACTCTAATTGCATTACCAACAGACCACAAAAAAAAATTTATTCGTAATGCAATTTGATTTGCATTACCTGCATTTGTTGAATTATAATGTACTCGTATCAAAACTTGCAATGCCACTAAATTAATATAGTAACCAGAAAAGTTTTTAGTAATAATGCAATTTTTTTATGCATTACCAATCAAATAATTTTTTGCTAATGATGCAACTCTAATTGCATTACCAACAGACCACAAAAAAATGTATTCGTAATTTAATTTTATTTGCATTACCTGATATAATTTTATGATAATGCAACTAAACTTACATAGCTGCCAAGCTAATACTGTTACCAGACATTTTTAATGATTTTTTTCTTTTAATGCAACTCTAATTGCATTACCAACACACCACAAAAAAATGTAATACCACTTGGATTACGATTGAAATAAATACTGTAACCAGAAACACTTTTTTAATAATGCAATTTGATTTGGATTACGATGTATTGATAATGCAATTGTATTTGTACTTATAAAATAGATGTCATCTTAGAAATGACGATTAAAATTCCACCAGTAATGCAAATTTCAGTTATATATATATGTATATATATATATGTATATGGCGCAATATACAACAGTTATATCATTAACCTCCTAAGAGATTTTTGTGCCGAGCTTCTCTTCCAATATGTGGTGTGCCGCTTTGAAATTTTTTCCTACAAATTGGCGGGACCTACGGTTTTTCGCCGACTCCGAACGGAATCACAAAGCAGATGAATTTTTGCTGAGAAGCCTGGCAGTGGAAATACCCATTTATGAGATTTGCATAAAAGCACTTGGCTTGTTGATTTTATTACTTACTTTACGATGTAATTTACATACATACATACTTTATAAAACCATTATGAGGTCACTTACCTCACATCTGGATGGGCATCCAACATGGCACGCATCAGCGTCGTACCCGATCTGGGCACACCGCCAATAAAGATAAGCGGCATTTCACGGCCATATGAATAGGTTTTTTGCTCCTCATCCATAACATATTTCTGAAAGGCAAGTGAGAAAGAAATTATTATTATTATGAAAAAGTTAGCAAAGATAAAAAGAATTGCTATTAGGATAAAATTGGCTGACTCAAGTTACTAAAATGCCACTTCAAAGTTGTCATGCCTTGTAAAAGGTTTTTGTTAGTTTTAGCGACGTTATGGTGACTTTCGGTGGTACGATAGGCGACGGGACCTCAGCAAAAGGGAAGTCGTGGCATCTTAAATATTACCACTAAGTTCCATATTGTTAGTCGCCGTTACTATTGCCAAGTTATTATTACTTTGAAGTGGTTATTTTTAGGGTACATTACTTCAAAGTTGTTTCTCATAGTGTACACTATTGTAAAGTTATAATTACTTTGAAGTGGCTGGAAAAATTACTTTAAAGTTCCATATTGTCCGTCGCCGTTACTACTGTAAAGTTATAATTACTTTGAAGTGGCTGGGAAAATTACTTGAAAGTTATTTCTCAGGGCATGAACTATTTTTCTACAAAAAAATTCAACCATATTAAATGAAAGTCGCTGGCCAGTGTCCATTACTTCCGCCCGAGTAAAGAAAAATTACTTTAAAGTCGCAGAATTGATCAAAGGTACACTCCAGCTAGCTACTAAAAGTGCTAGTTGGGTGTGAACAGTTTTACAACCGGTGGCAAGTGCTTTCACTTGTCAAGTCTGCGTGCATCCAAAATCAGCCACTTTTAAAAATAAAAAAACCCGCCCAATAAGCAGTCGTAAGCCCTCACTGTAAAACAATTTCTTTTAAACTTACCTCTTCGTGCACCATTAAAGTGCCATCCGCTACCTCATTCCGAAAGAAGCAAGTCGGCGCAAACTCTGTGAATTTGAAGAGGAACATAGTGACAACGACAACAGCAAGCATCACCCATATCGTGGCTTTCTTATTGCGATATTGTAGACGCATTTTGATTTCAAATTTTTTTTTCTTTTCTTACTTCTCTTCGATTCGCTACGCGCTAACACAGACGTAGATAAAAAGACACACACACAAACGCAGCAAGGCTTACAAGTTAACACTCAATTACGTTGATATACGACGACACACGATGCATATACGGATTACATATGTATGTAGCGTGGAGGCACGAAGAATGAATGGCTTGTTGTTGTTGTTGTTGTTGTTGTGTTTAAAACCGTTATGTTTAACTGTAACTCAACCGCTACCGCTACCGCTACTCAACAAGCGCCGTTTTTCTGTCAACCACAAAAAGGATATGTTACAACTACACAAATTTATGTACAATTTTGTCGTATTTTATGTTTGTATGTGTGCGTCTGTATGTTGTTTGTAGTAAGGATTTAAGTGCATTTTTGTATGTATTTACAAAGTTATGAATTTGAAGTGCAGACGCGACACACGCTGTACAACAACAAAGTGATGCGCAACTGGAAATGGTTGAACTAGGACGCGTTGAAAAGAGCTGCCAGATTATTGTTGATTTTTGTATTTTTTTTTTTTTTTGTTGATTTTTTGTTATTTTTATTTTCTTCTTTAAATTCTGTGTGCTTCTTCTGCTGTTTTGATTTTTTTGCTTTATTTTTCTTTTTGCGCTCGTTTAACCGTTTCTTGGTTTCGGTCTGCGGTCCGTTTAGTAGTCAGTTCTTTGATTTTGCTGTTCGACTCCCACTTCTTAACCCACGTTGCTGCCTTTTTTCGTCCTCTTAAGCTTTTTTTACTTCGTTTTGTACTACGTTCTTCTTGGGTAGTCTCTCTTGCCACAGCTTCATATATTTATCTCATGCAGTATCGCCTTCTTATTCATACACCACCCAGCTCGCTTCGAGTTTGTTCCCCACACTTGCCGGAGTAGGATGCATTAATATTTCATAAAAAGCTTCATGCACAAAATTTGATTTCTACGTTTAGGTTGAAGAAAGCCACTAAAGCTTGGATTGCAAGTAAACGGTATCTTTAACGGGATTTCAGGGATGAAGCGCTAAAAGTGCAGGACGACGACATTAATGTCGTTGGTGATGATGATGAGGTGACAGTAAAAAGCTATGCTACTCCTAATGTCGTCACAGACGTTGACGTTCAAATTGAATGGCCATATGAGATTTATCTGTTAGGTTCTGTTGTTGTTTGTTGTTGTTACGAGTCTTTGGCGATTTGTGATTTGATTTTTATTTTGTCGCTTCTCATTTGCTAGTAGTAATAGTAGTTGTTGTTGTTTTTCTTCATTTAGTGTCTGCAGTTAACTTATACTTCTTCTAACGTTTCTTCTTCTTCTTGTGCGATAACTATTTCTGCTTTTGCTGCTTCTCTTCAACAACATTTTATGTTAAAAAACCACGCGCACTCATATTTCTTACTTTCACAAATATGCCAAGAACGTGCTAAAAGTAAGAAAAAATAAAAATAAAAGTTATTATAATGGTTAATACAGTGTGTTACATATTTATAAGACCAGTTACTAATTTTTAAGTATTTGTCTAGTTTTATTTTTAAATTTTTACTTGGGTTCATGGTAGGAAGTAGATCTTAAAGAGGTTGCACTGTCTTGAAATTTCTCCTCCCCTTCTTCGACCCCCTTTCTAATTATATGTACACAAGCTCTGCTTCCTCTCAAAAATATGACACCGCTACCTCAAAATATTTGGGAACGGCGTCAAATAATTTAAAAAATATATCAAATTTCGCAAAGGCGTGGCCCACTTTCTCAAAATCACACAAATACTTTATTTCGCCCAAGCATTCAAGTACAATGAATATTTTATGAGATGAGGCGAAAAAACTAATTAAAATTAATCAATCAATTAAAAGTAATCAATCAATTAAAATTAATTAATGAATTTAAATTAATCAATCAATTAGAGTTAATCAATCAATTAAAATTATTCAATCAATTTAAATTAATCAATCAATTTAAGTTAATCAATCAAATAAAATTAATCAATCGAATAAAATTAATCAATCACTTAAAATGAATCAATCAAATAAAATTAATCAATCAATTAAGATTAATCAATAAATTCAAAACTAATTAATGAATTAAAAAAATCAACTAATGAAAATAAATCAACTATTAAAAAATACTAATTAAAATTAATCAATCAATTAAAATTAATCAATCAATTTAAATTAATCAATCAATTGAAGTTAATCAATGAATTAAATTTAATCAATTAACTAAAATTATTCAACTAATTAAAATTAATGAACCAATTAAAATAAATCAATCAAATAAAATAAATCAATCAATTAAAATTAATCAATAAACTCTAAATTAATCAATGAATTAAAAAAAATCAACTAATTAAAATTAATCAATCAATTAAAATTAATCAATCAATTTAAACTAATCAATCAATTTAAATTAATCAATCAACTAAAGTTAATCAATCAATTTAAATTAATCAATCAATTAAAATTAATCAATCAACTTAAATTATTCAACTAACTAAAATTAATCAATCAATTAAAATTAATCAATCAAATAAAATTAATCAATCAATTAAAATTATTCAATAAATTCATATTACAGTTATCGACAGACCCAAAAATTTTCTTATACAAGACTTGTCCGATCAGCAATTCCTAGATCTTACATTGTCAATAGACCCAGTCGGGCCACTTTATGTCTTAATAGTCTCCGCAAGTAATTGTTAAATCCCAAGTCGATGGCCACGGACCACTCTCTTTAGAAACTAGTCGCTTTCTTTTGATTATATTTCTATATTTTCAACTCAACATTTAAGTGTTGCATGCATCGTGCACAATGCACTGACGTTGCAAATGGTCTAAGGAAATTACTGCCCCTGATGCATTTTCTGGCACTCCACCCTCCCACACCTTCCAACACTTCTTTGGCTTCCAGTGCTTTTTCTACTTCAATTGCGACTTCCACTGAGCAGTAGACGCGCACTTCTACTTATGACCACCAACAACTGCCAACAAGACCTACTTGTACTTGCCATGGTTGAAACGTTTAGTGCATACACACCTACACAAATGTGAATATGTGTGTGCGCGTGTGTGTGTGTGTTTGTCTGAGGTGTGAGTTAATGTAGTTTTACCACTTAGCTGGGCCAGTAACGACAAGTGACTTCCTCGTCGTCGCGTGCTTGACTGTGCGCTGAATAATTTTCTACGAATCACACACGCCTCCTGCCTCTCTCCATTCACTCGGTGCTTTGCACTCTCTTTTTTTTCTTTTTTTTTTTTTTGCTTTTTGCACTAGCCTCAACTACTTACACACCCTTTACACGTAGAATTTATAGTTTTCTTGATTTTTTTCTTCTGCTTCTCAAATGTTTGCACCCACTTGCTAGCCAAAGTCTTTGTTGTTTTTTTTTTTTCAACTTTGTTCTAACCGCCTTCGCCTAGAGTTCTGTCTCATTTCTTTCTTGCCACTTCGTTTTACCTTTTTCTTTCTCTTTTTTTCAATCTGCTAAATGTGCATTAAATGATTTATTTTTATTGTTTTTATTACACTGATGTTGAGCTATTGCTCCGAGTTCGTCCTTATATTCGCCCTTTGGCTTGGGGTATCCTTTAAGTGTTATTAGAGTGTCAGTTAGCTGGAACAAAAAAAAATCGAAATACTCAAGTTGAGAAAGCTTAAAATGTAGAAGTCGTTGAGCTATTGCTGATTAAAAGTACTTCGTCTAAAATGGTGTGAAAATTAATAGAGACATCAACAAAGGTGCGTGGAAGCAGGTAAGGGGTTACTACTGAGTCCAGGTGTAAGCGCAGACTATAAACTCAGCTGTGAGTTGAAGTAAAAAAATTGGAGTTATGTTACAGTTTAAAAAAATATTAGCACAAAAACCGTAAATGAGGACTTCTCTCAGCATATCCAGAGTATCAAACTTTGTTTTCGTAAGATACCTTAACCCTTCTAAAGTACAAAAACAAAGCCACAAAATATTTTTTTGGGGATTTTTCATGCTACACAATTCACAATATCGAAAATAATTTAAAAGATTGTCAATTTTATTTATAATTACAAATAATAAAAAGTAAACAAACAATTAAAACTAGTCAAATAATTAGAGTTCATCAAATAATTAAAATTAGTCAAATAATCAGAATTAATCAAGTAATTAAAATTAATCATAAAACTAAAAAAAATCAACTAATTAAAATTAATCAATCAATTAAAATTAAGCAAATTAGAATTAATCAATCAATTAACATGAATCAATCAAGTAAAATTAATCAATTAAGTTAAATTAGTTAATCAATTAAAATTAACCAATCAATTCAAATAAGGCAAAAAATAAGAATTAATAAATCAATTGAAATTATTCCAAGCAATTAAAATTAGGAAAACAATAAAAATTAATTAATCAATTCAAATTAAATAAACAATTAAATGACTAGATTTAATTATTTGACTTTTTCAAGTATTTTTAGTTATTTAATTCTTTCTAACTATTAAACTTCTTCTAATTAATTATTACTTTTTTTTAATTATTCAATTATTTCGAATTATTTGATCATTTTTAATTGTTATCATTAACAATAAAATTGTTTTCTTTGTCTGTTTAATGTTGTATTATATTTAAAAAGTTTAGGAAATTAATAAAATTATTCAAAAATAATCAATTAATTCCATTAATCGTATTAATCGACATTTAAAGTTAATCGCAACTAATTGAAATTAATCAAATAATCAATTAAAAGAGATTTAAAACAAGTAGACATTTTTATAATAATCGTGCAATAAAAATTATTTAGTTATTTTTTTTTTTTCATTATTTAAATATTAATTTAATTTTTTTGTTACGAAGTGTAAATAAATGAACTAAAAGCAATTATTCAAGAACGCGTGTCTCAATAGCTGATATT
This sequence comes from Sphenella marginata, assembly GCA_951509765.1. Classification (NCBI taxonomy): domain Eukaryota; kingdom Metazoa; phylum Arthropoda; class Insecta; order Diptera; family Tephritidae; genus Sphenella; species Sphenella marginata. Next base: position 32,803,878 of record OX608081.1, on the reverse strand, counting down.
CTCAATAATACAAAATATTTGCATCGCCCCGTATGCCCCGAAATGGCAACCATGGAAACGTAAGTGCAGAGATGTGTGGATGAATAATTCCAACAACAATTGGTGACAACTGCACTTTTCACTTGTAACCGATAATAGACCACTTCAGGCTATAAACTTGCACTCAAATCTAACAACACGAATAGCAACAAATATCAATAAAGAGAATTGTGCATTGCTGTGCAATATTTTTTTTTTTTTTAATTTTTTGTTTTCT
>OX608081.1:32778622-32798622 GCA_951509765.1 Sphenella marginata | reverse complement strand
GCTGCCAAGTTTCACAAGTAGCAGTACAGCAGTAACGGTAACATATTGCTACAACCCCAACAGTTACATATATGCTTAGAAGTCTGTGCTACCAGCAAAGTAACCAAGCAATCAACAGCTTCAAGTTAGCAAGTTCTTCACTTAAGTAGAGAGACGTACATAGTTGTACGTAGAGCTCTTGTTGCCTGCAGCCAGCTGTTTCATAGCACCAAAATCGCTTTGCAAAACTTCACGCACACTTCTAATCACAATCAACCGTAGTTTCGGAAAACTTTGTTACATACTTGTACGTGTACAAAGTGAGCTTGTGGGTATATATACCACGTAGTGAAATGTTAAAGTTGTCCGAAAAAATACTAGTTTAGAAGTAGTTTCAGATGAGTCTGATTGCAATTGAAGCTTTTAAAATAATTTAGATTGGAGCTAGGTGTTTTTGTTTTACAATAAATCTGAAGCTTTGTTGGGTTCTGGAATGCATAGAACCTAAGTGCGATTTAGATCAATTTTCCCTCAAATATTCTTGAGCTTGGACTTGTGTGGTTAAACAACAAAGAACACTGAAGATGGACAAAACCGAAACTGCCCCTGCGGCTATACAATTTCAAACGATCTCTGAGCTCTGTTGGATGAAGTTGCACAACTAGTTTGATTTCGGACACATATTACTTCGTCAGTTATTTACACCCAGTTGGTTTGACTGCCTTGTCTTAATGAAAAATTGTTTGACAGTGGCATTTGGTAACCTTACAGCAATTTCAAACCGCACACACCACGTGAGCCAAGGCAACGAGATTGTATTGTGCCTGGGAATGTGTCAGCACATGTGTGTAATTTGCAGCTCTGAATGTAGTTTGTAATTGGAAGTAATGTTGTAGTGCACCAACGCGCACCTGACACGTGAATCCTGTTGCAAACTATAGCTTCGTACAAGTAAGTGAAGGCAAAGCTTGATTAAAGCCCATTTGAGAGCTTTAAGAGGGTGCCACAAATTGTGGCGTTTAGTGAGAGATTTCCAAATTTGGTTAAGATGTTTAGAATTTTCCAAGATTTTTAAGGTCTTAAGGTTCTCATGGCGCCTTGATTGGCATGGGGTTCTGAATTCTATTTCAAGTGCCACGCCTCATCGATGCGATACGTTTTTCTCTTTCCATTTAAGGCCTGCGTATGTGCATAATAAATATATATGATTGATAAGGATGGTACTTAAACTAATAAAATGCTGAACTAAGTGTTTTTTTTTGAAATTTTGTCTTTTTGTCTGTATGTTTGTTCGCACATCACTACAAAACTGCTGCATAGAAATGAATGCAATTTTCACCAACGCATAGCTAGATATTGGGCTTAAAGTTTAGAATCTATTTTACGGCACTGGGATATAATATTCTGTACAGTGGTGGCAAAAAAAGTTGACGTAAAATAATTATCTATAGTTATCAAAATAATGTACATATAATGAAATTGGATCAGGCATAAAATATATTAAGTAAGTCTGCATGATAGTTAAAGTAACAGAGGCCACGGAGAAATTATCCTAACTGCTACCCACCTGTCTGTATGTATGTTTGCACACACATCACTAAATAACCACCACATGAAATTGAATGATTTTTTCATCGCAGTATTGCTAAAGGTATATCTTGAGATATAGGATACATTTTGCTTTACTTGCGGTTTGTTCTGATTTTAGCTGATAGCCTGGTAAAGCCTCGCACAACCGTGGCTATTTTTTTAATACAAAATCTATGTAAACAAATAATTTTCAATCAAGAAAAAAGTGACAAAATCTGAGACCATATAAATGTGCGCTCCCAGAACAGTCCTCTTCTATCGCACCAGAAGGTCGTGGTCTCCCCCTTTGCTTCTCGCTCTGTTTAACTATATATAGCTCTCGTACCACTTTCTGTAGTCCTCTCTCTCTTTTATCCCCATCTGTCCCTCTCTAATTGTCCTTCCTTATCTTTGTATCACTATTTTTTTACGTTCTCTCTCTTGGAGTTACCTCTCTTTGTTCTCATGGAGCTTGTCAATTTTCAGACTTCCACTACTACATATGTTTCCCTAAATAAGAAAACTCCGCCACGTTTCCCACCAATTTCCGGCAAAGTATTTAAAGTAGCAACATCTCCAAATAGGAAGCCATGTTTGGCCTTTTAATCCCAAAACTCAACTTAATATGGACGTCTGCAGTTATTTTTCTGTGTCGAGGTATTAAATCATCTAGCGAATTATACAAACAAATTCATTAAGCTACTGCTACCACTCTCCTGCAGATGTGTATTATGTAAATTATGGACTCAACTAATTCCAGAAATGTAAAATGGAAAACCCCAAAAAGGCTCATATGACTTGAATCACATAAATACTCGTAAATTTATTATCTTTGCTCATGCAGTTGCAGGAATATATGAAAATAGCTCAAATGTTATCATATGTAAATGGAGCATTCGGCGAAAAGCAGGCAAAAAAAAATTATTTTATAAAAATTTTCAGTTGAGCGATTCAGGAGATCACGACTACTTCTTGAAACTTATAGTTCAATTGAAGAACGTTTTGTCTAGGAATAATCCGAAAACCATCAAAAAAATGCATTTAGCTTCTCTTTGCAACAAAAAGAACAAGTTTCGCACGATCTCGGGCGACTACGGGCTGTGAAAAAAACAGACAAACAATTTTTTTTACTAAGGGAAATGATCACCGTAGTCAATATATTATTTTCTCTTAGCTAATAAAGGCCTTCAGTAGAATTGAAACACTATAAATTGGGAAAACTTAAAAGGAATTGAAACGTGATAAAGTAAAGATCAGAATATTTTTTGTAGAATGCCCCATTATACATATTTTCCTTGCACATTCCTACAGCAAAACATATGAATTAATAACCATTATGGCTACCAGAAATTTGAAGTAGACCACTCAACCGACCACTGACTACTGTATTCCACCGCACAGGTCATCTCAGGCTAGCCATGTGTGTCGTATGTGACCGGCGTTCTGAGTCATGTGCATGTCACCTTACACCATGTGCCTCAGTCGAGTCTAGGTAAACACGTACAAATTTATCTTTCACATACCTACAATGATATTGCTTTCTATATATGCTCTTGTTTGTTGTACTTTTGACATCGGCGGTGTGTAATATGTTTGTTTGTTTGTGTGTAAAACGTGCTATGACTGTCGCCTGTTCCAAACACTTAACTATTCTAATTACGAAATTCCGACGCTTCGCTCGAATGGTACAAAGGAAACAGCAGTCAAAGGAAAGAAGATTCAAACAAGAACAGAGCAAATACAGCAGCGTATTAAAAAATAGAAACGCGTTTTTTTTGTGTTGCACCGGGAGGGGGAGAGGAGTAAGAGTAAGAGTAAGAGTAATAGTAAGAGTAAGGGTAAGAGTAAGAGTAAGAGTAAGAGTAAGAGTAAGAGTAAGAGTAAGAGTAAGAGTAAGAGTAAGAGTAAGAGTAAGAGTAAGAGTAAGAGTAAGAGTAAGAGTAAGAGTAAGAGTAAGAGTAAGAGTAAGAGTAAGAGTAAGAGTAAGAGTAAGAGTAAGAGTAAGAGTAAGAGTAAGAGTAAGAGTAAGAGTAAGAGTAAGAGTAAGAGTAAGAGTAAGAGTAAGAGTAAGAGTAAGAGTAAGAGTAAGAGTAAGAGTAAGAGTTAGAGTGAGAGTTAGAGTTAGAGTAGGAGTGATAGTGAGACTGATCGTGAGAGTGAGACTAATCGTGAGAGATAAAGTGAAAGTAAAGTTAGAGTGAGAGTGAGAGTGATCGTGAGAGTTAGAGTAAGAGTAAGAGTAAGGGTAAGAGTAAGAGTGAGAGTTAGAGTTAGAGTTAGAGTTAGAGTTAGAGTTAGAGTTAGAGTTAGAGTTAGAGTTAGAGCTAGAGTTAGAGTTAGAGTAAGAGTAAGAGTGAGAGTGAGAATTAGAGTGAGAGTGAGAGTGAGAGTGAGAGTGAGAGTGAGAGTTAGAGTTAGAGTAGGAGTAAGAGTAAGAGTGAGAGTGAGAGTGAGAGTGAGAGTGAGAGTGAGAGTGAGAGTGAGAGTGAGAGTGAGAGTTAGAGTGAGAGTGAGAGTGAGAGTAAGAGTGAGAGTGAGATTGAGAGTGAGAGTGAGAGTGAAAGTGACACTGAGACAGAGGTTGATATTTTGAGGTTGAGATCGGCAATCGGATTAAGATTCAAATAAGGATATGGATTGGGGTTAAGATTTTAATTAAGCTAGATTTTGAGATTGAGGCTGAGTTTGATATTGAGAATAAGTTGCACAGCTGTACCCATTATATATGTATGTATACACATTTTCACACATTATATGCTACCATCCAAAAAAAAAGACTCGTGTCCACACTACCCACCCAACGAATTTGTTTGTAATCATAATAATATTTTTTTCACTTTCAACTTGTATCATTGGCGATATGGAAATGCAAACAACGCGCGTATGAAAATAAGTTGACTGCCAACAACTACCGTCCACAGTTGTTTGATTCATCTCACACGCCACACACCGTGTGCTACACCAACAATTTACGCAACTTTCAACAGAGTAAGGAAACCAGAACGTAGGTCCAGACAGCAGCAACAGCAATGGAGGAAACATAGCGGGACCAATGTATGTGTGTGTTTTCTCCCAATTTGCATTTGTGTACAAGTATAGGTAAACGAGTCTGTGTATGTGTGTGTGTGTGCGAGTATGTATACGACGCAAGCAATTAAACTTTGACCGCAATTTTAATAGTAGAAAATGGGAGAAACTTTTCCGAGGCAATGTATTCATAATTTCTTCCACTCAAATTAGTACTTTTGTTTCATTTGTTGGCTTAAATAGATTTCCATAAAATTTATGTTGCATTGTACGAGCGCATAGGGCGCGACGAAGGAAGGAAGAATGGCGTCGAAGTTAGTGGAAACTTCAATTCTACTTATGAATTGTAGGAAGTTATGCGAGTGTGTATGTGTGTGTGTATGTATATGTGTGTATGTATGTATGTATGTGTGTGTGTGTACATGAAAGTACAAGTTTAATTATAACATTTCTCTCTTTGGCTTATACATTTGTAATAACAAAAGTTTTATAGTTGACTAAACTTTGGAATAGAAATTTTTTGGTGACGAAAATTGCAATGGGACAATTATTACTCTACTCCATGTTGTTTTTGTTTATGTTGAATTTGTGTAATTTTACAACTTGAATTACACATTGAAAATTTATATTGCAGCAGAATACTTAATACGGAAGCTATTAAATTAAAGAATAAACTTTCAAAGTGCATCGCAAAAGCTTAGAAAATATTTTGAATGGATGTGATCGTGTGGAACATGGGGCGCAAATTTCTTTTCTCTCTCTAACAACAACTCCATTATTGCTCTCTTTCAATTGTTTCTGTCTCCGTCTCTTTCTTGCTCCATTTTCTATTATTTAACACTAGGCCCCATCATATTCTTTCCGTATCTTCGTTTACTACTAAATCCTCATCTTCTCTAGCTTTCACGGTATAATTTCCATCTCTTTCACTCTGTATTTATTCCTTTTCTTTATCTTTTTCTTCCACTCTCTCCATCTCTTTTTTTCTTTATTCGAAATCTCCCTAATTCTGCTTTCTCTGTTTCGCTCACCCTGTTGTTGTTTTTGAAGTAACAGCACACTCTCTTAGATGAGTAAATTCCGAGTATTTACGGTACGCAGACCCGAATGTGGTGATAATGCTCATCCTTTTGGTTTTTCCATCTCTCTTTCTCATGCGCTGAATACTTTTATTTAGCTCTTCCTCTTCCTAGCATTTTCGCATTCTCTTTAGTTTCCTCCTTGCCCTCTATATACCTTGACTCTTGACTCTTTCAAAACTTTATCTTTCTCTTACCCTAAGTTTGTGTGTTTTCTCTTAAAATTGAGCCCACGGTAGGACTTCTCTTAATTCTTCTTCAAACCGAATTGCGGTCTCATGAGCTAATGGTCTGGGGATGTGGCCCAGAGACAAAAAAATCGATTACTCAGTGTATGATTTTTGTTCGACCATTTATAAAATCGATTAAAAAAAAATATAATAAACAAATGATCGATTAAAAACCGATTATTTACTCACACTTTTAGATCTAACGCCAGTAGAAGGAAACTGGACAGTGAGGGCTTTAATTTTGCGAGAAATAGCGAAGGAAATGTTGAGAAGTTCACTATTTCAAGTGACAACAAATTCGTTTTTAGCGTGGCCAGCTGCAGCTACACGAATTCTAAATGCAAGCCGAGTAGCTATCACAGCCACGCGCATTTCTAAACTAATTAAACTCGACATTGTCACGCGTACAAATTTGAATATTCAAAAGTGCAAAATTTAAATTTTCTCTATTTTTAGCGTTGTCACCCAAACTTGTGTATCCCCATACCCCCCTCCTTACACCACTTCAACTAAGTTGTGAGCAGCATGTGTTTAACGACCTCCCTCTCTTCCACATGAACAAATTATAAGAAAGTATGTCTCGCACGAAAATTTTTTCACGAAAAGATAAGCTCATTATTTAACCCGAGTAAATGAAGATTTTAATGAAGTGTTTTCGAAAAACTAATAAATAACAATTCAACAACTCACTTTTTCACTTTACTTAGTTGGGAAGTTATTATTTATTTGTTATCAACTTCGGCACAGCTGGTACGAGCACATTTACGTGTTTGTTTTTGTTGTTTTTGTTCGTCGTTTTTTATGCAACTAATGTCAGTTGTTGACAAACAATTCCCAGCCGAAAAACTTAATTAATTGAAATGCCAAATAAACTGGAACTAACGTCAACAGCACGTACACGTAGTAAGTCCAACTTTCGGTGATTGTTTCCATCATTTTCACACTGCAAGAAGCAAACAGAAAAAAAAGTAGGTTTGGTAAACGGAAAAATAATAAATAAATAAGAAAAAAAGCAAACGCACGTATAGAATTAACATTTCGATGAGTAAATATGTAAACAGCTGTGCGTGACTTAGTAGCTGGGATAGTGGTGAGACCAAAAAAAACATGTCTGGGAACGGAAACACTACACAAATTTTTATTACCTAAAAGCCCACCTGAAAATAGTAATATCTTCAGTAGTACCCAATATGCACGAGTACAAATTTTTTCCAACCTTTGAACGAACTTAAATATCGATTTGCTCTTTCTCATATGGTAACGCTGTTTAATATTTTATACACCTCTAACATGTAGTATATGGCAATGCTGGTCAACCATATGTCAAAAAATTGAAAAGCACACGAGCTTAAGAGCAGTATTAAAGTGAATTATCAGACACATTTCAGGAAAGTCAACAATTTTAATATAAAATTTAATTTAATAAATGTGTATGTACTATTATACAATCAAATAAAAACAAATTTTTTCAATTGTGATAGTTACTATTGAATTGCATAAAAGCAAAAATTCAAAAGTGAGGTTAGGCAGGTGGTGACTTGCTTTTTTTTCATTTGAATCTAATTGGGGATTGATGTTCGAATTCAAATTGATATCAAACAGTTTCTCAAGTGGGGAACTAAGATTATTAAGCTACACAAAATGTGCCGTTATACGGTAAAATAAGTGGAGGCACAATTGAAACTAGACATTAAGAATCATCTAAAGCATATGTATTTCTTATGGGGTCTATACACAGTGCGTCTGACTCGCATATCATCTGTGTAAATGTTGACTCGCTGTCATTCCGGGCTCACTTGCATCATTCATTTGTGAATAGTTTTCATTAAAAAAGGTTCGAAATGAATATCTCAGACCTAAATACTAAGATGAATTCAAGTGAAAACTTATTATCTTCCTCCATATCGAACATATTGGCACACATTCCTGAAACTTAAAAATATATTTTCTTTTCTTTATTTATTTTTTTAAGGTTTTGGAGAGTGTTGTCGAATTAACAGTCCTTGGCAGTATATAAACCCGATACGCTCCGGTACTCCCTTGCGGTACTGGCCGACTGTCTCGGTAGCGATTTATGACCAGTGAAACCTTCTAGGTAATGTCGTCCCTCCTTACGTAAAGAAGAGGTGAGGGGCATCATATCCGTAGATCTGTCTCTGATACTCTAAGCCCCTAACATGCAGGGTTCTCGTGCTCGATATCATCACTTGCTTTTCTATAAGTTTATCACTGACAACGTTATGCGCGGCTATGCTGATATGTTTACACGCTCATTATACGATCCAAGTTTGCATAAAAAAAAAATAAAAATAAAAAAGATTATGCAACTTTGTGTTGGTTGAAAACAAAATACGTGGAAGAACAGTTGGTAAGGAGGATAAAAATCGTGCTAAAGTACTTTTAATTAAATGTAAATGTTAAATAAATATGTGAGTGTTTGCAGCTGTGTGTGTGTGTGTGGGGTGAATCGCAGCATGAAAAGCTCAAAGGCTAAAGCGTAAAGTGAATCGCAAGCAGAAAAAAAACAACAACAACATAAGAAAACATCATAAATGCGCGATGAAAGTGTTTTATGCGTAGCCACGAACGGATAAGATTAAAACATAAATAAAAAGGATCAAATGGGGAAAACAACAACAACAACAACAACAAAATAAAAATAAAAGACAATGTTTAAAGTTGTATGGGTGTGTGTGTGAGTGTTTTGCAAGTTTTGCTTACTCTGCAACAAATCTTGTGAGTACGCCCTAAAGAGATTCAAACGCGATTAGTCCCTTTAGTCTACAGTTGGATGTAATTCAATAAAAGAATATTTTTGCTTTTCGTAGCATACTCAAAAGGGTAATCATACAAATTTAAATTGTGTAGCCTACTTCTTGGAGTTGAAAGCCATGCCGGAGCGTACTCGTTTGGGTAGAAGGAGGATTACTCCTAACTCTCGCTCATCCCATAGAAAGAGATTGTCAATAGTTAACGGCTCCTTTGCGACTCATCCCAGACTTATTTTAAACTAACCTCATTTATCGCATGGTATGCACATATTTGCGAATATAAAAAACATTCATTTAATGACGGGAGGAGTCTAAAAAGGATGTGCGACAGGTGCAACGCACGCTTAGCAACGAGTTTTTTTCTTGTTTTTTTTTTTTTTTTCAAAAAAAAGTTAAAGAGCAATTTTCTATAATTTTCCACGGCATTGCTTGGTGTGCTTGTGTTGGTATCGCTCCATCTACTCAACCAAACGTTTACGACAGCTCACCATATACATAGCTGTTCCAGTGGGGTAGAGTTGGTTTTATGAAACATTTTAACGGCGGCAAATTATAATAGGAACACCAGAGCAATAACAACAACCAGAATGTAAAGCATAACAGCAGCGAGTGTCGTAAAGTGTGCAATAAACGGTGTAAATGTGGTACAAGGTATGTATTTACTTAGCAAACAAGCAAATGTTGATAAACTTTTGTTTCGCTATTTTAACAACCGACCAAACCCAATGCAAAAATAGCCAGTCATAAGGTTCTCACACAGCACGCAAATCATTAGGGAAAATTATGGACAGACGTCAAAGTTGTATGAGCACACAGTCGGTTTAAAAAGAGTGGTACAAGTACAAGGTAGAGATGGAAAACTATCAGTGATAATATCGCAAGTTTCTATGACGACTGTCGATAGTTTTGAGCCCACATTACAAAGAATATTAAAGCTTTCTATACATAAATCGATTTGTAACGTAATAAAAGATTCCAATGAAGATGACGTAGAATCCTCTGCCGACCAACGAAAATAAGACTCGATAGGTGATCGCAGCCAACCTGTTTTATGGTGCAGAGGTTTTGACACTGACAACATGCGATGAGACGGCTCTAGGAATATGTACTACAGAGAGAGATTCTTCGAAAGATTTATGGACCTATACCTCGCTCAACAAATTAAAACCCACTGGAGACGTTGGCCAGCCTATGCTGTGTCGTTGACGGAACTGAACGGAACTGACTGAATGAAGTTGACGGAACTGTTGTAAACCGCTCCCACATTTGAATGACAGCTCTTTGTCAGATATTATGCCTATGTATTTGAGGGAAATTTGGAGTAGCTAGTCTGATCTCTATAGAATCATTACTTGACTATTTACGGTGCCATCTTGGTTAAGGACGAATTGACAGCTTTTAACACAAATCGTGTATTATCTTTTCCAGCTGACTGTTGTGATGACAAACTTATAGTTAAATATTACATGCTAGAGATGTTACGAATAATTTTGATAAACGAAGTACGATTAACAAGAAAACAAATGTCTAGAAAGAACTTCAAAACAAGCCAGACCAACTTTAATTATCCATTATAGTAGTATTTTTCCACCTGATGGAGTGATTTCTTAGGGGCTGATATAAAAGACTAGCAGTTCTTGTCTTCTACGGGCTAAGGTTTCATAATACGACCGAGGTTATTGTTGTTATTGTACTGTTCGACTGTCGTGGTAGCGATTTGGAATGGCCAGTGTAATCTGCTAGGTCATGTCACCCCTCTTTAAGGAAGATGGGTATTTCAAATTCCGTCTATGTTAGCTACAGAGTGGCAGAACTTGTCGAAGACAGATCTATGTTGCTTTCATTCGTTCTCGATTGGATAATCTTAGGACCAAGTGAATAATATCAAAGCTATCTTCATTTCCTACAAATATTACCTTCTTGTTCTCATCTTTGATTGTTCTTCTGTCTTCCTTGATACGCTTTTGTTAACACAAATAACCCACGTTATAATGTTATCAAAGGTGTCAGTTACAATGTCAAGCAAATATTCGTAACATTCCTCATTCCTCCTCAATCGCACGAATGCGGCTAAAAGCTTCATATTCTGTCGAAGTAGTGAGAGAAGACAGTTAATGACTGCTAACCAATCGCGCACGCCTTTCAAACAGATGTTGCATGCCACGAGTGTGCGGGTAAATACACAGAGCTGCTATTAGACGACGCTATGCTTTTGTTTAAATAACGTTTTTGTACGAATACGCAACAACAAAGTAAAAACCCTTTTTTCCATGCAACAAAGTTTGTGCTAAATATATTACAATGTATGAGCTATGAGGTATGAGGTATGAGTTGTGTGTTAGCGTGGAGGCGTAAATGTGCAGTGTCGGTGCAAATAGACACTAAATACATATTTGCGTACATAGAAGTATGTAGTTTGGTTACTTTTAATCAGCATAAATATAGTCCAAATGTACACCCATTAACTTGGTTTGTTGTCTATTAAGCTACACCACTAATTTCTTTATAAAAAAAAAATTTTCCTTTGTGCGTGTTTTTTATGAGACTGCGGGATAGGGTATGTATGTATGAAGTTGTCTATTTGTAAATAAAGTGGAATTTAATGCGGTAGAAGTGAAAATAGTTTCAAGAACCAGAGATTATGTAATGTGATTAAATCGATTTAATATCAGACCTGGGCAGAGAGTTACTACCAAACGCCTATACATCACAAAATCCTAGTAGAAAGGTGCTCGAGCATTAGATAGCAAGGCCAGCAGGCGCTCAACAGCAGCGAACATAGTCTAACCAACGAGGCCGATAGGACTATGTGGGTGCCTGCATCCAACTCATAGAGCACGTCATTAAACCTCATTCGACATTAGCTATTGGCAACAGGTATGGGTACATATTTCTTTCGAAGAACCTTCACCTTTAAGGTAAGTGATTTGGGCTAAATTTGATTCACGAAGAAAAGGAGACATTTCTTCAAAGATGCTGTATCACCCTGTAGGACAACGTCATCTTCCCTAGTCATTATAAAAACAAATACTAGTTAAGTAAAGTAACCCATTTTTAATCAACGTCCAGTATTCGCCAACCTTCTATGCAGCTCTTACAGACCAACGCGGCAACATTTTAAACTTTTCAAACTAAAAGTAAAAGTGAATTTCCTTTTAAACATTTCAGTCCTAAATATGTATGTCACGAGAATCGAATTACCAGTTCTCATAAGAAAAACTTCTTAATGCTTATTCACAACATCATCATTACAATGTATAAAGATAATTATTTGATTACTTCATTAACATTATCGTTAAGAAAATTTTGCTCCCATATTCCACTAGGTATGTATTATAATAATAATAGCAAAATAAGTTAACTGCTTGTACAAATGTGTTATAGTAAGCTTAACTAAGATATAACCCGCTGACCGGCATAAAGACCAACGGACTGGACATTAAACCGTCATGCCCTCATGCAACAGTAATGCCAGTTTAAAGCAGAGGAAGAGGCGGATTCGCTCATCATCACCAGCAACACGACAGCTGTGACTGGCATAGGAACAGAAACAACTAAAGCTCATTGCATCATACATAGCTTCCATGCTGACATTTTAAAGACCATTGAAGCTAGTCTGGTGAGCGCGGGTAAACGATTTCAGTAGACCAGCAGAGCGCAGTGAAGCAATCAGCGTTAGCAACTTTATTTTTCACATCCATATGTTGCAAATGTTACAAAGAACACAGAGATACGTGTGCGCAAAGAAGTAGAAATAGGTAGTGTTGTTGCGATACGATTAAGTAGGTACTCTATACTTTTCTCAATTACGAAGCACTTTTCAAATTCGATTGCCTCGTATGATTGCCTTTATGAGTATCGAGTAGGTGAGTGTAGTTTTGAGTACGTAGGTCAATAATTTTCCCCGGCACTTTCGTTCCTCTAACTTCAGATCTGATAATGCCCCTCTGACTTGAAAAAGCTTCCAGAGTTATCGACCAATAAGTGGAGCGGCGGATGTCGAGTGCCTTGAGAACAACTTTGTTGACCCCGTCAAACTTTCAGAGTGTCTTACTCTCAGGAATACCTCAATGCAGGTATATTTTAAGATTCATAAACTTTTATGTAAGGCTAATTTTATGTCCATAATTTTAATGAGTTCTTTTCTATTGTATGTATCCATAATAAATTCCCAAAAAAGCAAACAGAATCTGCAAAAGAAAGGTAGAGCTTTTACAGATATTTCTCGAGTATAGCGATCTGATGTTAAATGAAATTGTTTACAATTCTCTCATCACGTCATAGCAATGAAGAAATGAATGAAGAAATGAATAATCACTCATTATGATGTTTTGTATGTATCCATTATAAAATCCTTTTGGTTCAGCTATGACCTGTCAGAAGAAAAAACAATAACTAAAAATTAAAACAGTTCATAATTTTTTGTATCGAACCCACCATTTGTTAAACCACTTGCAATTAGAAGCCAATCAAACAATGGGTTTATAATCGGCACACTTTTCTTTCGCCCTTTCGATAAAAGCGCAAAATTTTTTTTCCTAAAGAGAAACTAATGAAAAGGCATTGTTTTGGGCGATCACGGGTGACTTCGGATAGATAAAGGAACATGTTGATTATAACACAACACTTGCTTGGAACCAGGGGGTCAGAAGCACAATTTCGAAAGAAAAGTGATCGACTTGAAGCACGTTTTCCTACAAGACAAGCGATAGATTAGATACAAGACTACCGATAGATTAGGTATCGAGTGTCAAGTGTATGGATATCCTAGGGATATAGATCTTGGTGGAAAAACAACTATGTACTTAAATCAACAGCCAATGAGCATTGTCTAAGCTTTAGAGAAGGTGAGTTGTTTTTTAAGTTATTATTATTTTTTATTTTATTTTATTATTTGGCTCAGGTGCTATGTGACCGTTTTGCTCAAATTGTATTTATTCATTTGGCTCAGGTTCTGACGACCATCTTTGCCTAAATGTTCAAAATTGTTCTTTGGAGAACGAGAGGGTATGTATGTATTATTGGTGGCGAGCACTGTTGGCTCTGAGGCATGGCGCGATTGGCTTACTCATTTTCGTTGTGAAAAACCACCCTTTGGCTTTCCAAAACATAAACTATATCTTCGAAATATTTCATAAGCTGATTGCGAATTACAACAGATTGCAAGGCTAATGAAATAAACGAACGAAATAAAGGTAGCTTCTGTCGCTTAAACAAGCATATCAAAACCGAACATTCGATTGGGCTTCGGCTACAAAAATCCAGCTTCGTTCTGACTCCAATTACATAAAATACATGAACCGACACAAATATACATAAGTAGCTATATAGTATACATATTTAAAAGCACAGTTGCATTAACAAAATCCACTCTCGTTCACATGCAGCTAGCCTAGATATCCTTTCAAAGCCGCATAGTATATCCTTTAACTATATACATATACACATAGTACAAACCTCAACTGACCAATTCACATACAAACAACACATTGCTAACAAATAATGGCTGACAGATTTTAAGGTTCACTGCAGGAAACCAAAAAGGAAAATTCAATTATTGCACGTTAAATTGCAACTTAAAAACGAAATGAGTTAATTGCACAAAAGTGTTTACGATGTTGGTTGGGCTGAGCAGAGGGCTTGGCTGCATTGGATTTGGTTTGGTTAACTTTGTCCCCCTTCAACTGGTCTATTGTCTTATTGCTGGGTTTGATGGTTCGTTAGCTGTCTGATTACTTTAAGGGATTTCTGTTATTTTCAATGCATACTTGCACGCTTGACTGAATTTGTCTTTCACAGATTTTTCTTGTTTAAATTCAATCTGTTTCGATATCTCTAGGCATATCGATGAGTTTTTCTTGCCACTCTGATGATACCGTAACAACGATTTTTCAGATTTTTTGTTTCTTTTTGTTTTGTTGCTTTACTAAAATCGCTTTTTACGTTTACACTCCTGATAACGTATAGTTTTTTGGCTGAAAGTCTTATAGCTACGAACAAGAAAATTTAGAATGTGCATATAATGAGAGAATTTAAAATGATGCAAATGAGGGAAAATGTCTTTGTTCGATTAGATAACACTACCTCAGTGAAGCTTTATAATATGCAAACACACTTCCAGAACCGTAAAATTGTAAGTCTCCTAGATGGCCACGGGCTTGCAAGGCTACGGCACGTATCCAATTAGAAACAAGATATACAGCAACAACGATAAAAATATGGGCTATATTTCAATATAGAGCTCCAACAACACGTAACTAAAGAAACCGTAAAATTCTTTCCGGTGGTTACTTAGTGAGCTCTCTTAAGCTAGCCCAACCTTCATAGCCCAATCAAAAACGGAAATCGTACTAAATTGCCCAATATTTATTGCTAATTTAGTACGCTTTCATTTAATTTATTGCACTTGCCTTTTAAAAAATATCGAGGGTTGGGCTACCTTAAATTTAAGCTAGCCCAACCACGAAAAAAATTTTACAATAATCAAAAAATGAAAACGTACTAAATATCCCTATATTTATTGCTAATTTAGTACGCATTCATTTAATTTATTACACTTGTCTTTTAAAAAATATCGGGCCCCCTTGGTCAGCCCAACCAGCCCAACCTTATATTCAAGGTAGCCCAACCACCAACAAATTTTTACAAAATTAAAAAAATTAAAGCGTACTAAATATCCCTATATTTATTGCTAATTTAGTACGCATTCATTTAATTTATTACACTTGTCTTTTAAAAAATATCGGGCCCCCTTGGTCAGCCCAACCAGCCCAACCTTATATTCAAGCTAGCCCAACCACCAAAAAAGTTTTACAATAATCAAAAAATAAAAACGTACTAAATATCACTATATTTATTGCTAATTTAGTACGCATTCATTTTATTTATTACACTTGTCTTTTAAAAAATATCGGGCCCCCTTGGTCAGCCCAACCAGCCCAACCTTATATTCAAGCTAGCCCAACCACGAAAAAAATTTTACAATAATCAAAAAGAAAACGTACTAAATATCACTATATTTATTGCTAATTTAGTACGCATTCATTTTATTTATTACACTTGTCTTTTAAAAAATATCGAGGGTTGGGCTACCTTAAATTTAAGCTAGCCCAACCACGAAAAAAATTTTACAATAATCAAAAAATGAAAACGTACTAAATATCCCTATATTTATTGCTAATTTAGTACGCATTCATTTAATTTATTACACTTGTCTTTTAAAAAATATCGGGCCCCCTTGGTCAGCCCAACCAGCCCAACCTTATATTCAAGCTAGCCCAACCACGAAAAAAATTTTACAATAATCAAAAAATGAAAACGTACTAAATATCACTATATTTATTGCTAATTTAGTACGCATTCATTTAATTTATTACACTTGTCTTTTAAAAAATATCGGGCCCCCTTGGTCAGCCCAACCAGCCCAACCTTATATTCAAGCTAGCCCAACCACGAAAAAAATTTTACAATAATCAAAAAATGAAAACGTACTAAATATCACTATATTTATTGCTAATTTAGTACGCATTCATTTTATTTATTACACTTGTCTTTTAAAAAATATCGAGGGTTGGGCTACCTTAAATTTAAGCTAGCCCAACCACGAAAAAAATTTTACAATAATCAAAAAATGAAAACGTACTAAATATCCCTATATTTATTGCTAATTTAGTACGCATTCATTTAATTTATTACACTTGTCTTTTAAAAAATATCGGGCCCCCTTGGTCAGCCCAACCAGCCCAACCTTATATTCAAGCTAGCCCAACCACGAAAAAAATTTTACAATAATCAAAAAATGAAAACGTACTAAATATCACTATATATATTGCTAATTTAGTACGCATTCATTTTATTTATTACACTTGTCTTTTAAAAAATATCGAGGGTTGGGCTACCTTAAATTTAAGCTAGCCCAACCACGAAAAAAATTTTACAATAATCAAAAAATGAAAACGTACTAAATATCACTATATATATTGCTAATTTAGTACGCATTCATTTTATTTATTACACTTGTCTTTTAAAAAATATCGAGGGTTGGGCTACCTTAAATTTAAGCTAGCCCAACCACGAAAAAAATTTTACAATAATCAAAAAATGAAAACGTACTAAATATCACTATATATATTGCTAATTTAGTACGCATTCATTTTATTTATTACACTTGTCTTTTAAAAAATATCGAGGGTTGGGCTACCTTAAATTTAAGCTAGCCCAACCACGAAAAAAATTTTACAATAATCAAAAAATGAAAACGTACTAAATATCCCTATATTTATTGCTAATTTAGTACGCATTCATTTAATTTATTACACTTGTCTTTTAAAAAATATCGGGCCCCCTTGGTCAGCCCAACCAGCCCAACCTTATATTCAAGCTAGCCCAACCACGAAAAAAATTTTACAATAATCAAAAAATGAAAACGTACTAAATATCACTATATTTATTGCTAATTTAGTACGCATTCATTTTATTTATTACACTTGTCTTTTAAAAAATATCGAGGGTTGGGCTACCTTAAATTTAAGCTAGCCCAACCACGAAAAAAATTTTACAATAATCAAAAAATGAAAACGTACTAAATATCACTATATATATTGCTAATTTAGTACGCATTCATTTTATTTATTACACTTGTCTTTTAAAAAATATCGAGGGTTGGGCTACCTTAAATTTAAGCTAGCCCAACCACGAAAAAAATTTTACAATAATCAAAAAATGAAAACGTACTAAATATCACTATATATATTGCTAATTTAGTACGCATTCATTTTATTTATTACACTTGTCTTTTAAAAAATATCGAGGGTTGGGCTACCTTAAATTTAAGCTAGCCCAACCACGAAAAAAATTTTACAATAATCAAAAAATGAAAACGTACTAAATATCACTATATATATTGCTAATTTAGTACGCATTCATTTTATTTATTACACTTGTCTTTTAAAAAATATCGAGGGTTGGGCTACCTTAAATTTAAGCTAGCCCAACCACGAAAAAAATTTTACAATAATCAAAAAATGAAAACGTACTAAATATCACTATATATATTGCTAA
This sequence comes from Sphenella marginata, assembly GCA_951509765.1. Lineage (NCBI taxonomy): Eukaryota > Metazoa > Arthropoda > Insecta > Diptera > Tephritidae > Sphenella > Sphenella marginata. The sequence goes on along the minus strand of OX608081.1, from coordinate 32,780,907 downwards.
TTTAGTACGCATTCATTTTATTTATTACACTTGTCTTTTAAAAAATATCGAGGGTTGGGCTACCTTAAATTTAAGCTAGCCCAACCACGAAAAAAATTTTACAATAATCAAAAAATGAAAACGTACTAAATATCACTATATATATTGCTAATTTAGTACGCATTCATTTTATTTATTACACTTGTCTTTTAAAAAATATCGAGGGTTGGGCTACCTTAAATTTAAGCTAGCCCAACCACGAAAAAAATTTTACAATAATCAAAAAATGAAAACGTACTAAATATCACTATATATATTGCTAATTTAGTACGCATTCATTTTATTTATTACACTTGTCTTTTAAAAAATATCGAGGGTTGGGCTACCTTAAATTTAAGCTAGCCCAACCACGAAAAAAATTTTACAATAATCAAAAAATGAAAACGTACTAAATATCACTATATATATTGCTAATTTAGTACGCATTCATTTTATTTATTACACTTGTCTTTTAAAAAATATCGAGGGTTGGGCTACCTTAAATTTAAGCTAGCCCAACCACGAAAAAAATTTTACAATAATCAAAAAATGAAAACTTACTAAATATCACTATATATATTGCTAATTTAGTACGCATTCATTTTATTTATTACACTTGTCTTTTAAAAAATATCGAGGGTTGGGCTACCTTAAATTTAAGCTAGCCCAACCACGAAAAAAATTTTACAATAATCAAAAAATGAAAACGTACTAAATATCCCTATATTTATTGCTAATTTAGTACGCATTCATTTAATTTATTACACTTGTCTTTTAAAAAATATCGGGCCCCCTTGGTCAGCCCAACCAGCCCAACCTTATATTCAAGCTAGCCCAACCACGAAAAAAATTTTACAATAATCAAAAAATGAAAACGTACTAAATATCACTATATTTATTGCTAATTTAGTACGCATTCATTTAATTTATTACACTTGTCTTTTAAAAAATATCGGGCCCCCTTGGTCAGCCCAACCAGCCCAACCTTATATTCAAGCTAGCCCAACCACGAAAAAAATTTTACAATAATCAAAAAATGAAAACGTACTAAATATCCCTATATTTATTGCTAATTTAGTACGCATTCATTTTATTTATTACACTTGTCTTTTAAAAAATATCGAGGGTTGGGCTACCTTAAATTTAAGCTAGCCCAACCACGAAAAAAATTTTACAATAATCAAAAAATGAAAACGTACTAAATATCCCTATATTTATTGCTAATTTAGTACGCATTCATTTAATTTATTACACTTGTCTTTTAAAAAATATCGGGCCCCCTTGGTCAGCCCAACCAGCCCAACCTTATATTCAAGCTAGCCCAACCACGAAAAAAATTTTACAATAATCAAAAAATGAAAACGTACTAAATATCACTATATTTATTGCTAATTTAGTACGCATTCATTTAATTTATTACACTTGTCTTTTAAAAAATATCGGGCCCCCTTGGTCAGCCCAACCAGCCCAACCTTATATTCAAGCTAGCCCAACCACGAAAAAAATTTTACAATAATCAAAAAATGAAAACGTACTAAATATCCCTATATTTATTGCTAATTTAGTACGCATTCATTTAATTTATTACACTTGTCTTTTAAAAAATATCGGGCCCCCTTGGTCAGCCCAACCAGCCCAACCTTATATTCAAGCTAGCCCAACCACGAAAAAAATTTTACAATAATCAAAAAATGAAAACGTACTAAATATCCCTATATTTATTGCTAATTTAGTACGCATTCATTTAATTTATTACACTTGTCTTTTAAAAAATATCGGGCCCCCTTGGTCAGCCCAACCAGCCCAACCTTATATTCAAGGTAGCCCAACCACCAAAAAAATTTTACAAAATTAAAAAATGAAAACGTACTAAATATCCCTATATTTATTGCTAATTTAGTACGCATTCATTTTATTTATTACACTTATCTTTTAAAAAATATCGAGGATTGGGCTACCTTAAATTTAAGCTAGCCCAACCACGAAAAAAATTTTACAATAATCAAAAAATGAAAACGTACTAAATATCCCTATATTTATTGCTAATTTAGTACGCATTCATTTAATTTATTACACTTGTCTTTTAAAAAATATCGGGCCCCCTTGGTCAGCCCAACCAGCCCAACCTTATATTCAAGCTAGCCCAACCACGAAAAAAATTTTACAATAATCAAAAAATGAAAACGTACTAAATATCCCTATATTTATTGCTAATTTAGTACGCATTCATTTTATTTATTACACTTGTCTTTTAAAAAATATCGAGG
>OX608081.1:32636994-32778422 GCA_951509765.1 Sphenella marginata | reverse complement strand
ATTTTTTAAAAGACAAGTGTAATAAATAAAATGAATGCGTACTAAATTAGCAATAAATATAGGGATATTTAGTACGTTTTCATTTTTTGATTATTGTAAAATTTTTTTCGTGGTTGGGCTAGCTTAAATTTAAGGTAGCCCAACCCTCGATATTTTTTAAAAGACAAGTGTAATAAATAAAATGAATGCGTACTAAATTAGCAATAAATATAGGGATATTTAGTACGTTTTCATTTTTTGATTATTGTAAAATTTTTTTCGTGGTTGGGCTAGCTTGAATATAAGGTTGGGCTGGTTGGGCTGACCAAGGGGGCCCGATATTTTTTAAAAGACAAGTGTAATAAATTAAATGAATGCGTACTAAATTAGCAATAAATATAGGGATATTTAGTACGTTTTCATTTTTTGATTATTGTAAAATTTTTTTCGTGGTTGGGCTAGCTTGAATATAAGGTTGGGCTGACCAAGGGGGCCCGATATTTTTTAAAAGACAAGTGTAATAAACTAAATGAATGCGTACTAAATTAGCAATAAATATAGTGATATTTAGTACGTTTTCATTTTTTGATTATTGTAAAATTTTTTTCGTGGTTGGGCTAGCTTGAATATAAGGTTGGGCTGGTTGGGCTGACCAAGGGGGCCCGATATTTTTTAAAAGACAAGTGTAATAAATTAAATGAATGCGTACTAAATTAGCAATAAATATAGGGATATTTAGTACGTTTTCATTTTTTGATTATTGTAAAATTTTTTTCGTGGTTGGGCTAGCTTAAATTTAAGGTAGCCCAACCCTCGATATTTTTTAAAAGACAAGTGTAATAAATAAAATGAATGCGTACTAAATTAGCAATAAATATAGGGATATTTAGTACGTTTTCATTTTTTGATTATTGTAAAATTTTTTTCGTGGTTGGGCTAGCTTAAATTTAAGGTAGCCCAACCCTCGATATTTTTTAAAAGGCAAGTGCAATAAATTAAATGAAAGCGTACTAAATTAGCAATAAATATTGGGCAATTTAGTACGATTTCCGTTTTTGATTGGGCTATGAAGGTTGGGCTAGCTTAAGGGAGCTTACTTAGTGATGCGAGTACAAATACCCATACAGACAAGCAGAATGAGGCACAAAGCTATCTAGAACCATATGGGTCATGAAATGTCAAATCGTCACATAGCTAGTTGGAATCGACCACTTCCGATTTGAATGAAATTTGTGTGGAGTTTCCTTTTATCATAAAACGAAGTTCTGGCAAAGAAAAAAATTATAAACCCCTGTTTTCAAAATTTATGCCCATTCAAAATTAAATTTTTTTTTTTGAGTTAAATTTTTTTTTAATACTTAGGAAGCTATTGCAGTTTAAAAAAGCACTTTTATACTTTTCAAAGGTGGTACTTAGAGGAAGAAAAAACAATTTTTTTTATTAGTCTAAGGACCGATTTCATAAAAGCCGGTAGCCGATAACCGGAGTTTAATTGACGTATTTTGTACGGTTAGCTGTCAAATTAATCACCGATTAGGCTTAACCGGCTTTTAAACATTTTTTTTTATTTTGAAAATATTTAATTTTTGGAAAATTTTGCGCTTTTTGTATTTCGAAAGATGTAAATTTTTTGATGGCTGTGAAATGTAGAAAAAATGCTAAAATTTTGTTTTCAGATTTTTAAAAATATTTAATTTTGAAAAAAAAGTTTATTTTGAAAAAAATTTTATTTAAAGAAAAATGTACTTTTCCCGATTTCAAAGGAATGTAAATTTTGAAAAATTTTGAATTTTCTGAAATCAGATTTTCAGTAAATTTTTTTTTTTATAATTTTCTATACCTCTAAATACTTCCCTTGAAAGTGCCAAAGTTTAATTTTTAACTAAAGTGATTTCCAAAATATTAAAAAAATAGTCACATCGGAAACACTCCTCAGAACTTTGGAAGAGTGTTTTTTGACACTCAAACCAACAATCAAACAAACCTGAGGATGAATGCAAAAACGTGATATTACGCGGCTTACTACTTATTATCCACAACTTCTTAATTTAGAAGAAGAAAGTTAACGACGCCAAAGCGAACAAAAGACCAAAAGGAGTGCTGCACTACAGCGTTTCGTGCAACTTTGTCAAATGTTTAGTGCAATTTTAATTATACAATCTGCATTCAACAGAAATAAACGAACAGAACAAAATGTGAGAAGCGCTAAGGAGCGGTGGTAAAATTTCGAGCATATGTAAACAGGTTGTAAGAGCGCTGACGAAAATTATTTGACTTGGCGAACTTTTAGCCGTTGACAAAAATTCATGAAAAACAAAAAAACTAAAGAACAGCTAAGAAGGAAGGTGAAGGTGGGGAGCGCGGGGAGAAGAACGACCAAACTGGCAATTAATAAAAATGTCGATTCATTAAAAAATTTTCTGGCTATACATAGCTAGTTTAAATATTTGGGGAGGCAACAAATTGAAAAATGAAGTGCGCTAAAGACACATAAGAAAGCTGTGAGCAAAGAAACTGTGAGAAAAGCAAAGTCAACATAATTTTGCAGGCATGGCATTAAGTGGATACGGAGCAAATAACAAAAGAAAGCCTCAAAGGAATCGTAAAAAAAAATTAAGTTTGTGAGGATGTAAAAAATGTGGTGGGATTGAGCTTGAAAAGCCGCCGGAGAGATTTAAGTTAAAATGCTGATAAATGAAATATATTACCGAAGAAGAAGGTAAGATAGATGAAAAAAGCATGTTCCAGAAGGAAAGCTCTAGCTTTAAAAAAAAAATAAAAATTGTAATCAATAAAGTGGGAGTGAACGAAAAAAGTTTTTTTGGACTTGCCCGTACGTATGTAATTATTATGTATCAATGATTAATAAGCTCATCACTGTTGTTGAATAAGTAATTAACGATATGAGCTTTCTGTTAATTTGTAATTAAAAAAAATCAATTTTCCCATAATAAAGTGCAATTGATTTAATTATTCTTCAAATTTATTTGTAGTTAGTTATCATATTCAAGATTTTTTTTTTGTATTGCTTTGTTATTAGCTTATCAGCAGCTTATTCATAGTAAGCATGAACAATATATTTTTGTGCATATTTAGGGAAATATGTATGTATATACATATATGTATATGTACTTAAATTATATACATACATACATATACTAATATGCTTTTATTTGTATACAGATTGATCTGTCGCCTTTGCTTTGTATTTATTTGCAATTTAATCAATTTTGTTACTCACACTTAATTCGATTTTTGGAATTTTTTTCCTCTCTTTTTTGGAACTTTTATGAACATAAAATAATATATTGCGTAGAAAAAAAATCACTTAAGTAAATAGAATTAAGTAGGGCAGCGAAAGGAATTGCTTAAGCCACTTCGGTTTCCAATTGCCAATCTTTATATTGAATTTTACCTGGAAAAATTGACAACCAACGCAATCTCCAACACAACGGCACACTTGTTAAATGTAAATAATCTTAGTTTTCCACTTGACAAGCTCTTTGATATCAATTTGAATTTGAACATCAATCGCCAATTAGATTGAAATGAAAAAAAAAACAGCAATCCCACTTGTCTAACCACACTTTTAAGTTTTTGCTTTTATGCAATTCAATAGTATCACAATTGACAAATTTCTTTTTTATTTCATTGTATAAAAGCACTAAATTAAATTTTATATTGAAATTGAGTGTTTTCCCCAAATTTGTTTGATAATTCACTTTTTCACTGCTTTTAAGCTCGTGTGCTTTTAAATGTTTTACATATGATTGCCCAGCATGGACATACACGTTAAAGTTGTAGGTAATACTTAACCTCAAAAACTGAAGATACATAAAAACCTTAACTAAATTCCTTCCTACCTGCTACTTTTAGGGGCTTATTAACAACATAAAATAATGGCACAAAATTGAGTTTTTATTACAAGCGAGCTTAATTAATTTGAGTACTACTTTGTATGTATGTATTTATTGTGTATTTGCCCTTTTCTCATTGTTTCAAAACACCCGCAAATATGCATAATTAAACCGTTTTTTCATAGCCACTGGAAACAATGACCGCCCGTTATATCATCTCTTGCAGCTAAGAACTTATTTTATGCTCAACCAAGCATAACGTTTGGTAATTTAGCCTTGGCTTGAGTAGCATTTCTTGTTAGTTACTCCATTTAATGGATCAAATGAATGGAAGAAGAAGCATAATAAATGAGTAAATTGTATAGCTAACAGGTATAATATGCACTTTGTTAGGTTATAATTAAATTTACTTCGATGTAAGTGTGTATGAGAAGGGAAAAAAGATTCCGTTTATTAATTGCTAATTTGAGAGAGTAAATAAACAGCAGTTAATGACCGTAAACAATTTCAGATTTTCTCGCTATAAAATTTGTGAAATGAAAACAAAATTGCTTGTTAATATTTAAACTTGCTTATTGAATTTGAAATTAAGTGAAATCAAAAGATTTAAGCAAGCAACTTGATAACAATTAAATTTGGGTCAGTAGCTGAAGTGTTGAGTTGCTGGATGTTATTTCCCATCTGTAATTTTAGGCATTTATGTACCCCAATGGCTATAAAATACAAGGTGTTAAAATCTGTTATAAGCAGAGGAAAGTATTTAAGCAGGTAAGTAACATCTTCAAGTTGAAAGAGAAGTCACCACAACGCTCGAAATGAATCTAATCTTTGGGTATTTTGGTCAGCAGACCGCAGGCCTATTCCAGCCCCCTAACTAAGCTAACGAACTATTGATTGGTTCGATAATGGTTCTAAAATACAAATATGTAATAAAATATTGACTCACAATTTAAATTCTTGGTCACACGCGTAGCTGCCTAAATCATGGAAAGAAGCAAATCGCTAAAACAATCATAATTTATCGACTGTTGAACTTTACCTGACCCAAGTCGATAAGAAGAAGCTATAAAAATTCCATAGAAAACATAACACCCTCAGGGTATAATAACTCTTTGCTTATTAAGAAGAGATCACAAGCGCATAGTTTGCTATCATTAGCGTGAAAAAAAAAACAATGCGCTCAATCACGACTTCAATGGCTGTATTTGAATTGGCGAATATGGACAAAAATAAATAAATTCAAAACAAAATCCATATTTTAAATTCCGCTACGGTGACTCAAGTGGATACGCGATTAGGGCATTGAACCCAAATACAATCAAAACAGCACGCTGCCAGGTAATCATTTTAGTTTCTTTTCTCTCACTCCAACTCTTTCATGTGTGTGTTTTTTGCAGCATCAATGGAATATGCTAATGAGTCGAAATAATGGAAGACAAAATTGACAATGAAAACATGAGAAATGGGGTGACTTTTTGAGTGGTAAGTGTATGGTTAGATAATGTAAATGATTTTGGGCAGATCTAAAAAGTTGGGGTTTCAAGGACTGTAGCATCAGCATATTCTCCCAGCGGGTTAGGCACTGAGGCACGGAGGAGTTTCAATACTCCCTATACCATAAGAGATAAGATAGATTGGTATGCCCTTCACAAGAGGCGACGGAAGTCGACAAAGGCAATGACGTGCAACTTGATGGCGACGAAAGAAGGACGTTCACATCTGCGTCTATATCCGGGTCTGTATTCATATCCGTCAGAGGAGGATCAATATTGGCAACACTCCCCGAAACCTTCGCGGTAGAGGAATCGCTTCACTAAACCTTCGGGGTGTGTTTCACCGATACGAATAAGGTATCTTTCAGCTGCTTGTAACTTGCCTGCTTCCTCGACTTTGTGTTAGGAGACTTCAAAGCCTGCTGATAACTGGAAAACCTCAATACTCACATCTGCTTCTTTATTAAAGTCGAATATATGTATGTTTCCCACCACACACAATTTGTTTTGTACATTTCCAAATGTGAGCTACATAGTTAAAATGAACTCGAGAATATTGCGCTAAATGTGGCTAAAAACCACTAAATTAAATTCGCCACAATATGCGACTTATATACAATCAAAACCGCCGCCGACCACAACACAAAGGGTTGCCTAACAACGAATTACGTGGAAGTTCCCTAAATTTTCTCATTTGTTTTAAGTTTGTTTTGCATTTCGTAAAGCGGGAGGACACATTAAATGCAAACTTGCGATGTGGTTTCCCTTCTAAAGCCCCTCCCGCACCGCACCACCTGCTATTTGGAGCTACAAGTTACAAATATACCCAACAACAGCTGCCATATGCTTCCGCATGTTCCATTCCCATTGTTTCAGACTATGGATAACAACTGTAGCTGCTGCTGCATTCTTCCCAGCCAGCGTAAATGCCAACAAAAGCCATATGATGCGCTAGCTGAACAACAAATTGATTTCTTTAAAGTATTCCTAATTCGCCCAGTAAATATCTCTTGACTGCGGCAATTATCATTACATACAAAATTACTAAATCACGAAAGTTGTGGAGAAATCCATGTTTGCGTGCGTTAAAGCCAATGCACTGGCCTATTGGGTCGATGGTAGAGCGGTTGCGAGTGTTTGAAGTGTGTAAAGTGGGTTTCTGGGCCCATTTCAACTCACCTCTCTTTGTTATTTGCATATTAATACCAGCGATACTTCACTACTTTACATTTATTTGCATTCTACTGCTACGCCTCCTAATAAAGAACAACAATTCTCATGCAACGCAATATGCAATCGCTACTTGTTTATTTTGTTGTTTCGCGCCGGTGCCACCACAAGCACTAAATAGCCTTCAATACGCACACTCCCCTCAGTAGCACTTATTAGTTGTGGTTAAAGTGGCTAACACCGTTACCACCTGCGGAGGGGATTTGTTTTGGTTTCAATTTACACTTTACCCAACGAAACACCTCACATTCATTCATTAACACAGCATAACACAGTCAATTTGCACATCGAAAAAAACACCAAAACAGCGGTGACTGAGCACTTGAAAAAGACAAATTGGCACTTGAAAATTTACTCTTCTGGTTGCAATCTGAAATCATTGTTGCACTCACACGTCACATCGCCTCATCTGAATCACAAACACTTTCTATCTATTGTGCTATCACCCATTGCACTTGACCATCTTCGTATTGCAGCTGTTGGTACGTGATTTATATGCTAATTATTTGATTTTTAAACACGATTTTTCATTGCTCATCCAAGAGCTTTTGTAATCACTAACCGCACGCTCCGCTTTTAATGGAATTTCTGTTTATGTCTTATGGAGCAGAAGCGCGTCCGTGAAATCAACAACCAATAAACAAGAAAATTGACAGCAGACTGTTCACTCAGCAGCTTTTGGTTTTTCAATTCCAATTGGCGTATTTCGCAAATTCCAATTAGAGTTCCTGCAGCATTGCCAGCATTAACTTGTTCGTAAATTGTAAATTACTTCGGCGGGAGGTTCTTTCCAGTGTTGCCAGAATTTTTTCGAGCAATCCGGCTAGATCGAGAAAAAAAAACGGCTAAAAACGGCTAAAAAAAATAATTTCGGCGAGAAAAATTACAATTTTGGCCGAAAAAACGGCTAAAAATTTTGAATCAACTTTTCACACGTTTTATTCGATTTTTTTCATGAAAACATATAATATAAATATTTTATAATATTCACCCCTATTCTGCATAACAATTACGCTCCCGCTCTACGCTCCGCTTGGATCGTAAATATGCATTCTGAGTTACGCTTGGATCGAAAGAAAAAGAGGAAGAGCTATAAGTTTTTGGAAGTCAGCTGTTTGCCTTGGAATGTGTGAAATTGAAACATAACAAAGCAATTTAAATTACACAAATTATTACTTTTGAAATAAAAGTAAAGCTTTATTATGATTTATAGACTTAATTGTATATGTTTGATCATTATTGAATAAATTGAGTGAAATTTTATAGATCAATTGACTGATTGTAGCAGACAACGAAGGACCAACAAAAAGCAAGAGGACACTGTTGGTGGATGTTACCACATCGTCAGTAGGTAGCTGGTATTTTCCATAGAGCTAGTGCTAGAAGAGTGCGCTTTGCCGACCAGGTACACAGATGGTTGGCGTCGCATCGTGGGGCCACACCATACGCCGAGCAAACATTACACATGTCAGTGTTAAGTCTGACATCAGGTGGTACTTTTCGCTGGAGGAAGACATTGGCCGCCCCGGAACTGACAAAGAAGTTTACAGAGTATGAGTGGGTGCTGTGGAGTGGCCGCCGGTGCACGTTTGGATATAATGGCAAAGTCAAAGCCATTACCTTAGTTTTAATTTTGTTAGTAATATTGTGTCCAATTTGTAATTGTTTACAACCGGTGCCGATGCTAATGCGCGTCCAAAAATATTAGATCTCCGTAGGCGGATTCACATTCCTGGCATCGAAAAGCGTCTTTTGATATCCCTCCCTACATTTTTGGGCAAATATTAGTACTCGCCACCAGTCGCAAACAATTACCCTGCAAACATATCAAAAAACATCATTAGAGCACAAAAACAAAATATAGCGAGCGTTTTACAACTTTTACATACGAGTTTTACTTAAATTTCAAGAATTTCAACAAAAAATCGCGGGAATTAATCGTAAATTGTTTGCAAAATAAAAAACAAGCATTTATACGCCAACAAAATTCCAACGTAGAAAAACGGAGCTACGATCGAAGTGCAGAATTAGCAGAATTGGAAGTTTCGAAGTTGAACGTAGCGGAATTGAAACGCAGAATACCAAAGTTGCCAAGCGGAGAAATTTTCGATCCAAGTCGAAATGCAGAATAGGGGTGATTAAGTTATTTGTACTCTTTGTTTGTACCGCTAAAGCTAACAGTTTTAAGTCAAATTTTCACATGCTTTATTCGTTGTTTTGTCATTAAAACAAATGATATACATAAATATTTTACAATGTAAAGGAGTGTTTCTCATCTAGCCTTAAATATAAAAGTTCACTCTAAACAAAAATTTTGTTTAAAAAATTTAGATGAATTTTAAGGTTTACTTGAGAAAATGCCTCCAATTTCATAACAATAAAAAAAAATTCTTATACAGATGCTTTGCCTCCTAATATACAGAGCTATAATAGTTCAACAATTCAAATCTGTATTTTTTAAAATAGCCTCAATATAAAGCTTACATTTACATATATTTGTTATATCTATTACATAGATGTGCTTATATAAAAGGTACAACGAGCAAAGTTTTAAGCAGAGCTTACTGTTTTAAAAATAATGTGACTTGATGAAAAGTCGCAATAAAATAACGCATCAGGTAACGAATATATTTTAAATAACATATACTTTCATGGCATAAAATGAAAAAAAAAAAATTAGTAAATTTGTGGGAAATGTACATATATGCATACATTTTACAATATTTCTATATCACAATTTTCTATATCTTGCTCTGAACTATCATAAATGCTAGAGTTATTCATAAGCGTAACGAGATCTTTAGTTATTATGAAGTCATGACAGCACTTATTTTCCCTTTTGAGTCCATATCTTACATACAAAATTGAATTTAGCATTTTTTCAGTAATTCTATTACGCTGCTTTGTTTTTTCATGGTGGCAATACTAAAAATTCAAACACAAATATAGCAAGAGCAGCAAAAGGATTTTCCCCTAAAGCATTTTTATACTCCCGAACTTGTGTCCAAAATTCTACAGTGGAACCCACGACTTCCCATTCATTCAAATGTAATTGTTTGTTACATTGGCAAAAAACTAAAAACGGCTAAAACGGCTAAAAAAATATAAAAAAACGGCTAAAAAACGGCTAGCGGCTAGATTCAAATTTTCCCGGCTAAATGGAAAAAAAAACGGCTAGATCTAGCCGGAAAACGGCTAAAATGGCAACACTGGTTCTTTCATATTATTGCTGTTGCAAATATGAAAAAATAGGCAGTTTTTGTGTTTCAAACATTTCTACACATATTTATTATTTCAAAACTAATCAAATCTACCTTTTTTATTTGCTAAACGAACTGTTTCAGTAAATAAATATGGACAATGAAATACGGAACAAGGTGATTCGGGAATTCTTTTTTTCGTTTTAATTTTATTGAACACAGGGTGGCTAATTTTTCTTTGACAGCAACGTATGAGTGTGTTCACCTATAGCATTACTCCAATTAAACTCTACTTAACATTTAAAAAAATGTAAAATTTTATGAAATTTTTACTGACGTGTTCGTTTACAGATAACACTTGCAGCGAGAGTGCGTATTTTGACATTTCAATGACAGAGAGAGCTCTAAGTTTTTACAGTGAGAATTTCACTTTTTGCTGCATGTTTTTACTGACTTCTGTACCCTTGCAACTTTTTACTTTCTGCGTTTCGACAGAGTTTTACGTCATTCTCACTTTATTTACACTTTTTGCAAGTTTTTTTTGCATTCAAATGTTGTAGATAATTCAACTACCACTCTCTCTAGTAAAAAGCCTTTTCGCAAGAGCTTATGTTCCCCCAGTTCTTCTTATTCGGTGGAGATTGGTTTCGATTTGGCTAAAAATGATAAGTTATCGTGCTGCATTGACTTTTTATAAAGATTGACTTTGATTTGGTTGAATTGGTCTGGACTGTATGTGAAACTCTTTGTCTTGGATGAAACAGACTATATCCACAATTGCATTAAAATCTCCCAACTTTCTAGGGTGGTTCTCATTTCTTTGGTAATACTTACCTACTTATTCAGTTAATTGAACCATACTTTCTTGAAATTATAAATGAGCTTTTTAAAATAATATATTTTTGTACAGATACAGGAGCTTAGTGATCCAGCTCTATGTCCTCACAGTCATGATTTGTTTAAGGTACTTACATAGGCAAGGTTATGTTGATGTGATTGCATACAAAGTTAGTTAATCCTTTATTTTAAAACACTGTCAAAAGCCATCTTGGAACCGTTTCCACCATCCACATCACACAGTTGCAGTGAATTTGCTAGAAATTACAAAAATGAAACTTACCTATTTTGAAGAGGTTGATTTACCTAAAAATATCTGGTACGGCGTTTAGAAATGTTCAATTTCAAGAAATTTGTACTGTTGCTTCGGTTTGGAAAGGTCTTTTATCTTGAACAATTGGTATCGATATTTTGACTAGCAAGTCTTTTCAGAAAAATTCTATCATAAATTCCGTTGTGACTACCGAATTTAATAAAGACTAGTTACCGGATACCGGTCATTTTGTGATCACTAATATCTATAGAGTATTTTTAGTGATACTTTTATTCAAGTCCGTGCTGTCAGAATACGCTGTATTCTTGCGGGTTAGGGGTCTACAATATATCTGAGGTATGTATGTATGTCTGCCTTAAGAGGCGACTAAAATTCAAGAAATCGCTAGCACTGCAGTTGAGTTTATGTCACGTCATATGTCATGTTTATCTAAATGTGGATGGCAACACAAATTCTTGCTGTCCGCCGATATACGATTTCGTTCACCACGTGTATGGTATTGTGTTCGTCGTGGAATTAAGTCACTTTACTTGAATAAAAAACAAATACTTACATATGTATGTACATATATATAGAATACGTTAAAACGCTTAAACGGTTTACTTAAATTACTCTCTTATTGTTGCTTCAAATATTCAGGAATATGATATTGTTATTGTATTATGTAAATCATAAAACAACATTAAAAACAAAACAAACAAAAAACACATATTTGGAAAATGTTTTAAGAAATTTTAAATTATTCAAACCAATTACTTAGCGATTTCCTTATTATTCATAATTGCAGTTTTTTATGAAATAAAAAAAAAATAATTAAACACTTCTTGAAAAAGTTGAAAATAATTTCAAAAATACAAATACAATTTTACAAACAGCGTCATGCATGCACATAAAGTATGTTCCGGGAGCACATTCAACAGCTTTTTTTTTAAATCCTAAATATGTTCTGAGTCAAGCAATTATTTTGAGTCATAACTGTGTTATAAGGTCTCACAGATTTTGAGCTCAATATGATCCCAAAGGTGGGTTGTTTTTGAAGACAATTGCTGGGATTCATCGCTGACCAATCACGATTTGCCTTTGACTTTGAGTAGACCACGCCCACGGGTTGTAGACACTTGTACAAATCTTGCCAACTCCTACAAGGCATTTATGTCTCCGAATGAACTGCCCTAAAGTGCCTGCAGCCGCATGTAAATATGTATTTATTTTTCATTTCCAAATATGCATAAGCATGAATGTATGTATGTATGTATGTTAATTTATATATACTATGTGTGTATGTATTTACAATTTTAATTGCTACGCTTAATAATGAATTTGGTATAATGCTTGACAAGATTTTTACGTTTGATTCGTTTATTTATAATTTATTTAATTTTTTTTTTTTATTGTATTTTATTTTTTGTTTTGCTAACATCCGTTTCGTACTAATTAATTACATATTTATTTGTTGCTTATTTTAAATTTTTTTTTATATTTAATGTTTTGATATTTTCTACTTTGCGTTTTTACTTTTGTTGTTTTTGTTTGTTTTCTTCAACTACGGTGAAATGCGTTGCAATGGGTTTCTGCATTTAATGATAATTTCGTTAGTTTTGCTATATTCCATTTTGTTTAATTTTAGTTTTTTTAGAACTGTTTTTGTGATTCTTCTTTGTGATTTTCCTCTCAGTTTGAAATTATTGTTCATAATTTTTAATTTTTGTAGTAAATTTTTAAAATTTTTATTTAAATTTATTTCTTGCTTAACTTTGTGGACATTAAATGACCTTTCTCCTTCTTTCGAGCTTAAACTTAAATTACATAACTATATATGTATATGTATGTAAATATAGTTTATATGTATGTATTATGTATGTTTGTTTGTATGTATATTCAGTTAATAACTTAATTAAACCCTTCCTTGCTTTATTAATAAACTTTACATGTGTTAATAATATACTTAGATTTAATTTTGTTTTGTTATTTGATGTTTGTATGTATTAGCACGGAACGAAATAAAATAATTAAGAGAATTTTGAGAAAAGTTAAAATAAACAAAAAAATACTTGAACATTTTTTCTAAATAATTACACTTTTTCTTCAATTTTTTTGAGGTGGCACACTGACGAATCGTAAGTTTTTCATTTGTGTTTTTTTCTTATCTAACTTATCTTTTAATACAAAAAAATAATTATTTTTCCGATATTTTTAGTTTGAATAACTTATATAAATTTTTTTATTTTTGACTTCAATTCGCAATAAGTTATTTATTCGAAAATTTTTTTTAAATATTTTATTAGTTACTAGTGCGCTTTTAACGAAATTTTGAGGTTAGTTTTGTCAAGTTTTCAGCTCATAAACTTGAAAGAATAAAATTAAAAATATTTTTTGAAAACTTCAAAAGTATCATTAACATAACTCTACGTCTGACTTTTAATAAGTTTCGTTAGTCGCATTTAATAAGTAATAAAAACTTAATTTTTTTTATTTCGTGCCCTCCTAATATATACAAAACATTTTAGTTGTCTTACTAATTGTTTTTATATTGAAGAAATCATATCGACATTTTTGAGTAAAATGTGTGTGTGTGTTTGTTTTTAACTACTTTGCATCGTCAGCACACTACTTCTCCGTCCTTCCCTCTCATACTCTCCACCACCCGCTTTGCCCAAATCTTCCCATTTAAACGTGCAGATACCCAGCATCTTTACATCCTACTTGCTTTCCTATTTTTCTCGTACGTTTGTGTGTTTGTGTTTTTCTTAAAATGTTAATTTAATTGTTTATTAGTGTTGTTTGTTTACATTTTGTATTCATCTCATTGCGGCGGGGAGTTATATTGGCTTAACAAAAAAACTTCTCATCTTCATTATCATCAACTTACAAGTCACAACATTTCCTATACTACAAACTAATTGAGTGTTTGTTTTTGTTTTTAATTTCGTTAGAGTTTTATTTTTTTTAGTATACAAATATTTATGGCTGAGTGTGTGTTTAATTTTAAATCAAAACCGATTGAAAAAAGCAAAAACAATAAACAGGGTATAAAATGCCCAAAGCGTTATACAAGAAATAATAATTTACAAAAAAAACGTCCAGGGTCAGTACAAAACGGCAGCAAATCACCTAGAATTTCTCATCAATGTGAAAACGTAGGTACTTTGCTATCGGTTCGGCACAACCCGAAAAATAAGCTAAAGGCTTAACTCCATAAACAAATTTAAATTTAATAAATTGCTATTTGTGGAGTTTCAGCGTGCAGCACCATTATTTGTTTAAAACAATTTTTATAAATAAATACTAGTTGCTAGCCAAATTTATAAAATATGTAGGTAAAAAAAAAGCTCTAACAATTGATCATGTATATGAAAATGTAGTTTAACAAAGCATTAAAATTTATGTTTTTTTTTTTTGCAAATATTCATGAATGTGGAGTTACATAGGTACATGTGCACAGTGGTACAGAAAGCCTGATGAAATGATTTGAAATGTGAAATCGTATTTATATGCCTGAAGCGTAGTTCTGTAATCGAACAAAAAAACAACATTTCGCAAAGGCCCAAAATATGTAAGAGCTCGAGAACGCCTTTCAAACCTTCTCTGTTCAACTCACAAACGATTTTCACTATATTAAAAATTTCACTATCAATATTTTGAAGAACATTAGTATTTTAAAGACTGATTGTAGCTACTTCTTTCAACACAGTAAAACGACTTTTTCCCTGCGGCAAGACAAATTTATGGTAATTTTTTAAATTTATGTTTTCTCAATAGCTTCTCGTCTGATATTATCAACACCTTGATTTCAACCAGGAACCTTCAGTATGGTATTTTGATATAATTTAATACATTTTTCGAACCACTGTGCACAATTATGTATCCGTAACATTCTTTGCTTTCTGATGAAATGTAATTTAGTCGTTGTTGCTATATTGGTTATGCTTCTTATTGGTGTTGGTTGCTTTTGTTAAACTTTTTTTTTTTTATTAAACAAAACATAATTATTAGAAAACATTCGCTCTCACTATGTAGTTGTTTTTTCTTTCTTTTCTATTGTAGGCTCATTTTTGGAGTAGAGTTGAGTTTGATTAGTTGTGTTAGTATTTCATTTCTTATGCGTTCTCATCTCCTCCTCCCACTACGTTCACAAACATACATATTTCTTTAAATTAGTTAATTTTGCTCATTCTCATCAGCACATGCACGTTTATGCTCTAAAAAAAGAACAAACTATATATCTTATCTTTTCTTGACATAAAAACTAGGTTTTATACAATACAATTTAATCACAACAAAACTATTGTATATACATATGTATTCATATTCATAAAACGATAAGACACACAAATTATTACAAACATACAGTATATATCTTATCTTTTCTTATGTTTGCATTTTGTCGTATTTTTTTCTATTAGTTTTCATTTTTTACATGCTTAAGTTTGGTTTTTTTTTGTTTTTTAATTTAATTTAATGTTTATATGTGTATGTGTGTATATTATTATGTTTACCTATTTTTACGTCACAGTATAAAAAAGAATTTACAACTAATTTCTATGTATTATTCTGTTTTTTTTCTTTTTGAATAAAGATTATATATCACTAGGTTCATTATTACTCAAATACATTGATTAGTTATGATGCCAATTCATGTCCCTTCACTAAAACAGTTCTGTATATGTAGGTATAATTGAGAAAAAAAACCTTAAAACAAAAAATATATAACAAAATGTAGAAGAATCAAATACAAATAAAAAATTATTATAATTATAAATTTGAGTAATCGTATTATAGAATATGTATATAAATTATTAGCTAATTTACTTAGTGGGGTTTAACTAGTCGCCGGGATGTTCGGGGCAAGATCGATTCACCTCGAACCATCGATCGATGCAGCTGAAAGAGAGAGAGAGAGATGATTATTAGTTTCGGATTTTATAGTGAATTATAGGCAGAGCTGATGCATTACTTTAGGTATGCAGTAATTCTTAATTACAACTTGCCAGTAATTGTAAAGAGTAATTAAGACTGCAAAGTGATTTATTAATTTTTTAATTTTTATGAAATATTTTTGCATTATCGAATCCCAAAAAAAAGCAATTTAAAACAGAAAGAAAGAATTACTTTAGAATTTAAATTACTGTGAATTACAATTTGCAAGTAATTGTTAAGTGTAATCAATTCATTTAGTACACAGCAAAGTGATTGAATACTTTTCAAAAGAAATGCTTTCGTTTTTTTTAATCAATTACTCTTAATTACATTCTGCAAATAATTGCAAAAGTAATGACTTTAGTTCCTTCAATTACAAAATACAAAGCGTAATACACTTTTAGAACTAAATTTCAAAATATATATTTTTAGAAAATGACCATTTTCATTAAGTAATTTCAATATAATTTTATTGTAATGTATAATATTATTGTAATGTAATAATAATTGTATTGTAATGTTATCTTCTAAGGAACTAAGAGTATTTTTTTAAACCCATTACAAGCAATTGTATTTTATCAATAAAACAAGTAATGCTTATGTAATTCAAAATATGATCAAGTATACTAGGAATTGTAAGAGTATGTTTTCAAATACGGTAATGTAATTGACGAGCTACTGTCATTAAGTAATGAGTAATGCAGTTAAACCTAGTCTTTTAAAATTAACGCAAATAAATTACTGAGATTAGTATTCAATTACTTTGCTCTTTTTTTATTACTAAATAATGCGATTGTCTTTTACCAAGCTCTGCTTAAAGCTAAGTTAAAATTTATTAAACTCACCCTTTATGATAAATACACAAGCACGGCAATCGCGCAATAATATCACCGGGATTTAAATCTTCTAAGCAAATTACACACTCGCCCTTGGCATCCGACAGCACATCCTCTGAAAAATATTAAAAATTTTATTAGAAATGGGAAGAAGTTTCAAATAATTTGAAGTGCAAAAAATAAGAAGAAAGTAAAATATGTGTAATGGTAGCCCTAAAATATTTTCCATTACGATTACTTTAATAGATACCTGATCGTAATCGTAGGAGCAATGAAATGCATAAAAATATTCATATAAATACTCGCTCTGCTCTATTGGCAGTTGTACTCAGTCGAGATTAATGACGCCAAATATCTATTTTTACCTAACGCCGAGTTAGAGAACGTAACTACTTATTTATGTACTTAAATAGAGTAATTAAATGTAATGTTTCCTAATATCTCACACCTAAGTATAGTCACTATTTGTAATCTCAATTGACTACTTTTTTTTATATACAGGGTCACCAAGAATAAATGTTGCGATTGAGACAACCAGACCCGCTAAATAATGATTACTAATCGTACTGATTACCGTTTTGGTTGATTATTTAGCTGAGAATCCATTTAATGATTGATTACCATTACTTTAAATTATTAATGATTATTTTCCAATAAATTTAAAAACAATAAAAAAAATGTAGATTCTTGGCCGTTATGACAAAAAATTAAGCGTACTTAAATTAAAAAACAGGAAAAATTGCAATTTAAAAAAATTTTTTTTTTACTTTTTTTATTCTCTTTCTCATTTTTTGGATAATTTCAGATTTTAAAAAAAAAATTTTTTTCGTTTTTTTATCATTTAGTCTTTTTATTTATTTTTTTGGATTTCTTTTTAAAATTTTTAATTTTTTTGAGCTTATTTGATTTTTTTTATTTTTAAACATTTGTCATTTTTTTTTATATTTATTAGTTTTTATTTTTTTTTATGTTTTTTAATCGTAATCAATTCATAATTAATTTTTCTTTGAAAATAATTAAAATAATCATCACCAATTAGAAAATCCGTTTTATCAATTGATTATGTGCTAACTACTAATCAAACTTAACAGGTCTGGATAAAACTAATTTCCACAATAACCCTGTATATTTTTAATAATGCAGCATGGCCGCTATTATAATAACAGTTACTTAATACCTCTAGGAAATTAAAATTAATTGTTGGAACAAACTCTGTATTCAAAGCGAGTCTGAGAAGTAACAATATTCCAACAATTGAGCATTGTTTTTTAAATTTTTTTTTTTACTGTACAAAGTTGTTTAATTACATAGTCTAGTGCAGCATATTTTGCATATATTAAAACTAGAAAATAATAGAAATAGATTATAAGAAAAACAAATAAAAAAGTGAGTGGCGCTATGTAAACACTTCCTTGAATGGTACTAGACCTGTTTTCTATTTTTTTCCTAGTAGAACACGAATCTCCCATGAGCCACCTTATGACTTCTAAAACCTTCTTCTGAAACACATATAGAACAATTCCTTAGACAATTTCTCGGCTCACTCTGCGGCAGTGGTCGACAACCTCTGCGAGTTCGTTTATGCCTTAGAGAGAAACACCTGACTGATTATATTTATTCTTTGTTGCTTTAATAGCTTGCAATTGTGAAGTGTTTTGTTATCTTGGTAAATATTTTGAAAACAAATCAATAAAAATTTAAATATAAAAATGACAGTAAATAATCTTGTTTTTGTTATTATGGATTTTCATTATCTAACTTACCGTTATATGACAGTCGTGGCTTTGTGAGGCACATAACTAAGTGGCATTCAATATCGTCAGGCAATACAAATTTGTTACATACTGGACATTTAATACCTGTAAAGTTACAAAAAAAGAAGAAGAAACAAAAACAAAATCATTAACAACAAATATTTAGTTATCATGCAGAGGATTTACAAATGGTACTGATACTTAAAACTATTGGCAAAACATTTCAAATGACGAAGTGATGTATATAACAGACGGATATCGACATGGATACTGTTAAAACCGGTTTCAAGGCCGAATTTAAAATGCACCTAAGCCAACAATTTTACGCCCCAGCCAGAGCCAGAGAGTTTTTTTAAGCAAACTGAGAGAGAGAGAGCGCGTTTTTTGAAAAATTTCACAGTTTCAAGTAAAAACAATCTCAGTTTACTACCCAAAAGAATCGGTTCTTAAAACCCACGCAATCACGCATCACTAGTATGTACTAAAAATAATGACTGAACGCTGCGTTGGGCTGGAAAAGCGTATGCACCAACTTATTTTTTGCTAGGAAGCCTAAATTAACATGCGATTTCCTAAATAAAAGCAAATATTCTCACAACGAATATTTTATGGAGTAAATAGAACACACACTTGTGCAATACAGCACTTACATACATACATACGCAGTTGTGTTATAAATTTAGCATTGCATTTACGATCTGATCTTATTGAAAGGTCATATGCGGTTATAGCGCGTAACAAACTCATATTAACTTTGAATCTTAATAAATTGTTCCACATACAGTAATTCGAATTAATTTTGCACAATAACAAATTAATGCTGTTGCGTTTGGGGAATTTTTGAGCGCAATTCTTTGAAAAAAATTATAATAATGAAGACAGAAAGAAATACAGAAAAATAGAAATTTAAAAAAAAAATAAGTAAAAACAGAAAAAAAAAATAAAAAAAAAAATTTAAAAACAAAAAAAAAAAAAATTAAAGAAAAAAATTATTAATAGGTCTATAGCGCGTACCGAACTAGGATAATTAAAAAAAGTTAAATAAAAAATAAAACTAATAAAAAAAACAAAAAAAATAATAAATAAAAAAAAAGGTTTTTAAATATATGAAAAAAGTAAAAAGATAAATAAATACAAAAATTTATTACAAAAAAAAAAATTAAATAATGATAAATAAAAAATAAAATAAAAAAAATTGAAAGAAAATAACAACAATAAAATTAAAAAAATCGCCATAGAAACTTTTTACTAAAATTTTCTTGTAAAGATCCTTTCATAAATTGTAATATTCGCAATCGCTCAAAATAAATCATGATGATTTGTTGTTTTCATGAATAGTATTAGCAAACAACTCTTATCGCTCTGAGTATTGTTTTGCTAGTTTCTTATCTTTCAATGATTAAGCACAACCAGATATAGTTGTAGTTTTAGTGGAATACAGTCATAAAAAAAAAAACAGGTAGAAAAGTTGCCCCCTATAGGGAATGAACAAACAGAATGATTAAGTTAGTCCCTACCCATCAAAATACCAGACTTCTGACTGAATAAACGAATTCATCTCTGATTAACCAACCATTAAATGTATAATTCTACAAGAAGTTTAATCGTACTAGTTAAATAAATAAATAAATAAATAGTTTTTGATTAATCAAAATGTAATTAATCAGTAATTTAGTCGTTTAGATTAATCGATAATGATTATACTCTGATTATATACTCGAATTACTCAATGATTAATTGAATAACCGCTGTTGTGTCCAAGGAAGCCAGAAGTCTCAAACTTATAGTAGACTAAGTTTGATTTTAATCATTATATCTCCGAAACCAGTCGAGATATGACACTTATTTACATCGCTTATTGCTGCTTTTGTTAACACCTTTCATTTGATGCCCATACTGTACTAACACATTTTGGGTCACTCTACTCCACATACATATGTATGTAGGTCGATAACTCCAAAACCGTGCGAGTTCTCGAAATGAAGAATACCTAAGAAGTTATATTAGACATCTAGTAATGCAACGTTGAAAGTTCCATTCAATTTTATTAAGCAGTTTTTGAGTGATGCGCGAACAAACATATAGACATACTGACAAAAATTTTAACAATTGTTGCTTTGCATCTTATTGCATATACAGACATTGACTGGTTACAATTTTATTATATTTAGTGATTATTGAGATTTAAGTGGAACATTATTTATTACCACTTACCACTTACAAAATATTTATTAATTTTTTAATTTTTTTTTTTATTCTAATTTTTTGTTTATCCATGAGCGTTTTTGTTTATATTATAACTTACCAACATATTTGCTCGTTGTGTTTGGATATTCGCCATGAACATTATTCTGGTTGCCGAAAACTTGGCCCATTGTTGTAAATTATTTTTTTTTACTTTTTTCGATTTTGTTGTTTTTTTTTGTTTTTGTTCCTTTTCCTCTTTACGCTACGTGCGCTTTCCTTATAGTTTATTGGTTTTTATTTATTCGCCGTTTAGTTTGTAAATTTATGGATTTGGTTGTTTGTTGTTGTTGTTAGTTGCACTTTAAAATTGCGGCTGCCTACCACCACCACTAAGTTCTTAACACTTTTTGCTTCAACAATTATTTTGTTGTTGTTGTTATTATTCTTGTTTTTTTTTTTATTCTAATTAAATTTGAATTGCTTTATCGGCACAACAAAGTCTTTGTTCTTTATATGGATGGCTGTGGCTAACAAAAAAAAGGTAAATAGTAACAATAAAATTACGCGCACTTTATATACAACCATACACATACATATATACATACATATGTATATGAAGTACATACATACAGTATATGATTTATACATATGTATATGTATGTACATATATACAACTTGCACTTGTTCATTTTTTATGTTAAGCAAAAACAAAAAAAAAGAGAAAAAAGCGATCACGGCCGTCACTGCTTACGTTCACTTCTCGCGATCTTTCTAAATAAATACGCAATTTTTCGCCAAACTCCCCGCTCCCCTTCGGCAGCAGACGTCTGTACATTAGACTGATTCATAAAAAAATATACATATATTATTCTTCTTTTTAAATCGGTTCAAAGGTTGGGATTTGATGTAAAAAATTTTCACATGACCTAGAAGGTTGCAGACATCACCTAGAAGGCTGCACTGGTCATAACAAATCGCTACCACGACAGTCGGGCAGTACCGCAAGGGAGTACCGGAGCGTACCGGATTCATATCCGGCCAAGGACTGTTATTTCGACAACACTCCCCAAAACCTTCGGGGAGTGATTTTGTTGCTACAACAACAACAACAACAACAACAGAAATTCAGATGAAAGCAATTGATGATGATTGTTCTGCTCTAACAGAAAAGGTCATTGTACCACGAAGAAAATGTGAAAGTCTTTGGCAAAGGTGATAACGATACCGAAGCAGCCTAGAGTAAAATCACCTCAATGAATATTAATTTTTACCGAAATAACCCAACAATTTTTGAGATATTCAACTTTTTTGAATAACGAATAAAAAATTTTTTTATTTGAAATATTTTTTTTTAATTCAACTGAACCAAACACTGAACTGTGGAAACAATTTTAACGCCGAAATTCAACTAAGTTTTCATCAGTGGCGTATCCAGGATTTCGGGAAGGGGGTCCAAATTTTTTTTGATGTAATTTTGAGGACATCTTAATCCTCAGTTTCTAAAATATGACATTTTAGTACCAATTCCAATCGTCCCCCCTCTCACCCTTCTTTCCTGGATCCCCCGCGCTTTTATACTAGTACATATATTGCAATCAGTTAACATAATGCATTATATAAAAGACCGCGTCATTTGAGCTTGTTTGGATACCGAAAAAGTTTTTTATTTTTTTTTGAAACAGTATAATGTGCATATGTGTATTTATGCACGTACTACTTCTCAACTGTTCCATATACGTCCACTCATACACGATATTGACTAAGTACCTATTAATCGCTGCTGGTCGCCCCTACTCTCTCTTTCCCTCTCCTACGAATCATTACGTGACAAAGCATTTTAATCCTTCCCAGCTCATCAGCTGCTTTATCTTATGCAAACACTTTGCGGCGAATGTTGAAATAACACCTATACATGTGATCCTACATATGTACATACCTAAGTTTTCAGGTAATACAGAAGGTTCTAGTTTCGGTTTCGTTCTTCAAAACTAATTTAGGTGTGCGATAGCGGATTTTCTGGAATATGGAATTTCTATTGCGACCCACTCTTTGTACAGTCTTGCAGTCTGATCCTAGATCTCTCCCTATATAGGGTCAACTTAACAAAACCCGGGTTGGTACAATCTCCACTAGGGTGGTTTTGATGTTCATTAAGGCTCTGCGGACTCGCGTTTTGACAGAGGGAATGTGGGGAAAGGGCTTGAAAATTCACCTAGGCAACTCCAACAAAATCGAAATCGATGTGCGATGATCAAAAAAATATCGGAAGAATTTTGTGTTTTGGATGGAATTAATTGTTCAGTCCAACGAGTCCCATTCAAGCTCGCATATTTGGTATATTCGGAATTTAATTGCCGCCACACACCTAGAGCTATACACAAAAAGACGTTAATAGCAGCGCCAGTGCATTAATTGAGGGTTGCTTGACTTATGATAACGTCACTCGTCGATCGAATGGACGTGGACGGACAAACAAATAGACCGATATGCGTTTTTGACTGTGAAGAATAAAAAAAAACACAAACACACACACACAAAAAAATAAGTGTCTGACTGACTGACGCCAAGTCTGCCCAACTCCACCTACTTCTACAAAAAAAGCAAAAGCTGCACTGCTGCCCTACCCTACCTAGCCAGTCCGTTCCTGCTACTTTGTTCTGTCTGCACATTTAATTGAGTGATTGTTTTTGTTGTTATTATTTATTATTTGCATGACTGCATTTCTGTGTGTCCGTATGTCCGTCCGACTTGCTGTTTTCCTGTTTGGCTGTCGTTCAACGCTCCCTAAAGCTTTGTAGCCGTCCATGCCGAATGAGAATGTAAGGCCGGCCGTTGCTTTTGTCACGAGTTCAATTAGATGTGCTTCCTGGAATCGATGTGTCAGCGTTCTAGCACTGCATGGTTTATGGGTTAATAGCCCGAAATTGTGAAATGATTGAAAGTACGTAACACTCGTGGCAGGAGGGGATGAGAACGACAAGGGTGACAAGCAAAGCTAACAAAAAATCGAAAGGAGCCAAAAATTCTATATTTCAAATAAAATTCTCACTTGTGCGGTGCATTAACATATGTATGTACATACATACGTCAAATATGTAAGTAAATTAAGCAACAACAAAATTTTTTTTAAATTTCACACAAAAAAAAACGCTGAATATTAAATTTTTTCATGGCCAAAATTTGTTTTTTTTTTTAACACAAGAACTCGAGTCGCCTTAACACGGTTTTTTCTCTTTTCTTTTTTGTTTTTTTTTTACTATCACAACAACGTAATTAGCACAAAATGACGTCAAAAGACAACAAAAACAATATAAATAATTTGTTCACTTTTTTTGAATAATTAGCAAAAATCCGCTGTGAAAAATCGAAATTTTCGCACTCGAAAAATCGCCGATCGACTCGGTGTAAAACAACTGACTGACTGCGAACTAACACTTTGCCAACTCTTGACTATGTGTTTGCGACGATAACTCTGCTGGTTTTGTTGTCCCAGCTGACGATGATGATGTTGACGGACTTACGTCGGACTTGTTTGGCTGGTCTGTTTGTCGTTGTTGGCATTGCTGTTGCTGTTGCTGTTGCTGTCGACTTCACTTGTTGTTGTACACAATACTCATTTAAGGCACATACACAAGCCGACACTCACACTCCCTCAGCCGCACAGCTGACTCCTCCCACCAACAAAACACTCGGGTTGTTCCCTAGTACACACATTACAGCTACATAAAGTACGTTCTACGAATCAAAGAATTACCAACACTGCGATTGTCTATCTTTGAAATACTCGTACAGAAATACATACATATGTACATTTGCTTTATTATATTTATAGATATGTATGTATGTATATAGGTATGCTCACACATTATTTACCATTGGGTTGGTAGGTACTGTGGTCCAAAAACGTTTTAAAATTGAACAAATATGTGGAGTGAAACAGAGCAGAAACTAAAGTGGAAGAAGGCGAGTGTGTATATAGAAAGAGAGAGATAGAAGGAGAGTGAGAGAGAGATAGTGTGGATATAGAAAGAGAGAGATAGAAGGAGAGTGAGAGAGAGAGAGTGTGAGGAGAGATAGAAAGAGAGAGAGAGAGAGAGTGTGAGGAGAGATAGAAAGAGAGAGAGAGAGAGAGAGAGAGAGATAGGAAGAGAGAGAGAGAGAGATAGGAAGAGAGAGTGAAAGGAGAGGGCGTGAAAGAGAAAAGAAAAAGGGGATGAAAGAAAAAGAAAGGGAGTAAGAGGGTGAAAGAGAGAGAGCAATCAGAGGGAGAGAGAGATAGAGAAAGGAGAGGGAGTGAAAGTGATCGATATAGAAAGGAGTGGGAGTTAAAACGGTAGGTGCAAAGGCAGAGGCTGAGTGAGAATGACAACAAGAGAGAGTAGCAACTCATGGGAAGAGATAGGCATATGGAGAGCAAAAAGGAGATAGATAACTATCTATTTTTCCCCCTCGAGAGAAAAATACGACACATATGAACAGGCTTAGAGTTACAAGCCGAGGGAGAGACAAGATAGTCGTATTACAATATAGACGTAATGTTAAATAATGATTACTGAACTTAATTACTACCGAATTAAATCATTTTCTTGTCAAACCATTGATTATTTACCATTACTTTACATTTTAATGATTATTTTCAAATTTATTAAAAAAAATATAGAAGCAACCATTATATTTTTCAGTTTATTAAAAGAAAATTAAAACTAATTTAAAGCAAGTAAGGGAGTCTAAGTGCGGGGTCGTAATAGTAATTTATACGTTTACTTTTAGGATCGTCAACTACTCTCCGAGCTTTAGTTACCAGCTTTCGTTTTAAAAAATTGTAATCCTAAGAGGAAAAATTCAGAATTTTGCATTCATTTCTGTCTAAGCTTTGAGCGGCGAGTAGCTTTTTTTTTAAATTTTATTTGACATTTTTATTATTTTTATTTATTTAGAGTAGATCCTCATTTTCGCTTGGAACCCCCCCCCCCCCCCCCCCCCCCCCCCTTTGGGTTATGCAGCCATAAACTATGTATATCTTCAGGATATTTCATAAACTGGTTGCGAATTATAAACGGATGCGCAAATAAAATAAACGAAAGAAATTGCTTAAGTCGCTTAAACAATTTCAAAGGTATCAATGTCGGCCGAAGTCTCAAGGTGAATTCAAATTCTCGTTATTAAAGCTTCTCTGTTCACACGATTTTTTTCTGCTCTCCCATTTCTCGTAACTGAATAAAAAATCGGTGAGATTTTTTAAACCTTTGCTCTTAGTTTCAAAAACCAGTTAAGGGCAAACTAGCTATTACGAATGTGAGAAGAGGGGACTAGCTAAACTGAAATCGGTGCGGGAGAAAATAAATACGAGAATTTTGAACTCTTTTCCTTTTCACATTTCGCACAATTTTTCTGCACCTTGAAATCATGGCAAACCCCACAGTGCAGAGAGAGTTGAATGTTGTTCAATAGAGAGGTCTGGTGAGAGGAATAGCGCTATTGCATATTTCCTGTGTATTGAGTATATACAAAAACCAAACGAGTATTTCAATTAGTCAACCAAAAACAAATATATTAATATGTAATAGCACACAATAATTTTAACTTTGATATTATACTTAGGAAGGTGGGTAACTAAAGCGTAGGACCAACGGAGTGCCGCATATGAAACTAAATAAACAAATTGTCAACTTTAGAGTAGACACCAGCTGAGCCAACAAAGAAAAGACCCACGGACTTGCAAATCAGTTACAACAACAACAACACACACGAAATGATTTATGTAAATACGAGCGAGTATGTAGCAACCAATGCAAGTAAAAACCAGTTGGGATTACAACAAAAAGTGCTTTATCAGTAAGTTTCGTAGTCAACGTCGCAGTCACCATTGAAACACTTTTTTATGAAATCTTTCATTTTTTCTTCAACCGACCATCATAATGATGCTTCGCCAGCATTTATTAAGTCAGTTCAAACAGGAAAGCATTGTGTGTGATCACTATTCAACCAATTAATTTGCTTATCAAGCAGTTAAACCACAAATGTAGTACATGAGAACGGCGGCCTTTTAAATGAATTAGCCGACGAACTCATCAGCTGCTTGGGCTATCACTCTTGCTATCGATATACCTATATATGTATATTTTGCCCTTTGACTTGTGTACAACTTTTTTTTTCTTTTGCCTTTATTTTGCTTGATTACGTTGTTGTTTTAACCTTTTTTTAACCAACCAGTTTGTGTGCATGAATGTTTGTACGTAACAAGTAGTTCACAAAACACCGAGATAATCAGCTTGTTTTCACTTTTATTTAAATTTAATTTAATTTTATTTTATTGATTTCAAGGCGCTTGAAGTCGTTGATGTTGAAGACCAGTGAACCACAACACACAACACTTATTTGGATTGTGTAAAAATCTTGATAAATCACTAAACGAAGTACATATGTACTTATAAACGAGTAACTATATACAAAAGTAGCTGCTTCTCGTCGTGACTATTACTCGCATTTATGTAGAAATATGCTCAACGCTCTGACTATTCCTTCTATGTCGTAGATTCTCGCCGTATGTTCGTTCGATTACGCTGGTTTGCTTGTTTGCCTTCCTGATTATGTACATACATATGTATGTACATACATATACATATGCATATTCTTCCTGCTTTTATATTGCAGGGGTACTCGAGCTTTTAAGCCAATGGAACCCTGCTTCAAAACGACAGTCTCTTCAATACTTCGTTGGCGATGTGGATTTGTAAATAACACCAAATTTTACATACAATAAAATTGTAACAGGCCGCCGGAGTAGTAATAGAAAAAGCGGTTTTAGAATTTTTTTCGTCCGTCTATAAGTTTGTTCGCTCATCACTAGAAAACCGCTGCCTAGAAATGAATGAAATTTGTACCAATGTAATGCCAGATTTACAACTTAAAGTAAAGAATCCATTATAACCCATAAAATGATTAATTCGCACTTAAAACAGTGGTGGCCATAAAAGTTGGCTCAAAGATTAGTATACACAGAGTAAACTTGGAACAGGCTAGTCTCGTAAAAATGCATTTGGGTAGTCTTATTTAATAGGAGAAACAAAGGTCAAGGGTACAATTCGCTTAATTTCTGCATTTAATTTTATATATAAATAAGTTTGTGCGAACATCAATAAAGACCAAATGCATGGAAATGAATGTTTTATGCGCCAATATAAAGCGAGAGGGCTATCTTGAAAAATGGGACACTTTTTTTTGTTGCTCTGCTCCTGTAAATACAGTTTATGGACGCGTCACGATGCCCTGCATTTTTGAATTTTTACGAATAGCTTGTTTTTATATATATACATATGTATATGTATATCTACAGTATATATGTCCCTGAATAACTCGGTTGTGTTAAAAATAGAGGAAATCGAACAGATTTAACATCTCCTGGCAAGAAGGAATAACTCTTTTCAAGAAAAAAGTATCGAGACTCCGAAAGACGTGAGAGGGAGAAGCGGGACCCCAGTTGAGTGGAATATGAAACACTTTCCTCATTGCTAAATTGCGGGGGAATTGACAAAATCGCTACACCATCTTGACGATGGATAAGCAAAACGTCCTAACACTCGATTTTGGCTCAAAAATAATAATTCGCCTGGAAATGAGGGCCTACTAGAAGGGCTGGTCAGGCAACAGTTGTGGAAAAGCCCTCCGTTTGGTAACATAAGTCATCTTCCCACCTATTTTTTCCCGCTCAGCCGCGGCCTCTAACTTTTGCTGCTGCCGAACTCGTGTGTCGATAGTAAGACTTTATAATATATCTAGGTACTTCAAATAAATGTATTCTTTATTAGATCACTCGTCTAATTTTTCAGAATTTTCATGTGATTAAGAAAGTTTATCAGTCGTATTAGAAGCGGCACTTATGCAGATAATAGAAATTCCATTGATTTTTTCATTAATGAATTTATCAAGAATGAAGCCACGAGTTTATGAAACTTGACTGATTAAAATGGACAAAAAATGTGGTTTAGGATAAGTATAGATAACAACTGAATAAGTAAAAGCTGATAAGCTCGCGATTAACTCATTCTTGTAAACATAAAAGAAATAGTCCGCGCACTCGGAACTTTCCTACGGGCACCTTAGTTGCGTTAAACTTACATTAAGAAGCACTGACTGCTTCTGCTGTGATGTGGCCGAGTCGTTTAATGGTGTTATCAACTGGTCGATTGCTTGATATTATGGTTTAGTAAATATTTGGAGAAAATGTTCAATAACATCGAACCAGCATCGAATCAAAACAAAGATAACTTATCAACTACATGCGAAAAATAAATAAATGCACTTTCATATACATGCATATATGGTATGTATCTAGAGAAATTGTTTTTTTATACCCAGTTGTGGTATATAACTAACTTGCTTCTGCTTCATATGTTTACCTATAAGAATGCTATTAATATGATCTGGCCACCGAGAAACTTTCCGAAACGAATATGAAATCTACAGCGGGTTATATACCATTTGGCTGCTTCGCACATTTATAACCCTAATCTATTACAAGCTTGTAGTACATATTGACCAAATGAATGTGATAATAGTTTATTATCTCTAATGACAAATAGTAAAATTAAATATTTAATGACATGTTTATTGTATATGAAGAGATAAGAAATGCAATTAAATTAATAACTCATCTCCTCTAGCCATTCATTTTAAGGTCAATTTAAAGGTCTTTAGGACAATAGGCAGCACAGGTGTAATAAAAACATTTTCAACTTTAGGGACACCTTCCAAACCTAGTCGCTATATGCAGGCAAATCTGCTAAATAAAAAAGATACCAGAAACTTTGCCCCTGACAAGGATTATCAGATCAACAGCGTAGGATAACACTTGGTTTGCAACTACAACCTAAAATTGGGAAGACAACGGCCGTATGTGATAACCCGTATTTGAGTTGTGGACCCCCACCCTAGTTACAAACGGGGTATGTTCAGCAAAGTAGTATTCACTTCAACCAGATACCCTTGCATACAATCCAATGTATGTACATACCGATGGCAGCTGGTTCTATGTCCCTGAATAACTCGGTTTTTTACCCGGCCAAAGTCTGTTATATCAGTGTAAGCCTTTTTAATTCTTCGTTGCATTCCAATTTATTTGTTAGATGGTTCGACGTATTTATAGCATTCCTTGGAGGTAGCTTAGCAGTCGGACTGGTACCTAAGGTTGCTAGTTGTTGATTAAACAAGGTTTCACCGAATTAACAACCATTGGTCGGATAAAATCCCCGTCATATCGGTATGAACACGCTGCTGCCCCGGATAGTTTTCTAGAGTTTCTGCAATCATACATCATTATCCAATATTTTCGAAATGTAATCCACAATTATACCTAAACTACATTAATTACTTACCATTAAATGACCAAATATGTGATGGCAGCGACGTCGCTGTGTATACGCGCCCAATACCGCTCGCTCCACTCGATGAGGATGCTGCCAGAGCAATGCTCTCAACAAAATTTGTGCCCGCACCACCTGAAACATCCTGTATATCTTCGAAGTTCAATGTATGTGAATGTGGACCACTAACGAGGCCGCGACCACCGCTAGCACTCACTCCGCCACCACCATTCAGTATGAGTGAGTTGTCGTGAAATGAACTGCTACTAACGGGTACACCCATCCTTATACCGCTACCACCAAGACTCAAACTACTCATATCGGCACCAAGCGGGTAATGTTGATGTTGTAAATAGTTGGCTGCTGCTGCTGCTGAAGAGTTCATTTGTGTGGATACACCAAATGTATTGTTACCAGATACCGTACCCATCACTGCCGGATGTGTATGCGGTGCACCACATGATGGATGTGGTGACGTCGTTGTATTACCATGTTGTTGATTATGAATGTCTGGAACTGAACTCAAGCTACGTGCACGCTGTCGATCAATACTTGAACTTTGTACATGATGTTGCACCTGTAGACTGGGTAATGTACGTAACAAGTTAAAACCTTGACCGGGATCCGTATTGGTTGTGCTGCCACTACCTAGAGCACTTGCAGCGGCCTGAGCTGCATCAGTTCCAGTTGAACTGCTGGAAAAGGTACGCGAACGTGGGCTTTGGCCGCTGGTGGCTGTCGGTGTACTTGCTTTCGCGCCCATTCGTTGGATTTCGCTTACAACTTGTCCACGTTAGTGTCTAGTAGGTGGTATATTTGTCGTACAGGTGATTCGTTAATGCTCCTTTTGAATCAAAATGATTCTAGTTAAAGTGGATGTATTTGGACGTAGTACGTGGACTTGTGCGTTTCAAAATTTTGCTAAAATATATATTTTTTTTAAATATTTTTGTTTACTTCTAACGCTTTTTGCCCTCGTCTCTAAGCCGAAAATACTCCTTTTACAACATATTTTGTTTGGTGTCTTTGCTACCGTCGTCTAAGATCGTTTAGACAATAGCAAGTCGAGTTCTTTGTTATGACAACTTCACACCAGTTTTAGTATAAGGTTGTCTGTATAGGAGTGGAGTGGGTGGTGGTATCCGGCGCGTTCTTTGGCTGATTACTCAGTTCCTCAGACAAAGGAAAGTTGCTTTAGCCAAAAGTAGTGTGAGCTACTTCCAGTGGTGGTGGGGTTTATGCTTTTGTTGCCTCTCCTCTTAGAATCTTAACTTCCACTTCTTTATCGCAAGTGTTGATGATGGTTTGATTTTTTCGATTGCCAGCAGCAACAACCCAAAATCACAAGCAGCAACGATAGTCAACGAAAAATGGCACCGTAATTTGTGGTTTAACAGCTTGTAAAGTACGGTTTAAGCACAAAAATGTGAGAAAATTTTCCCTTCGCTTTAAAGCGATTTGCTAATTTAATGATTTCGCTTTCCCTCTTATGCGCTATCACTGGCACCACCGATGCTGCTGACTCGCCTCGCACCTCCGTTGCTGCTGCTGCTCCACTTGCCACTTATATTTTTTTTGCTTGCTTGCTGCCCCGTCCTTCCGTTCTTCTACGTATTGTTATTTAAAAAAATATTTTTTCCTTAATTTTGGCTGACCTCACTTTACACGTCCACTCTTTTTGACATTTGCCTTAAAATTTTGTATGTTTTCCTCGGTTTTGGATAAATATTTTTGTTTTTATTTTCGTTGAAATTTTTTCAATTTACGGAGGAAACATTTGGTTAATTTACCAATTCTTTGTATTTTTATAGCCAAATTTGACAGCAGTCGACATTTTTCGGAAGAACCAAAAGAAGACCAAAATGACATTAGCGGCGTTGCCAATTCCAAATTTGATAAACAAAAATATATATCCGTTTCACACAACATTCTGGTTTCCACCTCCTTTTTCATACTACATTCACGAATGAGTGAATGATGTAAATATGTATTCGTTTCACTCAATACAACACAATACAACCCTGGGCCCAGTGCTTCTGAAGCCCAGTTAACTGTCAAAACCAAAAAGAAAATGTAAATAACTGTAATGAGCTTACCGTAATATTATGGACCGTAATGTCGTATACGTAAACGTAGCACATTTACCCGGGTTTCTCAATTTCTGGCTACTCCTCCGTTTCCGACTGGTAATGGGTACCATAGCTTTCCAATAACTCCGTTCGGAAGGTACTCAGCTGAGGTCAGGAGGCAGTGCTAGAAGCCCCAGCACTCTTAATAGCCCTGATGCGTGGAAATGGTTTCTGATCATAGTGGTGAGGTCCCCCTAATCCAGGGTGTCATGCGAACCTTGCCCATTGGATCGATTGGCAGCCAGGTTGTATATCGGCTCTATTTCTACGGTACTTTCGCGATACAGGGGCGCCTCGGGAAATAGCGGTGGCCTTACCACAGCAAGAAACATTGTCGGTTACCCTTTCATTGAAAGTTCTGGGCTCCTTCTGCAAACAAATTGGCTGTCCGTTGCGATTGCAGATTTTTGACGTCCAGCGTTCCTCAGATGCGAATTTTAAAAAAGCAATAGTTCTAAGCCTCAAAAGTTCGCCTTCGACCACGGATCGAATGTAGTAATTCGGCGCTTGGTTCCGTATTTTTCGATCAGGAGACAGCATGATGGATTTTCTTTTGCATAAACCTAGTGCTGGGTATGACCAAGCTTCAGGCACCGGCAAAATCTCATAGCTAAGAATTTCAGATGAAGGTAGGAGTGAAGAGTGCTAGAATTAACTACCGTAAAATTATACTTCAAAAATTTGTTTTTCTCTTTTATTGCCTAAAAATTGCTTACAACATTAATTTCACTAAGTTTTAAGATTAATCAAGAGAAGAGAAAAAATGTTAGTTAAATGCTGTCTTAAATTAAACAGCAAACCAATGAGAGCAATCTTAATGGATGTAGTATATTTAAAGAGTTTATAAATTAATTTAAAAAAATAGAAGCAAAACGAATTCTGCTCTAAACAAAATGGGTTAGTTCGCTGTATCGATATTGTGATGATGAAACAAACCAAAACCATTTAATTGAACTTTCTATGAAAATACGTAACGGGATATTTGTTTTCTCGGCTTTAAAAAAAATATTTTTTGAATGACGCTAAGTATTATAACATAGTTTTTTACAATAAATAATTGCATTGTTGTTACATATCGCGTTACGGGAGCATAATTTGAAAAGCAATGGGGTATTTTGCGGATCGATTGCGAATCGAAATAGCGAATGCCTGGGCAACGAATAGAGCTATAATTGTAAGGGGAAAATAATTTGCGAAATTTAGAAAAGTATTTGCAATGTATTGAAAAACAAATATTCCATGTTGACAACGTTTTGAAATTGTCGAATTTTAGTAAATCGAAACCCAAAACATTCACCCCTATTCTGCATTTCGACTTGGATCGAAAATTTCTCCGCTTGGCAACTTTGGTATTCTGCGTTTCAATTCCGCTACGTTCAACTTCGAAACTTCCAATTCTGCTAATTCTGCACTTCGATCGTAGCTCCGTTTTTCTACGTTGGAGTTTTGTTGGCGGATAACTACTTGTTTTCTATTTTGCAAACAATTTACGATTAATTTCCGCGATTTTTTGTTGAAATTCTTAAAATTTAAGTAAAACGCGTATGTAAAAGTTGTAAAACGCTCGCTATATTTTGTTTTTGTGCTCTAATGATGTTTTTTGATATGTTTGCAGGGTAACTGTTTTCGACCGGTGCCGAGTGCTAATATTTGTCCAAAAATGTAAGGAGGGAAATCAAAAGACGCGTTTCGATGCCAGGAATGTGAATCCGCCTACGGAGATCTAATATTTTTGGACGCGCATTAGCATCGGCACCGGTTGTAAACAATTACAAATTGGACTAGCATTCAAAACACCAAACAATATTACTAACGAAATTAAAACTAAGGTAATGGCTTTGACTTTGCCATTATATCCAAACGTGCACCGGCGGCCACTTCACAGCACCCACTCATACTCTGTAAAGTTCTTTGTCAGTTCCGGGTCGGCCAATGTCTTCCTACAGCGAAAAGTATCACCTGCGGTCAGACTTAACCCTGACATGTCTTATGTTTGCTCGGCGTATGGTGTTGCCCCACGACGGGACACCAACCATCTGTGTACCTGGTCGACAAAGCGCACTCTTCTAGCGCTAGCTCTATGGAAAATACCAGCTACCTACTGACGATGTGGTAACATCCACCAACAGTGTCCCCTTGCTTTTTGTTGTTCCTTCGTTGTCGGCTACAATCAGTCAATTGATCTACAAAATTTCACTCAATTTATTCAATAATGCTCAAACATATAAAATTAGGTTTATAAATCATAATAAAGCTTTATTTTTATATCAAAAGTAATAATTTGTGTAATTTAAATTGCTTTGTTATGTTTCAATTTCACACATTCCAAGGCAAACAGCTGACTTCGAAAAACTTATAGCTCTTCCTCTTTTTCTTTCGATCCAAGCGTAACTCAGAATGCATATTTACGATCCAAGCGGAGCGTAGAGCGGGAACGTAATTGTAATGCAGAATAGGGGTGATTGAATACACAATCTTCGAAAAAAAATTGTTTTGTTTTTGTTTTAAGTTTTTACAACAATTTTTCGAAAATAATACTTATTTTTTAAATGCCATGTAATTTATGAAATCATTTTAGAAATTATTTAGTTTTGTTTTGTAAAAAGTAAAAATTGCTTTCTGTATTCGAATAATTTAAGATCATAGTTTTCGGAAACAGGTAACAAACAATTTTTTCGCGAGTTTAACAAACTTTCAGAATTATTTGTAGATTATCTATATGGGTTTGATATTTAAAAATAAATAAAACTCAGCGTTTATTTGAACTCGCATGTTTTTCTATACAACTATAACTCGATTCGTTGCCAAAAGGTTAGTTTTTTGTACAAATATCATCAAGACGGCCCACTGTATGACATCCTTTTTTTTTTTCTTAATTAAAAACAATAAACATTTTTTTACTGTGTACACATTTTATATATTGGAAAATATTCATTATTTTTAGTATATCGTCTTGTAAGCTCTTTACGCCTTTTATTCATATACATATTTCTTTCTTAGTTTATACGGATGATAAAGTTGTGGCACAACATGTTTTTGTATTCTTTGTTATTGTTTTACATATTTTAATTTGAGGAAGAAAAGAAAATTTGCCTTTTATAATCGTACTTATATAATATAATTATATTGAAAGCTTAATAAAATTTTAATAGTTTTTTTTTGGAGATTTATTGCAAATTGTAACACATTTTACAATATACATTTTTTGTATATATTAGTATTACGAAGCATGTCGGCATGACAATATTATGTATGCAATTCCAGATAAACCTTTAAAGCCTTTAAAATAAATTTATTTATTTATTTATTTATTTTTAAATAAATTCATACAATTTTAGTAATTTATGTATTAGTTTTTGTTTTTTGATTATTCAAACTTTAAATACATCCGCATATGCACATATAAATACATTTGTATTGATTTTTATTTTTCTCATTTAAATTAATTATTGTTTGGAAAACGTGTTTTATATTCACGCTGCTGCTTGTAAGACTTTTGTCATTATGTTTTTTGTTTTTATTGTTAGCGAGCACTAGCGCCGCGCATTCTATTTCTTAATTTGTTGTATACATACTATATAGCTACATATAAACTATAGGTAATAAGAATTATAATAATGATAATATCTATTATGTTGCCTAGTCGGTATTTCTTGTTGTTGATATTGTTGTACACCAAAATATGTCCCGTGTTGTTGTAGTTGTTTATGTTGGTTTAGCAATTGTGGTTTTGTCCTTTTGTATGAGTTCCAATTTAGTTGATTATATTGTTGGATTTGTGGGTAAAGAAACTGTCTCGATTGCTGCTTCTGCACTTTATGTTGAATTTGTATTTGTTGCTGTGGTTTTTGTGGTCGGGGCATAAATATTTTCGGTGTTTGTTAGCATTGTACCTTGCCATATTGTGCTCGACGTTCCAACACCTCACGATATTCCCTATAATTCATTTGAATTTCGTGCGAACGATAACGTGTTAATTTGATTGATTTTCGAGTGTCTGGGGTTATAACAGCTCGAAAGCCGCCTTTCCTGAGTAGAGAGTCAATAGTTTGAGTTTGGTCCCAACCTGTAGTCGGAATATGCATACATTAGTATGATTTTCGAGATAAATAAATACAGCGAATTTCGAAAATTAAAATCTCAACTTACCCTGCTCAGTTGCCACTTGTGGCAAATAAGTAGCAGTCCTTTTGCAGCCACGTTCATTCATAAACTCAATACGAATACCATGTATACCTAGCGTCCAGTCAAGATACCCGTGTGCTTCTTCGAAATTTTGTAAAATCGATACACTAACAGTCAATTTGGGCAGCTCCTCTCTGCCGATTGGAGCGAATCTTGAATCTTTCAAAGCACTCGTTAGTGCATATTCACGTAAACCATTATGCAAATGCATGGCACTAAAAGTTCCAATACAACCACGTAAACGCTTGTCACGTCCCGTTTTCCAAGTAACAAATAATGGGCTGCAAAAGTAATAAATGAGTTATGTTTGTACACTAAGCGGACTTATCAAAAAAACGTTTTCTGCTTGGAATAGAAAACAATTGAACCCATTTCAAAAGGTATCTATACTTACTAAGCATCATTTGTAAATTTAGGTGGCCCAGGACCTTCTAAGTTGTTCAGCTCACAATCTAGCACCTCAAAACAAAATAAGCACATATCAGGCACAGCTACACTATCCACTGGCTTCACACTATAACCATTTGTATGACGCTGCGAGCCACCACCACCGCCACCGCGTCTATAGCAATCGCCATCATCGCCGCCACAATCACCATTTTGCATATGATGCGGCCGCAATCCATTCATTTGTGATGAGCCAGAAGAGCCACGATAGTTATTGTGGTGTTGGTGATGATGATAGTTGTTCGACATATTTTTTTTTTGTGCTTTTTATAGGTTTTTGTTACACTTGCCGCTTGTTTTATTGTTGATTTTAAGACGGTATTAAGCTTACGGTTTTGAATATTTGCTTCTTTTAATCGTTGCAAAATGCTACCC
This sequence comes from Sphenella marginata, assembly GCA_951509765.1. Lineage (NCBI taxonomy): Eukaryota > Metazoa > Arthropoda > Insecta > Diptera > Tephritidae > Sphenella > Sphenella marginata. The sequence continues at coordinate 32,741,360 of OX608081.1, read as the reverse complement.
CAAATGTGGAATTTAATGTATTGCAGAATTAATTTTCTTGTGGACGCTGATGAAACTTGAAACTACTCGAATTTATATCAGAATTTGATTCTATTTAGTTGCAGGACTAATTTGATTTTATGTAAATAAGCTACATAGATATATGTTATTGTTAAGATCTCTAGCATTAATGGCAGTGCGTAACTTCTTGTTTATATGAATCTATAATAGATCTAACCTGTAAAGAGAGAATATGTATTAATTGATAATGTAAGGTTAATATACGCATAAGGTGTATAAAGAATAGAATAAAAATTGTTTAGTTAGAAAGGGTATGTTTTCGTCGTCTCATGTTAGCTCATTCACAGTTAAGCCATGTTTAATCCCTATGTTAGTGTTCAGTTGAGGACTATGGAGGTATCATTTCCGATATCTGCTGGCAATAATTTCTCTGCGACTATGGATCCAAGACAAGTCAAACTAAGAAAAAATAAATAAAAAATTGGTCACTATTAAATGCAGTGTCCGCTACAACTCCAGCTCCATAAACTATGTAATATTATTTATATTTGATTGATATATGTAATAGCACCCATCGTAATCTCCTATCCATCCTGCAATAAGCTAAAATTCTTTCATGTTTGTGTAAGAATTCACCCACCTTATTCTAATTTAAAATACGCTTCCAAATCTCTACAGCCTAGTTTTTCATCCAGTATAGTCTTTTTTTCAAATGGTATGCCAATTTAAGACAAACGATTTTAGAATGAGTGCGCCCAAAGAAGAGCAAAATACACTCTAAAAGGTATAGATGAGTTGTTATGCAGAGAAAAGGACGGAAGAGATGTGGTTGTAACTACAAAACACCCTCCGAAGTGTCGGGAGTGTTACGGTAATGATCAGTCCTTTACCGGTTAAATTCTGTAGGAGCTGGTCTTAGCAACTTTTACACCAAACCACCAGAGCGATTTCTCTGCCGCTTCAACTTTGAATACGGGTGTATTACCGACCTATTAAAGGCTGTGCTCAATAGTCGTTTTCTTGACACATGATGCCGGGATTCGGAAGTACTATGTATGGCAACCATTGCCCCCTTATAGCTATTTTTGAATTCCTCTTGCACCAAGGTTGTGGCCGGGATGAGGTCAGCTGCTCTCTTGGTTCAAGCCCCCCTGTGCGCCCATTGAGAGATCGTAAGTACGCAGTGTGTTTTACAGGTTTATTCTCGGCGAGAGCAATATATACGCATGAAAATGTAAATAACCGATGCCTTGTGTACGTATGAGTGCATGTACCATATCCTCAATTGGCTCTGCATCGTTTGACGCACAAGCGTTTATATTTTTTATCATGACCCTGTTGTGCACCCTCGTCAGCCTTTTCACTACCCAATACCACCCACGCTTTCTATTACTAGATTTAACTTTTTGGGTTGTACTGTGATAAAACTCGGTGAATCTATCAAAATATCTACTGAATGTTAAAGAATTCTGTACTTTGGTTTTGCAGAGTCATTACATTTGGGATCTGTGGCTCTTTTTGTTATTATTTATTTCTATTTGTTCACAGCACAATAACCTTTCTTCCTTTCAACGTATCTATACTCTTTTCACATGACATTCGTAGTCTGTTTTCTCCTTCCATTTCGCAGTCTTTCTCTCTTTTAGTCAACAGTTTTATCTATTTTTCTTTCATACGCCACCACACACATACATTCTTCTTTTTGTCTGCTCTGCTACTTCCTCACAACTGTTTCTCCTTTTTTCGACTTTGCTCCCACTAACTCATTGGAATTTTAAACTGAATTTTGTTTGCGAATATTAATTAAAATTTTGATTACTCGCACATGAAAAAAAATCTTGGAAAACTTTGTGAAAATGTGGCCAAATACACTTTTTCGATAGCTAGCTCGCAAATCCGCGTCCGTCGCAGTGTGTGAGTGACGAACAATAAAAAAATTGACAAATGTCAAAATGTAAACAGGGTTGCTACTACCAAAATGTAGAGTTGCATTTGTAAGAACCGAATACCCAGGCTATTAAAATGAAGTGGCGACTCTACTTCAGACGCATGTTCAACGGATCAACAAAATCATACCACTGGCAGTAGGACTGGTACAAGAAGTAGTTGCCCCATACTCCTGTCGGTAAGGGGTTTAGAATATGCCCGGGGTATGCATATCGGTTGTAAGAGGCAACTAACATTCCCAAAGGTAATGACGTGCAACTTGATGGATGATCTACGGATATGATGCCTTTCATCTCTCATTACCCATCTTTGCCACTGTTAATTCGACTTCACTCCCCAAAACCTTCGTCGAGTGTTTAAATTGTTAAAACAAAAACAACAACACTACCCAAAACTTTCGGTGGGCTTTTTGCGGTTAACCTGCTAATGGCTGACTAATGGCTTAAGCAGGTCGTTCCCCGCAGCAAATTACCTAATGGAAGGATATATCTTTAAAACAGGCCAAGCCTTGATCGTAGGTTTAACGAAAATCATAAGCAGAAATATGAAATATAAATGAAACAAATATTCTAAAAATATTAGAATTATAAAATAACTTTATTTCTCTCACTCACATGGGAGCCACCCTCTGCAATTGATATGCGATTGGATAAGCCCACGCGTTTCTATATCCGACCTTCTTCAAAACGGTACTAAAGGCTGCTTTGAGATGTCTTCTAACTCGGCGGTTTGGTGGGTTAGAATTTGCTAGTGGTAGGTATGCCTGTCTTAAGACGAGACTATAATTCACGGATATGATGCCACTAACCCCTTATTACCAGCCTTATAAAATAAGGGGATGAGTTGTATTGGCATCCAGCCCAAGGACTTAGTAATCAAAGCTCAGCGGCAGAGATTGATTGAATAAAATCTCAATAAATATTATCTCATCATAACTACGCAAAGTATTCTTGTCCTACAACTGCAGATCTTCTTACCTGCACTACCTACAAAAAGCATTGACTGCTCATGTCCTTTCAAGCCGCTACACAATCTTTACACTCATTTAAGTTGCGCGTTCGTGCGAACGGTTTTCCCCAGACATAAATGAATTGAAAATGCATCTGCAATTACTGTGGCGCTTCTCGGTCTAACAATGGTTTCTTAGAACTCGCATTGTTTTTGTTTGGTTCGAAACGAAAATGTCTTTTAAGGCTCGACAAGGATAGCGCAAATGGTTGTTGTATTATATGTGGATACCCTGCTGTAAAACAACTGGTATGAATTCCACGGGTACTAGTCAGAGCCCTTTATCTTTATTTCTGCTGTTTTTGTTTAATGTAGGAATGGTCTACAAGACTTTTAATGGCAGGTTTCGGAGAGAGGTAAGTATTTCACACAAATTCCACAAGCTTAGTGAACGGCTGCTGTCCCCTAAACAAGACATTGCTGTTATTTAAAAAAGAATCATCACACTTTCCAAACTGCGTCCGTACTCTGTAATTCTATTCGAAAGGAAATTTGCTCCGATTCGAGTGATTCGTACTCTGTAAAATATTTTCGAGTAGAATCATCCGTTTTTCTAGTTCCATTTTGTTCACTTCGGACTTGATTTATCTCCCTTTCGAGTTTAAAAAATTTGGTATCCACTATTTCGAAAACATATACCAAAATGGTAGAAAGTTCAAATATTTTATTGGACAATTTATTTAATAAAAATAGATTCGAACCTGCGACCGCAAGCATGTTAGTCGAATTGTTTATCACCTGCGCTAATGCGACATTTAGAGCATCGCTGACTAATACCGTATTTTGTGTTCGAAATTTGTGCAACAGTGATGCCTCCTATCTCGAATATCTTCGAACGAACTAAAGAGTACCGATGTTACATAGCTTTTCGAATAAAAGTAAAGACTAAGGGATCAGATATTTTCAAACTGTCCTTAGTTTATTTGTACTGTCTAAATTGTGAAGTGAAAAATTCCGAATACTTTTGGAACAAAGTGTAGAATCTACTTGTTATTGCTTTATTTATCTTCAATATGTATGCGGGTATGTCGCTAAACCTTAAACAGGTAAACCAAATTACTCACTTCATTGTGAGTGCTCACCTTTGATTCATGATGCTCCTTTGAGGTACTCGAAAATTTCATAGGAAATGTGCGTATTTCATTTGTTTACACGATCAACTCTGGAGTTTGTATGACGGTTCCATTGTTCTACGCTCGCTTGGTTTGTATTTAGTTGTGTTGTTGTATGTTTGTTAGACTTACCTTGCATAGCAAAGAACTTCTTAGATTTTCAAGATCATCGTCCTTGTTGTTGTTTTTTTTTGTTGTTCTTGTACTTCTCTTCTCTTAGTCAATTACAAGCTTACCCGCAGAGTTTTCGAGTGTTTCTATTGTCCGTTGTCGTTATGTGATTTTCTACGCCTCACAAACTCGAGTGGTTATTAGCAAATACTATTGTCTCTTGGATAGGCAGTCGGGTATACTACGAGCACATACGAGTCTATACCTACACATAGTTTGAAATTTGCAAATACATACTAACGCACAGCTGGACATAGCGCACTAACAATGCTAGGACACTTGAAAATATCCATTCGTCCCATCGTTGTTCGATTGTTTTTCGATTGAGGCGCACAATGGCTTGGGTGCGACAAAACACTCGAAACACAGTTGTGTGCCATTGTTGTGAAGGTGCCGTTTTTGGCAGCGGGGGTGTTAGTATTGTTCGGTATAATCGGCTAACAAGTTGGCCGATAGTTATCATTCAGTGCTATTGAATAAGTTGGAAATGTATTACGCGTTGCAGATTTGCGCCAATTGGCCATGGAATACGTTGGTGGCTGCTCATTTCCATGCTGCCAGCACGTCTACGGCTCGACTAAAATGCATGTTGGACATCTGCAGTGATAATTCGTTTCTAGTTTGTCTAAAGTTTAGTCGACCCTTTGACGCACAGCTGAAATTTTATTTTCAAATCACACCTTTTGGCTAGTTTTTTTTTTTTTTTTTTTTTTTGAAACAAAAGGACCACATGCATAGCTCATCGTAAGACTGGCTACGAACTTAAGATGTTTTTTTTCGATGTCATCTGCTTTAAAAATAAAAACTATTTAGATCAGAAAGATCGCCACTGAAGTCAATTTGTATAATTTGTTGTTGTACGCGGCATCTTTCAAGCGGCGCATGACCTTGAGCGAATTGGTTCAAAGTTGTTGTAGATGGAGGGAAAATATTCTCATGTATCTCCCATGGACTTTGGGTCATTCCGTCTCTCGTTCTTTTTACCTTGCAAAGTTGGAACGCCTCATTGATATTTAAAAGTGGGACTCCTTACGAGCGGATTTCGGCAATGAAAAGGCGCAAAGTTTGTGGGAGAACCTTATAAGGGAGTCTCCCGAGCACAGAGAATTTCGCGCTGAGATACCTTCCGGGGATTTCAATAATATCTTGCTTGTGACTATCGAAAACGCATTCGACTTTGTTGAGACTCGTCAGCAAATTTCTTTATGACATTATGGCCAAATTAGAGTGGGGAGGCGCCGGGTCCCGAAGGCAAAGTGTGTACTTTCTCTTGGCCGTAGTTGTGAACGAGGCTACCAAAGAGCGACCTACATATGTTGACGACATCACAATCTTTGTTTGGGGGGAGTGTTTGTGGAGCACATCCCGCACGAATACCGGGATATGGTGACTGGATGGTCCAAGTGCACACTAACTGTCAGCTCAAGTAAAAAAGAATTATTCCTGTTAGGAAGATTGTGGATGGAACTTTCTCTCAAGAGCTAAAAGTGCGGGGTGCGGTAATAGATGTGCCCTAATTATTCACATCTATAACAATCTCCTAACAACTACGACAGCCCTTAATCCGAATATGTTAGAGTGGCCCCATTTAACCTCCGTCTCGTCGACATGGGTTACTCCCAAGACCTGTGATTGTATGTATGTACATCCTACTACTGACTACACCAACACCGTATCATATTTTCCTACTCCATCTCAAAAAGGTAGAGCGCACTTCAATTCGTTTATGTGCCACTAATAATGGCTTTGCCGTATTATTGAGCAATACCGTCAGCGCCGTTGATTAATGTATTTACAAACGCCAACGCATGGGTCTTTTCACACACTACACTGAATGTCTGTGATTACTCAGACGAACAAGAGATTCCGCGCTCAACGTTTGATCGTTTCTATATCGTGCTATGCCTCCCATTGGAGCGCACAAGTATGAGCGCGCGTGTATGTGTGGTGCGCGTCTCCCACTAGCTAGGCGCGGCACGGTACGCCACGTCTCAGTATGACCGAAAGCTCCACATTAGAATGCCGTGCTGTGAGCGCGCTCTACCCACTGAGTAGGTGAGCGAAACGAGTTTACGATCCATATTTTGTGTTTTGTTATTATTTGTTTTATTCCCAGTCTGTGTATCGGTGGTGTAGTTGGAGCACGTACGCCAACTGAGCTATGCGCGTAGCTGAACATCAGAGACAAATTGTATATTAGATATACTAACATACATATAACCAATTAATAAACAATTTATTATAATTCCGATTTCATAAGTTTTGCAAAACGAAAAGTAGTGAAAAGATTTTAAATCGAAAAATGTTTTGTTCTTCGAAATAGTGACGAACGAAAACTTAACGAACAGTGGGAAATTTGCATGTTAAATGCGTGCAAATGTGCTAAAAATTAATTATAATAATTTTGAAGAAAGAGAAAAAAAGAGTCCTCAACCTACAACAACAACAGCGCGCAACATGTACAGTGAAGGCAAAATTTAGAATCGAAAAGTATTATAAAAAGAGGCATACAAGTGAAAACAAAAAAAAAATGTTTTTTGTGGAAGAGCGCGGTTGCAGAGCATGCAGCGGGCGGTATACCACATGCTAGCGCGCGTGAGTGCAAAGCATACAAGTTCGTATATTATCGTACAAAGTAAGTGCGCGCTATGATGGTGTGCGCGCCTTCAAATCCAAATACGCGCTGAGGTGGTAATCAGTAGCGGGAGACATGTCGTTAATTGCTGCTTCAAAGAGTGTGCTCATCACAACGTAAGCTAAATTATATTTTATATTGGCGTGTGCTGATCGTTGGAGTTTAGTGCTGCGCGCAACAATTTGCAGGCTAAGAATTTAATACGCGCTCACCTTGCGCTCCTTGATCATACCTTTGTGGAATGCCTGCGACGGCAGCGTCGGTGTATGGTTGATAAGTTTGCAGATATTTGAACGCATTCCATACAAAGTCAAACTGGAACTACAATTGCTGCTCTAGCCTTATCGATATCCTAGCGCTCTGTAGTTAATTGACGCGCGCGGCCTATCTAGACAGACTTGATAGTAATTTCACAGACTCGTAAATTCCATACGCGCTCACCTAGCGCAAACGATAACGTTATAGTCACATCAACAAAAACACCGTCAGTGTGATCTATGCGATAGAGTGAAAAATACTCATACCCGTACCACCCAAAATCAAAGTTTACCTTTTTTTCAAAACGCGCGCTTACGAGCGCACGATCACGCGTTCACGTCGCACTATCCGCTCATTTATAGAACATTTTGATCGTTGAAGTAGATAGCGCGCGCTCCAGCAAAGGTTGTACGAGTATAGTGAAAATTGCCGGTATGCGAGCGCTATTGATAAATATACAAAAGAGCAACAACAACAAAAACAAAGCATATTAACACTGTCACCGCCATTTGTGAAGGCGATCGCAATCGTTAACGCCATTACCAGCACAACAGACATTCTTATCGCCGTTGCCCCAACACCAAAAGAATTGTTGTTATAATTTGATGGACTTCGTGTTTTTAATAGTGCGTGTGTGTGTGTGTGTGTGCCTTGTTGTCAACTGGAATACAAATAACAAATAATTATTCTTCACATTTGCCATATTTTTGTAGTGTAATTCCGCCGATGTAGCATTATTGTTGTTGTTATTTTAATCAACGAAATGGAAAATCATATGTGAGTAGACAAACTCTTTTGCATGCTATTCAATTTAGCAACAACAACAATGAACGCAAGCAACGTCAGCTGAGACATTGCTCCAGGTTATACATATGGGTGTGTGTGTAGCGTGTTTGGGGCTTTGGGGAGCTGCCGGTAGCTGTTAAAATATTTATTTATTTTATATGCGAGTATGTATTATTAATAGCTGGCGCTAGTTGTTGTTGTTATTATTTTTATTTTAAATGTTTTTGTTTATTTATGCTCGCATTTAAACGCTTACGTATACACAATCTTATTATACATTTACGAGTAGTATTTTGTTGTTGTATTTTTTTTTGTTTTTGTTTTTTGTTGTACATTCGCGTTAAAAATAGATTTCCGACTACTTCTGATGTCCTGAGGCGCTGAACGCAATGCGCAGCGCAGAGCAAAGCAAATACAAACTGGCGTAAGAATCATTTGTGTCTGAATAGTAGGACATCTTTTATACCCAATTGCGGGTTGATAAATTCGTTGATCAAAAATTAACATGGAAGTCTGCCGAACGGTCGAGCTCATATGTACATATGTCAACCTGTTATACTCAACATATCGAGGTGTTTTATTTGACAACTGGGTATAAATTCATGCGACAAATATCAAAAATTCAAGAAATATATTTTCTTTCTGTTAGGTTCTGTTCTTAGCCCTGCAAGCCTATAGTCGCATTGACAAGTGCGGGAGGAAAGTGGCGTTTGGTGGTAGGTACTCGCAGACAAATATCAGGAATGTGCAAATACAACAACAAACGTTCAGTACACTATTCCGCGGGTAGGCCCAATAAACTTGCACACATTTCCACATACAAATACATAGTCAGTCTTATAATTATAAATATGGTGGCACTTGCGGATAGGCATACATAAATAGTTACAATATATTATCATAAATGTATATATGTATATTAGGGTTGCCCTAAACATGGCAAACGCGTCGGAGTTACATACTTCGTTAGGTTTCAACCCACCAAGGCGCTGTGTAGTGAATTAAAGTCACAACGACTTCCGAATTCCGCAGCAAAGTAAGCAGGAGGGCGCTATAGAAAAATCAGATTCTAGGTTAGTAGACCGCCTCGATAGAGAGAAATGACAGACGTGCTTTGATACCCAACGACCAAACTCGCATTGATTGGTGATGATGATACAAGAGACCTGACACTGCTAATTGCGCCTCTCTGCCGCCAATCCCACAAAACTAACCATCGTCTGTAAAGCTATAGAATACAACCACGATCTTTGGACAACCCTAATAAATATTTTTCTTCAAAATTGTACTTTGTCAACCGTGCACACAAACATAAATACAATGCGTCTGGTTTGTTTTGTTCTGTCTCGCCGGCCGGTCTTTCGATCGACATTCATACAGTAAACGTATAGCATGCACTTAGCTACTTGTTTTGTCCGTCCATTCGTTTTTGAGTGAACGTTTGTGCTGGTTTTAGATTCTGGCGGAAATCGTACACTTAACAAGATCATTTCAGGCTGCAAAATTTTAATTTTAATTAAATACGAGAATTTTTCCATAGCAACATACAAAGCTCGAAGTGTTTGGTATGATCATTGGAAGAGGTCGTATATTTAGTCTAGGTTAGCTCCCTCAAAGCTGGCAAGAATAACCTCATATCAACAAATAACTATACTATAGCTGATCTGCTGGCAAGAGTGCGTGGGTAAGTTATTCTTGAAGACGTCGTCCGATAAAGCACAAGTGCCAACGATTTGTTAGATTTTTTGTCGAATTATAGAAGCTGTCTTAAGGCCAAAGTCTCTAAACTCAAAGGTACAGATCACTTATCAATGGTGATGTATACATCTTGGGCTCGAGTTAGTAATTTATCTAACCAAAGCTCCCAAGTTATTGCCACTCCCGCAATATGGCGAACCAGATAACCAAGAAGACTGAAAAAATTAAGAGTTGCGGAATTATGGAGTGTCGCTAGAGTCTTTAGCCCACTCTAACATTGCCGCCCACACATAAAGGAAGGCATACCAATACATAACCTCAGTTGAACTTTTCACACTTAAAGCGCATTTCGTAGTAGTAATGCTGAAAATTGGTTCAATTAATTGTAAAAATCTTTTTTTTATTGACAGAGGCGCCTGCAAGCCGCCTTAATCAATTATAAACCACAAATGATTATTAATATACTCGTACAAACATAAATATATATTTATTTAATTTTAGCTCATGTACAATACCCAAAAGTATGTGCAGTTGTTGTACTTGAGCAATATTTAGATTACGATTTTACACTGCCCACACATAATCAGACACGATTCTACAAGAGACACCTTCCCGTACAATAGTTTTAACGCCAGAAACTGAAACGAGGAATACGCACAGTAAATATAAAGGGTGCGTCATTGAGGGCGCGTTGCAAGTAAAGCTAATTGTTTTTGTATATGTGCTGTGTAAAGGCTCCTCAGACTTTAGGCTTCATTCCCTTGCCATCTGGAAAGCATTGCGATGACGTGTCACGACGTGGAGAGTCACACTCTTGCTAATATTCATTTTTGTTGGAAATACATTTAAATCTTCTTTGAGATAAAAAAAGTTATCAAATTTTCAACATTGTTTTCGAGATTGAGATCTATTGAAGGAATCGTCTATTCTCCAGCAAAAGACCAAGTTTCTGATATGAAAATATTCTTATTTCTCCACTTTAAGAAATGTTGTAGGCTGACTTGACTTCCATCAATATTTTCCAACTCGAATCAAACCTCACTTTTTTGTTTCGCGTTTCACAAAATATTTAAAAACAATATGCAATATAATATGAATAATATTATGTTATAAATACTACGTTTTCTCACACAAATATATATCTTTTTATTTCTTTTCTTTTTTTTTTGCATATTTTGTAAATGTTTGGTGCGCTCACGTGTTTTGATAACTTTTTGATGTCAGATATGACAGAAAGTACAAGTGCTGCCATGTGTAAAAATTGTAGGTACACTGTCAAAGCGAATTCCAGTCGTATTCAAACATCAAGCAAGCTTTGGTAAATAATGTTCAAACTCCAAGGGAGAAATAAGTTGGAAATCCAAGTTAAGCTTTAGGATACAGCTGAAATTTTTTTAAAAGTGTAGTCCCTCAAATACCCCTTTCCCGAAAATATATACTTAATTATGTATGCATTAATCTATAAACACATACTTAAAATATAATAACTAAGCAAATTTGTGCAATAAAAACTATGTATGAGCAGAAAAAAAAAATTTAAATGAAAATTTCAATTGCCATCCTAAGGCATTAATGCCGGCGTTGATTATTCCAAGTACTCGCAGACTCACGCGCGTACAGAATTATGCATTAGGGGTTGCCTAAAAAGATAATCTGATGCTGATAAATGATAAGGAAGAGAACGTAGAAAAAGAGATGAGGGAGATAAGGGAAGTTAGAAAGGGAAAAACAGTGAAACGGAGAAGCGAACTACTAAACATTAAAGTATCAGAGAGTTTCTGGAAAATAAGAAAAATATTTGAAACCAATTTTACTGTCACGGCTGTATTATGTGGAAATAAAATGATTTGCTGCTATAAAAAGAGCCACAAATCTTAATTTAGATATTAAGCAATATTTTGGTGAAATTTTCAATTCAGTCCATGAAACAGTTTTTGAGTGATGCGCGTACAAACTTAACGACATACATACATACGAACATTTTCAAAACTCTTGTTATTGCTGTTATTTTTTTAACGAACCTTTATTTATTCATTTCTCTTTGATATGATTATTCGAGTATGTAAAAATTTCCAATAAGCCCCTGTTTGTCTAAATATCATACACCTCAATTTGGTTCACCCTAGTGCAGTTATAGTTTTGTGTGTATGTACTTCGGAATAAGAAAACAATTTCAATAGTGATCTCATTGTTTTATAAATAGAACTCTTGCAAAAACATTCAAACAAAATCAGACGGAAAAACAAACGCAAATAAAACAAAACAAAATATTTTTATAAACTGAAAAATGCATGCAAAAGGAATCGTAATGCTGGGCTCAGCGTACACACGTTCCTCCGCCAGACAATTTGAAATCTATTAAAAAATACAATGAGCGAAAGTCATATTAGACAGACCGACTTGAATGTCTGCACAATTGCAGAAGGATCACTCAAATTCAAAGTGTGCTTTATTTGCTTTACATGTTTGGTCATTATTAGAGTTGTTGCGAATGTGTCAGCGAATGGGAATGCGGATCAGGTATTTTCTAAGCATGTTTTTTTACGTAAAATAAAATCATATTAGACACTTCATCCTGTCCCAGACGGCACGCTCACACATCATGAAAAGTGTTTCATTCAATAGAGTATTCACAAAAAATTTGTATAAAGACGCCAAATATAATTTTTTTTTTTTAAATTATTCTTTTTATTTAAATAAAACATGCATTTAGAAATAAATAAATACGAACAAATCCACTTCACCAACGATTTATTAAAAAAAAAAATCTAACACACAAAAAATCTTCTTTCTTTTACTCGTAGCCATTGATCTTTAAATCTCTTTCTTGGTAGACTTTGATAAATGAGCGTATTTTTGGCACCTGCTCACAACACTCGAACAAATCGGCGTGTATTTGTGGCTATAAATTGAACAACTTTGATAATTCACATGACAGATATAATCTATATATAAGTATACTACTGCTAAGAAAATTTATTAACGTCAAATATAAGAAGCGTCACTAGGGCATATAGACCAAAATAGTTTCAAAAATATTCGGAAGAATGGTAAAATCAAGCATAAAATTTTAGTAACAGAGGTGGAAAACTCTCGACGATATTATCGATATATGTACATATCAATTTGCCCTCCACTTTGCTAGTTGAAATGTTGGCACTTTTATGAATAAAAATGACTCGATAGTATCGATGTCGTCCATTGATACTACCGTCATATATCGATAGTCCAGTCTATCGATAGTTTTCCACCTCTATTTAGCACTTATGGTTATCTGACAAAGTAAATTAATGCGTTCTAAGCGATATAGGGGTTTATCATTGATTTCGTCGGCGATCCCGCTGTTGCCATCAAGTCGGTTGTGAACATGAGATTCGTCGGAAATCATCGAAATTATTTAACAAATGTTGGCAATGCTGATAAAATTTCTTGTTTACGATTGAACTGATGATAGACATGATTGATTTATTATTTTGCTATTTCTTGAGAACTTGATATAGTAAAAATTTGATAAAGAATATTTTTTTTAGTATTTTCTAAGATTTTTTGGTAATGATGATTTGCCCCCCACAAAAGAAATTGCCAAAGTAATTTCCTCTTTCATTTTTCCCCTGACCTTCTTTTGTAGGCTTTTGCAAATTTTCAGCTACAATTAAATTTAAGCAGAGTCGGATCCAGGTAATTAAATTAATAAAACAATGATTACTATCCAGATCCAGCTCCATTGATATTCTGATTCTTATTTCTATCTCTTAACTACTCTCTATTTGTAACCGTCTCTGTTTCTCTTTTATCACTATGGCAGACTAAAACTTTTAATTGGCAACGCCAAAGCACCCACAATATTTTGAAACAAGGAAAATTTTGTTTCCCTAGTGAAATCGATGTGCATACCAACACTTGACGTAAAGTAAAATGTTGTGAAAATCGCTTACGTTTGTCTATGATGAGACGACAAAAATAGATCTTCATAAAAAAAACTAAATTCAGACCTGAACATATTTCCTTGCTGGCGGTTATAAATAATCAAAATACAGTGCACTCGCGAAAACTCGAACACACGATAACTCGAACATTCGGAAACTTGAACATTTTTTTTTCTCCATTGACTACTTTAAAACTCGAACAAAATGTAGCTACTCTAAAACTCGAACAATTATTTTCTTTTTTTCATGGAAAAACATGTTAGAAACTGTCGTTTTGCATGTGCTGTAACGGCCGATATTCAAATTTTTGTCGTTACGTGAGTCTTTTGTTTCATTCTAAGGCGCCGCACTGGCTAGGTTTCGTGCTAATTACGGAACTTTTCTTTTAAGTTGATTGATATTTGTCAGTGATACACGGGGTTTTGCGCGGTTAGGATCAAATTTATTTGCGTGTTATAATGGGACGAAAACTAAATGTTTTAAGTTTAGCAAAAAAGGCTGTATTGAATGCGGTAGAAAATAAGAAACATCAAACCAAAATCACTGCTTTTTTTCCTAATACATAATTTGTAAACAAGATTCATATTTGCTAGCATTTTTTATTAAATAAACTGGCAATGAACTACAAAACATCAAACCCTTTTTGAATAATAATACCATAAAATTGGACAGGGTATAAAAACTGTTAAAAAGAATACATATATCGATTAAAAATACATAACGTTCGAAAACTCGAACATTTCGATAACTCGGACAGGGCTGGTTTTCATTAGTTCGAGTTTTCGCGAGTGCACTGTATCTTTATTGTTGTTTGAAGATTTTCATTTATCAGATCGAAATTTGATTTATCGTGATGCGAAAAATTTAATGACTTTGGTTTATTATATTCTCAATCAAAATAATAAGGGAAATCAACTATGTATTATAACATTATTTTCTTCTTGTGAGCTTTTGCTGAAACCTACAGCTAATTATAAAATGTTAACTATTATCCTAACTTTGACTTTCTTATTTGAAATTTGTTATTTTTCTTTGAATTTCATTTTCTACCATTGCTATGTACTGGCGGGTGTGAATGAAATTTCATTATGTCTTTGACTATTGTTGTTATGCCACGTGCCAATAGTCAGATATTGCACTCCTCTATTTTGTAATGGTATGAGTTAAACCCTGCTTCTACCTATTTTGTTGGTATATGTTAGGGTTGTTACGAATCCTCAACTACGTTTTTGCAATGTCGGAACTCAGGATTCATTAGAACCTCTAATACAGATTTTAGTTCCGATTGTTTTGAAAAAGATTTATGACGAAGGTCGGGATGTAGCGCTCTTCTCTTTAACACTTTAATTTCATCGATTTATCCCTGCGATGCTGGTACGAATTCTGAGAGACTCAGAATTTCGATTCTTATACTGATAATATTCGAAAAGTAAAATGTAAAAAAAATGCAGTTCCGATTTCGGTAAACTCATCTCCTTAACTACTTTTGCATATGAACATATTAACAGACGCATGTATTAGGGATGTTAATTTTTTTAACTTTTCGGGATTTTATTTTGTTAATATCCTGTGTTAGAACCGAATTGTTTGAAAAACCATCTGACCCTAAAATATATAACAAATAATTAGAAGTTTGGTACATTTTTTAATTTAAATTAAACTTGGATCATTAACACTCGTGGCAAAATTAGATCATATGCATAGGTACCCAGTTTTCTTTTTTAAAGTTCAATTCTGTAACCGTATTTTTTCAATTAACTATTTTAATTACAGTTTTCAAATACAAAATTTAAATTTTTCGTCTGCTTAACTAAGCTTTTGTTATGTATTTCAATAAAAAACTGATATTGAATAAAGCATTGCAAATTTTAATTGGAGTCTTTTTTCTCAATATTCAATCAAACCACAGTGAATTGAAAACATTTATGAACAGTTACAGTGGTGAATTACCTAACAGCGATTTGACAGCTGTCACCTAAATTCGTTGCTGAATGTGCTCATGTAATTTGAGACACAATCAACAAATAATATTAAAAATTATTACACAACAACAAATCACTTATGATAATTTTCATTTAAAAATCACACACATTTAGTTCTTAGTAAAATATTTCCAACATCTAAAATCACGGGATTACTTTCTCAAAATGCCGGTATTTTTGGCACTTAAAATAGCACGAATTCCAGCATTGGCAGCTTTACTATGTATATAAAATACATAAACAGTAAATATGTATATGTATGTATGTGTGATGGTATGAGTTGCCCATTCAGGAGTAGCAAAGCTAACATCCAGGACAACAGGACAGCGCGTGGTCGTGTGTAAAAATAGTAAAAGCTTTCGCTGTTATGCAAAAACAAAAAAAGAAGAAAATATATAAATAAACTGCAGGCGAAAAGCGAAAAACAACTCATACAATGAAAACATTAACTATGTGGAGAAATTGCAGACGACAACAAAAATGTTGAGAGCTTTGTGAGGCATGCGCAACACATTTCCGTAGTAACTGTTTAGAAGAAGTGCAAAGAAGCGCAAAAATCAGCTGGAGGTCGGCTAGTGCTTATGGATGTATATATGTATGTACATATGTACGTATGTATGTGAGCGTGTATATGTAAAAAGACAAAAAAAAAATGTATAGAAGACTGCTGATAACAAACTTGTCATTTTACTATGTTTGCCGATTTTCATTATACTTTTATATTCTTGATAAATCAATAAGATGGTCGCATTTTAATTAAAAAAATCCTAATTGAAATGCAAGGACCTTGAAAAATTTACCTATACATACATATATATGTATGTACATATGTTTGAACAGGGTCTTTCAAAAGTTCGGCTGAGTATTGCACGTGAAACAGAAGGTGGGACTGTTTCAAACAGCTGAATAGTTGCATTTAAACTTATTTGTGTTACCACTTCAGATGTTTTTTTTAAGGATGCCGGTAAGGGTATTCCCAGCAGGTATTTTGCTTTGTAGACGAACAGTGATAGGGATAAGCGGATTACCTTGTGGGAGAGGTTGACTGGTGACGAAGCATATTTAATGCTCTACCTAAAGAACCGTCCTAGGTTCTTTAAATGAACACTAAAACAGATCCGTATGGTTTTTAATATAGTTCAGCCAATAATTTTATACTACTAAGACAAGTTATATAGCTCCCCAAGTTTCAACGTCATCCCAGTAACGACGTTTATTTCATATAAAAATCCATTACTGAATATTATATCATTTCCTAAATATATAACCTACTTGTTGTTAGCGCTGCCCTTGAGTTAATTTCATCAAAATAACACCTTTTTAATTTTTCATCGATTCGTTTAGTAGGAAGCCCACCAACTCGCTCACCCTTTCAAAGCTTAAGCCCCCATTGGGAGCAATGAGAAGCAGCTGATTTTGCAACGCCTCAGTTATTGTGGTCTATAGTGCGCTCACTTACTTCATGATAATACGCAAACAATCCAAAACCATTGTACCTCCTTCTGTCAGCTTACACCGGATGCCGATGAATTACCACCATATGAACTCACACGTGTACACCCACACTAAGACGGTTACTATGCAGCTGATAACTATGCTAAAAATAAACACAGTTTTGCTCCTTGTTTTTGTTTTTTGCATATTTATGTATTTTTGTTTGTTTGTTTTTGTTGTTGGCTTTCATAAAGCTCGAAATACTTTCAGAGACTATGTACACTACTATGAAGGTGATGCCAACTGGGTTCAAGATTATTAAAATTGGAATAAAAGGTCAATCAAATTAATTAAAATAAAATAAAATAAAATAAAATAAAATAAAATAAAATACAATAAAATAAAATAAAATAAAATAAAATAAAATAAAATAAAATAAAATAAAATAAAATAAAATAAAATAAAATAAAATAAAATAAAATAAAATAAAATAAAATAAAATAAAATAAAATAAAATAAAATAAAATAAAATAAAATAAAATAAAATAAAATAAAATAAAATAAAATAAAATAAAATAAAATAAAATAAAATAAAATAAAATAAAATAAAATAAAATAAAATAAAATAAAATAAAATAAAATAAAATAAAATAAAATAAAATAAAATAAAATAAAATAAAATAAAATAAAATAAAATAAAATAAAATGAAATGAAATGAAATAAAATAAAACAAAATAAAATAAAATAATATAAAATAAAATAAAATAAAATTAAATTAAATTAAATAAAATAAAGTAAAATAAAATAAGAAGATGAAAAAAAAAAATTTAAAAAAATTAAATAAAAAAATATGTGTAAAATACCACATTTGCAAAAAGTACAATGCCCAGAACAAATACTTTACGTTTCTTCGACGAAAACGTGGAAAAATCCATTTTTCAGGTCCAGCTTAGTGAACCACTTTTTATTCACTAGTCTATCTAATAAGTCATCAATGAGGGGTATAGGGTAGTTGTCTTTCGCGGTGACTTTGTTTAACTTCCTATAGTCAACGCACATTCTAAGTTCCCCTGTCTTTTTCTTGACTAACACTATTGGTGAAACGAACTCTGATTCGCTTGGGCGAATATATCCTTTCTTCAAATACTCGTCTAAAATTTTTTGCAATTCCGCTTTTTCTCCGTATGATAGTCTCCTAGGTGAACAGTTAAACGGCTTACTACTTTCTAGCACCAGTCTAATTTCTTTTCTAATTTTAGGTTCATTTGGCTTGTTTGCGTATAAGTATTCATCGCGAAATAAAGCTTGAAATGATTTGTTATCTACGTTACTAATATCATCGCCTACTTTCAACTCAGTCTCGTTTATCTCTAGGATGTCTATCGCCAAGATTTCTTCTATGGCCTTATTCACTTCTAAGTTCGCGACGCCTCTAGCAATCTCAATACCCTCGTCAACATCAACAACCTTTTCTTCAAGGTTTTCACCAAACTCAACTGTGTTTATTTGCGACAATTCGACGCCTTCTATTATGAATTTAGCATCGCTATCGCTTATAAAATTTCTACCTAAAATAACTGAATAGCTAATCGACTCATCGGGAACAACAATAAGTTCTGACAATATATTTTTATTGGATACTTTAATAAAACATTTTATTTTTCCATTAGTCTTTAACACTGACTTGTTTAAACCAAAATATATTTCATTTATTTCAAATTTTTGTACATTCAGTGGTACAACACTACTTTTAATAAGGCTCAATGGGCTCCCTGAATCGATTAGGCACTCTATAATAAATTTAACGTTAGGTTTAGACATAAAATCTATACTAAAACAACTTACGAAATTATTCTTCGGTGGTCTCTTGCTACCTTGGCACGATGCAGCAAAGTGGCCTCGCTCTCCACAGGTGAAACATGTGCCCAAATCACGCCTTGGCTTGGTACAGTCTTTGGACAGGTGCCCCATGTAGTTACAGTTGAAGCACTTCAATTTGTTGTCGGCTGGCGGTTTCCGTTGTCGTAACTCAACTGTGCGGAATGCTGAAACCAATGCGTTGGCCGTCTTGCAATTTTGTATTTTGGCGTGCACTTGCAGCTGCCAGTCCGGAATGCCATCGATTAAATATTCCACAAACTCGGAGTCTTGTAGACGAAGTGCATTGCTCAGTAGCCGTTTTTCGTTAGCATAGTTTGCGAACGTTTCACCAACTTTCCACATTCTTTTTTCGAATTTTCGCCGTATTTCCAGCGTCGTCTCTCTGTTGGCAAATATTGCTGACATTTCGTCTAATATATCACATAAATTTTTCTCGAACATTTTGTTTGAGTTGAACCACGTTAAAGCTGGTCCCTTCAGTTTAAGTCGCAAAACTACGCTTAGCACTTCGTCGCTCACACCTAGTGACGTTTGGGAGTGTAATAGCTGGCATCGCCACATTTCAAAATCTGCGCTGCCGTCGTACTCTGTGACGAGTTCTTTTAGGGTTTGGAACGGTACCTGTGGTGCTGCGCTAAATGTTGTTGTTGTAGCCGTCATTGCGTTCTTTTGCTTTTCCAAATCCAACTTTAGTTTCAACAGTTCGACTTCTTTCTCCAGAATTTTTAGCTTTAGGTTATCGGGCTCGGTAGAGATTGTAGCCACACTTTCAGCATTTTCAATTTGCTGTACCTCATTTGTCACACGTCTTCCGAAAGTCCCGTTGGTAATTCTTAAAATATCTGCTCCGTTATTTTCAGGAACGTTATGCATGCTGCCTATGTCGTTGCCGCCGTCTGCGTTGTTGCCGCCGTCTGCGTTGTTGGCGCCGTCTGCGTCGCTGCCGCAGTCTGCGCTGTGGTCGTCTGCGCTATCTTCGATATTACCAATCCTGTTATTTTCGCCGTTACCTCTTTTTGAGACGCTGGTGTCTTGTGCACCTGGGCACAAACCGCGTGCTTCGGCCGATAGCTCGCTTAGTCTAGCAGCTAGGAACGCTTTTGCCCCGCTGGCATTAAGTCCTACCGCCGTGCACCATGCTTTCAGCTGCAACAGCGAGTACATCTCTGCACTTATGGTGTTTTTATCCATATTTTGTGATATATTTTATTATTCAAACTGTTAGGATGGTGGCTTCGACCACTTCTGATGCAAAAAGTACAATGCCCAGAACAAATACTTTACCACTGGTATTTTAGTTTATCGCACACGCGCAGTTAAATCAAAAGGCGTCTTGTCAGTTCTTGCACTTTATATCGAATGTCTTTTATTCGTTTTCCACAAAATGGTCTCGCTCGTAAGCAAAGATGACTAGATACGAAACTTCGCGCTCTCTGAGAGCGCTCAAAAAGTGGTCATTTTTTATAACATTTTCGAATGATGCCAGTATGGTGAAAACAAAATATGGGCATTTTGAGTAGCTTCTTAGGAATTTTGCAATTCCCACATACCAATAGGTGTGCAAAAAGGTACTATCGAATTAATTTTCGAATTTGTCTTGCTCGGAACGTATAAAATGAGACAAGATATATTCAAAATAAAATATATGAAATAAGAAATAATACATAATATAAAGTTAAAATTTCCAAGATTTCTTAAAATAAGGTAAAATCCTTAATGATGTACATTTCGTAATGAAATAGAACATGGTAATGTAAATAATATGACTTCAAATAAAAATAATTATAATTAAAATAAATATTTGAAAATAATACAAAAAGAAAAGGCGTATTGTTTGTAACCTTTTTTTATACCTGTAAACCACTCAAATGCGTAAAAAAAATATGATTTTCTACATATATTTTCTGCAGCTATTTTTTTACATTGTTTTCTTTCATACTTTACGTATTTTTTCTCAATCGTGCGATATTTTAAGTTTATCGAAATGTTTACTTGTTTGAGTTTCCCAAATTTGGTGCGTTTTTTCTTTCTGGCTCCTCATTGTTTATGTATCTAATGTCAGATGGTCCTCGATTGTGTAGTATTGCCAACTAGCGCACACATAAAAAACTAGGCAACACTGCATAATCGAGGACCGAAATGAGAGAGTTTCGTATCAAGTCATCTTTGCTCGTAAGTCTACACAAATAGTGCTTACTATCTAACGCTTATTTCTATTTCCTATTACTTATTACTTGCCATCTATCATGTGGCAGCACTAGCATTAAGGCTTCGTTATATTATTACAATCCTATGTTATACTATTACACATTTAACAATGTTTATCTTTTTAAATCATTTTTTTTATAAAGTACAAATTCTATCCTAATTATAAGGCGCGAAAAATCCAACCTACCTAGAGTACCTATAGTATTTGAAAGAGCCCTCTTGTCTCAATTCTTCAATTTCCAAAAATTTTGAGCCATATTCTATTATAAAAATAATCCAATTCATTTCACCAAAAGTGGCAACCACCAAACACCCTGCATGGATGGATAAATTTGATTCTTTGCCGCCGTTTGGCTCCACCGCAACAACAACAACAAATGCGTATACAAATTGATCGTCTACCACGATGATGCCTCCTTTAGGTGATTTTTGTTGCTGTTGCGTTGTGGCGTTGGTGACTGTTTTGTTTGTATGTATGGATGTGTACCAATTGTCAGTTGGTAGGGACTAACAACAGCTTTGCTACAATGTATTACCATCGAGTACAAAATTATTTCACTTTTGCGATTCAGAAGTGTACGCGCTCTGAACGTTGTAGGGCGATGCGGCGCGCACGTTGTGCAATTTTGGCTTTGTAGGTGCTACGTCAGTGAAGTTATAGCGCGTGTGTGCAAGTTCAGCAAAAAAACAAAAACAAACCAAAAACAAATTTCATGTCGTAGTACTATATAGTATATATGTATGTATGCAGTGGTATGATACGCAAATGAAAATGAAAATCGACAATGCAAAAAAATAAAAAAAACAACAACAACAATACTTGTGCTCAACATACATACATAAATGACAGCCGGGCGTTTTGAAATAAATAAACTAAAAAACAAAAATAACTTCACAGCGGTACGTAGTAGCGGTATGGCCAGTCTGCGTAATTGGACTGACACATTGACAGACGTACGGTTATAACGATTATTGTATGTGGAAGTGCCACCACGCTTAGTGAGTGTGTAGATTTAAGTGGCTGCTGCATTCTTTGACAGTTCGCAGTATAAAAATCTCAATTCCAGTAGCAAAATTTATTCGGCTACATAAAATGTAGAGGAGGGGGGAAAAGTTAATAAAAACAAGTAAGGAGAGTGGTGTCTTCGGGTGTGCCGAAGGCTTTATACAATTCATGAATATGCATAACTAAGTGCCCGATCCTTGCTTACAATTGGTACAAACTCTTCAAAACTGCTTATTTAAATACACATCGGCCAAACCACATTTATCGATTATATGGGAGCTATATGTTATGTTTATCCGATATGGCTGATTTTCACTACACACATTCAATATATTAAAAGTACCAAACCAATCAAAATTTTACCTTCTCAGCTTTTTAATTGCAAGAGTTGTATGCCAAAACCCATTTATCGGAACAATCGATAGTTCATATTCACAAGACAAGGTCCCGTAACTCACACTAAATATTCGGAGATTGTTTTTGCGGTTACAATAAATCTTTCGTTCTTTGAAAAATCCGAAAAAAATTTTTTTCTGAACCGTTCTCCAAAGCTAAGTCCACTAGGAGCTTTGCAGTACGATACCGAGAGAATGCTCCGATTTAAAAAAAGAAAATGTGTTAAGTTTCTTTCTAATGTTTCTAGTTTTGATCCCAGGCGCATTTTAATACATTATTTACATCTTTATGAATTTTAATAACTAATAAGTCAAACGGACCCACAGTGCGGCGTGGGGCAAATGCAAAAAAAAACACTTTGAATCAAGATTAAATAAATTCATAGACACAATAAAGCGCGCTTTAAAAACATTTGGTTTAGTGAAGCTAAAACCATAAGAAAATATCAAAAGAGGTACGCACAAAAACAAAACAACAAATAAATAATAAATATTAAATTAAGAAATAAAAGCTACATTCAAAAACAAAAGGCATAAAACATACAACAAAACCCAAAAAAAGTTGTCTAAGCTGCAAATACTGCCATCGTTTTATTTATTTACTTTTGTTGGATGGGTTGTATTGATATTCTATGTGTAGATATGTACATTATGGTGGTTCTAAAAAAAGAAACTCGAATTTGGCAAGGTATTTCAAGCATGTCTAGAACCTGCATTTATGGAACACTAGTCGAAAGAACATATCAACTGGAATATATAAGACGGCTCAAAACTATGAAGATACAGTGTGTTTCATAATTATAGCACACGTAAAATTTACATGTTTTAACTATTTACTAGCTATTACTTGAAATTCAATGTTTTTGTATTGGAATTCCAATTATAGAGTCGTTTAAAAAACTCAAAAAAGTTTTGAAAACTTTTCGAAAAATTTTGAAATATTTTATTTTAAAATACCGAAAGTATAGTTTTGAAGCCCATCAAATTCTATTATAAAAAGTATGAAGTTGAAGTTTGAAAACCACTTAAAAAAATTCTAAAATTTTTTTTTTTTTTAATGCAACAGTTATAGATCGACTTTCAAAAAATATCATACAAAAACATAGCACCCTAGTAGTAGGTACATATGTACATACATACATATCGTCGGCTTAAGTCGCAAAGGTGCTAAGTCCACCTTTTGGGTTTTTTCAGGTTTTGATGCAGAATGCTAGAAACAGTTAATATACACTACTTACATCATGAATTGCATAACAATTCTGTTTTTAAATGCGTTTTTTGCATTGATTAGAAAAGGTGCTAAGTCCACCAATGAAAGGAAAAGGTGCTAAGTCCAAGCGAATTTGAAAATTTAAAGTTAAAGTATATGTGGCATATTCATATTCGAAAAATAGTAGCTAATAAAGTTAGCGTGGGTTTTTTGACACAATTTCCAACGCCCTATATGTCATAAAAACCGACATAAACTTAAGTACCTACTTTATTTCGATTATGAATGCATATGTTACATGGGATCATCTACCTCAGCTGACCTCACTTCTCCTTTTTAACTGACACATAACTTTTTGACCTTGATTAGTAAAGACAAATGTTTGGGCTATCATATTCAGACTTCCAAGAACCTAAATCACATTTACTTGTCGACTTTCACAAAAGTCCATTTTCGTCAAAAGTTGTGCAATAAAATCTACTCCTGCTTTTCTGCTATGAATCGGCGATAGTAAAACGCTGTTGTGTGATCAAAAGAAATGTCTAGGCTTTTAGAATAATGTATTTTGATCCAAATATTGCTACTAATTGCAGAGTAACAGAGCTTCAAAAAATAGGTCATTTGAACTTTAAGCGTGGATTGTAGTAGAACTAGGCTTAATATAAGAAATCTAAGACCAGGTAAAAATTCTACGGAAGAACCTCTAAGAACCCTCATACTCAGAAAATTGCTTTGGTTCACTCGCAGGTGTTTTGATTTGGGAAAAGGTGCTAAGTCCAGTGAAAAAAATTAAAAGTAGCTGACAAAAAGGTGCTAAGTCCCAAAAATGCATATAACTCGGCGAAAATTAAAAGTTTTTGTTTTTTTATGGGCGTCCACTTATTGTACTCTAAAATTGAGTAACATGACGTAAAAAACCGAAATCCCTAATTTAAATTTATGTTTTTATATTGTTTTTTGTCTCTCCTGTAAAATTTGAAAAATGGTACTTAGCACCGTTGCGACCTAAGCCGACGATATGTATATTCATTTAGATTGAAACGCTTAGATTGCATAACAAATTGAAGTGATTATTATTGCGAATAAATGAATATTTTGTACAATTTGTTTAACGTTTTCAATTTCGTTGTCGATTTTTGTAATTCAAAACATTGCAAAAAAGCGAAAAACAAATAATAACAACACACACACAAATAGTATTCTATGAACAAAAAAGGAACAACAAAAACAGACATTTCAATTTCAAACTAAACGCCAACACAGCAACTTCTTAGTCCAGTCAGCGACAGCCAAAGTGACCATTGGCCACACACAACCAACAATAACAAAAAATAAATAAGCGTCGCTTGTGTAATGTGAGAGGCTGGCGGGTGGCAGGCGGGGCGTATGAGTGATATTTATGCTGTAAATGTGAGTTTGGCTTGTTTTGAAGCCTAGATATTAAGTACATGTGTATGTATGTATGTACATATATATGGGTGTCATGTCTAAACAAAGAACTGACGTTAATATTAAACGTCCATTTTTATATACCCCATAGCGTATAGTAACGAAGTATTTACCGTTTTAAATTCTTCATTTCGATGCTAGATATAATGTTTTCTGCTCGCTTAGACAATTTTTCGGTTCTGCTCGCTTAAAAAAATATTTGAGTTGTTCAAAAAAAAACAATAAAATAAGCGAGCAGTCAAAATTATAAGCGCTTACAATTTTTGGTTGCTAGCTTCAAGCGACAATTTCACATATCATCTTAAAAGCAAATTAAAAAAAAAAATTTATTGTGCTTTTTATTCATACATAAGTCGCTAGGCTACGAAAAAAAAATTGCTATTTTTGTTTCTTCACATAATGAATTGCCGTTTATCAATGATAATACTTATGGAAGAGGTTAAATTGAAAAACTACTGCCACATAGTCATAATCGCTTAAAAAAGTCAGGCGATAACAAAGTTATTATCTATAATTGTCTGTTTTCGACTCAAACTAAGTTAGCAGAGAAAATTATAAGCGCTTACAATTTTGGTTGCAAGTGGCAAGTTCACAAATAAAAAAAAAAATTCTTTTGCCTTTTTATTCATAAGTCGCTTAGTGATTGCGAAAAAAAAAAAACGGTTAAGATTTCTTGCAAGCGACAAGTTCACATTCGATTTTCAAAGGAAATTTCCAATTTTTAATACAAAATTAATTTTGTTATTTTATCCATAAGTTGCTTAGCGCTTAGGAAAAAAATCGGCTATTTTAAGCCGAATCTGAAATTTTTTTTTTTAATTCGAAATATCATGCCTGAAATGCTCACAAATGAAATAAATACTCTTTTGTGAGATAGCAGCAAAATTTTTTGGTGTTTATGATTTATTCTACTAGCTTATTTGGTGGTTGCTTTCATTTCAAAATATGTTTTTAGCAAGCACAAGTGGTGAATACAAAATCAGTTTCATTATAAAAGTTTTGATAAATTATTTTAAGCTTTATTTATTAAAAGTTCATTCAAGTTTTCAAAAATTAAAAACCAATTTTTTTTCACTTAAGCACCTTTGCCGCTTAAGCCTCAATGTGTATGTAATATTGTTCTGTTTATTAGTTTTGTTGTTGTTGGTTTGCTTCAATTTAAATATCTCTTACTACAGAAAAAAAAAAAAACAATTATTATTTGTGTAGGAAAGCCATTTAACTCGTTTATATTTGCTCATACACAAGTCAACAGATATGGAGGAATGCGTTAATTCGTTGCGTGAATGCGTGCGTGATACGCATGTGCTTGTGCGGTTCTTTACTAGCCGTAAGGTGCTTATACAAACATGCCCCGAATAAGCCCGAACACTTCCAGTGAAACATAAAAAATCATGCTTATGAGCCATGGCTTTTGGCTAAAAATAGACCGGTTCGCTGGAGTAGCGACAGTAGCGTAAGCAACAACAAACAGAAGTACAGCCCTCAGGCAAGGCAAACAGGGCACAGCCAACAACACTCAATTATTTACTGCAAAGTGAGAAAACAAAACAAAACAAAATAAAAAACAGGGAGTGCAACAGTTATGAGTTCTATGAAAAAAAAATCTAATCATGAGTAGCATGAAATAATTAATTTTAAGCTATTTTTGAGTGAAACAAGAGCCGATTTTTATTCGCCAACTCTTAGCGACTTATGAATAAAATAACACTCTGCATTTTTTTTATTTAAATTTCGGTGTGAAAATCAAATCAGCGATCATAGGTGTCAGTTCTCATGCTTTATCAGAGTAATAGAACCTAAAACAAGTGATTTTTTTGAAAATTTGTTTGTCTGTCGGTCCCTTTGTTCGCGCATCACTCAAAATCGGCTGCATAGAATTTCAGGAAATGTTTAACTATTGATAGCTATGTACCTATATGCTCATCTTTAAGTTAAGAATATATACTGGCCCCGAAAATTTCGGGGATGTCATCCCGTAATCAAAAAAGAAATTGCCATTCTTTGCTTTTGGGGCACCATAGCTTTCATTGATGATAATAGGTCCACTCCTTTATTTTATAGACTGAATCTAAATAAGCTGTTAGAAGCTTAACAGTCGCTGAGAGCGCGAGATAGTAACACCCAAAAGTACTGGATTTATTTTTGGTAGCTTTTGACTGAATGCGACTATGTCGGATTGTTACTGACTCTTATGGGATCGTAGTACTCATTGGTGCAATACTCATTGAATGGGTCAAAAAATCTGGCAGCCCCCACATGAGCGCGTCACCTCCATACCGACTCCAATCGAAACGTAATAACTACATAAGTAAATACATATGTACATATGTATTTGTTTTTTTTTGTTTTGCTACTGAACTCTTCTTCCTCGTTGTCTTCTTCTTTTATTCAAGGCCATTTTGTTGCCACCAAACCGCTTGCCATAATGGTTCCTAATGCCTCACTGAATTTTTCTACACAATAAACAACATTCACTCCCCGTCAACTCACTCTCTCACACACCAGTGCTCACCGGTAACATACGAGTAACAACAACATATGTATGCATGTAGCTACCTAATTTTTGTTATTGCCGTTGTACATTTGTACGCATCGCTAAATCAAGAATGTGCAAGACTCTATAAGGTGTCAACGGGGGGGGTTCTTTGGGGCCAACAACATGTTGGTTTATGGCATGCCATAATACCGTGAGCTTGTGGTAACGATATTCTTTGGCATTTCACATAGTAGGAACCCGTTTCGAACGACTCAACAAACACTCGAGTGAAGTTTTGTACCAACATAAAGTAGTTTTTCAACATACCAAGCGTGGTTTAAGCGTAAAAATATGTTCATACATTTGTATATATGATTAAGTAAAATGTTTCTTTGTTGTTGTTGTTAGTGTTGTTGCTTTTGTTGTATACTATGTACAAATAGTTTTGATATTGGATTTAGAGTAGCCAACAGAGTATGCAAACCTACAAGAACAAACGCTTTCATTTGCTAAGCCTTCGTAGTTCAAAAAGCGCAAGAGCTCACGAGTCGTTGGTTTGTCGAACCCGGGTAGGCAATAATCTAGGGATATCTGTACTTAACCTGGGCCCTGGCTAGATTTGTCCTAAAACTCTCCTTAGGGAATTTCCTAACTTGGGCCTTCTGAATTTCTCCAATCCATGGCCTGCCTGGCTTATCCACGATTATTGCATTAAATGTTAAATAATGATTATTAATCGTAATGATTACCTATTTGATTGATTATTTTCCAGAGAAACCATTTCATGTTTGATTACCAATTAGATTAAAATTTTAATGATTATTTTCCAATTAAATTAAAAATTATCAAAAAAAAAAAGAAATCATGATTTTTTCTCGATTATTAATACTAATTAAAATTAATCAAAAACAGTTTTTTTGATTACTTTCCAAAACTTTTGATTATTTTTAATAATCGTGAAAAAAGCATGATTTTTTTAATTACATTTTTTTGGGGCTGTGCGATTAATTGAGTAATAGAAATTATGATTAATTATGATTTTTGATTAATCAAAAAGGGTGTTTACCCGATTAATCAAGATTTTGATTAATCAAAAAGAAAATTAATTGAATAATCGCCTTTTTGATTAATCGTTTTTTCTTAAATTTTTTTATTTTTTTAATATTTGGTTGGGTTTTATTTTTTTATTTTCAGCTATTTCAAGGCAAACTTTCACATACATAAGAAAATGAGTAAATTATTTTTTGATTAACCATTTTTGAAAATTCTCGAGTAACGCTCGTTTTGATTACTCATAATTTTGATTAATCAAGTAATCGATTAACTGAAAATTTGATTAATCAACTTACTCGATTAATCGACTAAAGGCACAGCCTTGATTTTTTTTAATCGTAATCAGTTAATAATTGCCTTTTCTTGAAAACAATTCAAATAATCATTACCGATTACTAATCAATTTTAAGAGGTCTGCATTAAATTCAAGTCGGTCAACAGCCGAAAATATTTGGGGGGGCAATGGTGACCGATATTCCCGTTTGTGCGCACCTTGCTAAACAAGGTTTGCTGGCATACTCTGACGGCGAGTACTGATGAAGCATCTCCTGCATACAAATGTATCATAAGTAGGAGCCTCCTGCGCCATAAAAGTGTTTGTATAAGCCGACTACGGCGGTGTTGATGCGCCATCTCCAGTGCCCATGAGTGTTCATAGCCGCAAGATACTAAGCAAAAACTACGCTACAACTTAAGAGTATTTATATTTTAGAAGCGTATTCATTTAGATATGCCCATACGCCATACCCTGTAGTGAAAGCAACTTCCTCGAGAGTAAGGACGGACTTTGAGTCAATATTGTTGCCGTCTATGGTTCGCTTTTATTTGTAATGGCAATAGACGCTCTGAAAGTTTAGGAAAGCTTTATCGATAATTCTGTTAGAAGATTTTCTCAAGAACTCTCCATCAGCTTCAAATGCTGATCGAATCCAACTTCTCCTCAACTCAATATAACCAACAAAATGTGAGCCGCTCCGGCCATCGGAATGCAGCAGTCTGATGCGCTGGAGGGTATATGTTGAATCGCATCTCACTTATACAAAAACAAATAGTTTGTTTGTTATGATGTGAATCACGCATCGCATTTCATAGTTGCTGTCAGTAGTTGGCGTCGCCGACGTCATCATCATGTCTACATGCCTTATATGTAGTGAGCTACCGTCCATTTTATGTTAATGAATCCACATTATTGTTGTTTTAATTGCATTTCTTGGTAGAGGCCAGGAATATCGCGGGTTTGGCATGCGCTTGCCTCCATACCAAAGATACAGCGGCGGCATACCGGGAAAGGTCATATCAAAAATTTAAATGGGTATAGTCTTTTCGAAACTGGCTGGGACCCCGGTAGTGGGCTGTAATTTTCTAAAGTTTCAAATGCCTATAAACAGCCAGTGAATAAAGGAAAGTGAAATAGTTCCTCTATTTCTTTTCAAGATGCCAAATCGACGACTAAAGGAAACGTCTCTCTATTTTAAATTATTTTTCAAAAGCTCTCTCTCTCAGAATTTTTTCCAAAGCGACCTATTTCAGTTGAAAATGAGCTAAATTCTGAAATGAGGCTCCATGGAAAAATTTAATGTAGAGTGTTCTTCAAACAAATTCTGAGAGAGAGAGTTTTTGAGAAATATTTTGAAAAGGAGTGATCTTTCACAAGTAATGATACATAGTGATGATACATTTTGAAGAAGGGCGTGACACCATTTGTTCTAACATTTCCTGTGGCAACCTCGTTAGTTTAATTTGAAGGGAGTTAATTTATGTGAGGTTAAAATCGTACCATCATCAGATCCACACCAAAAACTAGATCGGCGCCAAAACGATCAAGTAAGTGGCTATACACGCAGTTCTAGTCTTGAAACTCTAATCAGACTTGCTAAATCAGGTTATATCCAGCAATAGCGAAAATAACTTTATTTTGTTTTTACTTCTTTTTTAATTTTTGTTTATCGTTAAATCATTTTATAGAAAGTGCTCTCTCCCCCTTCAGACCTTGATGTACCCTGACCTAATAATTGTGTTTTTATTTTTCGTTTTTCGTTTTTTTTTTATTTATTTCATTTCGTTCGCTTTCTCCCGCCGCGCGTACGATATGTGTGAAGCTTCCTTGTTTGTTTGCCATACTCAAGTTAATTCATTGCAACAAAAACAATAACAATGATGATACCAACTCTGTGCAGGTACCCAACGGAGTCAGGCACATTTCAACAAACACATACCCATATGAAAATACAACCCTGTAGGGATGAGTTCTAAGTTGCCTTCAAAGCCATACTTCTATAATGATGGAGCGCATCGCAACCTGCTGAATACTTTCTTCGGGGTTTTCATTAGCTGAACAGGCTTATCTCAAGATAGAGGCCTCACGTTAGATCAGTTTGCTCCACCTGGGGTCTTAAATATAGGGGGGCCTTTAAAAATGTCCCATAATAAAATGGAGGTTATTAAGGATTTTATTGACTTTCAAAAGCATCGATAACAGGATATCCATCTTCTTGTAGAGCTTGGGACATAGAATAGGCTGGTTTTTTTTTCTATCAATACAGTGACCGCCGATTCCGCCAGGGAGGCATACACATACAAAATAATAAACCAAGTTGTGCTCCTACATATACACATTAGGGTGGGTTGCATTTTTTATTGAAGGTATAAAAAAAAAAAAATTTTACTCACAGTGTATATTCTGAGGTGGTCCACCACACAAAAAAAAAACAATGAAGAATTAAAAAATTTTAAAATATGATTTTAAAATTTAATTTTAAAATTTTTTATTTAAAATATTTATGTATAAATATATATGTATATATAAATTAGCTAAAGGCAAGACTAATTGTTATTATGAAAATTATTTTTCGCTGTATTTATTTTTTTATTTTTTGTTTTAATTTGTCTTAATAATTAATTTTTTTTTTAAATATAAAATTTGAATATAGCTAAAACTGCCAAAGATTTTCTGATTTTCCCCATGGCTTCGACTAACACCTTACAGATTGTAAAACAACTTTACTCGTATAGTAATTTGTAATCAATTTATTAGGCGGATTTTTTAAATCGTAATGATTATTTTAATTATTTTCAAGAGAAGACAATTATAAATTGATTACGATAAAAAAAAACCAATAAAATATCCAAAAAACTTTAAAAAATCTTAAAATTAAAAAAAACATAAAATAAAAAGTAACCAAAAAAAAAAAAATAAATAAAAAATTATCAAAAAAAATTAAAAAATCATCAATTTCTATGATTAATTAAAAAATAAAACAAAAAAACAATTACTGGGAAAAAAATAATCATAGAAAAATTAATAAAAACAAGTAAAATTAAAAGAAAGAAGAAGGGCGTTTAGAAGGCAAAAAACCCAGCGTATTGTTAGCTCAATAGCTAGCAATGCTTGCCAAAATTTCTCTGATGAGTGAAGTTAGCAACTTCCGAAATGGATCTATAAGAAAAGATATGGCTGTTGTCTCTAAATTTTTCCTGTTCAATTCAACAAAAAACTTTTAATAATTAACAAAAAAAATTATTAAGAAACCCAAAAAACAACAATAATTTTTCGCTGCAGAAAAAATTATTAATAGGTCTATAGCTCGTACCGAACCAGGATACTTAAAAGAAAAAAGCTAAAATAATAAAAAAAACTTTTTTGATTACTCTTGATTAGTTACTTTTGTTTTTTTGTATTCTTTTTAATAATCGTCAAAAGTAAAAAATTTTTTTGATTTTTTTTAATTACATATTTCGAATTGTAATCAATCATTAAATGGATTTTCAGGAAAATAATCATTATTTAACAGGTCTGCTCCTAAATAAGTTTTTTTTTTTTTCATAAAGTACACAATTTTTAGAAAGTACACAATTTTCTGTACATTTAACAATGGGTAATAAAAGCCAAAGTCACTTTGTTTAATTTTTCCGTATACTTTGACAGTTAAAATTATGTAGTGCATTCCTGATGTCGTGTTTGGTAGATTTGTGTATCAAAATGTTGAGTAAAATTTTATTCTCTAACTCTCTTTTTCATAGAAAAAAATTCTATCCAAATTTTAAGCGAAAAAAAAAATTGCAACCGACCCGAATGTCATGCAGCTACCTATATACATATCTAGACAAGTTCATAAAAGCTTCATTCGCCTACTGTTGTTATTGCTTACTAGCCGATTGCATTTGTAGTGACTCGTACTTGTACTTTCAGCTCGTCGTAGTCGTAGTCGTAATTCGTAGTAGCTTTTGTTGGCCGTTTTCATAGTACGAGTTTACTACGAGCATTGTAGTGTCATTGCCAAGGCTAACAACATTGGTTCGATAACTGAAAACAAGTTAATTTCTTTAGCAGCGCTGCCGTCGATGTCTTCGTCTTCGTTGACTTTGGTTGTCTTGCGCTTGGTATGGGGGCTTTGGGGTTTGATGTTTGTTATTGCCCTTTTGATTACTTTTGTCTGTTGCTATTGTTGTTAGGCGTAAATCAGTTTTTATTTGTTTTTTTTTGTTTTTTTTTTTTGTATTCATTTTTACTGCTAATTCTTTCTAGTTTGATTTTCTTATTTGCGAGTTTCTTTTACTTTTACGCCTCATCTACTGCTTCTACCACAACTTGACTTGATTTGGTTTATTTTCGTTCAGCACGTTTGGGTTTTGACGCTACCGAAAAGAAGACTCAACAAGCAGCAATTTTGGTTCGCCGAAGTGCCTAAAGAAATGGAGAGAAACTAGTGATGAGGTCTAGTAGGTGAAAGCAAAGAATTTTAATAAGCGCGGAGTGAATATGAAGAGGGTTTGAGGGACAAAAAGTGGTTAGAGCTTGTTAAGCTCTCTGAAAGTGATGGTCTAAACTGTTATTGGACGCTATAATGGATGAAACTCCAGTGGTGGGAAAGTCTGTCCTAAAAGCCGACGAGCCAGTTCACTGAGGTCGTAGTTCATAAGACTCCCAAATAAATCTTGCAGAAGGCGCGTGCAAAGAGAAACAACACGTATCATCTTTTTGAAGGCAACAGATCCAGCTTTCGATGCGCCGAACAAGAAATCTCTTTTTCGGATTTCCATCGACACCCACTGGCGGCAACAGAGAAATTGAATGTCCGCACTCCAAGTCGTTTAGTTTGTAAAGCGCCAATTAAAACTAAGAATTTCGAGCTAGGAAAGTCATCCACATGCCGCCGGCGTTTCTCAAATCTCCCTTAGGTTGCATGTTTTTGTTGCGCAAAAAAGGGTTTGCATGGGCTTAATGGCTGTTGATTTCTCGGAAATGCGCCACTTCGGGGTCAACACAAAACAAAACCAATAACAAAAGAAAAATGTACCAAATCAAAAGAAAGAAAAAAAATACAAAAACAAAAAGAACACACAAATTATTCAAAGAAAAGCGGCCAGAAAATTCCCAGCCAAATGAAGAATGAATGCAAGCCAATGAACCGACGACGAACGTGGAATGCAGCGCTCTGAGCCTAATTGGCGGCTTAGGCCATTACACGTTTTTGTGTCTTTTGATTGAAAAGAATTCGGTACGTCGTCGTCGATCTTATGAATTAACGTGTCCTTGTGAGAAGATTGGGAATCGGGCACTTGAGTATCGGTACCACGAAAATGCTATGCTCTTTGTTGTTGTTGCTATGATTGCCCTAAAAGGTGCGAAGGATAAAATCAAAATGCAGTTATGGCTTTCTCAAGCCGAAACAAAAGCGAACAATAGCATACAAAACGACTTAAACGGGAGTACAAAAGGAGACAAAACTCATAAAATACAACAACAACAAAAAACAAAAAAAACAACAATAGCATTAACTCAAGTGTACAGCGTGCTCAAGTGCAGCTCTCAAGTATGCGGCAGTTTGGAATCAAATGAACAACAAGAATATCAACAACAACAAAAACACCATAAATAATGCGAGGAAAAAAAAACAACAAAAACAAAAGCTGAGAGATCATTAAAGTAGTAAAGGTAGTTGTAGAGTAGGGGCGTATGTGGTGGAGGTAACACGGGGGTCAGTTGTCCTCAGTGGTTAAAAGAGTTTAAATGCGTGTCTTCTTGTCGTTAATACAACAACAACAACAGGTAAACAGTAATCTCGTGTTCTTAAAATATACTTAGGAGTTCGAACAGAGCCCAGCAAAAGCTTGCAAAAACGTTACCGAGAAGAAGAGATGGCTGATTTTGTGCTCTCTGACTAGTCTGCCCGGACGACGGAGGTTCTGAGACAGTTAAATCTGTTCAAAAAGCGGCAAAGTAATTAAAGATGGAAAAAAAAGACACTAGATGGTCTTCACAGACAATCCTGGCTCTCCTCCGCTCCAAAAGGTTAACTACGCCACTGTACGTGCCCCCCTACAGCCATATGTAGCACTGTGAAAAAAGGGCCAAAGGTACGACGAACCTCAGGCACTAACAAATACTTTGCAAATGATACAAACTAAAAATGTAACAACAAAAACAAAAAAAACCCCAACTCCCATTGCAGCAATCACAGTTTACTACCAAGCAGCCAGACAAACCATCCAGTTAGCTCTGCATCAGCCAACATCCATATGATATTATCGATATTGATCAACACAACACAAAGCTTCAACACGTCGTCCTCAATAGCGACACGCCAACACGATCGCCAAGTTGATTGTTATTGTTGTTTTTATTGTCGTCGTCGTCGTCTTCGTCGGCATTATCAGCATCATAAAAAAAGGTAGCGCACAAGCAGTGTTGCCAGAAATTTTTAGAGCTTATAGCTAAATTGAAACAAAAAAATAGCTAAAAATAGCTAAAAAAAAAAATTTCATAGCCAAAAAAAATGGCTAAAATTTTTTTCTTTAAAAATAGCTAAATGAGCTTTTATTTCACATTAAATTACACCACACATGTATATCCGTAGTTACTAAATTATTATAAAGCAAAAAATAATAATAATAATAATTCAGTCATTGAAAATATATGTACTTTTTAAGTACATAAATTAAATTATAATAGTAACATAAATTATAATCACGAATAGTTGATATACATACATCACTCAAGTTTTATTCAAAAATGAAATTAAATCACAGTTCAAAAACAAAGTCGTTGTCTTCGTTTAATTCACATGTTGAATCGTATATATTTCCTGAATTCATTGATTTTATGAGGTCACTAGGTATACCAAAGTTATGACAACATTTTCCAAGTCTTTTAAGACCGTATCTTATAGTTAGTAAAGAGTTTAACATCAAAATCTGCATTCTATTCCTTTGCTTGGTTTTTATTAAATTCATTACAGAAAAACTTCGTTCTATTTCCGCATTACTAAGCGGTAGGATTAGCAAATTAAATACGAACTGTTGTAATTCCTCAAACGGATTTTCATTAATGGCATTTCTAAACTCCCTTACCTCTATCCAAAACTTAACTGTAGAAGTGGTCTCTTGCCATGGATATGAATAAAGTTTTTTCCATTCCATTTCTATAACAGTAATTTCATCATCGTTAAAAGAGCCCTTTTCTGCCTTAAAAGTATCAAATATTTTGGGCTTCACAACATTTAAAGCATTTTTTATAGCAAAAAACTCAATATTTTTTAAAGATTGAATATTTTGTGGTAGGCGTTGACGTAGCTGCTCAATTAACTTGATAATAAAAGTCTGACAAAATTTCCGAATGCATTGTTCTGCATTTTCGTCAATGCTACCTTCGTCTTTTTTTAATTTTATATATTCTTCAAAAGAATAATGAAATTGTGGAAATGGAGTTAAATATGGTATAAGCGGAGAACACAAGGGGTCAAAATTTTCACATGGAGATATAATTTGATTACATAGATAAGTGATCAACAAAATTAGCTCAGAAAAAAGTTTTGTGGGGTCTGCATCATTCGATTCGAATAATTTATTAACTTTCTGAACCTCGCTTAGCAGCGGCTTCAAAAATTTAAGATATGCTAAATTAGTATCATTATAAAGAGATGCCAATAACTTTGCTTTGTGGCATGTTTCTTTAAGTTCAGCAATTTTAAAATGTGTTCGCAGCTCCAACCATTGATCTACTAATCGTTTGATCGCCACTTCAATAGATAACCACCTAGTATCACATGCCCTGACAATTTGTATTGGTTGCAGTCCATCATTAATGGCAGAAAAAATATCTCTGTATTGATTTTGTCTTGCAGCAGACTTGGAAAACCAATTATACGTTTCTGCCACAACAAATTCTATTTCACTTGGAATAACTTTAGATGCTGTAGAGACAGCTAACTGTATCGAATGACAAATACATGTTATTAGTTTTATATTCGGATTGAGCTCTTTCAATCGAGCGATTACACCTCTATTGACACCGGTCATAACATTAGCATTGTCCGTTCCTAGACCTACCATATTTTCTATACTTAAATTGTACTCTTCCAGCGACTTAAAAATTGATTCAACAATGCCCTCCGATGTATAGTCTTTTAGCTCAGCTAATTTTAAAAAAGTATTTATGATTTGTTTGGAACTTTCGCTATAGTAACGAATGACAATACCCAGATACTTTTTCACGCTAATGTCAGTTGACTCGTCTATTATCAGACTAAACTTATTTGTTTTAATGTCATCCATTAATAATTTTTTGAAATGAGGAAATAATACATTTTTTATGACAGCGCTACATTTTGTCCTACCAAGCTTTAAACTGGCTGCAGTTTCACTATCGTCAAATATATGACTTTGCAATTGTATCAGATGATCAACAGATAAAATCGATGTATGCGCTGAAATATAAACTGCATTTGCTAATTCTGCTTTAACCACGCTGTTATTTACCGCCACTGATCGAAAAGGTAAAGGTGGTTGTATACCCCGGGAAAAAGGAGACATTGCGTTTGCATGCTTTTTAGTTTTCGCATGTAAAATCAGGCCATGCAACTTCGGCTTCAATATGCAGTGACAATATTTGCAAGCAATGTTATCTCCATCGTAGCGAATCCACTTCTCAAATCGTTTGTCCCTCAACCAAGATGACCGAAAGTTTTGCTTGTACTTTCTGAGGTGAAAAAAGTTTCATTAAACACAAAATAATGTACCAATTCACCAAGGAAATACAACCTCTTTTCACTTGTACACGGCTCTTCGTCAGTGCTGCTATCGCTGCTGTCATTCCTAAAATAAAAAGATGTAGGTAATAAGCAAAGAATTTCAATATAAAAACAGCTAATTTGTATTACCTTTCCATTTCGACGGTCAGTATGAAAAAACGTGCACATAAATAAGCGACTGACTATTAAATTGGGAAGGTAGCAATTCGATTACATACCAATAATCGATAAACATATGTAATAAAAATGTATTGGGCATGCCAGACTATCAACTTTTGAACAGTTTGATAACCATAACGCAGAGTGCACACGGTCGATATTTATATTCTAAAAAGTTCTGTGAAAATAGTTTGGCAAATTACAAAAATGTTTTAGCTAAAATAGCTAACTCGATTAAAAAAAAAAGCTAAAAAAATAGCTAATAGCTAAACCCGAATTTCTATAGCTAAACGTCGAAATAAATAGCTAAATCTAGCTATAAAATAGCTAAAATGGCAACACTGCGCACAAGATCGAAAAAGAGTCTGCAGCATCACTCGTACAACATACCTTTGCACACACACACACACACACACACACACACAAACTCATTTATAGTAATGAGCTCCATGGCTCTTGAGCTGAGCAAAGAACAACCTGCGCGCAGGCGCTTTGAATAGAAAAAACCTGCATAACAAGAATTTTGTTTTGAATTTTAGTATTTGTACCTTTGTATCTACCTGTTTGGAGCAGAGTTGCCATTTTTTGGGTATTTTTCTAATTTCGGTGGATTAGGTATGGCAAGGTTTTGATTCGAAATTCTATACTTTGTACAGGAGCTTGAGTCACATTCGACATCGAAAGGGTCTTTGTGACCACATTAACCTTTATGTCCCGACGTACAAAGATCCAATTCTTTCCTCTTGACTTGAAAGCTGCTCGGAATCATGGACAGTGTTTTGAATATATCTGATGGGATGACTCTTGGAGTAATCTAGTGGGAAAATACTGCAGAAAATGTATGATTTTTTCCATGATAACAACGGCGTACGTTAGAAATTTAACGATTTCGCCTTCTCTGTCAAACTCATTGTTAGAGAATGAACCAAAAGGCTCCGGTCCAGTCGTTTTCCTAACTAAACTCAATTTCAAAAGCTGCAAGTTTCTTCAAAAATATTTCAAAATTTCTTTTGGCATTTTTTAAAATGATTTTTGGTAATTTTTTGGAATTCAGAACGCCAACCCTTTTTTTTCGAAATCATGCTCAACTCGATTTGATTCGACTCAGTGCTAGTTGTTTGTTTGTAGTATTCGTAGTGTCTGAGCAAAGAGTAAGTCACGTATTGCGTGTGTGGATAGTTGCATGTTTACAAAAAGGTGGTACAAACGTGTATGAAGTAATTTGTGATATGAAAGATGAGATGAGCCGGCCGCTGAGAGTGAAGTAAGTGAGCGTACAGCGATAGTATGAACAGTGGGATATATAGACACTGGCGAAATGATTTTGGGTCAAGTTGCATGAACATACTTACATACCTTATATTGCTCAGTTAAAAGATTTGGTAGCTCAAAGCCTAGCCTAACCTCAATACTTAACCTAACCTCAAAACCTAACCTAAGCTCAAAATCTTACATAACCTCAACTCCTAACCTAACCTCAAAACCTAACCTAACCTCAATACCTCACCTAACCTCTAAACCTTACCTAACCTCAAAACATAACCTAACCCTAAAACCTAATCTAACCTCAAAGCCTAACCTAACCTCAAAACCTAACCTAACCTCAATACCTAACCTAACCTCAAAACCTAACCTAACCTCAATACCTAACCTAACCTCAAAACCTAACCTCTATCTTATCATAATTGGGACAATATATTAAATTTTTACCTGAAAAGTGCACATTTGTCACACTGTGTGCCATACCATTTAGCTACAGAGAGCGCAAAAGAATCTACAAGTTGATTGGTACCACAAAAAAAGTTACGAAACGAGATTCTTTTGGGAGAGGCGATATCACAGCAAGGTAGTAAATAAGTGAAAGAGCGCCATTTGTTTGAACTGTGTTTTCCTTTTTGTTGTATTTTTTTTTTTTGCTATTTTTGTTGGTTTTACTTTCCTATTACTTATATCTATACGATTATGATTTGTGCCATAACACGCACAAACAAACAAACAAACATTTGAACAATTTTACGAGCATTTACGTGTGCATGCGTTAGCTATCAGTTGGAATGTTCATTTGTACGTCCGTCTGTCTGTTAGCTGTCTGCTCAAGCGGTCTTAAGAGCCCTATGTAAACTAAACGAAAATACATATATCTACTACACTAACGTAGTAGAGATGCGAGTAGGATATGACGGGATCGCAACTCCTCTGACGTACTACTACAGAAATCGAGATGATATAGTGGGTAGGCGCTAGGCCTAGGGTGTCATAAAACTTCTGTTACCACCACTTTTTATGTATGTTTTTTATCGAATAAAATTATCGATTTAATACTTGTACCCAATGTCGATCTTAAAATATCACTTAGGTACCCAATATCGAAACAATACTCGATACTCAAATATCCGATAACAATTGTCTAGTGACTAGTCAGTGGGCCCATAGAATATGACCCTGCAGTGAATTGTGAGATCCGGTCTATAAATACGATAGTTTGAGAACTACCCATTTTATTAATCGTTCTATCCGATACCAAAAGCAATTGTGAAAAGCTATTTTGAGATATCGGATATCGATAATCTCTTTTAACTTTTGTAAGGTAACTAAAACCGAATAGGGCACCGCTGGGAGTGGTTAGCAGGCTAACGGTACAAGTACTCAGAGTACATCCAAAAAGAGATTAAATTACAGTCGGGTCCGAGCTCCCCCTCATAATCTAAAAAGTCATATTTTTCATGAAATATGGATAAGAGATGTCCTCGAAACTTCATAAAAAAATTAAAACCGCACCATCTTAGAACCCACAGCCCACTAGATCAATAAAATACTGAAAATTATTAGTGAAGCACCGGAAGCCGACAGAATACTTAACGGTAGTACCGTGGGGGATTGGTACAAGACAGTAGGAGTTTTAGTGCTGGTTAAAGTCCCACACTGAATGTAAGGCTTTCAATGCTTTCTCCTCTGGAAAAAAAAATACACCAGAAGCAATACTGTCCGGTCCGATGAGGCCGAAAACCCAACCAATGTTTTACCCCGAAATGGTTCAACTGGAAAGTACCAAAATTTAAAGGAATACTGGAAGGTACTGTAGGAGTTACGAAGTAAGCTAGTCAGAACAGCTGATTTCGGGACAAAAGAGTCCAATGTTGTTGTTGTTGTACTAGTATTTTAAGCAACTAAAACGGGCTCTTGGTGGTCTAAATTCATTTCATGACTTCGACTCACCTTTGTAAATTCGAATCGCTTTGCCGATCACTATCGGGACTCACTATTCCGTGTCGAGCACATCTCTAGCGCCACAACGATATATATGTAAATATGTATGTGCGCGTATAGGCTCAAATACCTACATACATATCTACAAAAAGTATGTTTGAACATTGCTATGAAATGAACTTCGTCTTTTGCCTGAGGTACTTCAATTCTGTCTGTCTGTCTGTCTGTGTCCAACTCCAACACAACACATTGTGCGCGCTCATCTCGGCACCGTCTGGCTAGTAACCATAAATATGTATTTTTCAGTACAAGTTCAATAATCAAAGCATAAAGTCGCCAGAGTGGTCAAACGAGACTGTAAGAACGGCAGCGCTTTGACAACAACAAAAAAAAAATTAAAAAAAAAAAGTGAACCTCAAAAGGCTAAAAGATCGAAAAGTGTCTAGAAGACGACCTAACAACAAAGACGACAGCAGAAACTTGCTTGCCTCAAAGGTTGTTAAAAAATTCTTGGATTTTCGTGTTGCTACTTTTTGGATTTTTTTTAACGATTTTTTGTTGTGCGCGCGCTAAGCTTTTTTGATTTATTTATTTTTGAGGTGTGTGTGTGTTTTTTGTTTTTGTAGAACTGTGAGATCTGAAATTTCGAGCGTTTAAGATGGATTTTTATGTGTGCGTGTGTGTGTGTAGAAATAGAAAAATATTTACCAAATATTATATACCATAAAACAGTTAAAAAAAAATAAAAAAAATTATAATATAATTTTTGTTTCTTATTTTTCTAGTTAATCCATTGCATACAACATTGATAGCGTGCAATAATTTTAAATAAACCAATCAACGTTCGTGGCATATTTAAAGGCGCCTTAAGCTGCGCGCAGTAAATAAACGCCCAAACAAGGACAACGCGCGCCCCACACAAACACACCGCTTGCAGTACGAATTAACAACTTGTTGCGTTGAGACAACAAATAATCACGCGCGCGTCGTAAATATTTTAGGCAAATAAGCGCTGTGGCGCAACCAAAAGGAAATCGTGCGCTTCATATATATGTGTATGTGTATGTGTGTTATTTAACATTAAAATAACAAAAACAACGAATGTATTAAATGTTATCGGCTGTTGAAAATTTTGGCCCGTTGGTCGGACCTGCCGTTGCGCTCACTCATCACCATCCACATGCCACCGTCGCTGCCGCACATCATCATTTGCAAGCGCAACATCAGCAACATGCCGCCGAGCAGCGTGGCTATGCGTTAGATATAGTTGCTGCCGCCGCCGCTGCTGCTGCCGCTGCCTCCACTGATGCTGGTGTACGCGTTTCGTGCGCGCTCTCACCACCTGTATCCTGCTCCTCCGCCGCCGCCGCAATCTTAACTACAACCCAAACACCACTTGCGCATACGCAGCTTACACAATTGAATGCATTGCAAGCTCTTAAATTACAACAACAATTCCAGCAACAATACGAACAACATTTGAATCATTTGTTGAACGCCTCTGGCGCGCAGTCTTCCACGATTGGTGGTGTGCTGCCGCCACATCGACCGCAAGCGCAATTAGCGACGCACGCTGATGTAGACATCGTTTTGGCGCATAGGCAACAACAGCAGCAGCAACAACAACAACAACAACAGAAACAACAGTACCATCTACAGCACCAGCAACAACAACAACAACAGCTACGAGATCAACACTCAGTAAGCGTTGATTTAACGCGCTCCATAAACGCGCCACCAAAGTTTATGAATTCACTGCGCGGCGCTAGCTCAACGGCGATGATGCCACATGCGGAATTTGCGCCACCTCCAAAACCCTTGAAAAGCATTGAGTGTGGTGCGCACGAGAACGGTCAAACGGGCCCCATGAATCTGGTCACAAACACCGCTAGCAATGCCTTTGTTAGCAACACAAATTATCAACTTACAGCGACGTTGACTAATACGCACAGCAGCTGCAGTAATCCTGCATCCATTGACAACAGTCGACCGTCTTCTTCCTCTTCGTCGGTGGACGTTGAGAATGATGAGAGTATGTCGCCGGTGAGTAGCAGCAATGTAACGCAAGTGAGCGCGCGTAAACTATACGATTCCAAAGCGTTACTCAACGGCGTTAAACACCAGCCCAACTACAGGGAGGCAAGCGCTTCTTCAGCTGCCGCCGCCGTTGTGGCTGCCTATCAATACAATTATTCACAGCTATATGGTGGTGTACGGCCTGGCGCTGGTCTCTATAATGCGCCTGTAATTTTTGCTGCGCATAACCCGCACGCCTCCCATGTGGTGCAACATCCCAACGCGGTGCACGCGGGTGGCGCGCCTTTAACAACAAACTATCTGGGCGCATTGGCGACGCATTCGCCGACAGTTTCGCCCGGTGAGAGTAGCGTTTATTCAGCGGAATATTTGAAAGCACTACATAATGCGGTATTCCAAGCGGCGCCAAATCCCCTTACAACACCCGCCTTCCACACCTCACCGCTCGGCAGTAGCAACACCTCACCAATATCAACTAAATCACGTTTGCGTAGCCCTGCATCAGCTACATTTTCGGCGAATGCGCAAGCGCCAATGATATCGCCAACGAATCGTGGAGAGCAGCGCTCAACAGCTACAACAACAAAACTCTCCACTGGCACATATTTGTATGAAAAGGCTAAACGGTCACCACCCGACACACCAGCAGACTCTGAGAACTTTTTCAAAATACCAAGCGGCAAGGAGGGTTCACTCAAACATCGCATACTCACGCGTCCAGTGAATGCTGATAAGACGACTGTCGAAACGCCTAAAATGTCTGTTATGCGGTAAGTTTTGCTACGAAATAAGAAACGTGTGACTTGTACTAAGACATCACTCTCACTCTCTCTCTCTTTCTCTCCTACTCAGCGCCCACAATTCAACGTCGAGTTTCAAGAAAGGTTCTTACATCGAACTCGCGAATGGCTCGCTACGTCGGGTAGAAGATATGCGCACCGAAGATTTTATACAATGCGCCGAACGCAGTCCCCAACATCAGCTGATCGAGTCAACTGTGGTGAAAATCAACACAAATCCATCATCGAATACCGTCACAATTGCATTTAGTTACGATCGAAATCAGTCAAAGGTAAGAATATATACAAATCTGAAAATTATAAAGTTCTTGGAACCTATGACATAGAGGTTGAGCAATGAAGGTGGCAACGGACAAATTCATAAAAAATTATATGCTAATCCACATTACCCCAGTGGAAGGTGTTTTTTTAATCCCATTAGATGACCCTCCGATTCCTTAAGCCAACTTCAAGTGTCGAGAGGCAAACCTTCTGCTAATTGGCTCTGAACGAACCTAACCTAATTTACCAAACAGCTGTTTCATCGGTGGCAACTCATCTGCTACTCAGGTCTGTGATAGTAATGCATCATTATTCTGATAAGAATTCTGTGAAAAATCTGATCGCAATAATCCCGTGCGTGTGAGCCGTATGAGTGTGTGTGCCCCTCTTTCTCAGACTTGGGTATGAGATGAGTAGTC
Organism: Sphenella marginata; assembly: GCA_951509765.1. NCBI lineage: Eukaryota > Metazoa > Arthropoda > Insecta > Diptera > Tephritidae > Sphenella > Sphenella marginata. The sequence continues at coordinate 32,696,809 of OX608081.1, read as the reverse complement.
CACGGCTACCTAGATATGTTGGAGCGCGTAAGGATTATCCGGTAGGGTATAGAACAAATTTGTTCATGGGGAAATTTTCTAAAACGCATGGACACCAATACTCCGCTCTTTCTAATTTCCCCTTCTATTTTTCCTTATGGTGAGCAATCCCCAATCAGCTGTCTTATTCTAACGCTCAGTCTCTCTATCTCATTAAACTCACTTCTATCTCGCTTTTTCTTTCGATTTTAATCCGTAATTTTTCTTACTCATTCAATTTCTCTCTTCTCTTTTCCAGGTTGACATGGAAGTTTCCACCGATCATCCATTTTTTGTTTACGGTCAAGGCTGGGCCTCTTGTAATCCTGAACTCTCCTTTAAAGCTTTTGGGCTAAGATGTCAACGTCTACAAGTCGGCGACATTTGCATTTCCCTCACCAAACGCGAACCACCGAATATTCATAATATAAATCATAACAACAACAACCACAATAACAACAACAGTAATATTAATAGTAACAATAATAACAAAAAGCATTCATATTTGCATGACAACGCGTCTACAACAACAGCGCGCACCACAACAACCAACGAAACACAAGGCTTAGAACGTGATCTCCAACCGCTTATACTCAACGACAGCATGTACGCTGCGGCTGCGCATATCAAATCTGCCACCACTAACATCTGCCCTCCTAACGCGCAATATCCAATCTTGCGTAGTCCGCATGGCACAATACATTTTATGCCATCCAACGGCGCACATCCTACATATGCGCTCACCGATAGTTATGCGCGTTTCGCTTTTCCCACACCGCAAGTGCCGCCACATCCTCCTACACAAACGTCACCCCTTTTGACGCAAATGACGCGTGAACATACGTCACCGCAAACAGCAGCGCAAACTAACAAATCACCAACACGACCAATTGATGATTTGAGGCAGCAAGAAACGGCGGCGTCAATGTCAGAGGCAGCGCGCAAACGTCGTTGGTCAGCGCCGGAAAGTTTCTCCAATAGCGATGATGAGGGTGAAGAGGAAAGCGAATATCAACCGCCTTTGCGTCAAAAATCTGCGCCCACCGCAGCGGTCTGTAGTAATTATAAACCATACCTGCCGATGAATACTTTGACGTTTAGCAATGCTGAAGCGGCGGCAAAGGTAACAGCGGCGACGGTGGCGGCGCGTAATGAATTAAACTGTGATTTTCTAACAAACTACAAATAGCAAAAGATCTCAATAATGTTGGCGTGTGAATTTGTCAAGATCAGGGTGTGGTGGGTGTGGCACAGCTGCAACACAATAGAACATTTCGCTACATATTGTATATTTGTTTTTATGTATTAACGCTTTTGAAAAAAATTCAAATTACGAGTGTGGGAAGTTTTGGTTTGAGGTACATTTAGTTTGCTCGCGTGATATCGAAATGTTTAAGTGAATTCATTTTGAATTAATATTTGTAAACCTTTGAGCTTGGGCGCTTCATTAATGGCAGCAAAAAATATTCAGCATAACCTTTTAAAGGCCAAGGTGAAAGTGAAAATTATAAAGTTCAAAGAGTGTGGTTATGTTTCATCGGTTTATGAGTGTCACTTAAATATGTTGTAGGAAAGGTGTTTTTTAACTGGACTTTAGTTAAAGGAATTAAAAATTACGCTTCGAAAAACAATTTTTTTTTAATCTGTTCTTGAAAACTGCACTCAGAGAAACAATTTTTTTTTTTTATTTTTTCTTGAAAATTTCACTCAGGAAAACATTTTTTTTTTTTTCAAAAATAAGTTTTTGAAAATCACACTTAGAAAAATATTTTCTCTTCAAAAATAAGTTCTTGAAAATAACACTTACAAAAACAATTTTTTTTTTTTCAAAAATAAATTCTTAAAAATCACACCATTTTTTTTTAATTTGTTCTTAAATATTGCACTCAGAAAAACCTTTTTTTTTCAAAAATTACACTAGTAAAAACAATTTTTTTTCGAAAATAAAATTTTGTACCATATGAAAACCAATCAGGGACCGTAACGGTTATGACCTTTGACACAAAGAATTTACAAAATTTATGTGAAATTTCAATAAATGTTTATTTTTTAACCCTTTGTGGAAAATAAAGGCAAAATAGATTGACGGCTGAGTGGAAAATCAGCCCCACTCGACTGACAGTTCGAAAACACAGTATCTCAGAATTCATTTGAAAACTGACTATCTACAACTTTCTTTACAAAAACACCCTCACTCAGAATTGATTTACAGAAAGCTCTATCGCAATTTGTTTTTGGTCCTAATATCACATTTTTTTTTTCAAAATCACGTTATCTAAAAATAATATTGAAATACCCTCTATTCCAAACTGCCGTCGGTTCATGTAGTTCCAAAAACCGCCACCAGCAATTAATAATTTTTGTATTTAGTGCTGCTTATATCGAAAATAAAGTAACGGTATTTTATGATAGCTTGTCACACAGAGTTAGTGATGCCAATTTCGGGAGAATAACACGCAACAGCTGTTACAATTTTCTCGATGGCACACAGACCGGAGCTTCGTCGGTATTAATGATAGACAAAAAAATCTCGACATCGAAAGTTTTGAATTTGAAATTCAATTCATGTATGTATGTTCGGTTCCTGGAAAATATACATACGATATATCTCAGTAATTTCAGAACGTCAGCCTTTATCAAGTGTTTCGTTAATTTTAAGCAAAAATTATTGTAAAAAGTAGTTAATAAGATAGTTCAAATAATGATGTTAATATATACATATGTATACTACTATGTGCATACAAATGTATGTATGTATATATGATTATATATTCTAGGCGTTACATATTTATGTATGTATGTCAATATGTAATTAACCATGTCAGACTGTATATTTGAAATTATAGCCATATATGTATAAATAAATGTAATGTAGTGTAAAGTAATGTAATGTAATGCCAGTAATTATAACTGTGTATTTGTCACATAAAATACATACATACATACATATGTACGCTCACGAGTAAGTGGTTATGTATTAGAGGTGTTACGGAATGGAGCACAACGGAAACGGAAGTTTCGAACACGTATGTATTCTAGATTTCGAATTTCCCATACTGAACGGAATAGTAAATCATTCGAAATCAATCTCCTTAGCATCCCTAGTATGTAACTACATTAGACCGTATAAAAAAATAACAAAAATATTGCTGTACACCTCTCAGTATGTGTATAAACTACAAGACAGTTTTGAGAAATATATTTTTCTGGTCTGGTTTTAATCGATTATTGAATAAAATTCAAATTTTCGAGACATAAATAATGACGTACCATATTTGAGGATCGGAAGACAAATGTCACAAATGAGACAAAAAATATTTAAATATGATGTACAGGGTGACCAGACTTTTTTTTCGAAACTGTCTTTACAAAAATACTGCAATGTGGTCATAATATGTATATTGTTATATAATAAAAAGAAAAATTTATGTAGTCCTGCAACAGTCACTGCAATAAAGACTAAGTTTTAAAATTACGATATATGTTTTGAATTTTGATACTAATTGGAAATTTTACAGATTGCTGCAGACGAGTTAACTTAATAGTAATAATTCATTGCAATGCAACTCCTGCTAGGATAAGGTAAAGGTTCTGTATGGTCCCGTAGAAGACCATGCATATCAGAACTTTTTCGATATTACCTTTGACTTTTTTAAAATCATTCAAATTCCTTAACTATTTACTTCGCGCTTCCGGTCAATATACTCGTAGTACCGACAGTCTGACCAGAAAAAAAAAAGTTTTTATCTACTTCAATTCAATTTCTTTAACATAACATAAACGTGTGTATAAATATCAAAGAGAAACGTATTTTCAGCCTCTACTGCAACAACAATAGAATTCAAACCAATTCCACCAGATACCACAAATGCACATCTATCGTCAGTATTCGCCTTTACCTTTCATGAAACTTACTACTTTTTTAGGTTATGTCCGCCATAACCATGGCTATGTGGTTATGTTATAAAAAATAACCATAGTAGTTCTATCTATCATTGGTGTCCTAACCCAGAAGAGATGGTAATTTCATAAAAAGTAACATGAATGAAAAAATTACCAATAAATCACAAAGCGGATAAATATTTTAATCAAAACACATCTAAAACGACAGATAAAAGTTTCAAAGGGTTAAAAGGTTCTCCAAATTAGCAATAAATTGGCATTTAGCCATAAAGTTGGTTGCATTTGATATGGTCACGATTAACTCAACTTTAAGTTAGCTATAGTTTAAAATCAAGAAATAGTGTTCCAGCTGGGTGTGAATGAAACGTCAAAATCATAAACTTCATCTGGCAGCACTTGTCATATTGAACCATCAATTCGCATTTGTTGTTTTCGTGGCTGCAAACCATTGTAAAATCCTACAAGTAAGTTATCTTTGTTCCTTTCTCTTTCTAACACACAGGCTTTTGACACTGAGAAAAACGTCAAATCAGCGGTTGACACTGAGAAAAATGTCAAAAAAAAAGCTAGTACAGCAACCCCTATCGCAGCAGGGATGTAATTTTCATTGAAAAATGGACCAAAATTCCAGAGAAGGGTTGCTGTGTAGGTTAACTTTTGAAGCATATTTAGTATGGAAATATGAGCCGAAATGTGTCAAAGGACAAGTTCTAACTTAACATTGCAGAAAATAATACTATATGGCATTTATAATGGAATAAAATGTTGCTTTAAGTACTGAAAAATTTATGGAGAAGCTAATCCACTTAATGAAAAACATATCGACGACAAGACCACTTTTTCGCAATTAACCTTTGTTTCTAGTAGAATGTTGAAGCTAAAATAAATAGTCGCGTAAAAAATTTTGCGGCAGTTTTTATGATTCACATATTGGTTGTTTTTAAAATATCGTTTGTGCTAGAGCTAGGCATTTTCCAGACTAAATTTGTTTGAAAGTGAAGTGGATCGTTCACTTCGTTCAGTCCTTCAGCCGTTCAATACTAAGGGCCACTTTCATAAAAGCTGGTAGGCGCTAACCGGAGTTTAATTGACGTATTTTGTACGGTTAGCTGTCAAATTAATCACCGATTAGGCTTAACCGGCTTTTATGAAAGTGGCCCTAAGTTTTCTTTTCAATATGAACATAAACTCGGGAGGAGTTAACCGTTCGATAGGAGTTCACCGTTTGGTAGGAGTTCACCGTTCGAACAAATATTATTATACTACTAACCACAGTATATCTACTAACTTTCCCCCAATTGAACAGATTTTGTCGAGTCCAATATGTTTTCTTATACAAATTTACCAACAAAATAACTAATTTACTAAGCTATTGACGTGTTTGAAATAAGCAGGGGCACATCATCCACTATTTTTCACCATCTTCTAAGCGTTTGCACGACTAACGACCAGTAGCCCGTTTCTGTAACTTTGCGTTAACTTAACGAATGAGTTTTTATCGCATGGCTCGTAACGAATTCGTTATGAAAAGTGTTTCTGTATGAAAAAAATTTACCTTGCGATATGTTCGTGGTGTGTTATGTAAAAATGATAAAATGATAGCCCACAAGGCTTAGGTGCCAAATAGAACATTTGACGCACGCCAAGCAATTGTCTTAATAGCCTAGTAGTTGTGATGTTGCCCTAACCAGCGGGGGATTCTGAGTTCGAATCATGGGAAGTTTTTCTTTTTTTTCATCTTTTTTTTAAATATTTTTTTTTGTTTTTATATTTTTCTAAGAACTAACTTTGAGTAAATATTAATAACATTACAAATTTGCACACAATGCAATTATTTTGGATTCTACGCTTGTTATCACTGCCACTATAGACTGCGCTAATTTTATCGATCGCCGTAACGAAAATACATTTCTACCACGCTTATAGAAACACTGCTCAGCGATAACTACATAACAGGGTTGCACTTTGCGTTAAAAATCGTATCGATGGGATACAGAAACGGGCTACAGAATTGTTATACGGCAAGCGACATAAGACATTAATGCTTTACCGCTTTAGTGAGTATACCGAAGTGTAAGCAGCTGTTAATATGAATTTTGCACGTAATATCTAAACATTTATATGTATATGTACCTCGTGACACAATGTGCTAAAACTAATTAAAACAGGGAAATTGGTTCCATACCGAACTGAAGACAAATTCAACAAATATTATATAGTTACTGCTTTTACTGGTATACTTGGGTAAATACATGATTGAGCTTAACACCTGCTAAAAATAGATAGCAATGAATGAGTTTTCAGGCTTTTGACATTATAAAAACATATAAAGTGCGTTGTAATAAAGCGATGCCTAAGAAACTTGCGAGTACTATGTGAATGTACCTTTAGTTGAACATTTTTGCGCTTATATGCAAAAAGATATTTGAGCGTGCGTTTTGCTTGTAAACACTTTAAAATGGTGGGGAACTTCATTTAGATACGAAATAAATAAGAGAAGTTACTATTTTGTTCAAGTATTTGCTGAAATTTACCTAGGGACACGAATTTCGATACGATACGATACCATATCGATACTTTTGCCCTTCGATACCGATATTTTGTACTCGATGCTTTTTTAACGATACTTTTCGGCATCGAGTATCTAGACCCCGGTATCGTATCGAATTTTTTAAAAAATATGGAACTAATAGAGCAAAAATACCGCTCTGCTGGTTGTCTCTCTCTAACTTGTGACGCGAATCGAAGGAAAATCAGAACCAAATAATAACAGTTAATTTAGCCGGAAAAGGCAGACGCCAGAAAATATGCAATATGCACTTAATACGTCCAAAAAGGTTACAACAAACTTGAAGTACTAACTTATTGTGATATTGTTTTGCCTTTATACTGAAAAAAAGGTAATACTATCCATCCAACGTAAACTGTTAATACACGTCCAAAAAGAGCGGGAGAGGTATCAAACGACGCGTCTTGACCGCTGTAACAATGATCCTAAGGGGGAAATCCGATATTTTATTTCGTTCAAGCGATGTTTGCAATTAAAGTAGAAAATTGTCTGTCATTTTCATGTGGTTGTTGTAGACACAGATATAAGGTGTTATAAAATGTTTTTGATTTGTGGGGTGTTTTAGAAACACGCTTAAAAAATATTGCATTTTCTGATCCCTGCGCTTATTCCCTATGTATGTCTTGGCTACGTGATATGATCAGTCGGGAAGAAGCCGCACATGCAATCCAAGAATTTGTGTTCCGACAAAAATGAATTTTGGAATCACATAGAAACTTTAGCATCTGGTCGAGGAAGTGAAAGTGCAATCCGACAAAGCGAAAACATCAATGAATATATTCGTTGCAAACTACTTCCTTTAAGTGGCTATCTTTTGCGTTTTTGGAAGAAAAATAAGCATAAATATCCTCATTTGTCGAAAATTGCTTTACGATATCTAGAAGTACCAGCAACTTCTGTCCCATAAGAGCGCCTATTTTCAAAGGCAGGTTTAACAATGACAAAAACACGTAACAGGTTGAAGGGGAAGAGGTTGGATAAATTACTATTCATGGCAGATTGCACAGAGGAAGAGTGGGGCTTTTGATCTTCGTTTCTTGAAGTAAAATCTATCAATTTAAAAAAATCAAATTTGCTCATATTATACTAGTTTATGTTATTATTTATTTTATTGAAGTTTATACGAACCTATGGTAATCATTTACAAAACGTATGAATTTGCTTGCAGCGAACCATTCGGTTATTGAAGTGCTTGTTTGTCATGTACATTTAGCATCGATATTTTGACTATCGAGTCTTTTTGTTTCGATATTATCGGGTACCCGATATATTTGAAGCGATACTTCAAATGAGTACAGAATCGATGCTTTGCATTCGATATCGTGTCCCTAAATTTACCATATTATCACATGGTATTTTAGTGTAAACAAGGAAGAACAAGAGAATTCCCATGGCAACATCAACTACACGGTTGCTTCTGCGAGTACCACAGGAAAGTTTTACAAAGTTTAAGAAGATATCATAAAATGGTCTTTAAACAGAGAAAACTTTTGTACAAACTACTCTAAATTAAATTACCTGCAACACTAAATAGTTTTCACCAACTAAATTCTTATATTTACATAGTTATCATACATTTTTCAATAGGTAGTCGTACTTTCTTTTCAGTCCATATGAATGAGACCCTGCGTATTTCGCCTCTGAATTCGGAGCTCCCAGTCAGGTGAGCACAGCTGTTAGTCGAACAGCTGATTGATAACTTACTTGTAGAGCTTTACAATGCTGCAAACTCACATTTTTGTGCAATTTTTCTGTGAAAACATTCAACTGACAATTTTATTTAAAAAAAAGTATTTCTTTATACCCCTAACTAATGTGCGAAGAAAGCAAGATGTACGATTGGACTAAAGATAACGATTTAAAGAAATAATCGAAAGAAGAGTGCATGTGCCGAAATCGTACCTTTGCTCCCGCCATCACCTCTGTTCCATACATAGCTATCAACAACGTGCTGTGTAGACGCCAATTGAACGGTGTAAAGATGTCTTCCACAAAAATGCCACCACTCATGGTCACACACATCTACGGTGAAGATATGAAGATTTCGAAATTATTGCGACGCTTACAAATGGAAAATAATGGACCAGCAGCGCTTGAACTTTGCAACAAGTTGGAAATAGCTGTGCGTGCACAAACCAATGCCACATATATTTGTCGTTCATTTGACTTACTGATGGACAACATGCTTAATGTACTGAAACAATGCCCGAAGGAATGTTTGAATAAGGCCAGCATCGTCATGGGAGTAATGGGCTACATTAATCGTAATGATTTTCCAATATATAAAAATTATATTGTGAAGGCATATCAAACGTATAAATCTATTCGGAAATATGTAATGCTGGCATTGAAGACCACTTTTAGGTAAGTTTGGTGTAGTTTAAGCTTTCTATGCTTTACAGAATTCCGCGCCTGTAATGAAATCCGCCATAATATCTCTTCGCCGTTTGATCCAATGCAAACACTCTTGCGGTTAATTTTATGCTTGAAAAGTGAATAGAGAAAGAAGATAGCATGGAGTTAGTCGGCTCTTACATGAACAATGCTGTTCTTTCAAAACAATAGTGCTTGATCCGCATTCGGTGGTTTATCCTGCTTATAGAGTAGGGCATGTGCCAAACCTGTTCAAGCTACCAGTTACCTTTGATAATTTATAATCATTTGGTGTGGGATATATCATTTAACCATCTTGCACTTATGAAGCTAGTCATTTAAAATTTAAAGCCTATTCCAAAAAATGGCAAATACTTACAAAAAGAAATTCAATATTTAATGTTCTAAATTTGTGTCAAATTGTTTGCTTCTTTACAGTTGCGATGCTGTAAACTTGGATCTAACTGTGTACAGCGAACGCTTGTTAGCGGTATTGAAAGATTACCTAGAAAATGCTGAAATTGCAGAGACTTTCATTGCGGTTAGCGAAACCATTTCTGAATTCTCGAAACACTACAAACGTGCTTTTAACGTGCATTTTACTGATATTGTTGACATAATTGTTGGTTGGCATTTGGAAGCGGAACAACCAGCTGAATTAAAACAACAATGTTCTGCAACACTACAACAATTTGCGCCATATTTTCTAAAAGAGATGGATTTCACATTTGGTTTGCTTGGCCAGTTTATAGAGGATATTGTTGCGTTGGGCGATGAAATAACACATGGCGCTTCGCCAACTTCATCAGTAACATCAGAAGCTAGCGCAAAGGCACAAAAGCAAAAAGTTGAAGTACGCATTGGTTGTTTTGTGGGCGCATTCAATTCCATATTGAAATCTCTGGCGAATCGTATGCAATTTGTTGGCATAATAGTGGGACAAAATATTGTGAACGAAGCTGCTTTGACAATATCCAAAACTGCTGAACAGACGCTGCTAGTGACAATGGTTAGCGAGGATACTATAATGAATATAAATGAATTCTTTTGTCTACTCTTCGCGAATGCCAGCTGCGATGTTATAAAACTGGTTAATATAGAAGAATTAATTGACTTGCAAATAAAACAACTTAATCACCTGAGTGATGGGCCTAAATTAAGTTTGCTCTATTTAATACTTTGTGTGTTTAGGCAATTGCGCACCAGTTTGCCGTTGTCTACGGTCACTTTGGTATTCAAAACAATACAGAATCCATTAGCTAGCATTAAATTTACCAACAATGAAAAGTTACGTTGCATGTTTCTCAAAGTTTATCATGAGGGGCTAATGGTTAAGAATGTACCACTATTACAAGAAGCATATCGTCATATAACAATGGATATACTAAACGCTATAGGAACTTTGGAAGCTCACAATGATTCACTGCGCACGCGTACGAGTCAAGTTTTGCAAGCAGAGGCAACGCTCAGTTTCTACCTCACAGCACTGTCAGCCTTAGCTACACAAACATCATCGATTATAAGCATGTATGCCTTACATCCTTCTATATTGGAATTGTTAATAACACATTGTAAAGCAGACGCTATATCATTGTGGCAAAGTTATCCCACACTACATGGGGCATTACTTAATGTGCTTGTCGTACATTGCTTGCGTAATCATAATTTTCGTACAACATCACGTTTACTCACCACAGAACCTGTATCGCCGACAACAAAGCATGCGCTAGACGAAAATAGTTCGCCTACGTCGGAAAACTTTAGCTTGATTTTAAAATTTTTAGCTGATATTTTAAGCGCTCCAGCTGATTTGAACGTTACGAATATGAATATGCTACTCGATTGGATGATATGCATTTTCCAAGAGTGTCGTGAAAATGCTACTGTACTAGAACAGCAGGCAAACTTCAATGCGATTTGCAAATCCATTAGTCAAGCTACTTTCGTATCACCACTAAAATGTGCTAACTCGATTGAAATTGTGCTTGAATATGCTGTAATTAACTCAGAAGTCTTGGAGTATTTTCGTGAGGCTGCTATTATTATGTTGGACGCTTGTGACGATCAAGTACGTCGTGCTTATACAACCATACTGGCAAAACTGCCACTCTCCACCTGCCTAACTTCAGCTCGCATCGACAATGATATAAGCATGCGCAAATCTCAACTCAATGAGCTCACGCAATGGTACCGCTCAACTGCTTACTACGCGCCATTACGTAATAAATATTTTAAAACATTTTTAGAGCACATTGATACTGATACCATTGACGAATATGAGTCATTCTGTCAATACGTTTTTGAAGTATTTTCCAAGTGTTGGGTATCGCGTTATCGCGAGAGTTCAACAGCATATGAAGTAGCTGTGCGTCGTAGCTGCCAATCGCTTACGCTTTGGTTGGAATATGAAGCAGCGCGTCAATGTGTGCGCAATAAGTTACGCACTACGCTCGGAAAACCGCAGGAGACCTTTCTTGGTATTGAGGCAATAATTTCGAAATATGCGCGTATCTTATCGACCAAGAGTGGTTTGAGCACCGCATGCAAGGGACGTAAAGTGACACTGCCACATAGGATATCATTGCAACGTAATACGCGTGTGCTGCTTGGTTTTATCGATAGTTTGGAGAAACATATATATAATGCTGCAGAAGGTACAGCCTTTGCTATACCAGCACTTGAGAAGCCAGTTAAGACTTTCTTTCGTATAAATGCTCATACTTGCAATGAATGGCTGAATCGTATTAGACCGAGCGTTAATTTGATTGCGATGCATAGCATGATGCCTGAAATGGTTATACGTAATTCTGAGGTAAGTGCTAGAAACTATGAGTTGGTTGAATATTTTATTTCCCCTAGGACTTCGACTAGAACCCTACCCAACAAAAACTAGTTACACTTTTGTATTCTGCATCTTTCAGGCAATTCTCCGTATGAGCAAGCTTACCGACGTACAATTAGATCATACAATTATAACTTTGGTTTGGGCCTTACTATGCTGCGACGAGCCTTGCACACTACATGGTCTTCATATTTGGCTTAAAACACATCATCCAAAAGCAGCTAAGCGATGTATATGGATTTTATATGCCGTTGAACAGGCGCTGGGACGTAAAGAGCTTGCCGCTGACAGCTACGAAAGTTTCCTCTCTGAACACGACTCCAATTTAGATGCGCGCATTAAAGATTTTGTTGTGGACCAATTGATGTATTGCCTCTACTATACTGGCCAGTGGGGGCGTTGTCACCGAGTTCAAACACGTTATAAAAATGCTGAAAAAGCAAATAGTTGTGGATATTATTTTGAACTAGCTGAAGCGTTGGTGAATGATTATGAAAGTGAGGCCAGTAGAAGCGATGCGCTACATAATGCCATCATGGATTTATCTAACTGGGCCCCAAACAATAACGAGTGCAACAGCAAAGAGGCGCATGCGCCAGAGACATTTTCATATTTCTATATTACACAACAATTACAAGATGCTTGTGTTACGCAGGCCCTAAAATGGAACTTGATGTCGGCACCACCACTCAGCGATGAGGTGCAGCAATGCATACGTAGCGGTGTACAAGAGTTGCCCTATCACAATAGTGTACTGCGCGTAGGTGAGCATCGTAATGCGTTAAACGATTTACTAATACTCAATCATGTGGCGCAAAAGCTTCGTACGGTAGAACATATGCAAACAGCGGAACAACTATATAGCGCCGCGGATACTGAGAAGTCAACGTTATTGCTAAAATATTTGCTATGGACATTGCTTTTTGATCAGCGCGTCGGTGCAACTGCTGGGAACGCTCGGTACTATTCCCTTTATTTAGATGTAGCGCAAAGCGCGCGTTGTGAGGGAAATGGTAGCTTTTGTCGCGCAATGTTACAGTACTTTTTCCGGCAAAATGGATTTGAGGAATCTCTGTCTGAAGTTGCGCGTCAGCTCCGCGAAAATGAGTATGTGTTAAACGTGCGCGATGCAGATTTAGTGCGCGGTTTCAGCGAATTGGCCAAGTGTTCTTATGTCACTTCAGCAAATCAAATTAACGCAATCAGTCTTGGCGCTGCTTATTGTACACAAATTATAAAACAAGTACAAAAGACAGCAAGTGGCATGTACCCACCAGGCAGCGCGGATATGCTACTCACACTCGCCGATTGGCTTTCACCGCGGGTGGGTGGCATTTCGAACGCTTTCAACACTGGTGTTGTCAGCAGCGCGCCAAACAATAATATCAATGCTGCGCTTGCACTTAAAGAAATGCAAGAATTGCTGCAACGCCTACCTGACATATCCATAAACTCGCTTAAGGAAAGTGCCGGCGATGATGCGGTTAGCACACTGATACCGCCCGCAGAAAAGGCAATTGGAAAGCTAATAAATGGCAGCATCTCTCAGCAGCACGATTCATGCGATGCTTGGTTTGCCTATGGCAATTGGTGCTATCGCTGGGGTAAACGTTTGATGGAGGCTAAGCAAACAAATGAAATGAAAACGTTTACATTGCCGCAACGAGACATGCACGCCATACGCGAAGTGCTCGGTGTCAAGGTGAGCGATGAAGTGATCAATCAAGTTGTCAGCGTGCTAAACGCGCAACAATTGAGTAATCTAGATGCTGAAGAGGAGGACATTGAGAAAAGCGAACTCAGCTCTAGCGAATTAATTGAACAAGCTTTGCGACGCGTTGATGTGCTTGCCGACAAGCCATCAGAACAAATCGCAAGTATTATAAAAATATGGCGCCAAGCACACCGCAGCGTTTATATCTACTACGAAATGGCTACAAAGGCCTATTTCACTTATCTAACAATTGGCACAGTGCAAAGCGAAGCCAAACGCGCAACAGCAACTGGTGCTGGTGATTGTACACCCGTTACAGTTACGTTGCGCTTGTTGCGTTTGATTGTTAAATATGCTGCAGGTTTGCAGGAAGTGCTGGAGGAAGGGTTGCGCACCACACCACTACGCCCCTGGAAAGTTATCATACCACAGCTCTTCAGTCGCCTCAATCATCATGAACCGTATGTGCGGAAAAGTGTTTCTGACTTGCTTTGTCGTTTGGCACAAGATCGCCCACATTTGATCATTTTCCCAGCTGTTGTTGGCGCACATCAGGAAACAAAAGAGTGCGCTCCAGCAATTGGGGCGGTTAAGGAAAAAATGTTTGCCGCGGACGATGCGCATGCTAAAGAAACAAAATGCAGCACGCCGCTCTCAAACTGTTTCCGTTCTTTGTTGCATACGCTTTCGCAACAAGCGCCCAATACTGTTGCGCATGTGCAAATGCTTGTGCGTGAGTTGAAACGCGTGACTTTGCTTTGGGAAGAATATTGGGTGCATGCGCTTTCGCAAGTATATAGCGAGTATGCGCCACTATTTAATGCACTCGAGTTGGAGTTGAAAAAATGTGGTGGCACAGCAACAGAGAAAATACTAGCGAAGCATTCCGCACTAATGCAACACTTAGTTTATGATGTGCAACGCATTGCCACGGTCACTACCAAGACAGCTGATACCAATTATGAACGTAATTTTCAAGAGCGTTATGGCGCTCTTATCACCAATACAATAAATGAATTGAAGCAACCTTTCAATACGGCAAAGCCCTTTGATGGCTGGTTGCGCATCAAACAATTATATGGCGTATTCCAGCAGCGTTCACTACGTGGTTACGCATCTACATTGAAAATAGCTGACCTTAGCCCGGTGCTAGAGAATATGCGTAACACAGCGATATCTATGCCAGGCGTCGACACCTACGCTAAAGAACCTGTCTATATTAGATCTGTTGATAGCGCTGTACATATTTTACCCACCAAAACCAAGCCGAAGAAACTCGCCTTCTATGGTAGCGATGGACGCAAGTATACTTACCTCTTTAAAGGCTTGGAAGACTTACATTTGGATGAGCGCATAATGCAATTTCTTTCTATTTCGAATTCGATGATGGCGCGCTCTAATATAGGCGGTGCTGAATCTTTACAACGATCACGCGCTTTCAAAGCGCATCACTACTCTGTTATACCACTCGGCCCCCAATCAGGTTTAATCAGTTGGGTTGATGGCCTCACACCACTATTTGCTATCTACAAGAAATGGCAACAGCGTGATGCTGCACTAAAACAACAACAAAAAGAACGTCAAAGTTCTCAACAAAATAATGGACAACAACAGTCAGAGGTAGCGGCACCTGCTGCGACACGTCCATCGGAACTTTTTTACAGCAAGCTAACACCTCTTTTAGCCGAACAAGGCATGAAAGTCACCGACCCACGTAAGCAGTGGCCACTTACTACATTGCGGCGAGTGCTAGAGGAGCTAATTAAAGAGACGCCACGCGATTTGCTAGCGAGAGAGTTATGGTGTATGGCGAGTACGGCTGCCGATTGGCGTAAATCTTTATGCAGTTACGCAGCATCCATGTCAGTGATGTCCGTTATAGGTTATGTTATCGGTCTGGGAGATAGACATTTGGATAATGTGTTAATTAATTTAACTTCGGGTGAAATTGTTCACATCGATTATAATGTATGTTTTGAGAAAGGGAAAACGCTGCGTGTGCCCGAGAAGGTGCCGTTTCGCATGACACCCAATTTGGAGGAGGCGTTGGGGATAACAGGAATTGAGGTGAGTGAACATATACATATTTCAGTATGATTTAATATATTTGTATATAAATACATAATAATATTTATTTAGAAGAAACTGGGGTCGAGAAGAAGAAATGTTTAAAAAGGGTGTGAAAAAGTGATTTTTAAAGGTAGATTTTTAAAAGGAGCGTTAGGAAAAGTCTGGGAAGAGAAAATTCTACAGGCGGAGAACAAGGACAGAGAGTCAGAAAAAAGGAGTCGAGTTGAAGAAAAGGAGGGGAAGAGGTAAAGAAAGAAAAAACAAGTGAGAGATCGACAAGAGACAAAGCGAGCCCTTTTTTTTGGGTACTCAATAACAGATAATCCTGATCAAAGCATCATCCATTCATTGGATTCTTCACAAGAACGTGTTTTCTATTTTCTCAAGTTTATTTGTATATCCCTGCATCATTTTGTTCTTACAAATTAGTTTCTAAATTCTAGTCTATCTCGTCCAGTTAGGTGTATAAATCTGTATCAGAATCTAACACACTTTACATCACACTCACTTGTCCGTATCCTCACTTACTTTTATGTTGCCACGATTTTCGCTCGCCTTAACAGCTTGCGCCACTTCTAATGGTATAACCGAAACTGTTATTGTACTATTTCGGTGCGGTGAATTGTGCATTGAATGTACACTACAAACCACAAAATCCATTTTATTTGGATTGTGATAATTTGGATTTTTACAACGTAACAAACGCCAATAAGCGCGTCGAAACGTCGTATTCTTCCAACAATAAATAATCGGATTCATGGCCGAATTACTAATGGCCAACGAGAAAGATACTTTGTACATAGTTATTGTTGAATTGTTGTAAATTTCAAATATTTCCATGCAAACAACTATAATATATGTTAGCCAACATATGGAGAAACAGCCCATTATGATAATAACAACCTGTGAATGAGAGAAGAGAACACATATTTATCTATTTAGCTTTTATAGGACGTAGGTACATATACAATATTTAGTTATCTATTAGACACCGATTTCTTTTATAACTTGATGTTGACACGGTGAAATTATTATTTTATGATCATTTTTTTTATCGTTTGTATATATAACCAAAAATTCATTTATATGATACCGATAACTGCGAAATATTGCCTATTTTTAGGCGCTTATATTTTTATCTAATAGGTACACAACAAAACATCTGAGCATTTTATGAGTACCTCAGATTAAACTATTACATATCCAGACTAAACCATGACACCAGCCAATGTTTGGTAAGGAAAGTGACAACAAGGTAGGGCGAAGAATAGCCACAACAACAAAAAAAACGGGACTACTACCTGCTCTGAGTTCAATAGATGCAGCAAGTCTGATTGCAATAGCTACTTTTGCTTTCAAACATACCATGACCGATGGTATCAATATCGCTTACAATGTTTCTTATCAAAATGAACAAGTTGTTTACAACAAAAAAAATTACACTACCAATAAATGTTTGTCATATGCTCTTATCACTAACTCACCTGCATAGACTTCCAGTCTGGCATGCGCGTACTTTGTTTTTTACTGCTTTTACATTGTGTGCCACGATTGTAATGCGTCTGTTTCGATTGCTTTGCCGCTTCACGCATTATACGCCAATAAATCAACAACATTACCAACCAAATCAATACAAATCCAGGCGTTATAAGCCCAACCATATACCAATAGGGTAGAACTTCATTAAATTCACATTCAATGGCCGTACTAAAACGATTAACAAATACCGGTATTAAACCAACCATGCCGCCTGTCAACCAATTGAACGTAAGAATGATTACACAAACGCGTCGTGTCATGCAACTGCAAAATAAAATTGAAATAAAAACGCTATCACTTAAACCCCCAACTTCCACACACCCCCTCAACTCACCGCCGATAATGCAAAGCATATAAAATCGCTATATATCGATCCACAGCAATTGCGATGAGCGTCAAAATCGACACACAACAGGTGAATATTATAATGAAAAATCTGAATAAGCAAAGATTTTGCGATTTTCCGAAACTGGATCCCAAATAGAAAGCGATATGATAGGGTAATGTTATGCCCACAGCAAAATCGGATATAGCCAGCGATAATATGAACATATTCGAGGTTAAACTACGCAAACGACGGCACGTTAGAATGGCCAATATGGTAAGCGCATTGCCAGCTAGAATGCATATCATGATTAGCGCATTGCATGTGGCCCAAAATATGTTGGAACTGGTGATGCTGCCATGTGTTGGTCTGGTGAGTAGTGAAGACTGCGTCGTGTTGGGGTAGAATACTGCCGCTGTTGTTGTATTGGTTATGTTATGCGTTGTGATACTCGCTGTCACAATGGATTCGAAATCCTCAAAATCGATTGGCGTCATTTTGGATTTCCCATGGAAAGCGGTTTATTACATTTTTATACCCAGCTGCACTTGTACTGGGAATATTTATTATTATAAAAAGTTATATTTTTTTTGTTTTTTTTTTAATTTTTTTTTTCTTAGCGCATTAAGCTTTATTGTGTTTTTAGATTAATGGCTCTTACTGATGCTTCTGCCGTTTGTTTAAATTGTTGTTCCTTACTACTTTGTAATCGAAATCAGACTGAGCTGATCATGAAAGTGCGCGTATTTGCATGCGATAAATAAATACCCATCACTGCAAGTTTTCCCACGCCGCACAGTGGCACAATTTACAGATTTTTCCTAATAAATTTTTTTCTAAATGAGTTAATACTTTTTCTTTCATACTTTCTCGTGTGATCTAAAAACTATTCGAATATTTCGATTAATCGAATATTCGAATTTATTATGATTGTGTGTCGGATTTCGCTATTCGATTAGTTTACTATTTTAGATTATTTGTAAACAAGCCATCATACTATTAGAATTAAAATCAAAATTTTGAGATCGACGATGGACGATTATTCGAATTTGACTAATTGAATTTTGCAAATCGCGTGCAAATCACGTGCTCTCGATTTTGCAAGTTAAATAAAATATAGAAAATTCACCAACAGAAATTTCAATTTAAATTTTTTCAATCTTATGATTTTTTTCCCTTTGAAATTAGAAAATGGAAAAAAATGTTTTTCAATCTTTTTTTTTAATATTTATTCTACTGCTTGCCGGTTTTACTACTCCCTACTCAAACTTTATTAATTTACGAAATTTTTGTTTTTGACTCAAGTTATTTGAAAATTGCACACTGTGCGCTTTTCAATCATGCGTTAGCGTGGGATATTTTTTTTTTTTCATTAAACGAAGATAACAAAGTTTTTCCTGCTAGTCATGGTGGATATGATTTGGTTTGTCATGCTCCTCAGCTGGTTGCTACCTTGTTGTTCTAACAGTAAAAATTGCGCAAGATTTATGGAGACTCTCCAGAGATGGTTTAACTTGGTCGACAGAGAGAGAAAGAGTGATTATAAATCTCTTATCCTATGTAGATTTGGTGAGGGATATTGGTGATGGAGAGTTTGATTTTAATTGATTGATTTTAATCTTGAAATGTTCATATCCATTAAACGGATCTCATTATTTGTTTTGATAAGTGCATATCTGAACCAATAGATAACACATTTGATTATGTCAATTGCTTATTTATCTATTGATTACTTAATCTCCTTTCAGGGTACATTCCGTTTGGGTTGTGAGCATGTTTTGAAAATATTACGCAAAGAGCGCGAAACCTTACTCACTCTCCTCGAAGCATTCGTCTACGATCCACTTGTTGATTGGACTGTGAGCGATGATGGCACCACAACAGTGGCACGCGCCACCTCAGCACATGCAGCAGCACAAAGTTTAAGCGCTTTAGATGCGACAGTGGCGGCAATACAAAAAGAAGGTAGCAACGCAAAATTAAATGGGCCCACAGAAGATGCAACACAACGGGGCAAACTAAATTGGGAATGTACGAGACAATCGTTGGAAGTGCGAATGAATGAACTGAAACCAAGTTGGACGCAGTTCAGGTGAGTTAAAAGTTATAAAATTGAATTATAAAAGCAAAAAAATAATAGCAAAACAATATTTCAGAGACGATGTACAAATACGGCTAAGTGAGATCGAAAATGCGCTCAACCGTCTAATCACACTCCAAACTGAGATACGTCAAGATGAACGAGAGCGTGATCGCCTAACAAAACAAACCGCAATGATACGTGAATTGGAAGCGCTTGGCACAGCTATGGGTAGTCACACTTTGAATACGATAACCGAACGTTACAATGCATACAAGCGTGATGAAGAAGCTTTCGCAGTTATTAAAGAAAATGTACAAAAATATCAAACCGATACTTATGCGCTACTTAAAACATATTTCGAACACTTGCTTACTGCAAATATTACAATTGAGTTGGGTACATTGCAATTACAATTGCGTGATCAACAACAAAATATACCACCAAATGAATTTGAATTAATACGCACTTTGCTCGAGCAAAGCGGTCAGGAGCGTTTATATGCACAATGTGATTTTACACGCAAGGAAATGGATAATACATTGCTGCAGCAGATTCGTTGCGCTTTGGAATGTATTGAATTATTGCAACAATATGCGGGTGTTATTCAGTTTTATCCACGTTCACGTTTATTGCAAAATCATTTATTGAAATATGAGCGTAGTTACAGTGAGTTGTTGAGTGATGAGCGTAGCGTTGATGAATTGAAAGAACAGTTTGAAGCAGGTGGCAAAAGCGATCAAGCAAATGAGTGTAAAAAATCTAGAAAGCAAGCAGTGCCGTATGCTGCAGCACTGGAGAAAATTTGGATTGAAATTAATTTGGAATTAGCAACAGCTATTAAGGATTTGAATGATCACTCTAATCAAGTGGTGAGTATAAGAACACTGTGGAGAGGAGTTAGGTAATATCAATATTAAGAATAAAACTGGGTTTCAATCGTGCTCGCCTGCTGAAAGATGAGAGTCTTATTTGCTCTTAAAATATTAGCTTACAAATTTCTATAAAGGTGGTAGGGGGTTCAACTTTTATTGCTTTTGTACTACACATTTTTTAATATCATACTCCTCTCCTTCAATTTCATATGTCTTTATTGTACTTATATTAATATCAAATCTCTTTTATAGACCATTCCATTCGATACCGTTGTCAATGATATTCAACAATTCATCACTTCAATTCCGGATATCAACAAACAAGTTCTGCAAGTTTGCATGCTGGAAACGCTGTCCAAAGCCAATGATGCATTCCTGCTCTACGAAGAAGATGCTTTAAAGACAAACGATTTCTATTTGCTTAATCAACAAATGAATTTCCTTGAAATGCAACAACAAATGTGTAGTGTGGCTTTTCCTGATTTGAATCAATCATATTATGACGATTTATTAAAACTACACGAAGTATTACAGTCCATGCACAAATTGCGAAACGCTTTTGAATTGTCTGTGCCAGAGCGTATTGTAAGCCTCTTTATGCAGGACGATGCTGAAAAAATTGTAACAGCTTTGAATGAAATCTGTGCTTATGAGTCAGTTGAAAATGAATATCTCCCACATTTGAATGCTAAAAGTGCGGAAGTGTCATTGCTTCTAAATGAAATCTATGCACTGTTCGATGATTTCGAGAGTCGCATTCAATTACTGAAACCGACGGTAGAATCACTTTTGAAAAATATGCAAGATATTAAATTCAAGCAATTTTGGGTAAGATAATGTATAAGATTGATTTTAATTTTGTATAATTAGCGGTGATAGACTATTTGAAATCAGCTACCAGTCTTAATATTAATATGATCTAATATGTGTTTTTTTAACTTTTGTAGCAATCACGTTTGTCGGGACACACCATTGATGGGATTCCAAAATCAATGAAAAACGAATTGATTGCCGATGTTTTTCGCCATACACGCGACCATGTGAATGCACTTCTCAATAATGACTTGCAATGTATTTATGATATAAGACAACTTTCGGCACCTTTAGAGGACTACATCAATACTATGCAGATGTCAACGCTCTGTGGGCTACCATCGCTAGTCGCACATATGTTACATAATAAACTTACACATCTTGGCGCACAACAGCCGAACGGGCGTGGTGACAAAGATCCAGCTGTAATACTAAATTCCGAGGGCCTCTGCAAAAATCTACTACAATCCTTACAACAAGGATTTAGTGGCAAAAATTATAAAATGCAAGTACTTTTACATACAAAATTAACTGAGCATTGTGCTCGTGTGGGTAGCGCACATTATTGGCTTAATGAAGTTGAATTACAAAAGGCAGATAAACAACTCCTGTATGGTTTTCCAAGAGAAAAATTACTTAAATCAGTACAAGTTTGTAGTCAATCGTTAAGCGCTTGGAAGCATACAATGATTAAGATTCATGAAGATGTTGATGAGTACACGGCTGCGGTGACACAACAGTTAAACTGGTCACTGAAAACAAATAAGAGTCTGCTACCACTACAGAATACATTTATGGAGTGTGTGAAGACGCAGGTGCTGCGCTACAATGCGCTATTGCAATCAACGATACAACTTTATGAATATGCCAACGTTTTACTACAGTTCGAATTGTTACAGAATAGTGATAAACGCTTACAGGGCGATAATGCTTTTCTGGCAGTGTTGCAGCAGTGGCAAGATGCTATGGAAGCAAAGCAGATGAGCAGCGCTAGCATTACACCAGTTGAACAATCAATTGTGCAGTTATTGGATCCAGAGGGTAAAGTAGATCAGTGTTGGATACAGAACGTAGGTGGTTTGTTGGATGAAATGACCTACACGGTGCAACGTAAGCTGGCTACTTTGGAACATGAAGAAGAAGCGCTGAAAGAGGGTCTCTTCGAGCAGGGTCAACAGATGTTGGTGAGTAAATATTTTCTGCACAATGTTTTTAGTGTGCCATTGTTGATTTTATAATTTTTCAATGTTTTTTCAGCCTCTCATGGATCCACAAATGCGCAGCGATACACGCCATCTCTTCAAAGCAATTACTAAAAATGATCGTAATACGCGCACCAACACAGCTAACGACAAAGTTGGCTTTGCAGCGCATGCCAGAGATCTGCAACATGCATTGCGTGTTTTCCACAATAAATTAAATGAACTCCAAATGCAATTGGTTGCACGCAACTTAAGCGACATTACACCTGCAGAGCTTAAGTTCAAAGTGCTTGAACTACAAGCGGCACACGAACAAAATATCGCAGGTCTCATGGAGTTAGGACAACGATTTAAAAATGAAGAGTGTGACGGTTCGACCAGTAGCATGACTGTGGATTCACCACAGCGCAACAAACGTAGTTTAGCGGGAACCCTGGACAGTAAGCAAAAGTCGGCTAGTGGTAATACAGAGGAAGGTGCATTAGCTATGACTGAAGATGCAGAAAAGGATAGAAAGGGTATGTACCTTAAAGCGCATAGAAATTTCTTTATACTCAAAAACATAAACTTGAGATTGTCTTTTTTTTTCTACAGGCACAACCACAAATAATCCGGGCGAACAAAAACGTAATGCATACGCAGTATCAGTTTGGAAACGTGTACGCATGAAATTGGAAGGACGTGATCCAGATTCAAATCGTCGCTGTACAATTGCTGAACAAGTTGATTACATAATACGTGAGGCAATGAATCCTGATAATCTAGCTGTGCTCTACGAAGGCTGGACTCCATGGGTGTAAATTTCTTGAATGGAATCGGCTTCATAAATGGGGAAGCCTTAATTTAATTCAATACCGTAGTAGAAGCAGCAACAGCAGCGGCAGCCGCAGCGGTATCAGCAGCAGCAGCAGCAGCGACAGCAGCAATGGCCAACAGCCAATGATGCAATGGACAACAGTTAGCGGATGGTTAAACAAGCATTAGTGGAAAAAGAAGATGAAAGACGAAGATGCAGGAAACAATGATCATCCGATTCATATTCGCATACATACGTACATACATACATACATATATAGACAAGAATCACCATTTAAGAATAACATAACGACGTCAGCGAGTTATGCCGATGGGTGGGAGGGTTTGGTTTTAAGCGGGGGAATTTATAAGCACAAAATCAAAAATGAAAGGCAACAGCATTTAGTGTTGCTAACCTATAAGCTAATAGTTCAAAACCCGACCTACAATCCATATCCCTTAAAAATTGCCTTTTGTCATATTTCGCATTTTTTTGCTAAACTGACCCCCGGGCGTTGACTGGGTGAATTGTTTGTATGTAAGGAAATGGTGCGCAAAAATTCAGTTTACTTATTAAGCACTCAAGCCCGGTATTATACACTTTGCTGTTCTGCTTACTTATGCCTAGCGTTGCATACATTAACCTAGGTTGTTATGGTGCTGCAGTGGTAAGGTGTAGATATTCGATTGTTGAGTGCAAACGTTTTGCAGCTGAATTTCTTTAGCATTATTACTCATTACATTTTATTTTCCATTTCATCTTTATTTTTCATTTTAAGTTTATATTCTTTACCCAATGTGGAATTACTTTAGCATATGATTGGAGTCTCGATGTTTGGAGATTTAAATCGGACATCTGTAGTAAACTATATATTTGGATAACCTTATTCTTAAGTTCCCCGTGAAATAGTTAAACAAAATCTATGCAATAACTGGTATAAATGTAGTCGTTTTTTCGAAATACACAAAAATTGGTCATATAATTTATAGCTTATGTGAATTGATTACTGGACCTAAGATAAGAATATGATAGGTAAGTAAGTTGTCATGTTAGGAGAACACTTTGATACTTCCTGTTCTGGTATTTTTCTTTGGGCAAAATTATTTTTGGAATAAGTTCTTGTTAAAAGGAAGAAAATAAAAAGTTTTACATGCCCATTAACAGCCAATACTGCTCATAAAGCAAGGGGAGAATCTGAGTAAGAATGGTCTATCTATAATAGTTCGCCCAGAAAATGTAAAACACCTTAAACTAAGTGAAAAATGTCCACTACATGCACAAATTTGGTTGTATTTTGAAAATTTATGCATTAATGGAAAGCTAAAGTAACTGACATGTTGTAAGTAATTAACACCCTTTGCCGCCCTCCCCCCAAATATTCGTTTGTGTCAACCATGAATAATTGGCATTTGAGCGATGCCCACTTCGGCTTAACGAACATGCACATTACAAGAATAAACATATAAAGTACGTAGTAAATATGTAAGGTATATTAGGGTTGCTGCTCTCGTTGAATAGTCGCATAGGTGACAGAAGAACCGGGATATTCGCAAACGAATTCGATAAGAAAAGCTTTCCGTGTTTTGATCAGAAGACTGTCACAATCTAATCTGACATTTCTCTCTATAGCAACTTTTCCTGAAATTTTTTTTTCTAAATTACAATCACCCTAATACTCATTGTATCTACTCGGATCTATTCATAAGCATCTCTTTCACAGTTACCACTTTGGTTAATTTGTACCAGAAATAGACCTTAGATAGCTGATATGCGACTAAGACGACTTCCAGCTCTCAACATCAATAACTTCAGA
Organism: Sphenella marginata; assembly: GCA_951509765.1. Lineage (NCBI taxonomy): Eukaryota > Metazoa > Arthropoda > Insecta > Diptera > Tephritidae > Sphenella > Sphenella marginata. The sequence goes on along the minus strand of OX608081.1, from coordinate 32,671,877 downwards.
CAATATAAAAGACGAGAATATTCGACAGTCGGTACCCAAAACTGCTTGGATGCGAACGTACGTCCCAGTGACTTGTCTGTCAAAGTATTATCCACATTGATAAAACGCGACTCAGGCATCATGTGAATAAGGCTGCTTTCTTGCCAGATTTGGTATTTTTTCCGAATAAATTTTTGTCCCAAAAAAAATTTTGATGTGGCAGCCCTGTTCACCTGCATTCAAAGTGATGCTGGGCAGCTTTATTTGCTGCTTTGAAAGAACCAACCATACCCAACGTTTGGAAGGGTAAAGCATTGATGCTTCGTTGGTCATTCCTCCGTTGTTTGGGATTTGAACTTGCGAACACAAACATGCTGGGTGTGGCATATTATTGTGTTTTGTGTGACGCCGAAACAAAAACTTTACTAATTGCTCTTTTGCAACTGCTGCAACTATTGGACATACCGTTACTTCCAGCCTTCTCTTTTACTCTTTTTTACGTGCCCCATACATTGTAAGCAATTGAGCAGACGAGCGGCGGCTACGTCCAGCCAAAAAGTATGCAATGTTTTAAGTGTCGACTCAGCATTTGACAATGTGAACAGAGTGTAAAAATCATTTAATTGTTGTTGTTGTACACTTGTTTGTATGGTGTTGAGGCGGAGCGTAAAAGAATTTATTGTAATTGCCATGTTTTATGGTTGAGAGGTCAAAATAGTAAAATTCGTGAAGTTTTATTTTTAGTTCATATTTTAGTTGTTGTTGGGTATAAATGGTAGCATTCAATTTGCATTCGGTTGATTTATTTCGATGGAATTCGAATTAAATTGGATTTGACTTTTTAGAAGTATGTACATACTATAATTGTCAATGCTTTTAGCAAGTCCTCTCGTCCTTTTAGATTTCTTTAATCACATATTACGGCGGAGATTTAACAGCTTTAGCGGGTTGGAATCAGACCTGTTAAATCGGGATTAAAATTAAAAATCAATTATATGAATTTAATTGATTAATTATGATAATCGAACAATTTCAGAATAATTAATCGATTAGGATTAAATTTCGTGTTCGATTGATTTTATAGGATTTAGTTCGTTTTCAAATTTAATCATAGGAATAATCAAATTAATCAAAAATTAAATTTGATTAAAATTTTTAATTAATTGGGATTAACGATTAAATAAAATTTCGATTGATTAAAATTGTTGATTAATTGCGATTAACGAGAATTTATAAAAAATTTAAATATTTCAATATTAATTAAAATTAAAAAAATTTACAATTTTGTGTTTTTTTTTTAAATTAATCCAAAAAATATATATTCCCAGCACACCATAGGAGTCATACATGAGTCAAAAAGGAGTCCTAAATGAGAGCGCTTATGTTCTCTATGAGCTCGTTTATAAGTCCTATATGAGGGCGTTTCCCTTTTTAAGATGGTCGTCCGATATGAGCCTCATTCCATATATCATATGAGCTTGAATAAGAGTCATGTAGGACACCTTTTTTTCTCATTAGCTGCACTTATTAATCCTCGTTAATTGCAATTAATCAAAAATTTTAATCAAATTGAAATTTTGATTGATCCTAGAAATTCAATTTAATTTAATCGTTAATCGCAATTAATTAAAAATTTTAATCAAATTGAAAATTTAATTAATTAAATTTAAGATTTGGTATTACTCCTCGTTAATCGCAATTAATCAAAAATTGTAATCAAATTGATTATTATTAATTAAATTAAAATTTGGATTAATTTGGTTAATCCTGGGATTAAATTTGAAAACGAAGTAAATCCTAATTAATCCTCATTAATCGAACACAAAATTTAGTCCTGATCGATTAATTATTTTCAAAATTTTCGATTATCATAATTAATCAATTATTACAAAAATAACAAACATTTTACATAATTTGATTATCAATGATTAAGATTAATAATAATTATTTAACAGGTCTGGTTGGAGCTAAGAAAGAAGTCAGTCCTCGCTACATTCGTCTTAAACGCTATTCAGCAACTCTTATATGGAGTCTTGTTTCGCCTAAAGTCCCATGGAACTTCCTCTTCAACATTCATCACATTCATTTACAATTTCTTAGTGATGTCATTCTGCTCATTCGCGAGCCCATCAACTGTTAGATATTAATGACACATATGTGTACATACATACATACATATATTCAATATAATTTCTTTATATTAGTTGCCTTGCGTGCTTAATTTATCCCCACCCCCTTCAACCTTAACTCATTCTTGACTTGCCAAATTTTTGCTGCGAAAAAAAAGTTGGACTGTCACATTTCGAAACTAAATTCGTTAGTTCGCATTTACTAAATACATGAAAAATGGCATTCATTAATGTTGCTCATTAGTAGCCAGTGTTGTGCAAAATACACAAACAACCCCCCCGACTACCCGACTCACATCCCTCGCCTGGTGCACACCCACCAACTGGTGTCAACTGCCAAATCATGTGCCATTACCAACTAATAAAACTCATTGAACTGCTCTCCACCCACCCGCGCTGCCCCTGTAATAGGTAAGTTTACTTAAGCATCCGTTGGTCAATGTTTAGCTCGTCCCCTTCATCGTTTGCTTAGGATGCTTTGATGGGCTGTAATTAGTGCCTTCATTTATGTACAAATCTATATTTTTATGGATTTGTGGATCAATGCGACTTTGGATACTTTAGCACGTTCCAATGGTATTAGCGTGAATACTCAGTTGAACATACACATAGAGTTTTTGATGTGATGAGCGCTACTGATACAAATACAAAGATATGTTGTATGCCTCTCGAATAGATAGAAAATAAGTGGGAAAAATCGGGAGGTAAGTGGCCCATCGGTTGTATGCGCTGAACTTGGCAGCATCAACAAATTGCTATCCCAGTTGTAGGCACTTACAGGGTCCTCAATAAGTACTGACGCCATTTAAGAATTTGATTGATGGAGGCTTTTTCCAAGATTTGATTGGCCGAATCAGCTGTTTTATAAGGTTACCGCTAACGCATCAATGATTAAAGCTTTAGGAAACTTTTTGCCGAACATAAATCCAATACAGCGTTGATTTTAAAATGAAGTCTAAGATAGGGCGTTCGGCATCTGGGTGTTATGGCCCATAATCATACGAGTTGTCGTTGCTTAGCACGCGTTTAAATTAAAATCTTTACTTAAATTAAAAGACACATTTAAAATGTTGATCAAACATGGTCATAATAAGCAAAGATTTTAGCTAAAATTAAGTGTAAGAGTGTCCCCTTATGAAATAAAAATTAAGTTACTTGTTGGTATGAAGACTTTTTTATTTTTTGCAAGGTCACCCTGTGTCAAATATTATATTCACAAACCATAACATAGCTGTGGCAATAAGCGAAAAAAGCCAAACTCAAGTTTAAAGTAAGCGATATCACAAACACAACCATAGACACAAACCATGTTTTTAAATCATAAAATAACATTTTAATCATTTTACAATTAAAACTCCGTTTTAGATAAAATTAAAAGTAACAGGGTCCCCTTATGATAAAAATTAATTTGGTTGTTGGTATGAAAATTTTGTTTATTTTTTTCTAGGTCACCCTGTGTTAACTATTTTATACACAAACCATAACATAGCTGTGGCAATAAGCGAAAAAAGCCAAACTCAAGTTTAAAGTAAGCGATATCACAAACACAACCATAGACACAAACCATGATTTTTAAATCATAAAATAACATTTTAATCATTTTAAAATTAAAACTCCGTTTTAGATAAAATTAAAAGTAACAGGGTCCCCTTATGATAAAAATTAATTTGGTTGTTGGTATGAAAATTTTGTTTATTTTTTTCTAGGTCACCCTGTGTTAACTATTTTATACACAAACCATAGCAAAGCTGTAAAAATAAGCAAAAAAGCCCAACTCAAGTTTGGAGTAATTGACATCACAAACACAACCATAGACACAAACCGTGATTTTAAAATATTATTGTGACATTTTCATCATTTTAAAATTAAAGCTCCGTTTAAGATATAAAATATATTTTAAGCAGATTAGAACTATTTTAATTTGTCCACAAATATGAGCCAATATATATTTAGTCATTCCTGCACTTATGGCGAACTCTGTATAATTACTTCTCACTGACGATATGTGGGTGTGATTCCGGTCAAATGACCCTAATCATTATATGAACAAATATAACAACTAACATCGTGAATACGAATAGCTGAACAAATTCCTTTGAATATCTTAACGCTTGTCACATAGCTCCTTTGCTTGCCTGACCGCCTGCCATATGACTTATTGATGGCTATATGAGTTGACATGCGGTCCCATGTGGTGCCTACACATGCTGGTAGCTTTTTGCACACGAACAATACTTCGTCCAACATGCTGCGCTCACCCCATTCCACAATTCCCAATCCCAATCAGCCCATTCATAAGTTATCTGCGAGCTTGTTACTTTACTTTTTTCATGCCATCTTCAATGTTGTTGTTGGTGTTGCTATTACAAGTCAGCTTTTGTATTTTTATATATATGTATTTCCCATTACTACTTTTATTTGGTTGCGGAAATGCTTGCCTTCGTTATGGCGCCCAAAGTAGTCATCCCTTCCCCCCCCCCTGAGCTGATGCTACAGTGCCATTTTAATTTCGTTTATTCATTTGAATGACCACGCCATGACATTTGACTGAAACCATTACCACCGACTCGAATGTAACTCTTCTTCTTTTCGATTCCTTTGGGTGCAGACTGCGTTGGCCATATGTGGCCAATGCTCTTGTGAGGTTGCTCTCGTTTGCGTGTGGGTACATTTAGCAAGTTCAGTATCAACATACATACATATGAATAGCCATTGGTTTGCTTGTGCGTTGATGAATTTACGATTTGACGACGGTCGGTCTCCCACTTCTTGTGGTATGGTAATCTTATGATGAATGTTTTCCTTTCACATTTGCAAAATTTGTTTTGACAATTGAATATTTTTGCAAAATGACATTAGTTACATTTATTCTTTCCGTCATAACCTCAAACTATTCCTTCGATGCAATCGATTTGGGTGTGAGGGATATTGGATTGAAAGGAGCCACAGAGGAAGTATGAAAAGGGTGGGATTAGGAAGTTTTGTGAAGTAATTAAAGTGAAAAAGAGTTGAAAATTGCTTATCAATCCATGGTCAACGATTAGAGCAAAGTTAACTACATACTTGAAATAGCCAAAAAATATTCAAGAAAAAATTCCTGATCATGTGGGATTCACATTAAAACACATTTTATAGAGAAAACTCCTAGAGGAAGCCTTATACAAAATTGTAAATCAAAATTACTTAAAGTTTAACTTACATGCCAAAAATAAAAAAAAACTTCAGCGTTTTCTTGCATTCTGCAATATAACCTCAATTTAGAACAGCTGCTCCTGCCAACCTCATTGAAATCAATGGCCCATAATCATAGACATATTAAAATAGAGTTTTATCCACTTATGATTCTTATATAAACATCATTTTATATCTGTCATAGTCAACTAAAAATAAATTCTAATGCAATCGATCAATGGCGCTATACCATAATCGAAAATGTCGTAGCCATAACCGTATTATAGTGTACCAATTAAAAATTGGTCTTTCACCAGATCCATTTTATATTTAAAAATTTTTATTTTTACTTTTCGATAATTTTTGATTTTTAAAGCTTAACCCCATGATCCAACTATAAAAGATCGGAGCAGCTCGACAAACATACAGGTACCTAAAAATTTTCCATGTATTTTGTTTTTGTAATTGGTGAGTTTATAGTCAAAATGTGTAGATTGTCAAAATTCGAGGAAAAAATAAAAATCAGCTGGCTTATTAACACGATCTATATTATTGGACCATGCTTAGCCCCATGTTAATAAAAAAATAAATTAAAAAAAAAAATGTATATTTCAAAGCAAATTTTGATTATAAGAGTTTGATATACCAGTACCTTTTTTATTTTTTATGAATATGGGGGCTGGTGGGTTAAGACTAGGAAGCGATTTTTGCCAGTTTTTTCACTTTAAATGACATTTCAAATTTTTTTAGGTTAAGGTACCAATAATCGATGACAGTAAATATGGTTAAGTATATAGTAACCAACAACAAAATTAATTCATCTATGGTATTTCGACAGTGATATTTTTCGTTGTATAGAGCCCTGAGCTATGTTGTGGGGATTTAGAGGAGGCTGCATATTCTTTCAGTTGGGATCCGAAGACTTACTCGGTTATGGCTCTCACTCGTTAAGCGCCATTTAATTAAAGAAGAAGTGTAGATTTGTGTCGATTTCGTTTTAGAAACCAAATTTGTTGAGACACTAAAATGGGTCGAGTACTACGAGATATGAACCTTTAATATCCTAAACATGAAATTCAAACAAAATTAAAAATTATTGAAATACTTATACATATAGTACATACAAATTAAAAAACAATGTTAACAATGTGAGCTAATGCGTCATACCAACGTCATATCGCACTCACATAAATCATGCTCTTTTTATACCCAGCGTACTAGTACTAGTACAAGGGTATATTAATTTTGTCCACATAACGGTACTATGTAACGGAGCAAAATAATCGAGTTAGATATGGGGTTCCATATATGAAAGTTCTTAGGTTGAAAAGAGGAATTGATTAAGCCATGTCCGTCCGTCCGTCTGTCCGTCTGTCCGTCCGTGTACACGATAACTTGAGTAAAAATTGAGATATTTGCATGAAATTTTGCATACAGGTTACTTTCTGGCCAAGGTAGGTTGCTATTGAAAATGGGCGAAATCGGATGATAACCACGCCCCCTTTTTCGATATCGAAAATTTCGAAAAACGTATAAAACGGTTTAATTCCATATCAGAAGCAGCTACAATGATAAAATTTGCAATATGTATTGATTTATATGTTCTAAGGCGGATTTTATCAAATTTTTTTAAAAGGGGCGTGGCACCGCCCACATATATTTGAAGAAATTTTAAAATTTTGACTCTTAATAACTTGAGAACAGTTTATGCTAGTATAACGAAATTTTGTAGAGGGCATACTATTGTCGTGTTAAATTCAGATATAGAAAATAAACGAAATCGCTTGGCGACCACGCCTACTTTTTTATAAAAGTTATATTGAAAGGAGGTAGAAATATTGAAAAGTCCATATCTAATTAACTGATGCCGCTATAATAATATAAATTGGTACATACATCAATTTTCACATTCTTTACATTATTTTTGCAAAATTTTGGAAAGTGGGCGTGGCACCGCCCACTTATGAGTCAGGCAATTTTCAAATTCGACTGCTAATAACTTCAGAACGGTGTGAGATAGGTTTACGAAACTAGGTACCAGGCATGTTATGTTTATGTAGAGTACTACCACAGAAAATAAGAAAAATCGGTGAACGACCACGCCCCTTTTTGGACTAAAGTTCTCTAAACGAGAGTTAGGAAACCGCAATATGCAATATCTGTTTAACTGATAAAGATATAATGCTAAAATTTAGTACACTCATTCACCTGGTGATGTTATTAGTGATGTTTAAAGGTTTTTTGGTAATATTTTGGAAAATGGGCGTGGCACCGCCCACAAGTGAAAAAACAACATATCAACATTTCACTATTAACAAGCCACTGTGAAAGTATCATAAAGATCTGCAATGAAAACTGATCTTCAAATAGGGACAAACAACATAATAAAATCCGTGGGCGTGCCACCACCCACTTTTTTAAAATTATTATGTAAATATTGATTAATGGACACATATATCCGTATATCAAAAAATTTCACAAAATACGTTAAAAGTTATGGGCATGGCACGCCTTCTTTTCCAAAGTTATATATAGGACATGGTATAACCCTTGAAAAGATCGATTCAGTACTTTTGGCTCATGTAAGCGGTTAAAGCTTTATAAGCAAGGAGCGTGGCCGCGCCCACCAAATTCGCTATTGTTTAGGCTCGGAATAGATTGGTTCTTAAAATGGGCTAAATCGGATGAAAACTACGCCCCCTTTTTCTGAAAACTAACGCTGGGTATTTAATGTTCGGTTCACCCGAACTTAGACTTCCTTACTTGTTTTTTAAATTTTTGTTTTCATTTTTTTCGTTTTTGTTGTCTGCATTTTGAAGCCATGAATATTACAAGGGATTTGTCTTGACATCATTCAACTCTTTCTCATCCGTCCATTCAACTTTTGTAGCTGCATAATTCATTGCTTAAATCTATTTACCTACCATTATTACGGGCAAAGTGCTTCCGTCCACACATGCCGCCATTCGAGCTTCACATCTCTCCAACTGCTGAACGCTAAATCTTTCAACGTTATCCTTTTTTTATAAATCCATATTTAATTTTTTATTTTTTTATCCACCACTACTCGTGCAAAAGAAAGTCAGAATGACGGGAAAAAATACTTAATAATGAAAAATTTAATTACATATGAACTCATAAATTAACCGGTGCCAGCAGCAGTGTGGCAGTGCCACTTCCAACGATGTGTGTTGCTCGCGGAGAAGAATGTGTGTACTGTAAGACAGGTATTGTTAAATTTTTTTGTTTGTTTATAGAAGGATATATGTGGTATATCCTCTTGGAAGTTTTTTTTCACATGTTCCCGAAGTGCGTCATGCGACTTGGTTTCTTGTATTGGTTGGAGCTCAAAAATGAATTGGAAAACAATATCCCCGCTGTGTAGACGGTTTGGCTTAGGAAAATAGTAGTAGGAGGAAAGCTTTGACGAGCTGTACCTACCAAGAAATACACTTTCCTCCCTAATGTTTATTAAAACGATTTTCCTTTATGCCTTGTAAATGAAGTTTTTGTTTTCTGCCATCTTCAGTGTAATTTTTCGCACTGAATATGGCACAGAGACAAAACCGTGGGTTTTCCAAAATAAATTTGAACAAAAATTGACAAAGCACGGAAACCGGGTTGCTCCTACCCCAAATGTAATTGAAGAAAAGCACAATGAAAAATGACACTGAAGATGGCACAGCGCCGTAAGCGATCTGCCTTGAAATTTGCCATACTTGGTCCACCCAACTTTAGTGGAGCTAAATTGGTGATCTACTCTGATGCCGTAGGCCTTCTTAAATATGCCTAGATGAGTGAGAAAGGACACTAAGAAAGCCAAGCGGATGTGTGATGCATCTCTTACCAAGTTGCGGCTAGTGGAGCAGGGAAGAAAATCATTCCAATATTTCTAGATCACTACTACTCATGTAGGTCATTACTTTGCGTTCGAACGTTACCGTAATAGGGTGAAAATTTTAGTCTGACATTTCTATTACGAAGAGGGGTTTCTTTTAACGACACACCCTAATACATACATATGTGCACTTCTACGTGAGTATGACAACTTTGTTCTTTGCTATTTTTTCCGGATGAAAGAAATTGAAGGACACGCAGGCACAACAGGCTTTCAATGAGCAATTAGCAACAAAGAAGAATTTGGTTTTGTTTGCTTTGGAAAGCGCCAATGTACGCACAACAAACAAATTTAGACAGTGCGCGGACTTTAAATGCTTTAAAAGTGATGGGGTTGTCAAAAAGTAGTGGTGGATTTCAGGGAAATTTTAAAGCTAACATTTATGAATTAAATTTCGACTTCTGTTTCTAAAGATGACATTGGCACCAAGCTCGTCTAACGGTATTTCTGGGAGGAAAGTTAAAATTATTCAAAAATATAAACATAAAAAACTTCTTCAAAATTGTGGTTGATTTAAGGCATGTGTGGTAGAAATGGTGAAATATGTTGTTTGAGAAAAAAGTGTTGTCAATTTCTCAACACTCCAGTGATAAAAGTTCGAACACTGTCGGGTACATGCGTGTGCTTTTGGGTTCGATGGGTGAGCTACATACAACCACACAAACAAACACATCATACATATAAACTTTTCGCTAACATGTGGCATGAGGATTGCTTAATCAGTTACTTACAAATTGGCATCTCAAAGGGTTCTATGAATTTCATACTGGCTGGAAAATTTATTACATTTTTCCTATTGTTTCCTCTCGTTTTTGTTTTTTTTTTCACTTGGCAGGCAATCAAAGAACACGCAGGAAATTTGTTTGCACATTAAAGAAACAAAATCAGCCACCAACAAAATCAAGGCAGACAGCTCCAGTATGTACGATGTGTCCGCATTCGAAGCGACTATCATTAGAATTTAATGTTTAAACTATGTGAGTAATTTTATAGAAATTCAAATAAATTTTCAAACATTTCGCTTGTCGACCCGCATATATGAGCACTCGCTCACACAGCTTTGATGCACTGTTTCCAAATGGTTTTTGCATAAAATTTGACCACATTAAAGGTAACTATGCAAATATTTGTGGGGCACATAGAGGCGAGTAAACAAAAAGCAAATGAAGTTTAGAGCGAAAAAGAGGGGGAGAAATGGAGCAGCTAGGCGGCAAGGAGAGAAAGGAGATTATATTTCAACCGCTGCCCACTAACTACATATGTATGTATGTATGTACGTTTATCATACGTCCGACCGTTGATATGGCAACCCGTACCAAAAAGCGGATGACTACCGCAAAACGATCAAAAACACTATTTGAATGGTAAAAGCTTTTTGGAAGGGGTGCTTTGACTAGTGTTTGAGTACCATAGTTATGCCAATGCTTCAAATCTTTAAAGCGTAAACCACCCGCATGGCTAGTAAAACTACAATTAAGCACGCTTCAACTGTGCCCGTACTGAACCCAGTCAATGAAATTTCAAACAAAATGTTTTAGGGAGTGGAATTCCAACATGTTTTTCTACTTGAGGTTGCAACTTTTTCGGTTTGAATGCCATTGGAGTATATTTCAAAAGTGACGCGCTGGCAACACTCGTATTTTCTGTCACATTTGACATTAAAAATTTAATGAAGCATGTGAGTGAAAGAAAAATTGCCAAGACATTAAAAAAAGGAAATAAATAAAAAGATATATATTTGTGTGATAAAAATGAGTGCTTATAGTATTATATTATATATATTATATTGCACATTGTGTTTTAATAAGTAGTGGAATACCTAACAAAAAAGTAAAATGTGATGTTTGATTTAAGTTGGAATCAAATAGATGATATTCAAGTTGGAATGCAATATTTGTTCAAGTGAAGAAATTCGAATATTTTCATATCAAAAAAGTTTCCTTTTTCTGGAGAATGGTTTGTGTCTTAAATTGATGTAGTTTAAACTCAATGCTGGCAATTGGAAAATGGATTTGATCTCAAATGAGATTTAAATATATTTCGAACAAAAATGACACAAGCAATACCTTTCTGGATGTTGGAGAAGTTGTAAAAAGGGACAAAATGGATTTTAGCTTTGATAATATAGAAAGAATTAAGCAGAAAAAGATGTCAGCAATCTCTGATGACATCTAGAAATGATTCGAACCAATTATTTTCACTATCTGGAATAACTACTGACTGCGCCCAATTCGACTCTTTTAGAGAAAGTACTTAGTATATACCCTACCCCATTAAAGATTTCGTTTGTTTTGCAAATGACGACGTGTTGTTGGCCTTAATTGTTTTGGTCGATGTGTTGTTGGTTTTTTGGTTTTTGAATCTAAGTATCTAAGCAACAAAATGTGAATATGCAGTTAAACATGAATTGCTCTACACATAAAGGATATAAAAGGGCAAAAACATTAAGTTTTTGTTAGTTTTGACCAGCATTTTTCGCTGCAATTATCCTTCAAAAGCGCACTATTTCTTCCATTTATTTAGTTGCTAACCACTTGCAACCAACTCAAAGAGTGACCGTTTATAAGTAGTAGTGGATGGAGTGGTGGGGAAAAGTTATGAGGCAATGTGTAGTAAGTATCTCTGGCGGCATTTATTCGCTTTGTGCTCTTTGTGGCTGGTATGTGTGGAATGCCTAATGAAGCCACATAAATCAAGTTAAGTACCAAAAATACTGTGGTCGCACTGTGCTCACTCAAATGCAGGAATCTTATTGTTTTTGTACCTTTGGCACTTTGGAGAATGTAAGAGGATGCCCTTGACAACTGGCATTATACTTGTTAAGAAAAAGAGTGGAAAAATTAAAACAATTGCTGCGTTCTATAGACAGAGGGAGACTATCACTCCAATGGAAGGACCAAGTGGAGACCGATTTGCGATCTGGAGGTGTCTTCAATTGGCACCAGTTAGCGCAACGAAGAAATTACTGGGCAGCTATGTTGGACGGTAAAAATGGCTTAGGTGGTTAGATAACCATTTTAAGAAGAAGAACTTAAAAGTTTCCTGAAGGAAGGGACCCAGATGAACTCATACTATCATCAAATATGATTGGCTTTTATGTTAGGTTTGGTTGAAATGGCTGTCACAGGGTCCCACTTAGACCAATGTCACAAGTAACCGTTATGATACCACGTAAAGACAGCATTACTCTTCCTCTTCAAACCAAATAAAGGATCTGATGAGGGCCATCAAATGCTTGCTCTCATACCCCACCATTAGATGAGGTTATCCAAGAGGGGAACTCCCAGAGAAGTAAAATAATATGGAAATAGGCAAAACCTTGAAACCAAAATTTGACAACGGATGATGGAGAACCGAAATAAGAACGCTTTTGGTAATTTTTGCGAAACTAAGTAATTTCTTCGGAAGTGTTAACATAGCTTTAGTTGGCTGTCAAAAAAGTTTTCATTTTACATTTCCTCTTGAATGTTGCAACAGTAATCTAGTTAAGTGTGAGTAAACTTCGACACTGAGACTCTTCTCCCTTTTAAAGCTTCTTTTCCGCTCGCACAAGTAACCAGTTGCCCAACCTGAACAGAGTCTTGGTAGGTGAGTACAGGGTGATACGTGTAGGTTGTAACTAAACAAAATTGGATATTCTTCAGCACACAGGCAGTAAAACAAATGTACGTTTTCATTATTTTTGTTGCAATTTATTTATTTAATTACTAAATTAGTTTTTAACATTGAATTACTTTATATATATATTTTTTATAATAATAATTTAAATATTACTTAATATGCTTTTTTGGCTTACTTCAATAGTGAATTTTTACACTTACATAGGTATGTATTTATTTTAATGAATCATATTTATTTTTTTTTTTTATAATACTAGAAATATGCAATTATTTGTATGCGTTACATAACTACAATATGCAGAACGGAAAGTTATATTGTTTGTGTTTTTTGATATAAAACTCAATGTTGCGATAGGGTTATATTTTCTGAGTTGATTTTGTGACAGTACTTTTTATAAATGTTTTAAATTAATTTTTGTTCTTGGAAATACACAAATTTGGCTTACTCGGTATCGATTAATATAATAAAATACTTTTTTTTGGTATTTTTTGTTTTTAAAAATTTTCTTGTTTTTTAATATGCAATTATTTGAATTATTTTCCGTAGCTTATTTTAGTCATATTTATTTTCTATCGCATACAATGTTTTAAAATATTTTTTTTTGTTCTAGTTTTTCTTTTTATTTATTTTTTTACAATACAGGTGTTACATATACGTTTTTGCATTTTTTTTAAGTCTAATGTACTTATGTATGAACACTGAATGAATTTTTTTTTTACTTTTAAATAATATATATTTTTTTTATATTTTATTAAAATTACACTAACATTTTCTTAAAATTACTATTTTTTATTGCACTTTATTGATATCGACGTTGATCTTATTTGCTAATTTATAATATTAATACATATTTTCAATTGCACAGCTGACGTTTTTAATATTAATAATAAAAATGTACAGTGGCGTGGAGGAAAATAGCGGCAAAATTATATCATTTTCAAACTATTATTAAGTAAAAATTTTAAAATTTGTTTGTTTTTGTGATTTTATGTATTATTATTTTCTTCTTTTCCCTCATAGATCGAAATATATTTTTAATAAAAATTATTAAAAACAAATAAATAATCATAGCTTGAAAAAAACTCATTTTAAAATTTTAATTATAATTAATTTTTTTACTCGCTACTGTACACATGTTTTGTCATTTCTCAACTAATCTTTTGTGTTTATTTTCGAATTTAAACTGATTTTATGTATCAGTACAAATATTTATTTTTTTAATTAGCTACAAAAAACATTAATAACAATATAAACAAGGCAAGTTAGAAAAAAAAATCGTCAAAGAAATAAATAAATATATTTTGTTTCACCACGTGTTTACATACTTGTTTTTGAATTTCACCCAGTCTACGAATTTCAAACTCAAAGAGTGAAGGAAAAAAAAACACAAAATTCATATTCAGAGTTGCAAGTCTGGTAACTCTATTACATAACTAAATTATCGTGCTGCATTTCCCTCATTTTTTCTAATATTTAATTTATGTACATTTATCCTCAGCTAATAAACAATATTTACTACATATTATACAAAACAGTTATTTTTTTTTACAATTAGTATGAAATATTTCAGCAATTATTCTTCGATATACAGCTGCGTTATTTACAATAGTAGCAATTAAGTACAGGGTGGTTTTAAAAAAAAAAAATTTAAATGCCACGCACACTCTGTAGTTGTTAAACTTTTTGTTCTATGTCTTCTACTTTACTTACTTTGCGTTCAGATCACATGAAATGTGACAGGGTGACTCGTATACTTTTTGTTAGAGATAATTTGTTTTTTTCATGTTTTTATTTATTCGGTATTTATTTTTAATATTTTAACAACACATATTTTTAAACTATTATTTACAACTTTATGTTTTAGCAACCTATATTTGTTTATTTATAAATGGTTCGAAAAAAAAATTATTTAAAAATAATTTTACAAAAACGACACTAACCGCAAACACAGAAAATTGTCCAATACTGAAGCACTAAGAATATGCTCAGCAAATAAAAAAAAAAAAGTTATTTCAATAAAAGCTTCACCTCTAATCAGCCTCTAATAATTACATTATTTACAATAAAAATTACTTTTTTTATACTTAAATAATTCTTTTTATATAGTTTTTATTACTATTTTATGTTTCTTCTTGATTAACAAAAAAAAAAAAAAAATTTATTTTTTTCTAAGGCTAAATTTCATACCTGTTTTTTTCACCATGGCGTTTTAAATAATTTTTTTTAAAAGAGTCTTAAATATTAAACAATTATTTTACTTAACCTAACTTAAATAGTTTACAGTTACGATTTTAACGGCATCGTATTAATTCGAAACTTTCGTTAATTTTGTCTAATAATACAGCGCAAGCTTCACCGTTCAAATTAAGCGCTTTCGACAAAGCTTTTATTATTTACGTAATGTATGTGTCTTTTGTTGCTTCACTATGTACAATTATTCTAATTAATTTGTGTATTGAAGGATATACAAAGTTTGTGAGTTCATTTCATTCGCTAATCTTTATTGTGAACTCCTCTTGATCGATGATGGATGCTTTGAATAAGCTTTTTTATGCTTTTCTTACCAATTTGATGTAGTCAAACTGAGTAACAACGAGCAGGAGTATTTCTATGGATGAATTGTAGTTCTTTTACTTTGCATGAAGGTGTGAGATTGGTCTTCGATTAATCCCAATAATAGTTTCTCTCACGCTCCCACCCTCTACTCATCCAAGCTTATATCGGCGTTGGCATTAGCGTATAATCTTGATGCAAACTCGGTTTGACTGCATCATACATTGGTCGGCTACCATCATCGGGTAACGCATACACATCGGGTGGCACGCATAGTGATTGCAATTTTGATATATACGAATCGAAAGGTTCATGATGTCCATAACTGGCTGGATGATGTACTGTATACGGATGATGTGGTGGCATTGCGCCACCATGTGGTGGTGGCGGTGGTGGTGGTCCCAACATACCAGGATGTGTACCAGCTAAATGATGCGGTGGCGCTGCATACATAGACACAGCACCACTCACAACATTCGTTGGTGCCAGCGAAGATGTGGGTAGTGGGCTTGGAGGTATGAGTGTGGGATGTGCGGAGTGTGTTGATGGGCCATAGGCGCTGGTCAATTGTTGATTGCTCAACACTTCTGGTGTGGCGGGTAGACCAGCTGTATTGATGGGCAAACCATTGCCAATTGTGTTGGATGGATGATGCCCCACTAAACTGGTGCTACTTACATTATTGCTACTCCCAAGCGGACTTGTGCTCATGCTGGCACCGCTATTGCTATTGCTACCCGGTGGTGGTAGACGTACATGTTCGAGTAATGTGATGACATTATTGCGTAAACTCTCATAATAGGAACTGGAGGCCGGTGCACCATTTGCACTGTTTGATGTGGAGGTGGGTGTGCTGAGGCCGACGACACTTGGTGGTGGTGTTAAATAGTTGGCACTGTGAGTGCCTATGGTGCCGGGGTGATTGCCGGTGAGGGTGTGCGTGAGATTGGTGCTGGTGAGCGAATTATTGCTGTCGCCGGCGTTATTGCTACCGATGTTGATGTTACTGTTGCCGTTGTTGTTGTTGTTGACGCTGTTGCCATTGCCGCCACTGCTGTTGTTGTTGTTGTTGTGGTTGCTGAGCGGGGACGCATTTGTGGCGCTGGAGGAGACGCTGCCAAGAGCTGTTGCTCCTCCAGCATTGATAGTCACCGAAGAGAGATTACGCTGTTGATGAGTACTCAGCGGAGAAGTCTCCTATTGAGTTCGAATTGGAGAGATAGGGGAAAGGGAAGAAGAGAAGAAAAGAAATATTATAAATTAAGTGCTTTAATTGTAGCTGAGTGCTCTGTAATAAGTGCATACGTACTGATCTTATTTAACCTATAATTATTAAATATCTCTAGAGCATCTCGCGGCCTTTACGATTACGGTAACGGTAATTTGTAATTAAGGTAATGGTAATTTGTAATGCTTTGTTAAAATTACATTAAATAACCATAAAAAAACAACTACATGTAATGATTACCGTATTGGTAATTTGTAATGCTGGAAATGATTAATTAAAATGCCGACTACGATCACAAGACCATAACAATTACTTGTAATGATTACAGTAATGGTAATTTGTAATGCTTTGAAAATATTGCCTAAAATAACGATTATCATTACAAGACGATAACAATGACATGTAATGATTGCAGTAATGATAATTTATAA
Organism: Sphenella marginata; assembly: GCA_951509765.1. Classification (NCBI taxonomy): domain Eukaryota; kingdom Metazoa; phylum Arthropoda; class Insecta; order Diptera; family Tephritidae; genus Sphenella; species Sphenella marginata. The sequence goes on along the minus strand of OX608081.1, from coordinate 32,654,867 downwards.
CGCTTGAAAATATTAGTTAAAATACCGATCACGATTCCGAGACGATAACAATTATATGTAATGATTAGAGTAATGATAATTTGTATTGCTTTGGAAAAAAAGTACTGGTTATGATTATACCACGATTAAGATTAAGATACCAAAATTTTTAAATTACTTATGAATCTTATCACCCAGTTTTTTTTGCGATAAAAGTATGCAGCTCCCACGACCTTTCGTATTTTAAGAACCAATCGAAGTTTTTTAGGGAATTGACTAGAAATGGGTCCCAGCTTCACACAAAGTCAAAAAGACAAGCATAAATCTGATTAGGTTCGAGCTAATAGAAAATAAATTAAACCCTCACCAAAGTATAAACCGCTTTAACTCTTTTCAACATAGCCTCTATGAAACAGTCAATTCCTGCTACGAAAACAAAAACCAACAACAAGTAAAGGAGAATAATCCGCATTAATTAGGAGACTTCATATTCCATGCTGTCATATTTCTTCCACATCATTTAATAAATTCATCTAATTGAATTTAATTCAATTCAATTTTGTGAACGGTTCGTTGATGCATAATAAGGACCCTTCAGAGTGAGAGTGGAGGGCTGAGTGAGAGAGAAATATGAGGCACCCAGCACTGTTTCGTATCATAACAAAAAAGTTTGTAGGGTGGTCGACGGTGAGAAAAACAAATGGCCTTAGGGCCAAACTTACTCGTCCAACACAACAAAACAAAAACAAAAAACGACCAACACAACATTGAGGGTAGACATTTTTTATTTGGCACATAGAAAAGCACAGCAGTGCGAGTGAAAAGGCATTTGTACACGATAGGGTGAAAGAAGGTAAAGAAAAAATGCGAAAAAAAAAACGTATGAGAAATGATAAAGAAAAAGTAAAAAAAAAAATACTTCGAAGAAAAAAACGGGAATACTGTTGTACATAACGGCACACAAGCACTGAAACACACCAACAACAAGTCAAGTGGGACTAACGCAGGAAGTAAGCAAAAAAAAATTCTGCACCGCCCTGATGCGCCTGAAAGTAGGCAAACATTTGTACATACGAACATGAGAGTGGGGAGCAGTGCTGATGGTGGTGGCTCCAATTGTCCGCAGAGAACGCCAACTCTAGCCAAGTGTAAATGTAGTGGTGTGGCGCGCTCTTGGATACACACACACAGCAGAGCCACTGGAAATATATAAAATGCTGTGCTCTAGTTGGCTAAAAGCTTTGAAGCTCACACTCCTTAACAGCAACAAGGCGCCTCCTTGTGTTGTTGGTTTATATTTTTTTTCTTTTCTCTATTTCAACTCACACATGCATGTGTATATCTCATGGGAGGCCAAAAGGTTACAAAAGCAAACAAATCGAACGAACAAATGATTATCATGTGGCGCCCTTTTTGGGGTTTGTTGGTCTGCTGCATTCGTTAACATAAGTGCGAGTGAATAGGAGCGAATTGAAAAGAAATGCGATTTGTGGATGGTTGTTTACGATTGAAAAGGGACAGATAATTACAACAACAACAATAACAACAACAACTGCGACCACTGCAACAACAACAACAAAAATAGTAGGAAAATAGCTGAAGTAGCATTTATTTATGAAAGCAGTTGGGGTCTATGTACATACTATGTATGTGTGTATGTGCATGTATTTAGGTGGTTGTCCCCATGGGGATAGGAGCTGCTTCGTAGAACAACTTTCCAGTGCAACACTTTGCGCGCGCATGCACTTACATACACACACACACACAAGCACACAGCCGCCACCTTTAGGGAATCGCATCCACAGCTCCGCACTTTTACTCACACACTAACACATACACAGAAAGAGCAATGCAATTTGCAATTTTATACTATCGTCAAGGGATGTTGCTGCGCACACTGAAACCATTGCAATAATAACGAAAACAACAACAACACCAACAACTGCGTACAGCCCACAGCATAGAAATTGCATCCAAATTGCATTAAAGCTCACTTTCATTGGTCGAGCATTTTGTTTGGCCTCCACTTGGAAATCATGTCGCATTGAAGCTGTCATCACAACGCCATTTTGTATATTTTATATGTATGAATGTAGGTGTGCGTGCGTGTGTATTTACATAGTTCGTACCTTGCTTGATTGCATGGCTCCCGGTATAGGTTATGTATGTCAGTACATTAGGCTTTCTCACGCCCTAGAGATGAAAGAGGTATTTTTTTGTATTGGAATCATAATTTGTATCGGATGTCGTTGGGAAAAGTCTTCTGGGTCATAGTTCATATGTATTAAATGACACGGATATTAGAGCTTTTACCTTAATGCAGCCTGCTATGTACCATAAATATATCAGAAAAATGTTCCGTCTTCAACTACATCCTATCCCACTTTGAGAAGGACATTTCACCATGCCTGAAGAGAGAAGAAGTCTTTGAGAAATTCATGGTGATCAAAATCTACTCCGAGTCTATGCCTTTTTTCAAGACAGTGTAGCTTTTTGAGCCGTCTAGATAGATCTAGTGCTAACACGCATCCATTTCCAGGAGTGTGCACTGGCAATTCAGCTAAAATAACGTGGGAGGCAAAGATGGCTGACTAGAATAGAGAGCCTAATGTACAGTTTCAGGAGGTCTAAAATCCTTTAGAAGTCTCTTTTTCGCCATATATGGATGGGTTATATGAAATAGAGATTCCAAAAAAGTTTGATTCAATAGGCTTTGAATAGTTCTATGGCAAAAAGCCGACCCTTAATAGCATCTCTTTATACAAAATTAGAAAAAACCAACAAAAATATAGTTATGTAGGTTTTCTTCTGAAGGAATATTTTTGAAAAATTGCATTTTAAATGTTGCACCACATTTCGTTTAAACTTGACTACCAGACAACTCAAAATTTTACGACACCCTAATGTACATACATGCTTACATATATATCTGCAAGTATGTATATAAGCGTATATGTATGTATTGTAGTTGCTGCAATTCATCATTTCATTGCATTTTTGTAATTTATTTATCTCATTAACTATGTTTAGGTAACTTGTTGTTTTTTTTTTGTTTTTTTTTCAATAAGGAAAGTTTTTCGCTTTTGCTTCAGTGTACGTGGCATTTGCAGTGTCTACCTAATAAATAGGTACATAGATAAAAGATGAAGCAATATGCCTTTTGACTCATAAAATAAATTCTAGATGATGGAAAATATTTAATTAATTAACTTTGTAAATAGATACTGGGAAGTAATTGCATTAAGAAGTAAGATCCTTAAGGTCGGAAAAATGCTTAATTAGTGTAGGCCCTGGCTAAATGTAAGGGTTTTTTGAATTGAAGAAATAGTCATACCTAATTTAAGGAGCCAGAGCGGCCGCCAGGGTTTTGGTGAAAGTAAGCAAGACCGTCACACCTAAGGCCACAGGCACAAGTTCCGGGCAGGGTAATATTAAAACATTTGAAATCAGTGGTTGGCAATCACTGTATTTCTGCTTTGAAAAGCATCTTAGCAAAAATTGAATGAATTACACCTTTCATGAACATGAAATGGTATTACAACTTTGGTCCGATGTTTGTAAGTATGAGAAGAAGAAGAAATAGACCCACAAATTATTATACCGAAATGAACAGCCATGTCCGTCTGTCTGTTTGAACGCAAACTAGTCCCTCAGTTTTAGAGATATCTCGATGAAATTTTGCAAGCAGGCGCCATTTTGCATAGGATTAATCATTTGTCGGAACCAGCAAAATCGGAATAATACAACGCATAGCTCCCATACAATCGATTTTTCCAATAAATATGGTTTGGGCCATGTATCTTTAAATTAACAGTTTTAAAGGCTTTGTACCAATTGTAAGTAGGGATCGCGCACAAGTTATGCGTATTCATGAAAGGTATAAAGCCTTTGGCAGAGCCGAAGACATTCCTTTTCTTAGTTGTTGTTTTTTGTATTCATCAACTTTCCGCAACTTGTAAATAATCAAATGAAAAATAAATTTTTTACTAAAAATGCATACCGTACATCTGAGCGTTATTCTCTCCCTCTCAACAATTTTTTAGCTTTTGACAGTTTTACCCAGATCTCTAAATTAGATTCTAATACTTTCGGTGGAAACTTTTTCTTCTTCTTTTCAAAATGATACTACAGAATTTTAACAATGAAACAAATTTTTATAATAAAAAACGATTATTGTGGCGAACAGATGAGTACACTTTTCACTTCACGAAAATTCAAAACTAGGCCCCCCCGCCGTGAGATAGTTGAAATCAATGGATTGAATAAGCTTTTCGTGTCATCCGTTTTTTTTTGTTCTTATCTAAGTTTCCATATATTTTGTTTTTGTAGTGCATTGGTTCAGTGTCAAAATCTCACTGACAAATGAGTGTACTGTCAAAACTCGTGAGAAAATTAGAAATCAGCTATTCCAATGACACGACTTTTTAGTTGGGCCGGGATTTTTTTGACATCCTTTTATGACTTGTCAAAAACAGCTGATGCCTAAATCAATATTTAATTGCTAAATGTTGGCGTATTAGCTAGGAGTTAATGGCTTTGTTCTCGTAAATTTATAAAATTTTGTAAAATTTTTACTCAGAAAGTGTTCGCTTACACAAAACACTTGAAGCGAGAGAGCGCATTTTGACATTTCATTGACAGAGAGAGCTACAAGTTTTTACTGTGGGAATTCCACTCCGTAAAAATTGTAAGTGAAAAACAGCTGATCGTGACAAAGGAAAGCAACAAAAAAAAATTTAAACCAATTAAAATGGCAATAGCTGCTTTTCCTGCAAGTTTTTATTGATTCCTGTTCGTTTAACACTTTTTACTTTTTGTGTTTCGAGAGAGTTTTACGTCATTATCATTTTAATTACACTTTTTGCAAGTTTTGTAAGCGAACAACAAATCTATTAATTTATTGAAGTACACTGGAAAACTGACAATGAGGAAAGATCGTTTAATTGTATTTATAAAAAAACTCCGAAATACTACTAGAATAGAAGAGAAAAATGCCGTGAAAAAATCTTAACAACTCGAAAGTGCTCCCTTAGCCAAGTTGAAGGCCATCACATTACTTTTATCATATTGGTACCTCATACTTTGCTAAACACCTAAGTCAATCGCACCAATTTCACATTTTACTCTTTAACCAGAAATTTCCCTAAAATTTACTTTAAAATATTAAATCACCAACAAAATGGCGTGCAACTAAAACTCAATACTCAACAAATGCGACCCAGAAGTGGGACTTTGACTTAAGTTATTAATAACTTTTTATGCCAAAACTTTAGCATGATGACGAATCCAGCAACACTTTAGTTGTTAGACTATAAAAATAACTTTTCTGTTCTAAATTTTTGCAAAACGTTAACAGCGCAGACACGAAGCGCCCAACGACGGCAGCGCCGCAAGCAGCAACGGTAAAAGGCCACTAACCGCAGCGACGACATAGAGCTGTAAAAGCGTGTGGAAGTATCTTCACAAAAACAACAAGAAGAAAAAAAAAACAATCCAGACGCGCGCAACACGTAGCGGAAGTTTGAAGAAAAGTGTAAAAGAACTTTTCATAAAAATTAATTGATAAACTTTGATAAAAGCATAAAAGTTAGGTTAAGTAAAATATGCCAATTGGCGGGTGAGGGAGTGGGGCAGTGGCGTTGCGTTGTGAGTCATTGGCTAGAAGTTGGCTGGTGAAGGCGCTGGAATTTCCTAATACTTTTAACCCACTATTGCTGTTTGACACTTAACCGCATATGCCCGCTCCCGCTCACTGTCACTCTCACCCTTCACTTCATGGCCGTGTACCCGTTTTGGCTGTCTACTAACTGTAAATCCATGGCATGTAGGTATGTCTGTGTCTGCTTTTGTACTTTGGTAATAATTTAAATAACAAAAGTTTTGTAGAAAGTAAGGAACATTTTTGTTTTTTTTTTTCGCCCGAACTTTTATGTGTTTGATGTTTGGGTTAAAGCGCTGACGTGCGCTGTGACGTTGACGTCGGCGTTATTACTAGGCGGCAGAAAAAGCAAAAGTTAGCGGTCGCTGAGCAAAAGTTAGAAAACTCCAAGTTTTGAGTTTTGGTGTGAAAGTTGTTGCGCCTTTTGCCAGCCGTCGGCAACAACAACAACAAAATTTATGTGTGTTTGTTTTTTTATATTTACATATATTTATACGTCTATCTCTTTCGCACGCTTTTGCTAGTTTACAGAGTTTATTCTTTGTCGGTTTGTCTGCTTTTTTATAGACTTTTGTTTTCAAAAATTTCGGCAATGTCCTTGAAAACTTTAATTGGAAGTTTATAAATAAAGTCACAAAGAATTAAAATTTGTTTGCATAAATGGGTAAACGTGCTACAAAAACAAATTCAGTGCGCGCTTTACTAATATTCTAAATTTTTCACATAAAATATAAAAAGTAGTCATGGTTATAGCGAATTAATTGGAATCGGATTTAGAGAAATCGAGTCAGTATAATGCCGTTTTAACTCTCACAAAAATGATCATAATTTTATTCATATTTATTCTGAATTTTTAGATGTGAATTTCCCTTTCTAAATGTTTAGATAGGCTACTTTGCCAAAGAACCTTACAGCATTTATAGCAACTGCTATTTAAAGAATTTGATTTTGAATTCTAAAAAAAGAAAATTGGTCACCAAAGGGTTAATGCATAATTACTTGTATAATAACGCTAAACATAACGCAAAAAAATGTATTTAGAAATTATAAAAATAAAAATTTAGGTCACCAATGGGTTAAGGCATGGCGTTTAAAGCTAAAATGCTTAAAATCAACTACTTAAGCTTATGTAAAACTATTTTGATATGAAAAAATTTGGGTATACGAGTGGGTTAATGCATGGCCGTAAATGTGTTTCTGAATTTTTTATTCTGAATTTTTGATTTCTGAAAAAAGTTTTCTGAATTTTTCCTTCTGACTTTTGGTTTCTAAAAAAAATTTCCGAAAAATTGTATTTCTGAATTTTTTCTGTCTGAATTTAGGGGGGCACCATAGGCGAAAAAAAAAAATAGTTCCAACGAAGAACAAATTCTTATAACCTCTTCTAGAAACTGTAGAGAAAAGAGACGGTCATAAGGAAAAACATTTTTTTTTTTAATTTAAGCAAAAAGCAATTCTTTTGCATTTTGAAATCAAACCAATTTCGAAACTCTTTGCAATTTTACCGAAGAAATTGAAAATAATTTATTTTGTTGGTTTGTATACCAAAAATTCAATTCCAATTTTATATGGAATCTGTTGAGTAAAAATTTTGTCAAATTATATAATTTTTTTTGGTAAAACCAAAATTACTCAAATTGTCCAATTGGCACGGAACACCCCATACATGTAAATATCTGTTTATAAAATATTATAAAATAGACCAAAAAAAAACTTGCATTTAAGTAGTACATACTTATGAATTACTTATTGTCTTTAGTTTGCCTCAACGAACCTGAGCCTACGTACCCTATCGCTGGTGTTCAACTGTGATTCCATGGCATTTATGTCGGATTTCAGACGCATCATTTGCGATTCGACTCGTGCACTTTCGCGTTGCAATTCAGAGATTTCAGCTTCGAGTGTATTGATATCTTCGCCTACACCGGTGCCATTACCACCATTACTGCCATTAGTTGGCGCTACGTTGTTGTTGTTGATATTATTTGTTGAGTTGTTAGTTGCGTTGCTGTTGTTTGTGTTATTATTGTCTTGCAAACTATCTGGTAATGTAGCTGTACCAGTAACGGATGAGGAGACATTACCGAGAGCAGCGCTAGAGCTTACAACTGAAGCATTGTTGTTGTTACTGCTGTTACTAATATTACTCGATACAGAGGCGGATGAAGAGACTGCCGAACCAATACCACCCATCATCATGTCAATGCCTGCGGATAGAGCGCAAAAAAGGGAGAGATGCAAAAAGGATTAATTAAATTATTAATTAAAAAATGAAAAAATTGGTTGAGAAATTGGGCTATTGTAATTAGTTTTATTTGTGTTTGGGAAAAAAATGAAATAAATATGTGCGCGTGTGCTAAATTTTAGGATAACCAAAATCGTTGGTCCGTTTTGGATTGCATTTTTAGTTTCGAGAAGTACTTATGTACTAAAAAAATTAAAACGTAAAATTCCATAACAATGCTTGAAAAATAAGGATTTAAGTTTAAGAAACAGTTTTTGCAGAGAAAGTGTAGTTAAATTGTGTACTAAAACCGAAAGTACTGAAACTTCATAAAAATAATGTAAATTATAATTGCATTTTGGAGGTTTGGTGGTATTTACAATAATGAAGAATCAATTAAAAATAAAAATTAAAAATTCAAAAAATTGTGAATTTAGAACTAACTAAATTTGGTTTTAATTAAAGAAAAGTTGTAGAAAAAAATAATTATTAGAGTTTGATTTTTAGGTTCTTTTACTAAAATTTTCTTAAAGTAAAGACATAATAATTTGCCAACAGAGGATTCCAATAACTAAAAAACTTAAAATCTATTTTAAAAAAATTGTTGTACTAAAATTACGAGCTTAAAAAAGATTAAAATTAATTATCACTTACTAAGGAAATTGAATATTTTATTTCATGAAAAAATTCTCTTAGCAAACTGTTTATTTATTTAGGTTCCTGTAGTAAACATTTCACAAACTTCTCTTAGGAATCCCTCTAAATTTTTTGGATTAAAAATAAGCGAATATTATAGTACTAAAAATCAATTTAAAAAAGTATGGATATACCAATTAATGCAGATAAATTTTTGTACTAAAACCAGTAATGCTTAAATAGACTACAAATGTTGACAGTTAAGTTGTACTAAAAATTGAAAAGGAAAATATTTCCAAGAAAGTGTTAAAAAATGCACAAAAAGTGCAGGGAAAATTGTGGTAGAAAAATTAATATATGTACGACTAGGTAAAAAAAATGTACTAAAAATTATTTAAAAAGGCAGTGGAAAACTGGAATGCTAGTAACAAAGAACGATTTTTCAAAAAAAAAAAAAAATGCTTAGCCCTATAATTTGAAGCCTGTGCAGTAGAACGAGAAGTACTAAAAACGGAAAATAGTGAAAAGTAGTACTAAAAAAATACGAAAAAATGGAAGCCTGAATTAAAATTAAGCATTAAATAGTTTTTGATGTGAAAAATAGAGGTGTTAAGCTTTGATTTTTAAAATACAAGTACTAAAAACAGTAGTACTAAACCCTAGTCATAAAATCATATATGAGAAAAAGGAACGGCTTCCATTTGTAAGATAAAAAGTTTTCAACTGAAAAGTTCAAATATTCCACAATAGTGGCTTTGGAATTAAAAGTACTAAAAGAAAACCCTACAGTCAGGGACAAAAATTAATTTTTCAATTAAATTGAAAGTTTTTTATTAAATGTACTAATTCTTTAAGTTTGAATAGCTTCGTACTAAAAATGGCTTTGTATTAATTTCGCAAACATTTTGGAATTGTAAGAAGAGAAAATAAAAAGTACCATTTCAATAAAACAGAAAAGGGTAGACATAAACAGAGTAACAGAGAAAATGGAAAAAGGAAACACAAACCTAGAAACAGAAAAACCACAAACACAGAGTAACATATTGGTTAAATTAAATGAGGCCGAGCATTAGTGCTTACCTTGTTTTTCATGTCATTCAATCGGTGGGTAGGTGATTCAATATGGTTCGTTTTGTTTCGGAAAACTTGTTTTTTGTTTTACGATTGAATAAGGTACTGAGTGTTTATTTTTTTTTTTATTTTTTTTTTTTAATTATTTCTTTTTCATACCAAATGATATTTTCGAAAAACCATTTGAAACATACTCAACTAGATATTTTGTATTTAGTTTTACTAATAAAAATGTTCATTCTATAGCAGATATTCAGCACCGATACAAAACGTGGCGTAATCTATAAACACAAACAATCCACATGAAACGAAAAGAATAAGAAAAAGAAAGAAAATGAGAGAAAAATTAGAAATTAATATTAGAATGTATTTTTTTTTGCGTACATAGTATATTTAAAATAGTATGTATGTAGGTACTTTAGTGTAGAAAGAACATACAATAAATTAGAATTTTTTTTTTACAACTATTATTTATTAATTACACTGTGCAACAAATTTTAATATTTTTTTTTGCAACATATGTACTGTCCATAATATTTTTTCTGAGCGCATGCTTGGTGTAACCTCTTGTCAGTTTTCAGAAAAATATCAAGGTTTGAGAAATTTTGTTGCATAGTGTTATTATTCTTTAAAAATTATTTTGAGGAAAAAATTTAGAACAGAAATAAAATTATAAACATAAGCTTAGTTACTATTAGTTAGTAAAATATCAAATAACAAAATAATATAAAAAACCCAAGCTTTTCAAAAAGTTTCTTAAATTAAAAATAATTATTGTTATTTATTAGCACACGCACACACACATGTAGATAATTTTGTAAACGTAAGTTTAATGTGATTAATTTTTTTTTCACTTCTTAGAGGTGTTTAAAAGAAAAACAAAATATTTTTAAGCATTTTTTACATAAATAAATTGTTCATGCCTACCTGTATAGCCCTTTGGATAAACCATTGCTACATCATCGAATTTAGGTTTCTTCATTCCCTGACTAGCTGAACTACCACAACCTGGATGAAAGAAAAGAATCGCAGCACGCAAACATTTTTTGAATTAATACTTTGCTCCCACAGCTGAGTTGTTTATTAAGACATTACCAAAATGTTGAGCATACGCACCATCAAACTTCATAGCAGTCGCCGCAGCGACGGCTGCTTTATGCTGTTCTACGGTGCCGCCGGCTTCGAGTACGCGCATTTTATTACGATTCGCGATAGGACAGCCGGAGGCGCTGTAATAAATTTACAGAGAGAGGGAGAGCAGGATAGTGAGATAAAGACAGTTGACAGGCAAGTAAATATTTGCTTAAAGGCAGCTAACTAAAAAATAGTTGTGTTTAATATTTTTTGTAATTACCTTCTGTGTGATAAGAATTTGCCTGTCGAATGGCCAGAGCCATCACAGCCGGGAATGGGACATCTGAAATGAGAGTGAAAGAGAAATTTTTTTTTGTATTAGAAAATATGGCGCGTCAGAGTAAAATGAAAGTAAGGATAATGGTTTCCGATTTCTAAAATAAAAATAAAATAAAATAAAATAAAATAAAGTAAAATAAAATAAAATAAAATAAAATAAAATACAATACAATAAAATAAAATAAAATAAAATAAAATAAAATAAAATTAAATTAAATCAAATCCAATCAAATAAAATGAAATAAAATAAAATAAAATAAAATAAAATAAAATAAAATAAAATAAAATAAAATAATATAAAATAAACTAAAATAAAATAAAATAAACTAAAATAAAATAAAATAAAATAAAATAATATAAAATAAAATAAAATAAAATAAAATAAAATAAAATAAAATAAAATGAAATAAAATAAAATAAAATAAAATAAAATAAAATAAAATAAAATAAAATAAAATAAAATAAAATAAAATGAAATAAAATAAAATAAAATAAAATAAAATAAAATAAAGCAAAATAAAAGAAAATAAAATAAAGTAAAATAAAATAAAATGAAATAAAATAAAAAAAAATAAAAAAAAATAAAATAAAATAAAATAAAATAAAGTCAAATCAAATAAAACCAAAGAAGCTCACTTAGGCTCACGTAACCTAGTTAAACAATCTTCTTTCCAAAGTTTCGACCAAGTCTTCCCATTGGCAATCTATAATTAAAATGTGTACTCACCTCAGCGGCTCCGAATCTTGTCCATCACGTGGTTTACTTTTCGGTTTGTTAGCGCGCGGACAACCCGATAAACTGCGATGTGACGAATAGTTCCCAGTAACATGACCAGAACCATCACAGCCCGGCGTAGGACATTTCAGTTCTTGTGAGTGTGGCTGTAAATGATTACGATCGCTACGCGTGCACCCCGTCAAACTGTAATTAGAAGTTAAAATTTAAGAAAAATTGCAGATAATGAAAGGAAAACAAAATAAAAACACAAAGAATGCCAAAGCCAAAAATCGTTCATGCAATCAAAAACTTAAAAGCGAAAGCGCACCAACCCCACGCAGTTCATTAATCCAGTGAAAATAGCAATTGAAAGGGCGCCAGTGAAGTGGCAATGGATTATCAATTCTTTACAGAAGTTCGTTGTTTCTATTGAAAGCTCAATATTTTCTCTTTGATTGATAAATTTATCTAACAAATTGGAAGCTTATCACATTTGCAGCACAAGTACTTCTTGGAGTTCAAGTTAAGTGGTGTGTGGGTGTGTGTGTGCTGGAAATTGAAAGCAGCTAAACCCGTTGATCCCAACTATCAATTGGTCAGCGTACACTTGACTGAGCGCACTTAAAAGTTTAAGCCATGCGACCGAAGACAAAGCACAAATTGATTTTCAGTTGTTACTGCGCTAATGTGGTTTGGGTTTTGTTTTAGCGAGGAGTGAAGTGTCATGTTATCTTTTAAATTTCACTGACAGTGACTTGAAGTTGCAGTTTGAGAGGCACTGCAATATGACAGCTCCTACAGTGCAATTAAAACTTCTATTTTCAAGGAATGACAGAAAGAGACGCAGGATGACACTAAGATAAAATTTCATGAAAGCTTCCTACCATCTTATCGTATCTGAAGGCTTATATAGGTAAAATTGAAATGAGTGGGAGTTCTAGCTCCGTTAATTTATGCCCATCAACGTGAGTGGCCTTCAACAATCGAAGCTTGTCCGCATCTTTTCTTATAATCTCTGCTATCTGACATCAAAATGGAAGCTTCATGCAATCATCAAAGTGCCAGCGAATGTACTGAGTGTAGCCACCTAATTTCCCGCTTTTGTATATCCCCTCTCACCCCTTCCTCCTCACTCTCCCAATATCTGTTAGAAACCTGTTCAGCTTGAGTACAAGCTCGTTTGTGCCTAATTTCAATTTATTGCTCCTTTGCTGTTTGCTGGCAACCTCCCGTCCATTTATAAATATTAAAATTTTCCCAAAAAAGGATACAAATTCTTCATTCTCAAAACAGTTTCCATCACTCTCCGGCGGCACTCGTTTTCATTATCTCGTTGTCGTTAGGTTAGACACAAAATGTTCGACACACAACTTACAATGGCGCTTTCTTGTCAATGGCAAAGTCGTCTGATAAGTGTCATTATTGCATATTTTAATATTTTCCATAATGTCATCGTACCAACGTACCAAAGTCAGGCTGTCCCGTACAGGCACATACTCCGGCTACTTCGTTGTCATTCCATTTGATTGTGCGCTCAAACATACATCACGAACGAGGACACTTGGTTGTGCTCTTTTCATTAAAGTAATAACGAGACTAGTGTCCTTTCCGGCCAATGCTTCCTTTTGGCGCTGAAGTTGGTAGTGTGGTCCGGCGGCAAGAGCTGCGTTGCTTAAAAGTGGTTGCTTGAATTATTTGGAGTTGGTGGATGTAAAATCTTACATGGGCTAATATGTCCATCTGAATATAAATCATGCACAAGTGGTAGAGCTGCGTTTGTTAAGGTTCTTGATTAGTTCGGGATTTTGCTCAATTTATATTCGGTATTCTTGTATAACGGTACTGAAAAGTGCTTTGAGCCCTAAAAGGGGGGCATTTTATCTAAAAACCTATTAGACTGCTTTCGTAATTTCCTATAAAGGATCAGATTAAGAACACCCTTCAAGCTTAGTTTAGGTCTCCTGATAAATGAAACCACTTCGATCACGTCGCGTTCGACGACAGGAATCGATGCGTTCTTCTTTGACAGCCAGGCGGCCCTTCCGGTTCTCGGGTGAGCAACGATACAATCGCGCCTGTTTGGTATTTTCTTCAATACAGGTGTTGTGGCATCGTAAAATACGGCCGAATGAGATGAGCGTTGAGCTGATTCGCTCTTCAAATCTCAGTTGTATAGTACTGTGTCGAACAATTGGTTAGAGCGATAATAGTCCTGTAGAAGGTCAAGAAGTTGGTGTCTATCTGACAGTGAAATACGCTCGTAAGCAATCTTTGGGTGATTAGAAGGCACCTAGACTTTGACCCAGTGCTCGAAAGAAGTCTTTGTCCTGTACCAATTACAGATTCGAAAATTCCACTACGAATCTCTCTTGCGTCAAAAATTACTCCATAACAATTTCTCAGAGGCAGGAATGGAAGAGAGTTCATCGCTGGAACATAGCTTCCCCACTGAATAGGAGAAACAGATGGTTTGATGTTCGCTATTTAATGTTCGATGTTCAATGTTTGATGTTCGATGTACGATGTTTTATAATTGATGATCGTTTATTCATGACTGATGTTCGACTATTGATTGATGATTGATGTTCGAGGTTTGATGATTGATGTCAAATATTTGACGATTGATGATTGATGCTGAAAGTTGACTTGGCAACTCTTTGAGCAACTGATTGGTGTGACCAATTGACCATAAGACCCTTTGGGCTAATCTTTAAGAATTATGTCCCTAAAGGGTACACACATATCTAAATATTTAGCACCATGTTCCGGGATTGACATCTCTTATAAATACCTACATGCATGCAAATCACTCAATAACCTATACACACACACAACTACATATGTACATATACATACATACAAAAGGGTTAGTCAAGAATGAGTAAATATGTAGTTGAATATTAACCAAACTCAAAGCAAAGCCAAAGCCAAACATAGTAAAATAGTAATAAAGTAGCTGTTAGTAGTAAAGTGATTTGACTTGCCATTCGACTAACCTATCCTTTGTCTTGTCATGTTGCGGTATATGTTGTGGTGGTGGCATTGAATAACACGATGCTGGACTGGGTGAGTAGCCGCCCGATACTGGTGTCGGATATCCGCCTGGACCGACAGCAGTCGCATATGGATTGCTACATTGATATGCGGCTGGACCGTAACCGTGATAGCCGGCTGGGGGATAATCAGACTGTACAACCATACCATAGCCAGGATGAGGTGAATAGCCTAGATGTGGTTGAAGCCCAGCAGGAATGCAAGAAAAGAAGAGAAACAGAAAACAAAAAAAAAGCAAAAAGAAATATTGATATAGCAACATTTTAAACACTTGAATAAAGCTTTAAAGAGCTTTGAGCTTTTACACACTTTTGTATTTGTAAGTTCTATAAAAATTAAAACTACTTACCGCTTGGATCACGATAGCTATCGATGTAATGTGAGCCACCACTATCTGGCGTGGACTCACGACTATACGGACGCGGACCGCCTATATGGCCAACCAACCCGAAACCGAGTGGTCGTGGTGGGCCACTAAAATCGACTGGCTCCATTTGTGGTGAACGTGGCGCAGCGTTTGCGCCTGTGGGTGGTACACCTGGACCAAAACCTTGTGGATGCCCAACGACTAGACCGTCGGGATGTGCGCCATATTGTGGACTGGTTAAAATACTGAAATGAGATGAAAAGAAATAAGTTTTGTGGGTTAGTGAAAAATGTAGATCACGCTGATTGATAGAGGAAAGAGGGTGGAGGTGGAGGTATGTGGCTAAAGACGTGTATTGTGTTTTAGATTTTAGAGTAAGAGTTGTCAGGTGTCGTCTTTTACACGATGGGCAGCCCGAAACCTACGCGTCGCGCTTGGAAGGCAAGGAAAGTTTAGTCTAAGGCCCAGCTCAAAACTGTTAACGCTAAACCTTTTGATCTCACAAGACCTGCTGCACTAAAGACCATAGCTCAAGAGTGTGTACTTAAACATAATAAGATAGTTCCTACTTAGCTCTTTTACGCATTCCATAATTGTCAGAAATTTCTTAGTTACTAAAACCTTAAACCATACATAACTTAGCCGCTACAAAACTCTTCGCTTCTTCTTACCTGTGTGGTAGACGTGACGTAGTGGTGACGCTCAAATCCAAAGTTTGTCCTTGCGGGCTTGGCACTTGTGGGCTGGCAATATTTGGACTCGCACCAGGCTGCGGACTCCCAGCGCCCATACGTTGAGTGTATTGATTGTGTGAAGCTGGCGAATTGAAACCATGCGGACTGGATGAGGAAACCGAAGCGGGCGCTGACAAATCCACAACTGGTGCACCCGGTGGTGATGGTGAGCCACTCTGTTTCGGTTGAGGCGGTTGTTGTTGCTGCTGCTGTTGTTGTTGTTGTTGATTTTGATAAGCAGCCGCCGCTGCTGCCGCTTGTGCTGCTGCCATTTTCACCGATAAATTAATTGCCGAAAATCCTGGTGGCAATGGACCCATACTCGGATCATAATGATACATTGGACGTGGATATATGGGACCACCGCCATTGGTAAGCTCATCATGCTCTGCCTTGGCCATCAACATTTGTTGTTCTTGTAAATATTTGTGTTGTTGCGCTTGTAGATCGTCCGCCGTCTGTGGCAAATAATGATACATATTCGAGGGTGGACCTTGACGCTGTCCATTACAAATGGGATCGTAACGTTCGAAAGCGGTCGGCATGCCCGCCACACTTGAGACGCCGCTCGTGGCGTCCGCATAAGCAGCAGCGCTGGGTACTGACGATAGCGAAGTGGGTGGATTTGTATCATAGGCGCCGCCGCGTTCATTGGGTGATAGTGCGCCATTATTGGGTGCGCCGCCATTCGCGCTCAACATTTCGTGTCCATAAGCGGATGAGGTTGGCTTGCCGCCAATGAGACTACCATCGCTACCATTGACCATATGTTGGGCATAGCGCATATGATCGTAATGTTCATGATGTTGTTGGTGTTGCTGATGTTGTTGTTGGTGTTGGTGTTGGGCATCATCATGATGTCCACCATCGGTGCGATAGCCACTATCGGATGTGCCATTGCCGGCGGACATCATTAACGTTGATGGTGAGCCATCGATGAATGGGCCACGTTGTTGGTGAAGAGTTGGTTGTTGTTGCTGCTGATGCGGATTATGTGGACTTTGTTGTTGCGTGTGTTGTTGTTGTTGTTGTGCATGCTGCTGCTGTTGATGTGGATCGGCCATTGATGGCTGTTGTTGTGTCGACTGCTGTTGTTGTTGTTGCATGCTCACGTAGCCGGCCGCTTGAAGTGTTCCGGTCGCACTTCGTATGCCACTCAAGTGTGGCGCGTGCAAAGTATCTGAGTTCGAATTGGACAATGAGCTAGCGTTCGTTGAACGGTCAGCCGGACCACCGCCACCACCACCGCCGCCAGCACTCACATCCGCATTGCTCATATATGGATGCATTGGACTTTTATTATATTCCGACTTCACGCTGGCGATGGGACTGAATTCTGATTTTATAATTGGCATTGTGTTGTTGCTCGCAGCACTCGAGTTCGAAGTCGTTGACGTTGCGCCAGTCGTCTCCTTCGCCGTGTTTGAGTGCGTGTTGTGTGAATGTGTGCTCTGATTGGCGGATGTGTTGTTGTTGCTACTACCGGTCGTGCTGTGACCGTTATTATTATTGATGCAGCTGATGTTGTTGTTATTCAAGTATTGATTTGTTGTAATTTTCAATTTATCCAAATGTTGCAGCTCCTTCGGTTCGATTTTGAATGTGTCTAGCATAGCTATGGTGAGTAAGAGAGAGAAGGAGAGTGTGTGAGTGAGAGCATATGAATAGTTACTTGAGGGCGGACATTTTTTTTAATGATTAGAGTATGGGTTTATTAACAACAACAAATAAATTCCTATAGAAAACTTTTCAACTCAAAAAAAAAAAGAAGAAAAATAGAAAAAAATTATAAGCAAAAAAGGGGTAGAGATCTTTATGAGAGAGACTGATTGAATTAAAAAAAATATATATAAAATCCCCAGTAGCATTTAATGCACGACCAACCTTCATCACCATCTTTGTCAATCTCCTGCTGCAAATGTGTCAGACGACGAGCATTCGAGCTGCATTGCTCGTTGTTGTCATCACACTCTACACAACTTATTGTAGAGTTACCTAACTGCACAAATTTTTTGCTT
>OX608081.1:32511994-32631994 GCA_951509765.1 Sphenella marginata | reverse complement strand
TTTTGCTTGCTTGAAATTGCTTGTTATACCTACTCTGCTAGGTAACAAAAAACACTTTATAGAACAGTTCATTGCATGAGTTCAAAATATTTCAATGAACTAAAAATGATCGTAAACTTCAAGTTGAGTATCCAGCAATACATCGCCGTAAACTTTATTTTGTTCGCCGCAGCGTGTTGTCGGTGATGCTTGTACAAACACATAAACAGATAATTTTAAATTTTAAAAAATAATGGATTGGCTGCTTTTGCTCTTATAATGATCCAACGAATATATTTTTATAGACAGTTTTATTATTTTTCGAACTCAGATTGCTACAAATTCCTAAACATACATATGTATGTATGTTTAGAAAAATTTTGATACATTTTTTCTAGCGGGAACAAATAATTTCCATAGAGGTTAGTCTCATCTTGAATTCTTACTCATAGCGTATTTAAAAGTGAAAGTTTCATTCAGATCACTGCTTGTGGGTTTAAGTGATGCGTGTACAAATACACATATGTACATACACATATGTATGTACATGGTGGTTTTGCCTTATCGCGGCAGCAATATTATTCTTAGTCAACACAATTTGTAAATTGTTGTCATGACAACGGGCAGGTAGGAACGAATCACAACATGATCGTTGTCGTATAAAATACGCCCCACTTCAGTCATTTTTTTAATAACGTTTTATTTAAAAATTTGATCAAAAAACTCTCTATATCATCTAGAAAAGTATTGTGCTGTCGTTTAGCTAGAAAAATTTTAATTTTTGAAATACATTTTGAGATACGAAAAATTTTTTATTAGGAAGTATTGAAGAAAATTTTGTTTAAAAAGGGTGATCTTCCTCTTAGTAATTTATGTTTAATCTTGAAATAAGCCAGAAAAATTATATCGCCTCTATGGTTGGCTTAGGCTCTAAAACATCATCCCCCTTAAATTCGGCACTGATTTTAGTAATCATTTTTGTCTTGCGTACTTTTAGGCGCTGTTTTAAAAAAATTCCGTAGTCTAGTCATAATAGATCTTAATACGTAGAAGACAATTTAGGTTTAATTTAATGTTGAACTAATTTGACTTTGGCTGTTATTGCTTGCTAAAAGTTAGGATTTCTACTTTAAATTTTTTTTTTTTGAGTGAGCAAGTATGAAAACGCTTTATAACAGCATGCCTCTAAAAATAGATTAAAATTTTTTCTCTATAAACTTTTGACTAACAACTCTAATTAATTTATAAGAAAACTTCAAATAATGCTTCTCTAGGTGGTTTGATATATTAAACTTTAGCTTTTAAGCCTTGTTAGCTGAGATTATAAGCCATTAAAAATCAGTGGAAATTATAAAAAAATCCTACATAAGCTATATCTCCGCTGTCTGCCAGCTAAGCGCTCACACAACCTAAGCCTTTATTCTTCTAATATTTTGTTTTGCTTCTAAGCATAATTTTATATACTCCAACCAACACTTAAGTGCTATAATAATAGAAATTGTTATCACAATCAAAAGCACTGTTATTATTATTATTTGTGCATTTTGTTGGCATTTAACCTCATAGCAAAACTCGCTTCCGTCTATACAACAACGAACATGCGTCTAAAATGACATTGCCACATACGCTAAAAGATTGGGAGGGGGTAAGATGTTCTTTGGCTTGTAATGCCATTGTTGTTCGGTGCGAATGCTCATTGAGTGTTTAAACTCGGTCTTAGAAAACCTTACAAAAACTTAAACTCCTTCCCATAGCCTTCAACTTGCTTGTCATTAGCGCACATTAGACACGTACGCATGATGTTTAGCATAAATGAGTGTATGTGTGTGTGTTTGTGGTTGTGTTTGTGTGTGTGTGTTTGTTGCTCACTTTAGAAAATTCATCTTTTTTCCCAACTAATAACCGACAGTTAAAAGGCAGCCGTTTTATAAATTATTATTATGATGCTTAGTATTTTTTTATTTTATTTGTTGTTTTTGTTAGTAAATTAGAGTATGTGTGTGTGTGTGTGTAACACACGTCGTTTCAAAAACCACTTACGCATATTTATTTTGTCATTATGTCGACATTAATGCTTTCAAGGATAAATGTGCTTAGCTTTCACTAAGCCCAAATGCCTACGCTAAACAAGAAATAACAACAACAATACCAACAACTAATTGCTGTAGTTGGCTTTCGAAATAGTTTTGTATGTGTATGTATGTACATATGTGTGCATTTACACATGGGTGTAGTTAGCCACACAATTTTAGGGGGGAGATTGGAAATATGCAGTGGCGAAAATAAATGTAGGTACAGTCTGCGATTTTCACAAATTTTGACATTAAAAATTATTTTTAGGTAAAGCCTTTGTATAAAAAAATGCGTAAGGGTCTTATAAAATAACAATTTTTTTTTTAAAGCTGCACAAATTCCGAAAAACTCAAAGAAACATTTATATAAAAAAAAAATTTTGTAATTTTTGAAGTTTGTTTTAATAAAGAACAATAATTTTTTTTAAGTTACACGAAATTCCGTTAAATTCAAAAAAAATTTATAAAAAAAATTTTTTTCACAAATTTTTGTAATATTTTTTGTCTTTGTTTTAAGAAAGCATTTATAAAAAAATTAGTCAAATTTAAATACGAAAAAAATAATTTCTTTTAAATGTACACAAAAAATCGAAAGTTTAAATAATTTTTAGCTTGTTCCAATTTTTTTTAAATTTTTTGTAGTTTGTTTTAAGAAAGCATATATAAAAACATGTATCAAGGTCTAATACAACACAATAATTTTTTTTTTTACAAATGTACAAAAAGTTCCCGCAAATTGACAGAAGTTTAAAAAAAAATTTAATATTTTTCACAAAATTCGAAAAATATTTTGAAGCTTGTTTTAAGAAAGCCTATATAAAAAAATGTGTCGCTGTCTAATACAAAAATAATAATTTTTTTTAAATGTGCACGAAATTCCGGAAATTTAGAAGAAATTTAATAAAAAATTTAAGTCTTTTTCACAAAGATTTTAAATTTTTTTGGAGTTGGTTTTCATAAAGCCTATAGGTATAAAAGAAGTGTAAAATAACACGGTAATTTTGCTTTTAAATTTTATCAAAATTTGAAATTTTATTAAACAATTTTTAAAATTGTTTGGAATAAGCAGTTTGGTAGCCCATTTAAATTTTAGTATAAGAAGGTGGCAAGCTTAAGTTCGTGACAGCTTTTTCAAATTTTTGGCGATTTTTTTCTAATGAGATAACGTGTTTTTTTTTTCAGGAAACAAAATTCAAGGAATAAAATCAAAAAAGCTTTTACAACTCTTTTGGCGAGACTCTGGATATTTTTTTGGAATAAGTTTGTAGTCCTGTTTATCAATCTTCCTTATAACAAGATCCCCTAGCCTCCTTCAGCACCCCTTCGATCTACTCCCATGCACATACATACACACAAATGAATAGTTTCCGTGCGTATAAAATGCTTAGTTAGCTTCAACTCTTTCTTGTCTGTCACTAATTTGAATGACTTTTTAAATAGTTTTGTTCAGTGTCAAAGGCTGCACGTGCCTACCTACATCCGTGACTATCCCATCCCAGCCCTTCCTATTTGAAGATTTTCCACCATTATGAAAATAATAAGTCATTAGCTAAAGCTCTATTTAGCTTCCGGCAAACGCACGAATAACGATGATTAGGCGCAGTGCTGTGGCGTAGTTTTAGCGCGGGACGTACGTGGCGTATGAGTGATGTGTGTTATGTGATCAACGCCGACGGCAGATTCCTCTACATTATGTTGCGGGTTTTTGTTTAATTTTGAAGTTTTAGTTCAAAAATTAATATTCCATTTTTTGATTGACATCTTTCGCAGAAATTATG
This sequence comes from Sphenella marginata, assembly GCA_951509765.1. Classification (NCBI taxonomy): domain Eukaryota; kingdom Metazoa; phylum Arthropoda; class Insecta; order Diptera; family Tephritidae; genus Sphenella; species Sphenella marginata. The sequence continues at coordinate 32,628,165 of OX608081.1, read as the reverse complement.
ATGAGCTGTGGTGTATTAGGGTGGGTCTCAGCTATTCGACACAATTTTTTAGGATTAAAACTATTCAAATAGAAATTCTCAAAAAATGAAATTTATGGTCGAGGTTCGATTAACGATTTATCAGCAAGAAATCGCCTAAGATCCACGCCAACTTTAAATAAAAATATCTTTCAAATGCATGATAGGCGCATATAATAGGCAATAGACTAAAGAAAAAAACGTTATATCAATTCAATTTTACTTTCGAGGGTCCGTGTACGAAAAAATTCGAAGAGTAGAAAATTTCGAATATGGGTGTGTCCCTGCCCGATTTATAGCAAATTCTCCCACAGAACTTTAAATGTCGTTCTTGCACAAACCGTAGCGAAATTTAGTAGAAATAAAGAAATTTTAGAACTCTTCCTTGCTAACATGAAAATGTGTGAAATCGATCAAGAACCACGCCCACTTGTTCTAAGAAATTAAAAATGCGATACTTCTGGAACACAATTTAGGCAAAACCTTACCAAAAGTTGTCTGAAAGCAACAAAGCAAACAAAGGCTAGAAACGTTAACTGAAGGGCGCGTTCGATAGTGAGCTCACATACTCGATAACTGATACTGGTAAGCCAGGTAATCGACAACAAAAAAAACTCACTTTTTTATTTTTAAGAATAGGGCTCGCAGCTCCCCCCCTTGCAGTACAAAAACTCGACTCTTTTTAAAAGAAATTAATTTAATTTTTTTAAAGGTAAAACAACTTTTTTCTGAGTTTGAAATAAAAGTTATAAATACGAGTATAACTGAAAATTTCTGAATGAATATAAATTTAAACTTTCTGTGACTAAACTAAAAACATGTAGTACAGCTACAAAACAACAATAACAAACAGAGGGAGGACGCAACCACGATTCAGGAGCATTCACCACAGTGACTCTGAGTGCTTTTTGCATTGGCTTCTGTTTTAAAGAAATCCTCACATTACTTTATACGAAGACAATGCATATTTTTAGGCGTTGCACTTTTGTGAGGTTATGTTATAGTTTAATAATAAATAACAACAAATCATGCAGAGTTCATTTGGTGAATGCTGTTGAAGCGCCGCGATATCCAAACGCTGTATTTTGTTGTAGTAAATTTTTTGGTCAAAAGTACAAAAGCCGTTTTAAGTACGCATTGGATGTATACTTTCAGGCGCATTTTTTATTAAAACTGCCGCTACTTTCCAATTGGCCTGCAAAAAATAATAATAAATTAAGTAAAAAAGCACATATATGTAAGTAAATATGTATTTATGTGAGAGAGTAAATTTCTGACAATATTTAGACTATCATTTCAATACACCCAAAGACCTAAAACCTACCTAAGACAAGAACGCTTCATGTATGTATGTGTGTGTAACTGCCTAATGGTGTTGTTGTGCCTATTTGTTTGGGCTGATGATGGCTGAATTAGAGTTCAACTCAATGCAACAAGAATTTCTGTACATATTTACGCCGATTCATTGCAGAAAAATTAGAAAAAACAAAAAAAAAAAATGAAAGCAAATCAAATCTAAAACCAATTTGAAAATAGAAATTAAAACAACAAAAGAGATGTAATAAAATTACAATAACAATACATAGCAAAAATAATATAAATCGATCTACTCACCGCCACGATTGATGCTGCCTGGCGAATATGTTGGTTGTGGCACGCTGAGCGTTGCTCCAGCACCACCACTGCTATTGTTGTTGTTGCTGCCAACAGCTGTTACCGCCGCCACCGCACCTTCACGTGCCATATCCTGCATCACTGTGGCCGCACGACTACCCACGCCAGCTGGCTGTAATGTGGTGTAGTGTTTGGTGTCTGTCGTTGCTAAGCCATGACCAACACCACCAATGGCAGCGCCACCACCAGCGCTAGCTGACTCATGTAATCTGGAGGGCTTAAGGCCATTTGCTTCGTTAGTTACAATAGGCGGTTTGTGATCCACCTCTTTGCCATCATTGGCGCTAATATGTGAGGCGATATCGAAACCATTTGTTGGACGCACAGACGACGATTGTATGGCGTGCGTTGCATCCAAATGTGGATGTGGATGTTGTTGGTAGTTCAGATATGTGGGCGCAGTGTCATGGCTATTACCATAAATCGGATAATGTGGTGGTGGTGGTGGTGGTGGTGGCTGTGATTGATTGGCTGTAACACCTGCTGGTGGATATGGTATTAGGCCATTACGTTTTATATCATGTGGTGGCTTAAATGCGGATGCTTGTGTGAAGGCTGATGTGTTGCCGGCGGCGCGCTTGCGTTCATCCAAATTTGGGTCGGTGTGCTGGGCATTGATGCGCGCTTGATCATTCTCTTTTTGTCTGTGGAAACGTAAAAGATCAGTTTGCAAATGTTGTTGTTGTGTTTCTTTGACTTTCTCAAGCGTTTGTATGCCATACTTTTGTTTCTCTTCGAAGAGATTTTGAAATGGTGGCGGATTCTCATCTTGATCTTGTAAGCGATAAAGATTGTTGCGCGCTTCGGCTGGCCAACTGCCTGAGAGGCTTTTCAGCGCCGCCTGGGTTTCGCGTATTAGCGTTTCATCGTCCTGATCTTCGGCGGTTGCTTTTATGGGTGTTGTCGTTGTTGTTTTATTCAATGCTGTTTGACGTTCAGGCGTGATGGCGGCTGAGGATTGCAACATTGATACATCCAGCGGTGATGTTTTATGTGTGTTGTTGTTGTTGACAGCGCGCTTCTTTTGTGGCAACATTGTTGTCTTGTCTTCGCTTTTGTAGTTGTTGTTATTGTTGTTATTATTATTATTATTTGCTGGTTCTTCCTCGCGGCTGGCACGCTTTTTACGTTTCACAGCGGTTTCATGCTCTTCGGCTTTGTGGTTGTTATTATTGTTGTTGTTGTTTTCAGCAAGCGCCGTCTCCTTGGTTAATGGACGCTTGGACAGCGCCATGACGATATTTTGAATCTAAACATATTTTATGTTAAAATTTAGTTTTTTAGAGAATATTTATAACATACTAACTATGTATGTATGTATATAGAGCTATTTTCGTTTATTAATATAGAAAATATAATTATTTAGCTGGTTCGTTTTTGAAACTAAAGCAATACCAATTGATTTAAAGTTCTAGTTTGCGTTTTAAAATAAAATATTAACAATTCATATTATGTTGTCAAAATATTAAAAAAAAAATATATTATTTGTTGTATATCATCTTGAGCTAGTGTCTTAAGGCCTTGAACTTAATTTTCCTTTCTGGAGACAATTACTGGGTACAATTACTGGGCCAACATTTAAAAAAAAAAAGACTTACTCGAAAATATCGCTTCAAAATAAAAACTTCACCTACTTTTTAACATTTTCCAAATTGGATTAAGTTTTTTCATTTTAGGGTCCTCAATTTTGTATGACTATGAATGACCTCAAGGCCACAAATAATTTTTCTGTAGCGAAAGTTGTTATTGCTTTTGTTTCTCTAATATTTTTTATCATTATTAAAAATTTTTGTTGAGTGGAGAAGGGAAAATTTAGAGAAACTTTTCTTTACTTATAGATCCATTTCGGTCCTCAATTTTGGCAAACAAGAAATTCGAAAACAGATATGCGTATACATCTAATACGATTTACCTAAAATATCCTTAATTATATTTTTATTGTATATAGAGTGGTCGTGCCCAAGCAAAAAAAAAAGCATTAAATATTTTTGCAATAAAAAAAAAATTTTATAAACTTTTTATTGCTGGTTTAACGAAAGAAATTTTAATCAAAATAATTCTTTTACACAAAATTTATACGAAATCTGACAGCGAAAAAAATTATTTTTCACTCAAATTGTTTCGTGAAACTGGCTATTGTAATTCAAAATGTGTATTTTATCAATTGAATATGGTGATAAGTTTACAAAAGGCTTATTTTTCGCTTACATAGCATTTGAAAGTGAGCATTATTATTCGTTTTGTATTACTTTTATTCTAAATATATCATATTCTGAGTGGAAAATCGTCATATTTCAAAATATTTTTGTTTAAAAACCAGTTTTAGAATTAGGTCCAGAACGGCCTATTTCAGAATGAATTTCAAAAATGCCCTATCTGCACGAAAATTCAATACATGTTCAACCTAAGTAGGGTATTTTTGAAGCAAATTCTGTGAGCTGTGAGGCGTCCTTCAAACATATTTTGAGGTACGGTGTTTTGGAAAATATTTTGATTTGATTCCACTCAGCCGTCGATATATATTTTTTAATTTTTTTCTATGTATGTATGTATGTAAGTATCTTTTTTATTAATTTGAAAAAAATAAATTTGATTGAATTATGAAATCAATTTTAATCATAACAAGTTTAAAAAATCATTATTTTTGGACTTTTAGTTTACATTTGCAGTTCACTTTTAAAGTTAAACGATTTATAAAAATTCGTAATTTTTGTTTTAACACTTTAAAATAAACACTTAAAGTCGACTGGTTTTAAAAACAACAGCTTTTCTCAGAACTATGTCAATAACGCCCAGTTTCGAAATTCGATTCAAAAACGCTCACAGAGAGTTTTGTTTATGTGCCTGAATTATGGAATCTCGAAATATTTTTTTATTATATTTAATCAATTATTTAAAAAAATTTTCATTTGAAAGCCCCCTAATGCCTAACAAACTGGCAGAGCGTAAAAAAAAGTTTAGAAAAGTTTAGCAATTTCCGAAATAGCGCGCTCGAAACAGCTATAGAGTTTGATTATAATTTTTTGTTTATAATATAACATTAAAATAAAACTTTCAAAAATACCATTTTATCAGGGACGAAAAATAAAAGTTATTTTTTTTTTCGATCTCATAAAAGTCCGTGGTTACATCGTGTCCCTGAAGAAAACAATTAAATTTTCTGTGATCCCAGTACTTCTAGGATCAATAACCTGGCCACAATCAATTTTCCTTGCTTTTTTTTTAAAAAGTCCGATAATAACTTAAAAGCCCAGACTTTTATTTTTTCTCTCCAGCAATAAAAGTTATTTTTGTCCTTATATTTTTTAAGGACAGAATAAAAGTCCGAACCAAAATCTACTAAACCGTCAATCCTCGTTCATATGATAAGAAATTCATTAGATTTAGATTGGCGGGTTGGTAGATTTTGGCTCGGACTTTTATTCTGTCCTTAAAAAATATAAGGACAAAAATAACTTTTATTGCTAGCGAGAAAAAATAAAAGTCCGAGTTGTCCGATTATTTTTGTCCGTATAAGAATAAAAGCCCAGAAATACATTTTTTCTTTGGACTTTTATTTTAAAGGGAATAAAAGTCCCCTTCCCTGCATTTTACACAAAGAAAAATTCCGGCTTTGAATTAGAAAACTGTGTTGAGCTAAACAACTTTACATTTGGATATAATTGATTCCATATTTTTTCAGCATAGATGATAATTCATTTGACTTTGTAAAGTATGTAAAAAAAATTTCGAAAATTAGTGTGAAGTTTGTCTACTGAGAACACAATGCTGGTCTTATCTGAATTTTGTCCTATATTGAGTTTTGCTTTTCTTGCTTATTGCCTTGGATATTATTTTGTCTGTTTTTAGTATTTTGTGTATGTTGCATCTTCATTGCATGATTTCAACGTATTCAATCTATTCTTGAACTATAAAACGAACACGAGTCGGCTGACATAAGACAATACGATTATCTTCTATGAATAAAATAACAAAATAATACGTTTCTCAAAATACGAAATTTTATTTGAAAATAATGTGCGAACTTGTTGTTTTCAAGATGGCAACCAAAATTATGAGCGCCTATAAATTATGCTGGTTGTTTTCTTTTTTGTTGGTTTTCATTTAAAAAATTTTTAAGGTGTACGCAGTAAAACTTTTTACCATCAACGGCCATATACCATCAACGGCTATAGAAAAAAATTGAGGAAAATTGCTAAATTTTCAAACACATAATCAGCCGAATAAAGGAAGTGCCATTCAAAGTAAAATTTGTAGACTTTTTTACGGTAACTACCCATTGTTTTGTAGAATATGAAAGTTAAAGGACCACATTTTGATTCTGAGTAGGGAGTTCTCTTATAAAAATAAATATAAAATTTGTAACTTCAGATTTAAATAGAAATATGGAAGAAAAATAAAATTAGTGGGCCTCGGGTCAACAAATTTAAAAAAAATTTATCATTTTTAAATAATTTTTTATTGTTCCTTTTATTTATAAGTCGCTTACAAAAGCAGGTAGACACCATTTAAAGTATTTGAATAAAATAAAATATTCTCAAATTGCCAGAGCTTCTTTGGTAACTTAGCTTAAGTTCAATATTACTCAGTTAATCATCAGTATGGCATTTCGATTAACGAAAGTTTATATTTTGTAAGCTAAAAATAAGCGTTTTTGCAAACTTAATGTATAATTGGGTAGGCATTTTAAAAATTTACATTGCTCGTTAGGGTAGTCGACCACTTAGTACATAGACAACATTATGGAAAAAGCGAGCTTTAACTTCAAAGATTAGCTTTTGAGGGTGCCTATTTGACAGTTTTAAAAAATAAATATATTTCGCTGGTATAAATACTTTTTTTACACTCTTTTTTTATTATATTTTACTAGCTATACAAATTTATTATAACTAAACATAATGAATTTTGAAATCATTAAAGAAGTATAAATTGTTTTAAATTATTAGAATTTTTTGTTTCTTGTTGCATTGAATTTTCAAGAATTTTTCATAACGATGTTAATTTCGCTTTTGGTAAACACTCGAAAGGGATTAGAAGTTTTAAGTATTAAATAAATATTTTTTTTTATTATTAATAAAAAATGAAATTCCTTTACCTAAAAGGCTTGCTTTGTTGAAAATTGTTGGCGCTCAAATTTGTTTAAGCATTTGTCCACGCTGGTAGTTGAATTTAATTTTATAAAACACTAAAAGCGGCCTTATATTGTAGTTGTCAAATGCTAAAGCTTTGTGATGTTAAAGCGCAATGCCGCTGACACATTTTTTTTAAAAACAAATTTTTATTTATTTTTTTTTTAACACTGCACCACACTTTTTTGTTAGTGGAACACAAACTTTTGCTCGCAACAAACAACAAAACAGCAACAAAACGATTTCAAATTCGAAAACACAAAACTTTCTTTGGTTGAACTTTAAAAAGTTGGCGGCAAAGTTTCACGCAAAAGTACAAGTCGAAGTTGAGGACGCGCGTACTAAACTTTTCACTCTTCCAAAACTCGAAAGGCAAACCGACCGATAAGTTTTACGCGGCGCGTTGGCAGAAATTTACAACTTTTGCACTTTTTTTTTTAAAAAACTTTTAAAGGTTTAAGACACAACTTTGGTTTGCATAAATATCGCGCACATGTTGATGGAACAATTAGTTAAGCGGGCAGCAATAATTTTTCAACGCCTCGAACATATGGCACACCAAAGCACAAATACCGCCCCAAAGTATGCAAAACTTTTTAATGGGCGAATACTTTTTTTTTGTTTTTTTTGTTTTGTAATCACTTGGCTGAGGTCACCAAAAAGTTTGATTTTTATTTGTTTATTTTTTGTTGCAAACTTATCGCTTTGCTCGCTTGCCTCTTAAGTTTTTTTTAACAACTTTATTATTTTGATTTTGATTTTGTCTTTATTACCACCAAAAACCACCGCGTAGACTAAGTAGATAATATTCATAAAGACATTGCTGAAGTCATAAATTGTTTTATTGCAAAACTTTACTACACTCCATTTCACTTCACTACTTTATTAGTTAAATGCAACCGTGGGTGAGTGTCTACAGCCGCCAATAAAACGCGTCCGACTGCAGGATGCTTACGTTGGAATTCGACTGAAGCGTTCAGCGTACGTACTAAACTCAGCGCTGATGCCAATTCTAACACACACACACTCACATTCACCAACTCGTAGTTTTAACGAAGTCTCTGTTTACTTGTATTTATGTATGTGGAAGTGTTCGTATCGTTCATTGCTTTCCGCTTTCAGCTTCAATTTCAATTTCAGTTTAGTAAAGTTTGTTTCTTTTTTTTTGATTTGGAAAACAAAATTTCACCGCACATAGGAAACTCTAAAAGCGCGCGCGTCTCTACCTGTTCTAAGTTCGCAGCTAACTGACATCAAACTACCCGAGCAGAGTTTTCCAAAGTTGTCGAACTTTGAAAACGCAAATGTGAAATTGCAGTTCAAAAAATTTGTTTGTTGTTGTTGTTGCGCAGCCAAACGTCCCTTTTATCCATTTGAAAAGTCGCATTTCCCCAGTCGGCTTTGCTTTTGCTTGTTTAAGCGTGTTGTTGTTATTATTGTTGCTACCCCAATTCGATTCGTTCGTTGTTGTTAGCTGCTGTGTTGCTATTGCCGTTCATAATTTTGTTTGTTGTTTTTGTGTGTTTGTTTTGTACTCGTTGCCAGCGCGCAGTTGTTGTGTCGTGTGCCCTCTTCGTAGTTCACTCGTTTTTTGCTCTACTCAAAGCGCCTCTCGGTGGTGTGTGCCGTTGAATGGCAGAAGTGTTGCGCTTGTGAGTGTGTGTGTGTGGGGAGTGTGTCACTGCTTTCAACTAACTGGGGTAATTGCCTAAAAGTATGCTACGCTTAGCAGTGGAATAGCGTCACAATATCATCTCATCAGCTGTGTTGTATTTATATAGCTTGCTCATTCTGGCGCATTTACTCTATGATTTAGCGAGTTTGCTGGCAAAATGTAAACAAACGTTTTTGAGCGTTGGGGTATGCCGGGCTTTTTGGAAGGACATTTTAGTGCTGGGTCCCGTTTCGGAGTTGGAAAATATTTTTTATGACATCTCAATAATTAAAACAGCCGATTTTTTTTCGAAAGCACTTAGCGACGTATCTATGAAATGACTTTTGCTTTTCAAAAACTTGAAACTTCCTTTGAGGTTGAAATGTGAACAAATTATTTCAAATTAAAAGCTTTGGTAAAGGTTAATATTCAACACAGGTAAGGGTATCTTCGAAAAGTTTTTTAACACGAAGTCTAGACTTTCTATATTTTCATCATCCCTTCAACAGAAACCATTTGGCTGAATTTTGAGACGTTCTACGGGATACGAATGGAGTACTATTTAAGAGCAGAAAAAATCAGAAAATTCAAAGCTGCGCACCTTATCTTAGTACATCCCCATAACGGGGGGAAGCTCCTTATTTGACTGGGATACTACTCGTGAGAGTCACACAAACTTATCTCCAAAAACCCGGTACTGAGTAGTCTGGTACTGAAATTTTTCGAACAGACCATGCCGGAGGGGCAGAATAAGCCAGCTTCATGCATCGATAGATAGATAGATCACTTCATTTCCCAAGAGAACAGAATGAGTCACATAAACTCTCGTGAGAGTGACATATCCATGATACTGCAGGGGAAGTGTCATAATGAAGTTATGACATCTGTGAGCTAAAATATATAGAAAAATCAACAAATTTGAAGAGTTAGTTTTTATAAAAAAAAAGTCCGTAGGCCCTTCATTCAGATAGGATTTTGTGCAGAAGCATTATGGATCGCGAAGCCGGTGTTGGATTGCGCTATTAAGGGTTAGTAATTTGTCGCATGGCTTGGGATAATGCCTTTTTTTTACTTGGGATTTTCATAATCGTCCTGCGACTTCTCTTCACTTCTCTCTTCTGACTCGGTGAACACTTAAGAAAAGACCATTAACGCAAGCTATGAAGAAATCAGGTAGCTTATACGAATTCTTGGCTGAGTATCCTCTCAAGCCTCATCCTCTTTCTCCCTTTTTCTGGACTTCTTCGATGCTTTAGTGACGGAAATGCGAGATAAATGAGAAGAATCTGGTATTATCTTATATTTGGAAGTGTACTTAAAATCCCGGATTAAAGCTCCTTGACGCCAGTGTCCAGAGCCTAAATGTACTGTAGGGCTGTTAAATTCGATTAAGTATGCAAAGAATAAGTTTTTGACTAACCCCTCTCTAGATAATAGGTATTGTGAGGTTCTATAGCCTTCTGGAAACAAAAACATTCTTCACCAAACAAAAACATCAAAAAGAATCCACGTGCTTAGCAAACGCTCTCCGAAATCGAATTCCCCACTCGGAATCCGCAAAACTGTGCTACAAAACAAATTCACGCACACAGATGAACTGTGAATGCCTGTGGGATTTGAAGCACGTGTTCGTCGTCGACATGAAACCAATTTGACTGAGAAATAGCAGCACATTGCCCCAGTTCGATTTTGTGTTACAAATTCAGGGGAAGCTCACTCACACTATGCCATTTTCACTTGCGCTCTAACTGTTATACAAAGCAAAGAAGCGCCCCGTTATGATGCAGCAGCATGTGTTGTAATTTTTTGTTGTTTATCTTCCCGACTTTTTGCTTTTTTTGTTTTCGCTCAAATTTTTAATTTCACGCTGTAAATCCTGAAACAAACCCAACACGTTGCTGCTAATGCAGGATGAATATTTTTGCTAGCTAATTGCCAAATCTTCTAGCAACGCTGCGACAATTTCTATATTTAGTTAGTTGTTGTGTGATTTTAATACCCAGAAGTGCAAGGTATTTTAGTTTTATTGATCCTCCGGCAGTGCGTAAGGGCTTAAATGAATCAAGAGATACTGATTTGTATATAAGAAAGGGTTCAGAAGGAAAAGGGAAGTCGATTAAGCATGTGTGTTCAAATTTTGTAGGCGTAATCAGATCAAAGCCACGCCCACTTTTTATATAGAAACGAAAATAGCTTTTTAGAAAATACAGAAGAACGGATAATCTTGTACCTTACCCATTCACAACCACTAAATTTGGTTTGAAAGTTAAAATTAAAGCACAAAAAAATTGTTTTTTGATTTTTAAAGTGGGTGTGACACCGCCCACTTTTGATTAAGTAAACTTTTTCAAATTTCTTCAAACACATTAAAATTATGTTATAGATCATAAAACAATTCGATATATATTTTAACATTTTTATATCGCGTATTAAGTAGAAAAATTAACGAAATCGGCTAGGGGCCACGCCTACTTTTATATAACTTTTTTTAAAGCATCATAGCCAATATAATGGGCAGCAACCTTGCGAAAAACCACTCCATTTCGTACATTTCTTACTTACAAAGTGTATGAAAATTGCGAGACGTTAAACATGTTCGAAATTTGGTGAAAATATTGATTTTATAACGGTAGCCGCTGAGTATGAAAATTGAAGAAATTGGTAGTGATCGCTACTGGGTATATATTGTTCAGTTTCACACGAAATTAGACTTCCTTACCTGTTTAGGTAAATTTTTTTTTCACTTTCGTAATTCATTTTCTAAATTTTGCCCAACATCCGTTTCCGCGTTTAGAACTTTTTGTGGGCAATGCAGATTACCCTTCACCCCGCATCTTTGTGTTTTATGAGTGTTTGTGTCTAGTAGATTAGTTGCCAAGTATTTGTATTTGTTGTTGCTTGTAATGCTGCGTGTGTTGCGCATCCTTTATTTTGGTTTTTGATTTTTGATTTTTAGTTTTAGCCGCTCATCACTGGACGACGGTTGATTTTTCTTTGGTGTACGAGAGCACAAATATTTGACGCTGAGGAACAAAAAGGATTTGATTGCTTATCAGTGTTGCTGCTGCTGTTGTTGTTGTTGTTGTTATTGTTGGTGACCACTTGAAGTGACGCTTGTTGGTGCTAGTTTTAAATTAACCTGGCACTATGTGTTTAGTTTGCAGTTTTTTGTTTGATTTATGGGAGCGCACAGCACTGTTTGCTGTTTTCACAGGAGCGTAAACTTGATAGCGCTTTTTGTTGTAGTTTTTGTAAAAAATTAAAGGCACAAAAACGTGTGTTTGGGTCTTGAATTTCGCATGCTTGCTGTGCTTTGCCACTAAAGTCTCGATCACGTTCGTTTACTCAGCACATCAGCTGCTGCAGTGAGCGTTTGCAGTGCGTTGAGCTGGAAAATTGCACCTGTCAAAGTTTTTTGAAAAAAAGTAAAAAATAAATAAAATAAATAAAATTATTAAGCAAAATTTTAGTTTATAAAAAAGTTGAGATACCAGACAGCGTACACCTGTTTTGTTCCAACCCACTGGCTGCTTTGATTTCCCCAGCCGGCTATCGAGAGGAATTCTTTCTGAGCCGAAGCTTTCTTGGGCATTCGCATAACATTGCTCGGCTAGCATAAAGATGAGTTTGCAATCTTGGCTTGAGGACGATTTTCAGGACACTATGTGCGAGATTCAGCTGGGCTATCTGCTTACGTTAACTAAATAGGCAGAGTCTTGCGGAATAGAGCTTGTCAGTTTAATGAAAAGATAAAATGTTTCTGCTTTCGCATTAGCCGGTTTAGGCGTAAAATAGGTCTACGAAGGCTTGAATGGACTTGTACTACTGCAAAGGAGCCAACTCGTGTCTTTTATGAGGTGGTGGTCAGACTTCCCTACTCCTTATAGTGCTTCTCTGTGGGATCAAAGGGTAGTCTTTAGTACTCTTTTCGACTTCGCTTTTACCATTTGGGGGGCAGTTAACCTGGTTCAGGGATGGATGAAAGTTGAAGCTGGAGTTTTCTGTCAGATCAAGCTGACTAAATAATACAGTGCCGTTCAAGAGAAAGTCGCAGTTATTAAGGATGCAGTGAATAGGCTGATATCCAGTCCGTCTAAGATTAGAAAATTGAATATTTACTCGGCAGCTAAGCTTCTATTACGCGAGCATGATAAGGAATTGTCTGATATCTTCATATACAAAGCCTTGGTAAATGAGAAGAGAGGCGCCTTGTTAGGAGAGATCGGAAAATCCCCAATAGGAGTAATGCGTGAAAACTTCAAGAAAAGATCCAATGAAGAAAATAAGCTTTAAATGCCGAGCTCCAGTTTGCTAAGAAAAGCTTAAAAACTGTAAATGACGAGCTCAACTTCGAAGTTTTGAAACTCGGACGTCAGGAGTAATTAAGAAGTACACCGCGAATAGTAGGCAAACTGGTGTCTGATGATCTCGTCCCACTTTATTGGAATTGCAGTGTGCTCAGTCTAATCCCCGAGATTTCGGCGATTTCTTTAGAGTTGGTTCAGAAATGCTTTAACTCAGCTAAAAAATGTTGAGGAATTGTGCCCGAATTTTTTTTCAATCGCTGAGGTAGAGTCTTTTTCAACTAGAAGTCTAGATAAAGTGATCTTCAATTCGCCAGATACCATCTATTTTACTCCACTCTCTACACACAATTAAAGATCTTTTATTAAATTCCACTTCCATATCTACAACTTAACAAAATATGAAGCAATTAAGGTTAGTCGTGTGTGCTCCATGTAGGACTTGTAATGGGTGTCAACTGAGAATACCAAAGAATGCTACAAACGTCAACTTTTCAAGCACTTGGAAATAATTAAAATAATTAAAATCCATTGCATATAACTAAGGGCAATGTATATATGTAACCAAGAAAGTATGTATGTATGTTTCTGAAGTAAGCAAATCTCAGAATTGAAAAGTCGTCTTCATCAAAAACATGTTGGCAAATTCATGTAAGACGAGTTGTTGTGATATTTGAATGGCAGAAACCAAATTAAATGAATTCAATGACAAACATACATACAAGGATATATCATTATTTGCATACATACATATGCACATAGATTCACACATATGTATGTATGTGGGTGCATGTAATTCAAATGAAGAGTAATACAAATGAAAAATTTTAACCACAACAGCCTCAGGATATAAGAAGACATGCATCATCACTGAAAAGAGAGTGAGTATTTTAGGCATCAAATGATATGAGGGGAACGAAAGGAAGAATTAAAGAAATGTCAAAATTAAAACAGTTGGAATATACGCAATTTTAGAGTATATTTGAGCCGAAGTAGCTGCGACCAAAAGAGGAAGGTCTTCTGTGAAGGAAAATGTAGCTGAGCAAAAAACAAAAAAGATCTTCTCATATTACTTAAAATTACCACGGAAATAATTATAAACCAAGAAAAATGAAGCAACATACAATATTGGGGTTTGGGATACAAGACCCACCTAGTCATATCAACTTGGATGAAATCGAAAAACAGAGTTAGAAAAAGACTGCTCGTTTGTGATGAACTGGATTTGTTAAACTTAAGGAAGGTATTGCTGTCCACCGTCCTACAGGAAATAACTTCCAATGCGTTGGGAGTTATTTCATTATTTTTCAGCATTGGGAGTTATTTCATATATGTTGGGACTTATTTCATTTGGTAAAACTTTCCATCGAACGTCAAGTGTTAATACACGTCAAAAAATCTCGAGAGAGGTATCAAAAGACGCGTCTTGACCTCCTTAGCAATAACCTGGGGGGGGAAACCCGATATTTTTAGAATTTTGCGAGATATTTGTAGTTACAGTTCACAGTTTTCTGTCATTTTCATGTGGTTGTTGTAAATGCACATTAGACTGAGCCAAAAAAGTGTGCATACCAGCTCGTCTCTTCTTTCCATGGCACCTGTAGCAAGGCTTTATTGACTTTATGGGTACCATGAAATAGGTCCCAAAAGAAATAAGTCCCAATGAAATAAGTCCCAATATTTGGAAGTTATTTCATAGTGAGGCCCCAAATCACAAAATATATGCTAAGAAATATGAATTAACTCGCAATTAAAATGTTTTGTTTCAGTGAAAAGTTATTAGTGAAAAACCGAAAATTGACCCAGGTGAGATCCCCGATTCGGGGCGTGATACATGGTATTTATGTGCAGAGCACCTTGCCGCATTGGCATATATGATGCCTCTTACCTTTCGTTACCAATCTTCACCTTCCTTATGGAAGAAGGGGTGTTATGGTCTAGAAAGTTGCTTTGCCCATATGAAATCATTCCTCCTACAGCCGGCCTACAGGGTCCACATCAGGAAATGTACGAAGCAGGCTGAATTAGAGAGTTCCCGAAACTTGCCAGAATATGCAGTGCTGGACTGAAGGAAATTACTTGTAGAAAGTCTTAAGGATACTTGCAAAGCTAGAAGAGTTTGGAATTGATGCCTAAGGACCAATGTCTTGCTGCCAAGTTCCTATTTTCATTACAAGAAGATTTTGTCTATTGTGTAATCAGAATTTGTAGTGCTAAGCAGTGGGAGTTGTAGACGATATCACATCATGAGATGACTTTTGGAATATTCGATGGAGATATACATACTTCCGAAAATGTGTGGTCTTTCACTAAGTACTAATGGGCTCGATAAAGTAAACGCAAATGTAAAGGTAGTACAAGAAGTTTCAGTCCAATGGATTCAACGTTTAGGTCACAAAACATGGCGTGACAAAGACTTCTCGGCACAGTAATAATCCAATCGACCCCTACTTTGTTGCTGTTGTTTTTGTAGTCGTGCTTTCCTTTGCCTAGTCGTCAAGCTTATATTCTCATCAATCATATCTGATGAAAGACTGTATGTGACCCTCACGATTCAATTTTCTCTGTTTACAGTTCCTTGTGACAATTAACCTCAGTAACCTCACTGTACTTCTATCCCAGCTAGCCTCCCAGTTTGTTGGGAAAAATTCCTCCATCCTACAAAATAGAGTCAGTTTATGCTCCAGTGATGAAGCAGTGAGCTACTAAAAGCAGCTACTGAAGGTATCACAAGTCTTCTGATCGGAAGGTATATCCAGAAAGTATCGGCCGACAGCCTTGTCACGATCCAACCGAAGAACTCGGTAGTGAGTTTGCAATTATTCCCCTTCAGCCTACGAAGAATGTGGCTCACTTTGAAGGGTTCAAGTTACTGTGAGCTTACCCAGTTGTGAAGGTTATATAAACAGATTTAGATTTAACCCTGCCAAATCTGATTGAATCGAGCACCTAAACCTCCCTATTGGGCTCTTTATGGACGTGTGTATGCATGCCTCTCATGTGGCTGAGTATGAAATCCTATTCTCCAAAAAACAAAAAAAAAAATTAAACAACACTGAACTTTTTATTTGCTAAAATTTAATGGGTTCCATTGCTGCGAGCTACCATGGATGCAAACCATCAGTGCTGCAACTGAGAGGCATTGGATTGAGGGTTAAGACGCTAAGGCCAATGCGGCTGAATGTGGGAGGGGGGAGGGGGTGAGATAAACATTTGGGATAAATGGAAAATCCATGCTTAATGAAAAACTCCTCAGGAATAGTCAGTGTACATGTACGCACAATAGCAACAACAACACGACGAGAATTAAAACAAAAACTCGAAATGCACACAAAAACCTCAAATTGTTAATGGCTAAGGAAACTGAGAAGCAAAAATTGAAAAACCATCAACAAAAGACCAAAGCAGAGCAGCGCAAAGAAGGAGTGAAAGCAGTGGCTTGAGTGGGTTAAGAGGGTGGAGGGTGGGGTGGCGAAATGTGACACAGAACAGCAGGCCAATGTCTTCCAAGACTCCAAGATTGGGCGCAATGCAATGATTGACAGCACATAATTAAATTAATTGAGTAATCCTTTGTTAGTGCCGAGCACAATAACACAAACAACAACAAAAACAATTTGATACAAAAACAAAAAGCAACAACAACAACGCAGTGACAACAGAAGAAGGCGCGTAAGCAAACGATTTTTGGCGAACAAGACGAATGGGTTAAATTCCCAAAGGCGGCTGCTTGGCTAGCGCGCTCACTGCCTTCGCTTGTCATGTTGGCTCAAACGGAGGAGCTCGCGTGCTTCCGCCATTGACACAGCATTGAGCATGCTACCTGTGGTGTGAGGATTTTCATTGAAAAACCACGAAAATGCGAATGAGCGACGGTTGCGGTGGCATCAGTGGTGGCGTACTAAGATTGAGGAGTTCGTTCTTTGGTGGTGTAGGGAAACAGGAAGCAGGAGCACGCAATGGCAGACGCACAATGCCAGTTCGAAACGAGTACACTTCTTAATAATCAGAAAAACCGACTTGACAATGTGCAGCGAGCTCAAATGGATTTTTGACAACTCGACTGTGAGACTGGCTAAGAGTTTGAGTGTGTGTGTGAGGGGAATGAGAGTAAGGAAGGAGGTGCTTGATGGTTGCGGTTGCTGTGCTCAATGCCACATTGTCTGCCAACAGCATTAACCACAAGACAAGATCCTTAGGTGTAGAGCACAAAAAAAAGAATAATAATTTGAAAGAAAGTAAGATGTATTTAGCGCCAACAGGGAAGCAGAGGGAAGAGGAAGCATTAAGGTATTGAAGAGCAGAGGTGAAGGAACCGAGCGAGTACAGTGGGTGGAAGCTAGTATGATTTAGTTGGGCTTAAAATGTTGTATGGAAGTTAAAATTGGTAAGAAGAAAGTAAGGAAGACTAAGATAAGGTAGAATGGATGCTTATATACCCAGTAGTGGTATGCATAGACAACCCCTGCGGCCTAGGCGACCTTGGTTACATCAGTATTAAGATATACCAGTAGTGGGAGGTGACTTAACTCAACGACTCAAAGTTTCGAGGGATCAAAACAAATCGGAGTGAACTCGACTCCCCCAGGAAAAGTGGAGTCTACGAAGGAAATTATCAACTCTTCATAGATATCGGTAATGGTACGTAGTCGCATAAGCTCGGCATCACTGGAACGCTGCCTCCAAAGACAGCTGATGCCTTATTGTTTGGGGTTGTCGGTTCTCCTAGAACGTAAGTTCTTTTTATTAAAAGATCTTCGTTTAGTCCAGTTTTGCTTGTAAGGCCAATTGTACGGAATATTTTTGAAAACTAAGAAAATTTGGAGATTTCCATCAAGCAAAGCTTTCTCCAACGTGAACCCATGAGGCTGAATACAAAAGCCGATCTCTCAATGGGGTTTGGTTGGATGATGTGCTGTAAGCTTCTTTCACTTCAAGATGATCGCATTGGTCGACCTTTAGACGAAATTGTTGTTGTTGTAACAGTGCGTCCAGCCTAATCTTCATTTTTATTACTGAGCATTGCCTTCAATCTCTTCTAAGGGAAGTCCTAGCAGTTTCAAAATGAAGTGAGAATTAAAAAGGTCTACTCCCTTGAGCTCTTTAATAAATAATTGGGGTCTTGTGGGAGAATGGATTTGGTTTGCATATGGAAGTATCCCGTCCGAAGAAAGGGAAGAACTCACGTCTTATTTTAAAGTTTGCTTTTACACTTCTAGGCGGTCCTGAGGATTGTCAGCTCGCCTCGCAAATGCTGCTCCGTCATGGTAAGTAGAGATATCGAAACAGACCAGAGTGACCTCCACACTAGCGCTGTTGGGTCTGAAAAATCGCATTGGAAAAGTAATTTTTATATATTTTAATTTTTCATACCACCCAAGCGAAAAGAGTCGGATGGAGTTCAGCAAAGGGTTGAAAGCGAGACACAAATTTCCTCATCACCCACAATCGCTTGTGCACCAAAGACGTTCACGTCGACATGACAACATAAACAAAAAATCGCTTTAAGTACGCGCTTCAATTCTTGAGCTTCACACTTTCGAGCTTAAAGTAACCAAGAGCAACAACAACAATAGCGAAAAGTAAGAGTGCTAAGTTGTGGGTGGCAGGCAGGTCGTTTGAGAGGCGACATTAAATGGAAGCAAAAGCTGCTTGCGCCTCCCATCACCACAGCACAAAAGACAAAAGGATTAAATTCACAACATAGGATTTTTGGTGTTAAGTGCTTTCATTTTAGGCGAAACAACAGTGACAACAACAAAATATAATGTTTGACAAAAATAAAAAAAAATAAAAAAAATACAGCAACAACAATACTAGCGAAGGAAATGATGAGCACAACAATAGATGGGCTACAAGAACAACAACAACAACAACAGCAACAACAATAAGTTCAGTGAAAATATAACCAACAATAATATGAAATATAATAAGAAAAGCAATAGCAGCAACAACAAAAACATTAACAACAACAAAAACAGCACAAAGCACCAACACCAATGACACCGAGTGAAAAATCCTGCACAACAAAAGCTTTAACTCAAGCAATTCAATCCACGTTTTGATAGCCGCGATTACAAAAACAATATGCATTTGTTGTTGTACAACGTCTTAAAATTTAAGAAGAAAAAAAAAAAAACCCAAACGACGCCTTTACATAAGTTAAGCGAACAAGAAGGTTGACAGTTGAATGTTGATTCTTGAGGGTTCGCCACAATGAAGTGTCGCATTGAGCCAACGCTCAAGGACACTCAACGCAAAATGAGAAAAAAATTGTGAGAAGGAAGGTTGGCGGAAATCTTTAAAGAATTTGAAACTTCAAGGTTTTTGATTAGCCTAGTGTGAAATCGAATAACCCTTAAATTTAAATTTGATTAATTGAAGTACAAAAACAATAAAAAAATCTCTTTTGGACCGAACGAAGTCGACCGGGCCAGCTAGTTTTTATAATAACCAAACTAGATATTTGCTAGAGGTTTAGTTATTTTTATGAAAAAGATGGGCCCTTCACATGGTAGAGTGCTTGAACACCACCTATTCCCTTCGAGTTTGCAAAAAATGAAAATTTTTCTTTTTATGTTAATTTTTTTTTAAAAAATCCGCTATTCTTAAAAATTACAATCAAAAAAAAAGAAAAATAACAATTAAAAAAAAATTTACGATAAAAATTGAAAATCTCGAAAAAAAATTTGAATTTTGATTAAAATTAAAATTTGTTTTATTCGTATAATATTTTTTTAAAAATTCGTTATTCATAATAAATACCATTAAAAAAAAAAATAAAATATGATTAAAAAAATGCAAAACAAAAGAATAAAAAAAAAATTTTGACATTAAAAAAAAAAATTGGTTACGTTTGATAATTTTCAGTTTTTGTTTTGAATATTTTGCCTTATGTTTGTTTTGCAATACAACCAAAAAGTAATCGAGAAAAGACAAATATAATCAAAAGTAGTCAAAGGTAATCAAAAGTAATGACAAATAATTAAAATTAACTAGTATGTAACTCCCGATAATCGGGTGGGTTTTTTTTTTAGAAAAAAATTAAAGCAAACTTTAAACGCTAATATCTTATGAACAAATTAACCAATTGAAATTTTTGTAATTTTGTGCAAACATGCTCATGATAAGCTTTCATTTGATACACATTTCATATTGTAGTTTAGTCTAGCTAAGCGCCTTGTTTTAGAATAGTACTATAGATTAAAGATTAATTAATCAGTAATCAAAAATAGTTAAAAGCATAGCAATTAAATAATGATTACGATTAGTAATCGGTTAGATTATTTTTTAAAAAGAATTGTAATGATTATTTATTGTGCGTTTGAAATATTAGGATTACGTAATGATTACGATTATAAAGAATCAAAAAATAATCATGATTACTCTAGATTACTGAAAAGAATCAAAAATAATCAAAAATAATCAAAATAAATAATTGATTCTTTTCAGCTATTCTTTTTGATTATTTTTGATTACTTTCAATCCAAAATACCAAACAACTTTTCTCTTTTAATTTTGAGACTATTTTTTTATTAAAATTTTTTAAATTGTTTGTTTGTATAACTTGAAATATATGCATTCATATATGTATATTGTATGTATTATACTTATGTATATATATACTACATTATCAGCCCCATCGTGAAAGTTCGCAAAAAAAAAGAAAAGTTGTAAGAAAAGTAATCAAAATAATCAAAATGATTCAATTGTAATCAAAAATCAATAAACGTCAAAAACAGTAAAAAAAGCCAAAAGCAATCAAAAATATTAAAAATATAATCAAAAGTAATGAAAAATAATCAAAAGTAATCAAAAATAATCAAAGGTAATCAAAAATAATCAAAAAAAATCAAAAAAAAATATTCAATAGTAATTAAAAAATATTCAAAAGTAATAAAAAAATTATCCAAGGAAATCAAAGATATTCAAAAATAATCAGAAATACCTAATCAAAAATAGTTTTTTTCATTTTTTTTTTAACTATTTTTGGTTATTTTTTATCTTTTTAAATTATCTTTGCAAATAGTCATTAAGTCATTAAAACTTAAAAATAAATGATTAAAGCGTCAATCTTTTAGGGTTGTAATTATTACTTCACGGGTCTGATTATAACTAACATAAAAACTCGTAGCTCCAATAGTGAACTGGAAATCACTTTATTTATTTATTTTCAACTAAATGTCCATGGTTACGCGAGGCTTCGCTACACATCCAAAAATAAGTATACACATCTAGGTTTTGAGTTTTTTTTTAAACAAAATTTTTGAGATTTTGTTCTTCTTTATGCAATGTAAAAAGATCACTCATACGCCACGTCAAACATTTTTTACAGTCTTACTTTCTAGGTGCAACTATTTTTTTAAAGACTAAATTTGCAAAATATGAATCAAATTTTATTTAAATTTTTGTGGAAGCCAGACATATTTAAATAAATGTGTCAAAAATCTTTTTCATCTTTTTCTTGTAAGGAAATAATTCAGAAAGTAACTCACGCACCATGGCGCGACAGCTAATTGTTGTAAAAGAAAATTATAAATTTGCACCAAGTAAAATGCAAAATATACAAATTACGTCTATACATATATGTATGTATATCTGTAGGTATATATGTATGTGTGTACATATTTATATATAACTAAGAGCCGCCGTTCCTCACAAAAAAGTCATGAAAACGATGAGAAAAAGAGTTTTGAAAGACGAAAGTGTGGCTGGAAAGTGTTATTCATCATAGCCATAATTACAGCGCTGTCGTCAGTGACAGTAGCAATGACAACAACAACAACAATTTCAACAACAGTTAGCGAATCTCTAAAGTAATGGTAACTGTGGTAAGCAGCTGGAGCTTCGAATGGTCTTTGGAGTCGTAAAACCAAAGCAAAGTAAACTCAAACTGCCTAGACTGCTAAAAAACAAAAAAAAAAAAGAAGATACGCTCACTCTTCACTCACACACATACATACATATACAGCAACCATAATGAGATGTCAGTGGAATATTAAAAAGCCAAACCAGCTAAATACAGCGGCCAAGTTAACTACAGTTTAAGAAAAAGCGGATTGCCGCAAGAACGAGCCAACACACACACCCACACACAAACCAACGAAAGCAAAGAAAAAGCTACGGAGTTAATTTATAGAAAAACAGATTGGCATTCAGAGATTCAGAGATGCAGATCAGGAAAATGTTGTACTTCGTGTTGTTGTAGACGCCACAGGATTTCCATTCAAAGCTCAAACATAATCAACTCATTACAAGAACAGACGGAAATCCAGTTGTGGCGGCGTCGACGAGTAAATAAAAAAGCAAAAAAAAAAAAGAAGAAATTCAAAAGAAGTAAAGGAATGCAAAAGCATGAGTGCGAATTAACCAATACAAATGCAACAAGACACATACCAACACGCGCACATAAACAGCCAACAACTTATAAATAGCAGCTACTAAAGTTACTTAGCTGGGAAATCTGCGTGAATTGTACACAGCGATGGAGCGTGGAGTAGCGGCAAAAGGATGAGACTGTCGTGCTTAAAATGCATTTTTCAGAAAATCTTAACATTTTTCGTTCTCAGATTGTCAAGAGTGACAGAAGACAGCAACGAGAAAAAAAATATCTTGGTATTTATTTTATTTTTTAAATTTAATTTAATTTAATTTTATGTTATTTTACTTTATTTTATTTTATTTTATTTTATTTTATTTTATTTTATTTTATTTTATTTTATTTTATTTTATTTTATTTTATTTTATATTTTATTTTATTTTATTTTATTTTATTTATTTATTTTATTTTATTTTATTTTATTTTTTTATTTTATTTTATTTTATTTTATTTTATTTTATTTTATTTTATTTTATTTTATTTTATTTTATTTTATTTTATTTTATTTTATTTTATTTTATTTTATTTTATTTTATTTTATTTTATTTTATTTTATTTTATTTTATTTTATTTTATTTTATTTTATTTTATTTTATTTTATTTTATTCTATTTTATTTTATTTTATTTTATTTTATTTTATTTTATTTTATTTTATTTTATTTAGTTATTTAGCCTAAACAAGTCATCTTTATATAAATTTTGTGAACATTTTATTTGGTATTCTTGTATTTGTAATGTATTTATTTTTGTGGTTCGTCATGTTTCAGATTATTTTGTTTAACGTAGGCAGATCTACCAACATCTATATTTCCCACATCACTTTTGAAGTATTTTCTTGGGGCTTTCTGCACAATAACATAACACATGAAAGCTTTTAATGCTCATTCCATAAACAGAACCCACACGAGAAATCTGCAATAAATAATCACACAATTCTATGAATTGTTTTTGTTTTTTTTTTTTTATGAAAGTGATGTATTGATCTATTTTTTTTATATCTGAAAACAAAGCTAAAAATAAAAAAAACTTGGTAAGCTTAAATGGAACTCGAATACGTGTTTGGGATATGAAAACAGTACAATGAGCAAATGCGCATATCCGTTATGGCCTTGTAACCCTTCTATATAGAAAAAACTGAAATAATTGTAAAATTTGACCTACTAGTAGCACCATAAATTTAAAGTTTTAAACTCAATCAACCTAATTCAATATGAGCGTGTTGATTTATTCAAGATTTTAACATGTTTACACCTTAACCACATATTTGACATGCAAGAGGGCATAATTAATTGCTTATTTTCAAATCATTAACCCTTTAACGGCACTCACTTGAATGTATGTATGTTCATATGTGGGCATATATGTATAAATAAGTCGGTAGTTTACATATATTGATATATTAACACTTAATTGCTATTTATTAGAGCATATGTAGTTGAAGTTCTTTGATAAACTCCGGCTTGTTTCAGTGTGAGTGTCAAAGGGGAATTCGAAAGGATTGATAGCTCCATATTTAGTATGTAGCAGAGTTGAGTTATAGATTTAGATGAATGTGTGATGGTGTAATTAAGCACTCGATACCTAAGCAATCAACGCTTTTACAACGACACCATACAACTTAAAGGAAAGTAAGTATTATATATGTATGTTCATATACATGACAATACCCAGCACTCAACCCAGCTATTTGTAAACTACTTCAAAATCTGGTAGAAACCACAAACATAATTTATTTTAAATATTGGAAGGTGATTTTTTTGATACTAAATTTTTTAGTTAAAATTATCATAAGTTTTACTTTATTTTTTTTTAAATTAATCTAAAAAATTATAGGTACTTTAAAAGAATAATGAAAGTATTTTAAAATTCAATAAAAAAGTAAAATTTAAGTCAAAGTTATTGCTTTTACAATTCAAGTTCTACTTCATTTTTATTTTAATTAAAATTTTATTAAAACACTAACACTATAGTTTTTTAAATATTATTAAATTGGAATAAAAGTTTAATGTTCACTATTATTAATATCGTTAGAAAAAGTCGATAAAAATAATAGGGAAAGAAAAAGTCGATAAGAAAAATTGTCAGAAAAAGTAGTTAAAAAGTATTTAGTTAGCTTTATCAAAATCGTAAAAAATATCGTTAAAAAAGTCGATAAAAAAATTGTCAAAAAAAAGCCGTTATAAAGTAGTTAGTTATATTATCGGAATTGTAAAAAAATAAAAAGTTGTAGGAAATGGCTTTAAAATTAGTTCGCTAGTTTTACGGAAATCGTAAAAAAAATCGCTAAAAAGGTCGATAAAAAAGGTGGTCGACAAAGTCGTTAAAAATTCTGTAAAAATTAGTTCGCTAGTTTTATTGAAGTTGTAAAAATGAATAGTTAAAAAAGTCGTTAAAAAAATCCGGAAAGAAAAAAGTCGATAAAAATAATTGTCAAAAAAGAGATTTTTTATATATAATTAAATGTGAATTAAAGTATAATTTTCAATATTATTTTGAATTTGTTTTAAGTTTCTTTTTAAAAGTTTTGTTTCTAACTTTTATAAAAGTAGATTTAATTTCAAATAAAATTTTTTGATTTTAAAACAAAAGTTCACTCAAATTTTAACAAAATATAATAAGTAAAAAATATATATTTTAGGTTTGCTGTTGACTCTAATAATAAAATACTAGTTTCAACTTTTAACCATGGATTTTATAATAAAAGAAAAAGTTGGATTTTATTTTTAATTTTTTTTTTGTCTTTTTGAATTATCTTTTTTTTCCTTTCGATATATTTTTAGTTTTTTTAATTCACATTTTAGTAAAACAAAAAAATTAATGGCTTTATATATTTTTAAATTTCAGTATTATTGAGTTGTTATTGTTATAATAAAAGTAAAACTGAAAATGTTCAATTTCATTCATGTTTTAAAAAGTTGTATAAAACTTTTATCTTTGACTTTTATAAGAAAAGTTCAGTTGCATTTTTGTTACTTACATAATTCTTATTTAAATATGATTCTTCTAAAATTGAAATATTTAAAAATTTATTTTTAGCCCTTAGACCCAAAAGTATTTAAAAAAAAAAGTTTTTGTGTTGGACCTCAACTTTCAATCGTCGAAATGAAAGAAAAATTTAAGCTATATTTAAAAATAATTTCTGTTAAATATTGCTTAGCTGACAAGGATCAGTTTGACATAACACATCTCTAAAAATAACTACTAAATTCCATTACTCGGTTATGCACCTTCATATATGTATGTACATACAGTATTGGACAATACAATCGCACCCCCTTTTTGTCATCGAACTAAAACAAAGACGTCCTACGAATAAAGTTTCAGATAATTTCGTATAAAAGTTTGACTTATGTTGTAGCAAACTTCGTTCAAGGTTTTACTAAAAGCTTTGCACCAAATTCAAAATAATTTAGCAAATTTTGACCTAATTTTTCAACTTTTTTCCTCGTCACTTTAGAAAAATTCTGAGTACGCAGTTTTCTAGCCCATTCAATTTGACTCTGACAAAGTGCAAGTATTAAGTAGCTCCGACAGCGCCTTGATTTTTAATAAATTTTTTTCCGAACTAAGTTGTGTATTTTCTCCATATAAAAAATAATGTTGTGATTTCGTTGTAGGGAGAAAAAATACACATAAAAAATTATTAAAAATCAAGGCGCTTTCGGAGCTACTTAATACTTGCACTTTGTCAGAGTCAAATTGAATGGGCTACAAAACTGCGTACTCAGAATTTTTCTAAAGTGCCGAGGAAAAAAGTTGAAAAATTAGGTCAAAATTTGCAGTGTTATTCTGAATTTTGTACAAAATGATCAAGAATGGCTTTAGTGGTATTCATTAAAACATAAACGATGTTTTAAAATAAAATAAATCGAAATCGCATATGAAAGACGTTGTTGTTATAGCTCGATGTTATATAGGGGGTGCTATAGTATCGTCCGACACTGTACATATGTATGCCAAGAGAATAAATTTTTGAGTAGGAGCAAACGCAATGAAAAGCTGCGACTCAACGCATTTTAATTAGTTTCAATAGATTTGTGATAGTTGAAACGATAATTTGTTACACACGTTTATTGCTTGAAACAAACATACAAACATACATTTATACATAGAAATTTACAGTGAAAAAGCTTCAAATACACACACACACACATTCTCCCATACGCACCTGCCTAATTGATGTGTGTGAAGGTGTTAAGTGTTAATGTGTTGTTAAGAAGGATATGCGAGTATTCAATAGAGGTGAGAGATCACACTTGAAGCGGATTACATACTCACATACTCGTACATATATAGAATATTAGAACTTAGTTGAATTGGAAATTGCATTAATTTTTAATTGGTAGCAATTAAAACTTGAATGGTAAAACGTTAGTAGCAAAAGGTATTGAGAGCCAACTGAAGACGGATATTCATTTATAAATGCGTTTATCTATATTTAAGCGAATACAGTATGAATGTGTGTGTGTAAGAAGAGGTTTCTTTAAGTCTACTTTATGGCGGCATAAATGCGTTTAATGCTAAGTTCGATTAAAGGCAAACATCTCAACGAGGAAAAGTATTGGAAAACGAGCGAATGAAAGTCGAAGAATGAGACTTTTCACAAATAAAGCGTAATGTCTTAGCAAGACACGCATGCTATTTATTTGCTATTCATGTGTAAATATGTATATATGTACGAGTATATCTGCAACTTTGTTTAAAGAAAATTGCGTGACAAGTATGCATCAAAGTTAAATTTATTGATATTTAATTGTTTTGTTTTCTTAGTTTGTATGGGCCTATAGATATACTAACATACATACATATGATAGATTCATTGTGGCATGATTTTTAAGAACGTTTGTATAAATTATGAAACACATAAAACGCATGTTGTTACAATTTTAATTAATTACAATTGTCTTTATTAGTTATTGAACTGTATTTGTTAGAGTGGATTTGTTAATTACAAACAACTTTAAAAGTTTAAGTTTAAACAAGTTTTTAATGAAATTAATTTTAATAATAATGTGTACCCCTCATATGTGTAGATGGCGATTGAGCACTAGAGAGTAATTAAAAACAGGTAAGGAAATTAATATTCATAACTTTTATAAGTGTCCGCTCCTTACATACAATTGCTATAAATTCTTCAAATTTGTTAATTTAAAGATACATATCCCAAACCAAACTTATCGTAACAATCGATTGTATGGGAGCTATATGTCATGTTGGGCCAATCTGGGTGATTTTTACTACATTCGTTACATGTATAATATGTGCCAATCCTAGAAAATTTTACGTTCCTACCTTTTTAATTTCAAGAGTTATAGACCGAAACCCGTTTATCGGAACAATCGATTGTATCGGAGCTATGCCTTGTATCGGTCCGATTTTGCTGGTTCTGACAAATGATCAATGCTATATAAAATAGCTCCCGATAGCACAATTTCATCGAGATATCTTTAAAACTAAGGGACTTTGCTTTCAAATAGACGGACGGACAGAAGGACATGGCTGAATCAACTCAGGTCATCGTCCTGATCATTTTCTTAGTGCGTCTATCTATTCTTCTTCTCATACTTATAAACATCGGACCAAAGTCTGAATAAAATCGCAGAGACCAGTTCACAGTTAAAAACTATGGGCACAAGGCAAAGACTCAACTAGACTTGAAGAGCCACAAGAAGAAGAACGAAAAAAACAAGGAAGCTCATAGAAGTCGGAAGCTTCGTACCGTCAATATTGTCAAATAATTTCATGTTCACTTATGCCTTCAAAGTCGTAAAAAAGTTGGCCGAAGTCTTAGTTAGTGACAGTGCGAAGTTTCGGCCGTCGAAAAATCCGCATAAGAAATGAGCCCCGATATGTGGTTTTTAAGCAACGAAAGCTGTCTTTGGGTTCTTCCCTTCAATCGACATCCTATATTTTTTGTCGAGAAAGTCTGGGCGGTATTATTCCCAGTTCTAACTTTATAGTCGAGGGGGGGGGGGGGGGGTAATATTAATTAGTTATCCCAACAATTGGGTTTTGATTTAAAATATTTCTCTGCTGGGCAACGTCTTTCATTTTTGTTACCATGCCGAACTCTTCACCGAAAATTTTTTTTATCTGTTCGTCAGCATTTAAATTCTAACAGCTTTGGTTCGAAATGTATGTGAGATAGATCTCTGGGATAACAAAAATTCTTAACCGCTTTTTCAAGTCATTCATAAACAAACATACATATGTATATTTTAATTAATCTCATTTGCATTATGCGTGGAAAAAGTTCTGAAGTTAAGCTATTTTCAAGCTCAGGAATCAATCAAATAAAACTGTCGAAAACAGTTGACGAATGTGATAAAGATTGTGCCACGGACAGCTAGCGACCGTGTGAAAATTTTTCTAAACAAAAAGAAAACAAAAAAAAAATAAATAAAAAGAATGAGGAACACAAACCATCACAGAAAAATATTCCAAATGAGCCTAATTAAATTCAATTAAATGGCAATCAAAGTATGTCACGCGTCAGTCGTAACTGGCCGGACACGGGTAAGGAGATCCCTTACAAGCTTTCTAATATTACATAAAACTGTTGTAGAAAAGTACTCGTACATACATTTTGGTTTACAAAGGGTCTCAAAATAGGGTAATCCATTTTTTCGTTTAAAATTACAATATATGTATGTACATAGAAACCTGAGAGGACTGGTTCTTGATATCTGTGTGGGAAGGGGAACTATTTTTTCTGGTACCCCCATAAATTCAGTAAACAAAAATGCAGAAACACATTTTTTTAGATATTTTTTTTTTCAAAAAGTCAAAATTCAGAATTTCATTTTCTGAATTTTTACTTTCTGAATGTTTCGATAGGAGATAATGGCTTTGAAATACGTGAAAAACCCATTTCACGAAGCATTGGTTCATTTTTCATTTGCTACTTTGCCAAAGAACCTTACAAATATTTATAGCAACTCCTATTTAAAGAATTTGATTTTGAGTTTTAAAGAAGAAAATAATTGGTCACCAAAGGGTTAAGCCATGGCGTTTAAAGGGTTCACACGCTTAAAATCAACTACTTAGGCCTATGTAAAACTATTTTGATGTGAAAAAATTGATTTCAGAGTTAAAAGAAAATTGAGGTCGTCAATGGGTTAATGTGAGGCCGCTTATGGCTTATAATTTTAAATATTTACCAATTAAGTGCAGCACAACCGATTCAAACCTAACCAAAAAATCGTTCATAATATCGTTATAAAAATAAAAATGTAGATAACGAGTGGGTTAATGCATGACCGTGAATGTGTTTCTGAATTTTTCCTTCTGACTTTTGGTTTCTAAAAAAAAATTTCCGAAAAATTGTACTTCTGAATTTTTTCTGTCTGAATTTATGAGGGTCCCCTTTTTTTCTTTTAGGAAATTCACAAAGTTTAGTGTTCTGCAATCCAGATTTGTTTGCGCCATCTACATATGTCCAAGCTTTTGTACCAAATATCAGTTTGTGTTTTACAAAAAAAAAATCCATCCCCATTGAAGCACCCTTTACTACTCATCGTATGCTGGCGTGAAAACCGTTTATAATGTAATTTTAATGTGAGAAATACAAAAGTAAAAGTGTAGCATTACAAGAAATAAAAATTTGAGTGATTATTTTTTTTTTTCTTTATTTTTATTTCATGTTGACTTTGGTCGATTATGCTGCTTTACCCAGATCCTAAAGATTGTTGAATGCATGACATTTGCCAGGCGGCCAGTCAACTTGGGTGAATTGAGTCCATGTGCAGCCTTTTTCATGACCGACAATTGACACGCGATAACATAAAAAAAAAATGAGTGGCTAAATAAAATAAAAATGAATAGAAAAGTAAGGAAAATTAAAAAAAGTCGTTTGTTCGTTTGTGTGTGTGCGTGAATGAATTCCAAGCAAACAACATGAAAATTAGTCAACTGCCAGCTGTCAATGGATGGTTGTTGTTGCAGCGCATGCGAATGACAGAAGTCAAAGCAAGTTGTAACTGTAAATGTAACTGTAAAATGCCAAGCGACACGACGAACAAACAAAACAAAAAAAAAACTTTGTTTTCACATGCAACTTTTCGCTTTCCCACATTATTTTTTTTCATATAATTTTTTGTTATTGTTGCCTCATTTGTGTTTGTTTTAATTTAGCATTGCCCTTTTTTCAACTTTTTCTTCTGTTCTCTCTTTTTCCACAAATGGTCAAAGCGTGACGTTTGAAATGTTAACGTTTGACAGTTGATTGCTTGGTCGTGGCAGTGGCACTTGCTTGATTCGCTTGCTTGCTGTTGACCGTTTAACTTGTTGACATGATTGTAGTGATCGTTGGTAGAGATATGATTACAAGCAGTAATTAAGATTACAAAAGTATTTATATATAAATGTTGATAATTGCTTGATGTATGGGGATGGAGGTTTTGGGATACAATTCTAGCTTTAATAAAAGAGGCTTCAGACAATTAGAATCGGTCTAGCTTAATTTTTTTTAAACTAAATTATAGCCAGATGCGCTGAATAGAATCGTGTACAGCGTTTTGCAAAGTTAGCTGGAAAAAAAAAAATGTTTCCTTTAAAATTTCTATGAAACCACCAAAGTCTGAATAAAACCAATTTTTTTAGCGAAATATTTTTAGTATCCGAATTGTATAGAAATGACCTATCGATCGTCTGTCGAATAGAAAAGTTCAAAACACTAAGACATAACACCTATTCCCAACTGGTCCTGAACTCGTCAAACTTACGAAAATATGGTTTTTAATCGAGATATTGCTAATAGGTCCTGTCGTTGATGTTGTTTTAACGAATAGATATTAATAACTCGTCCTGATAAATAACGATTACTGATCGTATAGTTACCGTTTTGATTGATTGATTTCCCTAAGAGTCCATTTAATGATTGATTACCATTACTTTAAATTTCTAATGATTATTTTACAATTAATTAAAAAATAAAGAAAATCACGATTTTCACGATTATTGAAAATAATCAAAAGTAATCAGAAGTAATCGAAACAAGTGTTTGAATGCATTCAATGAATGAATACCATTACTTTGAATTTGTAATGATTATTTTCCAATTAATTAAAAAACAGTAAAGAAATCATGATTTTTTACGATTTTTAAAAATAATAAAAAATAATCGAAAGAAGTATTTGAATCCGTTTAATGATTGATTACCATTACTTTAAATTTCTAATGATTATTTTACAATTAATTAAAAAATATTAAAAAAAATCATGATTTTTCACGATTATTAAAAACAATCAAAAATAGTCAGAAGTAATCGAAAAAAGTGTTTGAGTTCATTTAATGATTAATTACCACTACTTTGAAGTTCTAATGATTATTTTCCATTTAGTTAAAAAATAATAACAAAAATGATGATTTTTCACCATTATTATTTCCGTTTTTTTTTCATAACTTTTCACTTTTTAATAAGCGTACAAAGTCAATTTGTATTTAGTTTATTGAGTTTTAATTGTTTTTAGATTTTAAAATATTTTTTCTATTATTTTTAATTTTTCTTTAATAAGCGTACGAAATAATTTTTTTTGATTGTTTTTAATTATATGATTTTTAATTCTTAAAGTTTTTTTGATTATTTTTTATTTTTTAAAATTTTTTGATTTTTAATTATTTTTAATTGTAAATTTTTTTCTATTATTAATTTTTTCAAATTTAAATTTTTTATTTTTTTTTCATCTATTTTGGATTATTTTTTATTTTATTTAATAATCGCAAAAAAATCGTGATTTTATTTTTTATTTTTTATTCGTTGTCGCCTTTTCTTGATAATTAAAATAATCATTACCAATTAAAAATTCGCTTAATCAATTAATTACTAATTACTTATCAAATTTAACAGGTCTAATGATGTTATGTTTCTTAACTCTAGAAGCAACATAAAGACTACCTCATCTATTTGAACTCTCTGTTATCAGACAAATATTTTTTTAAAAGAAAGTTTTATACCTCTTAAGAATTAATAAAATTTTCCATTAAGTACTGGGATTATTTATAAAAGGATCAAAGTATTAAAAAATAGTTATAAAGATGCCGTGAAACATTCTCCGCATTTCAAATTCAAGTACCAAGAACACTTAAGCTTGAACTTATTCGTCTTTTCATTTCCGACAACCCGAAAGTGATGTAAAACATAAAGAAAAAAATGTTGATTGAAAGCATTCCAGCCACCAGAGAGCTGCCTTGACATGTGTCGCAATAACTGAAAATTTAAAACAAAAAAAATAGAAATTCGAAAAATCCCGCAGGTCATCAGTTGAAATTTGAAATGTTGTCGAATTGTCAGAAAAATATGTCAGCACGACAGCAACGCGCTGCATGACTGAAAGGCGCCATTTTTTTTTTATTCGTGTGCTAAATATGAAAATAAGTGAAATAAGGTATTTAAAGTAAATTACACCATTGTGATCACAAGCGTCATAAGCAGCACAACAAACATACTCCACCCCCCTGCGCACAAAAGCTTGCAATCGGCGTTTTATTTGAATCAACGCCACAGCAAACGTTTTCCACAATGGCGGCAGGCGGCAGGTGGCAGGTGGCAGGAGGCTTTCAATATTGTCAATGTGGTGAATAATAAAAATTACAACAAGCATCATACAAATGTAAATTTTCAATTTAAATGCAAATATCAATTTGTCTATTTCACTAGACGGTTTGCTTGTAACACTCAACACTCCCCATCTGCCCATTTGCCCATTTACGTCCTACACGCCCTCTCCCCCCTGGGCGTTACAAAGGTACATTGTTGTTATGTGCGCTATTTGTTTTTGTAATGCTTTGGTTTTATTGTTGTTGCATTTACCGGCCATTGGTGGCTTATTGACAGCTCAGCGGTCGCATAATTTCGCATTTCCCTCATTTTGGTGTTGAACCTGAAGTTCTTGATTTCCTGTGACAAATTCAAATCATTTTGCTTCATGGTAATATTGTTTATTTAAGAAATTTAGAATATTGTCTTGGGTAATAGAAGTTGAGTGGATGACTGTAGTGAGTATGGTTATTTGTTTTTGTTTCTGGTTTTTTTTTCCAAGTGCCCTCGAGCTCAGCCGTTTTTATTCCGGAATTTATTTGTCTTCAAAGGAGCTCATTAATGTTTAGATTTAACTTGAACCAGGAAGCCAACACCTTGCCAAGACAGCTGGGTTATATTACAACAACAATACAAAAGAAATACACTGCCCAACCCATTGCCTATTATGAGTTCATGCGGTGCGGTTGAATATTTTGTATGTATGGGGTTGGGAGTATCATCATCAAGCCACCCTCTGTCCATACAATCCAAGCTTCTTCAAGCAGAACTCGTTATTATCTTCTATGTAATGGAATCTCGGGATTTACCGACCAACGAGGTCTTCTCTTATCTAAAGTTTTATTGCCGCTACCCAGCAATTTATGAAATAATTGAAAGTTAGTGTCGCCGCCAGTCCACAACTAGGACTGTAGATGTCATCAGCCTAGTTCTAAGAAAATATTTTTAAAAGCTCTGTACCTTAGGAATTACTGTGGTGAGATAATTAGCTAAGGTGAAGCTTTGTCAAACGTCACACTCAAGATTTTAGGTTAGTTCATAGGAGGTAGAGGTAAAGTTAGGTCCAGCTCATCAGCCGAACACCAAATAAAAAAACTTCTAACATATTTTCTTGTTCTTTTTAATAAAATCTTAAGTAAATATTTCTTCAGTTTATGTTGACGATTTACTTGAAAAAAAAAAAAAAAATATTGTTTAATGTTGTTTTTTTCTTCATTTTTTCGCTGGTTCAATTACGAATTCACATCATTTTTTATTTGGGTTAAAATTATTCAAAAGTAATAAGCCCAAGTGAATAAGTAACAAACTCATAGTACAAAATTACTAAATTTACATATTTATTTATTTATGTATATACATATGTATGTGTGTGTATATATGTGTATGTATGCAACACTGTTGTTTTTGTTTCCAGCGCACCCACGCACTCTTTCTGTTCTTGGCCAGCAAAGCTTTCCTTGAGTTGCTGGGCAATTGCAGTTGTTTAGAACAAAAAAACAAAAAAAAAATTCTGAAAATTAAAAAAAAAATATGAAAAAAAAAATTATTTTAACAACCAAGCCACAGCTGCTCTCTTCGGTTGGTAGTTTGATTGCTTGGCTACTTGAGGGTCAGATGTTTCTTTTGGTTTTGCTTAGAGTAGCAAAGTGCTTTTGTTTTATGTTCCGTTTCTTTTATGATTAACGGTTTTTCTTGTTATTGGTTTTAATGGACACATTTCGTCTTATTTAGCAAGTATTTACCTAGGTCTTTAGCTTCATCTTTAACTTCTAATATAATTTTTTATGGTGCCAGCAGCAAAAAAAAAAAAACAAAAAAAATTCAGCAGAACCCTTTCCCATTGGCTTCTCAGCGGTTTTGGTTAACCGCGTGCTGGATTCGAGTGTAACGGTAAATGAAGTTTGCTATGGAAAATTAAACTCATTGAAAAGTTTTTTTTTGCACCTTTGATGCGCTTAATGAAAGAATTCATTGAAGCTGTGTAACACATAAGCACATAAATATGGGTGATTCCATGTCACAATGGAAAATTTTAAAAGGCTGATGTTTGTACGTTGAATCTAGTAATGAAAACTGCATTGTGTTGCAATAAGAAAATGAAAAAAATGCATAAAATTGCATATTGTATCGATTTGCATGGAATGCCTCCCCTAGATTTCTGAACTTTCAATTTTTATTCAAATTTATTTTCGATGGTCTAGAGAATCTTCACTTAAAATAAAAAAAAAAAATGTTTACCCATACTTGGCTATTTTTATTTACTTAAAAATGTCATTGAAATTGCTCTATTTTAATCCTGACTGACATTCTTCGCGAAAAAAAAATGACTAACGAAAAGTTGCTTTTTGACATGGAAGCCCCCACTAAATCTATTTACCTGCAATAGAAAAAAGCACATGCACCACAACCTCATACAGGCTGCTAACTTTATATGGTGTTGTTGTTGTTGTTGTGCAAAACATTTACTATGCAAATTATACTCACAGCAACATGGGTCAACAGCGCAATACCGCTACACATTCGTCCTTACCTCACATCTCCCATCACCCCCTTTCCCGTAAAAGCTTCTTCGCTTTGGTGTCAAAAGTCAGTTTGGCTTGAAGCAACTGACTGGTTCACGCCTTTTTTCATCTTCACACCTAAAAGTAATAAAAATGCAATTATGCGCCAGCCGCTTCCTTAGCTCAATGCGGTTGTTGTTGTTGCGCGCTCATTTCCATTTTCCACCATTTCTACTAGCAACTGTCCGCTTTAAGGATATTGCGCCATATAAAAAAAGGGTTGCGGTTGTGCGTCTAGCCACAGTAGCCACCACGTTCAAGCGGTATCAGCTCTTTTAACGGGAAAATAAAACAACAAAAAAATTCGGCGGCGAAACCAATAAAAAATTTATGCAAAAATTAAATAAAATACAAAATTTTTACTCACTGCAGCAAATTAACTCCTTTTAATGGTAACTTTTACAAGCACCTGCTGGTGGTTACTTTTTTTTTTCTAAATGAGAGTGATCCTTTCTCATCCCTTTGTGTGATTATTAGGGTGGGTTGGTAAATGATTTCTTTAGGGTAGAATTTTTATTTTATCTCAACATATTATAAAATTGTAACAGGTTAATGTCTGAAAAAAGTATAAAAGATATCACTATTAAGAAAATGTAATCCAAAGCAGCAATTTTTAGAATTTTTGTTTGTCTGTCTGTATGCTTGTACGCGCATCACTCAAAAACTTACAAATAAAATTTGATAAAACTCTTCCCGTTGCATTACTAGACGTCTTATATAAAGTTTAAGCTATAGTTTATTTTGATAGCTCTATCGGTTTCGGAGTTATCAACCAATAAACATATGTGCATACATATGTATGGACTAGGGTGACCCAAAATTTGTTAGTACAATATGGGTATCAAAAGAAAGCTGATAGCGAGTGCTGCAGTAAGCGATTTGATCAAGTTGTATATCTTCATTGGTTTCGGAGATATAGTGATTAAAATCGCAATTTTTCTATTTTATCGCAACTCGATCAATTAGTTATATAAAAATCGAGTGCGACTAATTAATTAATTAAAATTAAATTTATTTTTTAGTCACATGATAAACATCTTTTCCAACCCACCCAAATGCTTATTACTTTATGTATGCTTATTTGTGCGCTCTTAAATGCAGTTACTGTTACTTTTTTCTTCTTCTTATTTGTGCTCTTTTTTCTTGGTTGCTTAGCTCACGTTTTATTGAGTTTCTTGTGTTGCATAATAAATGTTTTTTTTTTGTTGTTGTTAGAAGCGTTAAAGATTTTTTTCCCACCAATTTTTTTTTCCTACTGCATTAGGCTTTCAAGTTTAGAAAATAAAAAAATATTCCACTGTGGCTCATACTTTTTTATGATTATGGGCGTGACCACAGTTTTTATAACGGTACTCTAAGTAAGTAGCCAATTTGGTTAGCATTCTGTTTTTATGACTCTTTTGTTAGCAGCGACGACTAGGAAGTGAGTGATTAGCTTTGCAAGAGAAATTAATGGAGCTTTTGAAGTGAGACGGATGGAGATTAGTTTTTAAAACCGTTGCTATGGTTTTAGTGTAAAAAAAAGAAAAAAGTTTTTCAAAATTTTGTAAATCTAAAAATTTAAATATTAAAGCTCTTTAATTCCAAGCTTTTTAAATTTTTATTAATTTCTAACCAGAGCTTCAGCACTTCTTAAAAAGCACATTTTTTTTTGTATCTTGCAGCTTAATTTATTCTAAACATTTATTGTTTATCCACATTTCCTCAAAAAAAAAAAGGCAAAGACAAAGTAAAGGCAACACAACAACAACAAAAAGTTCTAACAAAAAGTTCCCAAAAAAAAGTTTGATTCACTTTTCACTGAATTTTCATAAGTTTTAGCATCGTGAGTGACGTCACAGTGACGCTAACGTCGACAGCGGCGGCAAAGTTTGACAACACAACGCACGGCTGCATATTAACCAACAACAACATAGCAACAAACGAAAAACGGCTGCCTTACGAGAAAGGGTTACGTATACGCCCAGGGGCCCCTAAGCGGCTGTCAGACTTTACAACTACAAAACTGACATACAAACAAACAACTTGCAATGCCACCGCAACACTAATACCGCACACAAACATACATACATACATAGCGATATATCTAAATACTCAACTTTTCTTTTCCTTTTCCTTTTCCTTTTCGTTTTCGTTTTTTTTTTTTTTTTTTTTTTGTTTTAATTTCAAAGCTTTGTTTTGGCAAATTTTCGTACTTAAAAACGGAAATATGGCGCTAAAATGTTAGAAGGCTGCCAAAGTTAAAAACTTGAATGAGTGTGTAATAAGCGTGCTAAATGAGTATGAACGTACCAACCAACAACAAAGTGGCGAGTGAAGAAAGGGGTGTTAGGCTAGCGAAAATTTCGTAATTTCAATATGACAGCCAAGCGCCAAGCGTCAAGCAAGTTTGGGTTCATTAGGTGGTGCGTGGTTAAGTCGGCAAAGTTTTGAATAATTTCTACTTAGTTTTAGTGCGC
Organism: Sphenella marginata; assembly: GCA_951509765.1. NCBI lineage: Eukaryota > Metazoa > Arthropoda > Insecta > Diptera > Tephritidae > Sphenella > Sphenella marginata. The sequence goes on along the minus strand of OX608081.1, from coordinate 32,590,449 downwards.
GTGCGCGGGGGGTGCAGCGAAAGGGTCTAAGCAGTGTGTGGCGGCGTCGGCGGTAGCGTTGGCGTTGACGTTGACAGAGTTTTGAAGAAAGTGTAAGCAGTTAAGTTTTGCCACAACGCGCGCCTAGCACTGGCGAATCTGGGTTTTTGTCGCAAAGTAAGTAATTTTTAATTTTTAAGCAATTTTCTTCTTTTTTGTTGTTGTTGTTGCTAACTTTTTAAGAAACTTTAAACGTGCAAAAGTCATTGGCACTAAATAAACTTTTGTTATTGTTGTCTTTGGTGTTGTTGTCTTTGGTGTTTTTGTTCAAAAATCAATATTGTTAAAGACAGTTGAAGCTGAAGTGGCTTTAAAGTTAAAGAGAAAAAGTTTGTTAAAGGCAAATATTTAAAAGGGCTGAAGAGCTGCTTTATAGTTTTCGTTTAAATATAATGAATTTTTCGTTTAAAATAGCGAGCAGATGAAGAGCAAAAGCTTCATAATTCAAAAGTGGCACACTTAAAAAAGTATAAAAGAAAGCGGCTTTGCCAAAAAATTCGTTTTTGTGAGTTATTGCTATTTTGTATTGCGGAGAAGCCCCAGTGCCCGCCAAAATATTTATCTTTGGGCTGTCTGCTGCCAAACATTGGTGGAGAGCCTTTTATATAAATGAAGCCTTAAGACTGGGTACGAAAAAAGGTATGCCTCTCCGTCTTTTAGGACAATTTCTTTAGCATTTTGCCGCTCAGTCCTGTCAACATATCGAAATAGGTTGCATATTATTAGACTAATAGTTTTTGTTTAAGTAGAAAAATGTTCGATCTGCATATATGAGGCGACATAGCTTATATTTAAACTGGTACAACAACAAAAACTTCTAAGGAAACTTTTTTATAAAATTACCCAGACAGTCACATGTCAGGCAGCACGATTCAGGAAATCTTTGAATTAGAATCTTGATTGAGGCAATACGATGACTACTGGAGCAATATAATTGACTGTTCAAGAGCTATAAATTTCATAATCTTCTGCTTGTGATGAATCCTGCTCTAAATTCAAATTTATAAAATTTTCAACTTTTCACTATAGATCAGTGATCGGCAAAATGATATGTGAGAGTGTATTGGTAAACGGGAGAGTAACTTCGCTACATTGGTGCTAAGAACAAAACTGTCGCATCAATTGCTTAACCGACAGCAAGGAAGTAACAACGCAATCGTGTTGATGTCTAAATTATATGAAAATATTTAATGCAAATGCAATGTATCTTATGTTATGCTTCTTTGGGGAACCGGAAATATAATATTAAGAGACTATAACTCTTTTCATAAAGATTTTGATAAATATGAGAGTGTGGAAAGAGACAATATTTTTTGGGGAAAAAAGAGTAATATTTTCATTCATTTCAAATCCATAAAGCCATAAAGCAATCAGCAAAGCGACGATACCTGTTACTCCTTTGCTCTTTGCGAAGCGACTGTCGTGAAAATTCTGTTCTAGCACCACGGTGGTGAAACTGGTTTTTCGCTCTCAGGAGCAACTAAAATGAAGAGCGTAAGCATGCGTGTGAAGAGCGTAAGGCTCAGTTGAGTTAGCTTTGCCGACCTTTGCTATAGATCATTTAGTTCGCCTACATAAAAAAGGAGTTTGCAAGGCAACATGAATAGTTCAACTTGACTTAAAGAAAACTCCTTGCACAATAGTTAATTTTGTACCAGAAGTCAGCAAAACTTTTCAAAAATTTTGATATCTTAAAAGCCACAAAGCGATGGAGCGCCTAACGCTGTTATAAGGTTCGTGGGCTCCATTAATACTTTAGGAAATTTGTCTTGTTTTATCCATCCTGTTTTGACAGTCCAATAAAGCCCTTTAGTCACTTTTCCCCGTCTGCAAGCGGATGCAAGTACGACCCCTAAGGAAGCACAAATCGCGTGGGAACATCGTTTAATCTACTTCTATATATACAATATACTTGTTGGACCATAATATATTCCAGTGCCTTTTTCAATGACTTTGTAAATGTGATTTAAATTATCGTTCATATTTTTTCGTTACTCGCTATAGCCAACTCTTAGAGATAAATTTACAATTCAGGGTTTTAGTACGGAATAATCCCAAAATAGTCTCGCTCTATGTTGTCAGCGTCATTCTCGATCTTGCATCATATAGTTAGCTACATATTACGAGTATTATACATACATGACTCAATTGCACACTCAATTCGCAGGACCATTAGGTTGAATAAATAATTTTTCTTTGGATTTCTTGGCTGACATTTTTGTTGTTATTCCTATTGGTATACAGCTTAACGTAGTTAGTTTCTACAACGAGTAAGGGAATATCAATCGGATGAGTGTCGCTAAAGGGCAAAGGCTTATCAACTAATCAGCGTAAGGGCAGGCTGTAGCCCTTCATGAGACAGTAGTTCCCATTTCGTACTTTTAGTTCTCTTTAAACATGGGTGACAATATTTTCTTTAGGATGAGAGGTCTCTCATCTCTTCGTGGTTTAATATTTCATAATAATAATACAAGTTTCGAGGAAAACGAATTTCAGTAGCTTAAAGGCGAGTTTCTCTCAAATTTGCGAAATATTCGAGCAGGTTTCGAAGTTGGAAATAGATTCAGTGTTTTTGGCTATTGACTTGTTTTTTCTAATATTTGATGCTAAAAAGAGAAATAATAAACAAAAGGCGCTCGAAAAAAAATTTTGTTTACTTATTTGTTAAAATTTGTATAAAAGCTTCAGTTTTAAGTAGCCAAGCTGATTTTGCTAGAAAATTTTCAACTTGCTTTACAAAGTTTTTTTTTTCTTATTTTCAACTGTCAATATATTCAACAAAATAAATTCATGCAATAAAATGATCCAAAGCAAAGCTATAAATTTTATATTACTATCAATGTATAAGCGAAATTCTTAGCTACTTTGAAGAGTCTGCAAACGAAACAAAAATTAAAAAAAAAGCAAAAATAAAAAATAAATACAAAAAAAATCTTTACAAACGCTCACATTCCAACACAATAAAAACAATTTTTTCTGTATGAAAAATAAAAAAAAATATTTCCTGTAAAATAGCACCATAGTGACAACATAAAAAATGCCTATTTGCCAATTTATTTTTTCTTGCAAACTTCTAAATTTTTCTTCTATATTTATTTAATTTTTATTTGTATTCATTTGAAAGTTTCTTGCGTTTCCTGGACTTTTCCTTATAACAATGGCCAACGGCAACACTCAAATATGTACATTTTTCTCAAATTGAATTTTATGCAAATTTCATAAGAATTTACAAATCTAAAATCATTGTTATTTTTCAGTTTTGTGTAGGCATTTTTATGTGCGCACGAATAGCCATCGTAGACCGCATAATTGTGTTGGAGTTTTGCGCGGGCAGGAGTGGTTTAGGAAGCACAACACACGCGTGACATTTTTAACGGCGACGCATGTCATTGGCACTTCTAATAGTCTTATGGAATTTGGCTTTTTATACCCAATGTTCAAGAGTCTTAGGCCCTAAGTTTGAAACCGAGATGCCAGATGTAAGTTTTCGGCCATGTTTTTTTGGGAAGAATTGTCAATTTTTTTATTGAAATATACCTTTAGTATGATTTTAGAAGTGAAGTTTCAAAACGCTTTTAAATATTTGTATGGAAAAAATTTTATGATAAAAGAGGGTTGCCACCTTGTTTTGTATATAAAAACTAATGTTGGTCTGTGTGTATTTTATAGTCGTTCAAATTACTCAACCGGTCTTTATGAAATTTTCGCAATGTATTTTTGCGTTCACTGGTTACAACATAGGCTACAATATACAATTTTGGAAAAGTGGGCGGTGCCACGGCCCCATGCTTTATAAAATTTCAATTCCTATTAACTCTGAACGTAAATCTTTGAAATTAATGATATTGGGATATACATATGTGTCCTTTAGTCAAAATTTACCTCAGAAAAGTGGGCGATGCCACGCCTACATATTTTTGTCTTTTGTTTTTGCTTCATTGACATCCATAGTGTATTGTCGATGCCTATGAAGCTTTGACTATAGGTTGAGGTAATTGCTGGGTAGATACGTCAAGTACTGTATATATTTTTTTTGAAAAGTGGGCGGTGCCACGCCCCCATGCTATATTAAACCTAAATTCATCATTACTCTGCACGTATTTGTTCTAAATTATTAATATTGGGATATGTGTGCCCTTGGGTCAAGATTTAAGTAATTTGGAAAAGAAGGCGGTGCCACGCCCAAATATATTTTGGTGTTTAGTTTATGAGCTGGGTTCTTGGGACTTCCCTTAGCAGATGGTTGATGACAATTAAAGGTAAGGAAAGTGACGACTTGCTACAAAAACCATAACACCAAAACTTTCCAAAATAACAACAAAAAAAGAGAGCGAGAGCTCCAATATGGTGAAACCCATAATTCAACTGTGCTCTAGCAAAAGCGGGCTATTTTGTAGTTATCACAAGCTCACTTTTTGCGAGTTTCGGCTTCAAACCGACACCCTTTCTTAAAAAAAACATTGGGTATAGTTTTATATTTGCGCGAAAACTAATTTCTCAACATTTCCATATTTGTTTGAATTTTATATTTTATTGATACACATGAATGGTCATTGGAAGCAGTCAAAATCAGTGCCACCGTAAAACCCCACCCCACCCACAGCGCTGTTCGGTTGCCCACAATGGCCATATAATAAATATTGTTTAGTGGGCGCCAAGAATGAATGTGGTGCCAAACAAATAAAAAGCAAACAAAAAGTTTCAAGAAAAACTTCTAGTTCGCAGCGCATTCAATTGAATTCATAAAATCAATCAGTGCGCAAACATTTATTTTCATATTCACAAATTTGGTCATACTTAGAGCCAACGCCACGTCCCATAACCCTAACCAATTCTCGCCATTTATTCAAATAAAAACCCAATACAAACATACATTTATGCATAGCGAGCGGAATACGAGTGTGTGTGTGTGTGCATGTGTGTAGTTGCCTTTGGGTTACCCACATCCCGTTGGGTCAGCGCGTTCATCATATGCATGAGATTTCCTGACAACCCTCTCATTTGTAAGAATATTTTTTGTTATTTTATTTTTTTTTTGGTCCAACAAACATTGGAATGTGAAAGAGAGCAATGAAATGCCAACACTGACGCCCTGCTTTCATATTCACAAATTTACTGCATATTTTATCACCATTACCACACCATAAGCCCACAGGCATTTTAGCCCAAAAATTCCATATATCCATGCTTAAGCCACTTCCTTACCACATGCTCATACACACACACATGTGCAAACATACAAAAATCATTCAGGCGACCAACAGTCATTCAATTTGCATTGTGTCTTTTAAGGAATGCCATTCCACAATGTTTCCCCCAACTCAAATGACCCCCTTCCCCTGCTTCCGCCTTGCTTTTATTTTCCATTTTTTATTTGCTGCTGATTTCAATTTGTTTTCTAAGCGCAAGGCAGCCTTTCGTTTAACCCTTTTTTTCTTGTTCGTAGCGCCCAAAACAAAAAACCAAATTTATTGGCAAGGCAAGAAAAAAATTTGAGGGCACAACAACAACAAGTCAAATATGTATGATATGGGTGGAAAAAATGAAAAATTGTTTAAATAAATGGAAGAAATTTATGAATATGTTGATTCGTTGTGATGTGGCGTGTCATTTTCGGTTATTGATATTTACGACTGGTCGAATGTGATTTGGCGGATTTAGTCCTTTTGCTGTTTGCTTTGGTTTATTTACAAACAAAAAAAATAAATAAAAAAAGAAATAGGCGAAAGTCAATAAGTCGCAATTTTCTGGCATAATTTCGCATGACTGGTAAATTTAGTATTGCAATCACAGCAGTTGGGTTTAGAGCAAATTATAAGTTTTACTTTAAGAAAACAAAAAAAAAAACACCGAAAGTGTTAAGCCTCACTTTAATCATATTTTATTTAAAATCGTAAATTTTAGCGACTAATTAATTAAATTAATTGCTGAATTAAATAAATAACATAATTAAAAGTAAAATAATTTGGAAATATTAAAAAAAATTAATAAATGATTAAAAGTAACAAAGTATAAGTATAGTAACAAATAATTGATTTATAAATATTTGAAAAAAAAAAAACAAATTATGAAATAATATTTACTAAAAAAAACAAAAACTAAAAAAAATATCAAATAATTTATTTAACGAAATAATTAAAAATTCTTAACATTAAAAAAATCAATTAAGTAAAGTAATCGAATTATTAAAAGTTTCAAGAAAAACAAAAAGAGTCAAATAAATATGTAAAAATACTGTAATAACTTTAATAAATCAAAAATAAAAATTAAGCAAATAATTCAAAATAAATTCAAAATAATTGAAAATATTCGGATTATTAAATAAATCAAATATTAAAAAAATCAAATAAACTACGGTAATCAATTAAATGAATAGATAAACCATTTAAATAATACATATAAAATAACGATAATAAAAGAACCAATTAATTAAAACTTGAAATAAAATTGAAAAACAAATTGCCAATAATTAAAACTAATCAAATAACTTACGATTACCAAATAATTAAAAATAATAAAATAAAACAAATACAAAATAAAATATTGTAACTAGTCAAATAAGTTTAATAATTGTAGTTTATGAAGTAGTTGTCAATAATAAAATATTTAAAAAAATTAATAATTTGAAATTATAAAGTTTTTCAAAATAATCATGTAATTGAAAATATTAAAAAAACTGAAAAAAAATCAAAAACTTAAAAATAAGAGAACAAGTTAAAAATTTTAAAATTAACCGATAAACAATATAATTATTGAAAGTAATTAAAAAAATATTTGGTAATTAAAAGTAATTAAGTTATTAAAAATAATTAAATGACTAAAAATAATAATAACAATTAAATTAATAATGTAATTAAAAAAAATCAAAATAAAAAAAATAAAAAAGTAGAGTAATTAAAAATGATATGCCATTAAAAATAATTAAAAAGCTTAAAAACAATCTTAAAATACCTGAAAGTAAATACATATGTATATGAAAACATAATCAAGTAAATTAAAATAACAAAGAATCTGAAGAAATTATAAATAATAAAACAGTTCAAAAAATTTAAATTATAAAATTCGGCAAATAATTATGTAGTTGAAAATATTAAAAAGCTCAAAAATAATCAAAAACTTAAAAATTAAAAAAGAAGTTAAAAATCCCAAAACCAACCGTTAAAAATATACTTACTGAAAACACATTCGGTAATTAAAAGTAATTAAGTAGTTTAAAATAATAAAATGATTAAAATAATAAAAAACTTAATTGTTAAAATAATTAAAAAGAAATAAAGAATATTAAAAAAGTAAAGTAAATAAAAATAACACGTAATTTACAACAACAAAAAACACTTAAAAACAACTAAGCAATAGAAAAAAAGTAAAAATTAAAAAAAAATGTATTCTAAAGATAACTAAAAAATTCAAAATAAACAAATAGTATTTCCATTTATTACCTCATATAATAAAAAATAATGAAAAACTAAAAATGATTACATAAATGAAAATAATAAAATAAATTAAAAAAAAACTAAATACACAAAAATAATCAAAATAATAATTTAAAATAAAATAATAATTTAAAATAAAAAATAATTAAAATAATCAAAAGTTAAAAAAAAAAATTATAACAAAGAAATAATAAAATATCTGAAAAAGCTTGAAATGGTTAAAGAAAATTACGGTTGATGAAAAATATCTAAATTTAAAAAAAAATTTAAAAAAGAATTGAAATTTATCAAATAATTAGAAATAAGCAAGTATGTACTTACAAATAATTATGTATATAAATGAAAATTAGTAAAAACCATCAAAAAACAAAAAATTTAAAAAAAAGAAATAATAGAATTTATGAAATATTAGCAAATATTTAAAAAGTTATATTTAATCAGTCATAATTGTATTAATAATTTAATAATTAAAACAAGAGACCACTGCTGGAAGCTTTAAAGCCATCAAGTCTTCATCCTTTAGAGTATTTTTAAAAGCTCACTTATACAAAAGCAAACTCTCCTAATAAAAAATTTTCAAAGTCAATAAAAAAAGAGCTAAAACAGATCCAAAACAAATTCAAGCAATAAAAATTCAATAAATAACGGTTAAACGTGCTGCATGTTGTTGTAAAACGTGTTTCTAAGACTATAATTTCAATCTAAATCAAATTAATCGATTATAAGGCCAAACGACAGGCAGAACGACATTTCGTTTCCGCAACAAACTAAGCGGGCAAAAACAATAAGAAAAAAATAAAAAAAAAGTTAATAAAAAAGCAAAACCGGAACACAACAACAACAGCTGTAATAGCTCAAAATCCATCTTAGACATGCAATACGCTCCTGCCTCAACAGCCAAACAGCAACAACACGCAACTGAACTTAACCCTAACCCTTAAAAATAGACGAAAGCTCGTCGCGTTCGCCAAGCGGCACAACAAAAGGGTTGAAGATTTATGAGGAGCGGGTTGAAAGTAAGAGAAGAGAAAAACGTTTGACAACAAGGGCGCCTGTTTGACTCGCAGGAAACGCCAAGCAATAAGTGGTAGCGCAGGCACGGAAATAGGAACGCACTTGCTTTTAATGGGACGCAGAAGGGGGAAGGAGTAGTGTAGAACAAAAGACAACCCACCGATAGACCGACCGACCAAACGACCGCCGCGGCTTGACTTAAATCGGATCAATGCGAATTTTATAACGTGACAACATGCAAACCATGACGCGCAAATTTTTTTTTTTTTTTGTTTGTTATTTACCCAACTCCCTTTAGCGCCGTTAAACGCTTAGTTAACGGTATTTGATTGAGTTGACGACGAAAGACCGAAGGGATAGGAGGTGAGCGAGACATGAGTTAACTAAGTAACAGTGATATAAAGCGGAAAATTCTCACTTAACTCGCTGCACTCGGATTCATGTCTTAAGACAATCAAGCGCCGATTTGCGGAAAAAACAATCAACATGCCCACTTGCCGAGTAATGCCAGAACAAGCAGTAAGGAAGTGTAAATACGGTTGCTAACTAAAATGGTCCAACTTCAATTAATTACTTCATTCTGATAGTTCGGCGAAGTTTTAATTCGGTCTCAGTGTTTTTTATTAAATGGAGTAGGCTGTAGGTATCACGAAGCTTATCCTAGTCATAGAGGTTGGTCCAAAATATAATACCGTAGAAGTGTACTCTATAATTTTAGTAAGAATATGACCCTAAGGCAGTCTTTTGGGTTGTAGGAGAGAATGAGTTAAAAAGTTCTTCAAAGAATTCATCATCTTACCAGTGTTGCCAACTGCTTTCGAAAGTACCGCACTTAGAGGTAAAATGAATTTTTGGGCACACTTCTCTAACAATTCTGGGAATAATTTCCTCACTGCACAAAAAAAAAAAAAATAAAAAAAAATGGTAAGATCCGCTAAACTTGACGCAACTGGGTATAACAATTATCAACTCATACATGAACACTCATGAAAATACTAGAAGAATAAATGAAGAAATTTCAACGGCTATAATTTCTCTGCTCATTTATTTTTATTTATTTATTCAAATCGCTCTGTTTTTTTTTCTAGCTTTTCTTTATGGTTTTTGTTGTTGCAGCACATGCTATGCATTGCATTTATCGTCATTTTGTCATGTCGTTAAGTCAAATAAGGGAACAGCGCGGATTTTGGTGGCGTTAGCAACTGCCTTTTTTGTTGTTATTGTTTTTAGTTTGTGCTGTTGATGGTACCAGCTGGTTCCGTAGAAGCAAAGCAGAATGCGTTTAAAGGAAGAAGAAGCGTGCACCTGTTATCTAGCCGCTCGCTGTTGGCTGTCTTATGTTTGTTTGTATGTGTCTCTGTATGTATGCACAAATTTGTAGTTGTTATATTTATTATTTTCTGGGTGTAATTTCTCATTAGTTGGCAGTTGTTAATTTCTGTTGTCACGCTATTTAAAGCGCAATCCAACGAACGAACGTCACCAATGCTACGCGCAGAGGACGAGTTTGACGACGAGGAGCAACGACTTGCAAGCGACATGTTCACCCTATTCTTTGCTGGCTATGGTATGGTATGGTGTGAGTTAGGTTGGAATGCAGCTAAAATTATTTGTTTTGATGGAATCAGTTAAATGTAAACAGATTTTTTTCTCTATTATTTTCATACTTTTGATTGTAAGAGATTTTCTTTCCCAAAATGATAGCATGCTCTTTAATTTCAGTTGTAAATAAACGCGAAATATCGCTGAAAATGTTTGATTAGGTTAGGTTAGGTTGAAGGTCTGCTTGAATTGCAGCACAGTTTGTTGACACTAACCTTGTAAACGTCATCTAGAGATACCAGGACACCAAGACCGGGCTGCACTCGCCAAGTCCTAGTAAAATTTCATGAGGTTAGCTTGAATTAAATATACGAAGAGTTTATATTCTAACGTTCGAAGCTTGACTACCCGATATTTGATGTTTCGCAATTTGTTGTTCGATGTTTGACAGTTTGATGTTTGCTGGTTTAGAGTTGGATCTTCAATGTTTTCGAGTTTTAAAGCTTTATGTCCAGCAGTTTCTTGTTATATTTAACAGTTTTACATTCGTTGCTTGATGCTTGGGCGTTTATTGGACAATATTTGACAGTTAAAAAGTTTGATTTAAATGATTGACAATTCTAAAACATGGAATTGACAAGTTTAGGTGACGTATTTTATAATAATTATTGATGATTAATTTTTAAAGCCTGACAGCTCAATGCTTGACAGTCCGTTATTTGACAGTTTGATGTTTGACAGTTCGATGTTTGACAGTATGTTGTTCTATGTTCTGTGTTTGATAGATTACAAGTGATTCTCACAGTTAGAGAATAACATTTTTGATATTTGGCAGTTTCATACAATGGTTTCATATTTGAAAGTCTGGTGAATGTTTTTTCACAGTTTTATGTAAAATTATTTGATTTTAAGTGTTTGATGTTGACAAGTTGTATGTTCGAAAGTTCAGTTTAGTCAGATGCATGATAGTACGATGTTTTTTATTTTGATGTTCGATGTTTAAAAATTTTTAGTTCCATCAAAGGGAATTCATTAAGAAAAAGTTATATATAATTTTGGTGCCATGTTTGATGGTTTTATGTTTCGTGATAGTTGTTTGAGTATTGACAATTTCATGTATGGTTTTTAATGCCCAGTATTCGACTGCGGGCCGTGGGATATTTGATAGTACGAAGTTTTAATTTTGATGGTCGATGCTTAAAAGTTTGCTACTTATTATTAGATAGTCACTAAGTTAAAAGTGTGATTATGATTGACGTCTGATATTTCGAGTTATCGAAGAGATCAGATTCTTATTTTTGGTTCCATGTCAAGTTTGATATCTGAAGCTTGGTCTTTCGAACATTTAACATTTTCGAAGTTTGACTCTCAATGCTGCCACAGAAGATGATCTCCATTTTGATGTTAGATATTTGGCAGTTTGATGTTCAATTTTGAAAGTTTAAAAGTTTAACAATGTTATTCGGACAATTACATTTTTAATGTGAGTGAATTTGTCGTTTGATATCTGACAGTTTTATGTTCGAAGGTTTGATGTTTGATTTCGGATGATTGACTAAGGGTAATATAGGCAGTTTGATCAAGGCATTAATATGATATCTGGGTTAATCCAAAATACAAGTTATGCATCCAACGAGGTTTGTTTACAAAAACAAAACAGGATTTTAAAAGAGTTGTCATAAGATTTAACTAGATACTTTATCCTGCCTGTAACCATGATAGAGTTAGTAGAGAGATTATTTAAAGGAGCGGAAGAGACTAAGTGGCCAGCAATGCAAGAAAAGAGCTGTGTTTGCCAGTATTCCAGGTATTTTCAGCAAACGTTTTTTTATTTTCTACAAATCAATCTCTATAAATAACCAGATTTAATGCCAGCTTTTTGATAATTCTTTTGCAACGAAAGACCAAAGCGAATTTCACACTTGAGCGATTTGCATTGTTCCACGCCGAGGTGAGTGAGTGAAAAATTTTCAATTAAAACGCTGAATTGCAGACGAGCTCAGGCACACCAACATTTTCGTTTGGTGCTAGGATTGCAGCTAAACTAAAATTCTAATCGGCTTTCGCAAACGCTCACTATTGACATGCACCAACAACAACATTCAAGGGACTGAGCGCCAAGCATTGTGAACTTAGTTTGGTAGGAGATAGTAATGAAGTTAAAGGAAAGGGGGGTATTGGGGTGTGTAGTGGTTGCGGTGAAGCCGTTGCCGCAGGTAAAATGACATTTATTCAAGTGAATTTTGTTATTTGTGTGAGTATGAGTGTGTGTGTGTCTGTTCTTGTATGCATTTGCTTGCACAACGGCACTCTTGAGTGCAAAAAGCGTTTGTGCTTGTTGTTTTTGTATTTTTCAAGCGCTTATTTATTAATTAAAATGATTAAAGAAAAATATCAAAAGCAAAGTAACACAAAAACAAGCAAAAAAAAAATGAAAAAAAAACAAAAAATAACAAAAAGCTGATGGAATATTGTAAAAACAAAAGCGCTGCACTTTAGTTCAGCAACGGGCAGGGAGCGTAACGATTTTGAATTTTTCTAGAAATAAATAAATTATAAAAGTTTTAATTTTTCATCCTGCAATAATATTTCCGCATTATCAATTTCTGTTATGACTTCTGATAATAATTTTTAAAATATGAAGAGCTTTTTTTTAATTTTTTTTTGTAAAAAAATAAAAATAAAAATTTTCAGTTTCATATTATCTTCCTTGTTATTACGTTTACTAATTAATTAGTTTTTTATGCATTTCATACCAATTTTTTTCAATTTAAAATAGGTGGCAACTCTAACAAAACCTCCTATGTAAAAAAGTTTTCAAAAAAATTTGTCAAAACATTTTCAATATAATGGCGGGTATGGGAAAAAATATAAAAATTATTTTATTAAAAAGCTTAGGAAAACTTAAAATTTTTCAAATAGGTGGCAACACTGTAAAAAGCTTTTTGTGTCAACACTTGAGTAGGGAAGCTTAAAATGTAGCATGTTTTATGTTGAAAGGTTCAGCCGAGAGCGTCAAGTCTTTTTCGTGATAAAAGCGAATGTTGCCAAGAAATAACTACAATAAGATAAAGTGGCAACTCTACCTCGAACTATATTTTCTGAAATACGACGTAACGGACCTTTCGATAGAAAATTAGATAGTTGACAACCCAATAAAATTATCCCGAGTGGCAACACCTATCACCTACCAGCCCAACGACAGTCAAGCTCATATGTTAAATCTCGTCGAATTTTCGGGTTTTAAATTTCATCGCCGTTTGTGACATACATACATACCCAGGGTATAGTATATGATCCAAACCCACTGAAGCAGTTTCTTGATCTACGCTCTTTAAACAGCCCAACTGCCAAAGTCTGAACATAGTGACCCTGATAAAAGTATCGGTTAGGATCATACTGGATATAGAGCTAGAAGTCTCTTTATTATATGATCTAAGCTCGTTGGACTTCGTAGACTAAGCTTCGATATTGAATTCGTATCCCAATCCATCCAATACTACGGTTGGTTTGCAGTTCAACTTATGTAGCTTTCCTTTGTACTGCCTCCTACATTTAAGCTTCTATGGTGGCCTAACTCTTTTAAAAAATATATATTTCTCTACAAAGAAAAGTATGAAAATTCGGTCCCTGCTAGCAGCTAAGGAACGTAGAAGACTTGGTGCAGCAGCATAACGGACGATACGATGACGACGTGCACTTTGATGGATTTTCAAAAAGGTAAGTAATGCGAGTGTACACATACGCCCCGGTGCCCACAGCAGGAGCCATAGAGCCAGGATGCCTACAGTCTCATATACATAGGAGTATATATGTATAAGTATGTATATAGTTACCAAGAGCCTTATATACTTTTTCAATAAATACCCAGCCCCTATGTGTGGCTGGAAAATGCACTTCAATGAGTTGTATATACTTGCTACACACACATACACACACACACATACAGAAGTCTTTATATATTCACTATGCGCTTTTGTGTTGCTCCCACTGGAAGTCTTTGGGAGGCGTCATTTACCTAACAATCAAACAAGGACACCTACATTTTTTTCTTTGCTCACTTTCCAAGCACCGTTACTCTTCTGTCACACAGCATTGCATATAACAATTACAACAACAAAATTTGTACCTAACAGTCGGTGCCTCTATAAAGTTATATACGTAAGCATATTTCGTGCTTTTGCCAGTGGTTGTGGCAGCAATGGGATGTCCTTAGTGGCCTTTGTTATTTGAAGTCCTACAAAATGGCGCATGCGTGTTTTTTTGGATACAAATTTCGGAGTAAATTTCACTGGCTTGCGTGTGTGTGTGAGTATTGTTGCTGCTTTTGCCGTTTTTCGCTTTCGCCGCGCTTTTAGTGTGTGAATGCAATGCGCTGTAGCGGTTTGTGTGGGTCCTAAATATCCGATAGTCGTCATTGGGGCCGTCGGTATACGTATTTAAAATCTATAAAATTTGTTGTTTCAATGAATTTTTATTTTAGTAGTTCTAGTGATTTAAAATTGCATTTTGTTTTGACGTGAGATTCTTCAAGCTCTGCGAAACATATTTTACTTCAATATCAAGGAAATTTTTGTGTTTTTGAATTTGTATATCCCGACGGTAAAATAACAAATAAAAGCTTTACTGGTTTTTGTATTTGTACTTATTTATTAAATTTTTTTATTGACTTCCATCTATCGCTGCTAAAGATGAAGGTTAAGTGAATTTTTAAAAAAATACATTTTTCTTCAAGTGCTGTCTTTAATAATTACCAGGAAGCGGCAATAAAAGCGTGCTATATCGACAATTTTATTTTTATTAAGTTGTATTTTAGCTTTTAGTAGTAAATAATATTTTTAAAGCTTTTTAAAATGAAATTTACATATGTAAAAATTTTCCAATTAAATTAAAATAATTGAAATATTAGTCGAAAGGAGTCATGTAACATATTTTCGAATTTCCAACATTTTCGCTTAATTTTTCGCAGTTGACCGTCTGATATTGCATATTTTTAAATGTATTATTATTATTTTGGCACATTTATTTTTTTCCAACAATTATTTGAATTTTTTTTTTAAATATTTGCGACTTCTTTAGTACTGTCAAAACGCGTGTTCCTGGCTAGACATTTTATTTTATTGCAGAATGTGAAGAAAAGTCATTCAAAGTACTATAACTTAGTATTTGCAGTACACAGCACATATTGATACAAAATTCACAAAAAAAATCTAAAGAGCTTCGAATAAAGATTTATAGCATTTTTTTTATATTTAGTACTAAGCTTCGTAGTTATATCGTGTATGGTTTTTAAGTTATTAACAGAAAAGTTTCCAAATTTTTTCTTTAAGATGTAGGCGATGCCACGCCCATTTCCTAAAGTTTTAGAAAAATCATTTACAAAATGACAAAGTAGATTTTACAAATAAATTTCATCATTCTTGCGGAATCAGTCTATAAGATCTGTTTTATTCGATAATTCCATCTCTTTTTCCATAAAAAAGTGGGCGTGGTCGAAGTTTGATTTCACTGGCTTTCACTAAACATATTTCCCCAGCCAAAGAATGAACAAGTTTATATAGTCATCAAATTTTACGAATTTAGCTGATTTTATCAATGAATTGTCTCGTTTTTTACGTTTTTCGAAATTTTTGATCTCGAAGAAAGTTGTCCGGTAATCGCTTTAAATAGTAATACAACTTTGGTGGAAAGTAATCTTTGCTCCAAATTTCATAAATTAATAAATGTTTGATTTGGATGAACACGCTTGGCCAACTTCTTCTATTCATTCTAAGAGCCTTGATATATGGAACTCTGTTGGTCGCAGAGCAATCCTCAATATCTATCTATCTAAATCCCAGTTATCCCTAAACTTTAATATAGTTTGTACTAGTGCAGTTGGGTATAAAAATATTCGCTAGGAAATTTCTGTATGTGTTCTCTCTTTGAAAATTATTTAACAAAGAACGTAATGCAACAGTGAGGATAACGAATAGTTCACCCCTTGTGATATGCAACAAATTTTAAAAAATTGTGAATTAAAATTTCTCTGCTGCGAAAGAATATACTTGATGAAATGCTAAGATATACTCGAAACCAAAAAAAAAGAAATAATAACCCAGCATAAGTGCTTTAACCAAGCCAATGTCAATTAAAGACATCGTGAAAAATTGTTGCATACCTTAAGGCGGAAAATTTGCTTTACTCTTTCATCTTCAAAGTACAGAGGTTTTTGCCGGGAATGTGGCAACTGGTGGTTTCCTCTTTAACGTCATCAGAAATTATATTTTATTTTAGGTATCAAAAAGGGGGCCGTCTTAAGGGTTAAAATGGTACAAATATGACCCATGAAAAGTTTTTTATTTGTCAAAATTACGTGCTGTGATATGAATTTAGGTAAAATATTTTTATTTATTCTTAAAAGACTCACGCGAATATATAAAACTAAAATTTTTTTAACAAATTAGGATATAGATAAGTTGGATTTATTTGTGGCCTTCAAAGCTTCTTGAACAAAGTTATCTTTAGTCAAAGTCTATTCATCTCTTGAAATAATAATAATTGACCAAAAAGCTACTTCATGTGAAACAAAATATTTGATTTCCAACGCTTAGCACTTCCACTGACGTGTGATTGTACTGTTAGCCACTGAATGACCGCCCTTTGGTTGGATTAGAAGTTGTAAGCCTTGTAGCAGCACAATAACACTACAACAGATAAAAATAAAAAAAATCTTAGCTTTACAAAAACAATCGAACGACATGAAATGATGAAACAAACATGTGCGGACGTGAAAGAAACAATCAAAATGATGCCAGACAATGATGACGACTGGACGACAAATGTCAATATGATGGCATGTTATCCGATCAAGACAATAGCCAAAGCTACAACTACAAAAATCGCATACAACTATGAATACACGATAATCACATTAAGTCCCAACAGGCGCTACAAAAGCTTAACTGAAGATGGCGAACAGAGTGGGGTGCGATTGGGAGCGCAAACACTTAGTGCTTAGACTTTTTTCTTGTTGACTTTTTTTTGTTTTTTTTTTAGTGATTTGTCATTTATTGGACACTTATTGTTTTTGTGTTGTGTCCGAGAGCATGTCAATAACGAGTGCCAAGCAAGCAATTGATTGTTGGATGAAGCACAAGACGAGAAGCGAAATTACGAGAAAAAACAAACAAAAGAAAAAACATAAAATTTCACTCCAAAAGTAACAGTGATTTTTAGTAATGGAGAAGGAGTGCCAGATTTAATTGATAGGGAATTATTTCTTTTTTTTTTTAATTTTTCGACCCCAAAAGTTACGAACAAAAAATTTTAATGGGAGAATTTCTATGAATAGCGAAACAAGGAAATCTGGTGTTGGGGCATTTAAAAAAAAAAAAAAACGAAAAGAAAGTGCTCCAAAATAAAAGCTAACAAAAACTAGCAACAAAAACGAAAGACCACAGCGAAGGTCCCAAGCTCAAGTGACCGGCCAAACAACATCTTCTTCAACATTCGTCACCTTATCGGGCAAAGGGTCGAATCTCTAAAAAGAGAGTTCTGGGCTGCAAAAATTTAAGAGGAGAGCCTTTAATTCCACTTCAATGCACCAAAACTGTGTGTAGGTTGAGGACGGACTGGCGAAACTAGCGATGGGTTCAAAAATCGATTGTTAAAGCTGTTACTGGCTGCGGAAATCTAGAATAAACCAATTAGTGGATCTGGTTGCCACAACTGGATAGTCCGGGAAGAAAATTGTGGAACGTATAAACCTTTAAGATGGACCGTACATACAAGACTGACAGCTTATTGAAGAGGAAGCACCAACGAAGACCCAACTGGTCCTATAGGAGGAGACTCTGTTTCAGCTTTAAGCAACCGAATGAAAACCCAGTGCTACTTTTAGTAGGCTAAGTGACATAATCCCAAGTGACATAAAACCACAAAAAAATTGGGATTATGGCACTACACCTGCAAGTAAAAATATGAAATAATTCCCAACCAAGAGACATTGACAAACTTGGGACTGTGACACTAAAGAAGGAATGTCATAGCCCCAATATTTTTACTTGACATTATGGCACTTGGGATTATGTCGTGACAGCCGTAGACTACTTAATGCCATGCGAGTGAATAAAGCTTCCGAGGCTTACCGAGGCTTACCGATAAAAACAGAGCGAGGTCATTTCCCCTAATTTCTTTGAGGAGATCAAAGAGCGTACGAGTTTTACCAATACGAAGACGCTATTGAGGAGTTTTGACTCAGATCGCTTAGCTAATTCACCGCTAATTAAGGAAGAAGAAATAAACGAAAAAAGTTATGTGTGAACTCTGTTAAAAACAAAGTCAACAGCTACTTATTAACCAAAAACAACCTTAACGTTGAACAAAAAACAAAAATTAGCTTGAGAGGGCTGGCAAATGAATGCGAAGGAGTGTGGGTGGCAAGTGAGCCGCAGCACGGCAGTTTGGAATAATTGAAAATCACAATAAAAATTTTATTTCCGTATGTAAAATGACTGGCAAACATTAAGTTGACTAAAAATCAATGCCAACGCAATAAGAAATCTAATTATTCATCCCCTTGTGAGTTTTGTATTTTCTTTTTTTTTTTTTTTTGAAGGAATGTTACCTAACTTCTGGTTTTGTAAATTTTTTCCCCGCTTTTTTTGTGCTATTTTGCCTAACATTTTCTTGTTTTGATTTTAATTTTGTTATTTTTAATGCGTTTTCTGGCATTTTTTTTTTGATATATTTCCTTTTGTTTTTGTTTTTTTTGCTCATTCCTTTGAATATTGATTCGAGCTTTGTTTTTACTATGAAAAAAAAAACTCCCAAAAAACTGCCATTTCAGCTCAACATTTGACTGGCCAATACTTCACGCTTTGCTAATTAGCTTTGACTGTCTGAAAATTGCGTTCTCTTCTTGTTGTGGTTCTTGCTTTTTTCTTGTTGTTGTTGTTGTAGTACTCTGCAATGGAAATATGTTTCTACTCGAATTCATGAGGGAAATTTTAATTACATTTGACGTGCGGCAGACAGTGAAGGAATTACTGACGACTGTTTGGTTAACTGGCGTAGCTTTTTGAGTAATGGCGGAGTGATGCCGGATTTAGTTAAAAAATTTTAGTCTAAATTGGAAAAATTTTGAAGTGCATATTTGTGCGAGAACAATTTTATGACTTGAGCTTTAAAAAATTTTTTTTTGCCGCACTTACTTTTAGGTTTAGTTTCAAAAAAATATTATATTATATTTTTTACGCAAATTCCAAATTTAAGAAAAATAAATAAAAAATCCTGGTAGGTAATTTTAAGGTTTAGAACTTACAACAAAAACGTTTAAAAAGTTTGGCAGCACCGATGAATGCTTTCAAACTTCTTCTCAATTTCTTAACGGCGTTGTTTTGACGTTTACCTCGTCGTCTCTCATCTTATGTTAATTCTGTTTTAAAAATAGTAGAGACGTGATTTTTATTAGCAGATGTCAGTGGATGCTTAAAGTGAAAAGTGTCTCACTAAAGAGATAATGAATCTCATGGAAACCGCTGAAGGTGTAATTTGATTCAAAATAGTAGCAGTTGGCATGACATAATCCCAAATGGCATAAGCCCAAAAAAAAACATTGGGACTATGACCCTCCACCTGCGCGTAAAATGGAGGTATTATCGCTAATCAAAAGACAAAGTAAAAACAATTGCAATTATGATAGTACAGGGGAAGTGTCATGGCGCCAACTTTTTTTTTGGGGGTTATGACACTTTGCTTTTGTATTCAATTCTAAGATATTTAGACTTTGAACCCATCGCAAAGAAAGCTAACGAAAAGCCCGACGAAGGTTTAAATTTGCATTAAAAAAATGTTATAGGAAAAGTTCCCTTATTCTCCAAAAACTTACACCGCTCTAGAAACTATTGAAACTATTTGAAAAAAATAATCGATTTTTTCCTAAACCGATTATTCACAAAAAAATCCGCACTTTAAATATTCGATTGACTTCAAGTTGAAATATTCAATTACTCATGATCGATTTTTTTTCTTCAGCGGTAAATCGATAGGTGAAAAATCGATTTTTGAAAAGAATAATCGATTTTTGCCTAAGCCGATTATTCACAAAAAAATCCGCACTTTAAATATTCGATTGACTTCAAGTCAAAATATTAGATTATAATGAATAATTATTCATAATCGATTTTTTTTCTTCAGAGGTAAAGCGATAGGTGCAAAATCGATTTTTGAATAAAAAAACTGACACTCGAAAGAGATGTGACTTCAAGTTGAAATATTCAATTACTCATGATCGATTTTTATTCTTCAGCGGTAAATCGATAGGTGGAAAATCGATTTTTGAAAAGAATAGTCGGTTTAAATTGAAAGAAAACCATTGCTACAAATTTATGCATTCATTCGAGCCAAAAAGCCACATATGTTGTTGCTTGTATAAAAAAATAAGTAATTTTACTTGAATTTTGTTTTAAAAACTGTTTTTCTCAAATTATCTCTGCTCAAAATTGGTGATTTGCTTATCTGTGGAAGACTTGCCATCCACTTTATATTTGGAATTATTTGAGCGTTTTGTGTCGGCTACCAAACGCTGCAACACCAATGTCCACCCTAAGGGAATACAAAAACACACTAACATAAGTACCACAGACCTAACAAAAATACCCTTCAAAATCATTGAATTCAAGCAAGAAATCACAAATCAATTGAAAATATTTTTGCTCTTGTCATTTGATTTTTAATCTCTGCTTGGACAGTACTTTTGTCCTTTGTAAGCTTGAACTTTTGTGAAAATCACAGTAAAGACAAACGAAGCCAATTGTGGAATAAGATTTGCTGCAAGTACAAGAAACACAACAACAAACGCTGTATATAGAAGGTATGTTTGTTTGAGCCAGCGCCAAAGGGCAACTAACCAAATGCTACGGAATGAATGGTGGTGCGCCGCCTGCCAAACGCAAGTGGACTTGGAGTTTTCTGTTGGCTACTGCTGGGACAATAAATTTATGACATTCATTAGAACGTCAGATTAAGAAAACGCAAAAATTTTGTAACAGTGAAAAGCAGCTGGCGAGCACGAGCAACGAACAATGAATTTCCTTGCTTGGTATTCGAGCCAATCGAGCTCAACTGGAGATTGAGATTGTTTGATTGAATTTTTATTTTTTTTTTAGTTCGATTGTGCTTAACCCCAAACGTTTGCTAAGGATTTGCTTATGCTGTTGGATGAATTGAATTTGCTTGTAAAAAAATAGACTTCCAATAGTCTTGAGGTAGGTGGATTAAACAAGTTTATTGTTGCAGCAAGCTCAAAGTATGAGATAACAAAAGCGGCAGTGGGAGTCTAAGGAAGCGCGCTACTTGCGTGTCTGTGCGTTTGTCGGATGACATAAAAATTTAAATTAGAATATTTTAATATGGCATAGAACATGCTAATGTGGGTATATTGAAAGTCACTTTAAAGTACCGTCACAACTGTGTCCATCCCACAGGCCACATTCAGGGCCGAGCAGGATTCTTACTCACATACACAAGTGGCTAACATTTAAGTACGGGGAAATGTACTCTACATTCGTTACGTAATTAAGTACTCATAGTGGTAGACATTGGCATGAGCTGAGCTACCTCATACCGTCGGCAAGTTGGTGGCGTGAAACAGCTGTGCAATGCGACAGTCCAAAAACATGCGAATTGCGTTGCAAACGCGTTTACTTTACCTTTGGGACTTTAAGAGCTCCAAAGCGATTGCCGCAATATGAACAGTCAAAATAGCAGTTGGCTTTGGGGCGTGGAGGCAGGTTGACTGCCTGGTCCTTAGCAGGAGTATTTATGTTTTATGTGCCTAAGAAACGACCAATGTCAGGAGACGACTTGAAGGTTGTAGCTGAACCGTTTAATGCAAGTGAGTTGTTTGTGAACTGCCAGCAAGCAGTCTAAAGTAAAACAAAAGCAAGCAAAGAAGTTAAAGTTCGGGTGCAATTAAATATTTTATAACCAGCTGCAATAATTTCGAAATGAAGTAAAGTGTTTTTTTTTTATTTTCTTTTATTTTATTTTTTTTTTATTTTATTTTATTTTATTTTATTTTATTTTATTTTATTTTATTTTATTTTATTTTATTTTATTTTATTTCATTTTATTTCATTTTATTTCATTTTATTTCATTTTATTTCATTTCATTTTATTTTACTTTACTTTACTTTACTTTATTTTATTTTATTTTATTTTATTTTATTTTATTTTATTTTATTTTATTTTATTTTATTTTATTTTATTTTATTTTATTTTATTTTATTTTATTTTATTTTATTTTATTTTATTTTATTTTATTTTATTTTATTTTATTTTATTTTATTTTATTTTATATTATATTATTTTATTTTATTTTATTTTATTTTATTTCATTTTATTTTATTTTATTTTATTTTATTTTATTTTATTTTATTTTATTTTACTTTATTTTGTTTTATTTTAGTTTATTTAATTTAATTTAATTTAATTTAATTTAATTTAATTTTATTTTATTTTATTTTATTTTATTTTATTTTATTTTATTTTATTTTATTTTATTTTATTTTATTTTATTTTATTTTATTTTATTTTATTTTATTTTATTTTATTTTATTTTATTTTATTTTATTTTATTTTATTTTATTTTATTTTATTTTATTTTATTTTATTTTATTTTATTTTATTTTATTTTATTTTATTTTATTTTATGTTTCTATAACACAAACTGCAATACAATCAAAATTAATAATTCTTTACTTTCAGCAAAACAACTTCTTGTTGGAGCTGCCAAACACGCCTCAAGCATTCGTTACCTCAGCGGACTACAGGTACCCAAACTACGCTCCAGCCATGTAGTGGGGGTAGATAAGACAACTGTGGCCAGCAGCAGTCAGTGTTAGTAAGCAAGTGCCAATGACACTGGCGAACGTTCCTTTTCAATATTAAAATGAAAGGGGGGGTTGGCGTTTTGTGGTCGCGTTTAGTCAACATTTGGGACATATTTTTGGCGGTTATTGCTTTTGTTTCTGCTTTTTTGTTGCTATTCTTTTTGTTGCTGCAGCTCCAGCTTATTTAAGTATTCAATGGAAAAGTTTTGTGGTTATGTTTGGTATGCGCTGCAGACACGTTTTTGTATTTGTGTGCCGTTGTTAGTGAACTTCAATGGCGTTGTGACTTTACGACCAACACAATGTGACAAACGCAGCTAATCAGCTCCAACAACAATGAACAGCTGTAGAATTTTTTAAAGACTTTGCTTAGTTGTTTAAAATTGTTTAGAGAAATATTGATTGTCTTGATATCTTAATAGTATTAGCACAAACTGTTGAAGTTAACAAAACAAATATTAAAGTAAGCTGTCTGCGGTTACTTTTATTTGCAGAACTCAGGTTTAAGTTTAAAGTGTTTTGTGCGAAGAGTAGATATGCTTCAAATAGTTTGAAAGTCGAAAATGGGGCACTCACTTCGGCTGCAAATATAATAGAACATAATTTTGACAGCGTTTTTTGTTTTCATAGAGTCCAACTATCCAACAAGTCATAACAAAAAAATATTAATATTAATATAGCAGGAAATTTTGTTTAACCCAAGCTTTCTGTTAAAAAAAACTCTCAAAATCGAAGGATATATTTTTGTGAAAAGAGTATAAAAGACTTAAACAAAAATATAATAAAAAAATCAGTAAAACATTAAAAAAAATAGTATCTGAAATGGTAGTAAATTACTTGTTTTAGCAGTAAAATTTTTATTCAATTTTTTTTTAATGTTTCAGTGGTTAAAAAATTAGGCCTGAAGAGTTCCAAAAGTTTTAATTTGAAAGAAATTACCTATTTCGCATTGAGCAAAAATATTTAAATTGTAACCTAAATCCACTACATTTTTTTCAAATTTTCTACTATTTTTTTGCAACCGTGACACTAATTAAAATTGTCACAATCGAGCACTGGATTTGTAACCTAAACCTAATACATTTTTTTCAAATCTGCTACTATTTTTTTGCAACCGTGACACTTATTAAAATTGTCACAATCGAACACTGGATTTGTAACCTAAATCTACTCCTTTTTTTCAAATCTGCTACTATTTTTTTGCAACCGTGACACTAATTAAAATTGTCACAATCGAGCACTGGATTTGTAACCTAAATCTACTCCTTTTTTTCAAATCTGCTACTATTTTTTTGCAACCCTGACACTTATTAAAATTTTCACAAACGAGCACTGTATTTTTCGTATATTGAGATCTTGGATTTCACGAATTTTATTTTCTCTTAATGTCATTACTTAATTTTTATTTTAACGCATTGATTTGAGTGGTAATAAAAGCAAAATCATTGCTAAAGAGGGAAATACTTTAACAACAACAAACAAAAGTAGATTATCCATAAATGCATAGAGACTCTATCGAACATACATAAGAACTTGTATCAGCACATTCTCTTCTTCTTACATAAATTATAATGCTCACAAATATATTTTACATTTGTTTACTGAATTTTAAGGATTTACATGCGTCAGCATGCGTGCTGCAAAAACATAAACACATTTGAATGAGCTTTAAAAATAAAATAAACTAGTAAGGAAGTCTAAGTTCGGGTGTAACCGAACATTAAATACCTAGTAGTGATCTGTTTTGGTATCCCAATTTACTCAGGTCTATTTTAATAACGTAAAAGTTGTTATAAAGGCAACTGATTGTTTTCGATTAAAAACACTTCTTTTGTGAGTGGTAAATTCAATTATCACTAAATAACAAAATATAAATAGCTTTCCTCATGTTCATGAAAGGTATGAAAATAAAAAAAATTAATAAAAAAAGACAGTAGGGTGTTAACTACTTGCCCGTAAATCTTGCTTGTTTGTTATTCGATTTGCGTAATTTTTGGCAGGAGTATACTACATACTATTAGGAAGTATAGCATACAATTTCATTGAAATACATTTTTCAAATTCCAAGCAATCGCTTTTGAAAATAGCAGAGCTTTTATGCTAAAAAGTGGGCGGCGCCACGCCTACTTCACCAAAATCCACACAATTCTTTTACAGTTTAGTTTTGTTTAAAAAGCTTGTTATGTGTGTAAAATCTTATTTATATAACGTATACAATTATGGAAATATCGCGATGTTAATTTTACGAAGAAGTTTTTTAGAACTATGTTCAAAAAGTGGGCGTGTCCATTCACCGATTTTGTTTATTTTTTCAGCAAAGAGTTAGCTTTATATGTTGAACACTTTCTCTAAATATCGTTTCAATAAGTCAATTTTTACCGGAGTTATGGCATGGAAAGTTTTGTGGAATAATCCCCCATAAAGGGGCGGGGCCACTCCCATTTTCCAAAAATTTGGTGCTTTCGACTTTCTTTGCCCACGAACACTTTAGGGGTGAAATAGAAATGATATACAGCTAGTTTAAGCAAAGTTATTGCATATTCAATATATCTATGATCCTTTTCAAAATCTTTCGTATAAAATTGGGCGTGGACCTAATCCGATTTCGCAAATTTTTTTTCGAAATATTGCCTGTATTAATATAAATATGTGTGCTGAATTTTATTTGGCTATCTTGAGCGGTTTTTGATTTATGATTAATAATATTTCCAAATTTGACTTAATCAAAAGTGGGCGGTGCCACGCCCTTTTTTAAAAATTTCTTCAGAAATTTATTTTTTGCCTTAACGCTAAGGTACACACCAAATTTTATCCTTATAGGTGTATTATGTACTGAATAATCAGTGTTTTTGTATTTTCGAAAATATTATATATATAGAAAGTGGGCGTGGCTTTTAACCGATTTTGCCTATTTTCAATAGCGTTCAGAGATAAGTAAAAAGGAACCTGCATACCAAGTTTCATTGAGATATCTCAAGATTTACTCAAGTTATCGTGTTTACAGACGGACGGACGGACGGACGGACGGACATGGCTCAATCAATTTCTCTTTTCCTCCTGAACATTTTGATATATATAAGTCAATATCTATCTCGATTCGTTTATGCCGTTACATACTACCGTTAGGCCAATGAAGTTAATATACCTTGTGTGCGAAGCACTACTAGGTATAAAAATCACGTGAATAATAAAATAAAATAAAATAAAGTCATAAAGTGTTATTTAATGGTGTTTTGCCTCCATTACGCTTAGCGGTTATTATGCTAATGAGGTCGTTATGCCCCTTAAAACATTCGTTGGCACATTTTTTTTCGCTGGCACAACACGGCGTATGCGTACCCTCAACACTTATTTTGGTTTCATTTGTGTGTGTGTACATGTGTGGTATGTGTATGTGTGTGTTTATGCATGTGTGTTGGCTAATGTATGCGATTCCGCATTTTTTTGCGTTTGCTAATCTTTTTATTTCGCCATTGGCAACACTCAATTACATTGACTTTGATTCTCTACTGAGCGATTTGGCTAATTTTTTATCGTCCTTAGAGAGTTTTAAGAAAATCTTTGCTTTTATGTATGTTGGCTAAGTGGAATATTAAAATTTTAAAGTAAGCTCTATTTAACAACAATGTTACAAGTTTGTCTGCAAGCCGTAACCTCTAGACCGCAACGCCATCCCAATGAAAACTTTCCCAGAGAAACAGTTTTTGAGCTACTTTTGCTATGACAGTTTGGGTGCCACTGTTTGTGTTTAGCAGATTCTGCTTATAGTTTAAAGTTGGGCGTATGAATCGAGCTATGAGGGACACTCCTTTTCTTCAGCAATTTGGTCAGTGCTTTCAAAACTGTTCTCTTATGTGTTACTCAGTTAGCCCGAAAACATTATCCGCACCATAAACTGCTAACAAAACTCTTAATTTGACAAATTCATGAGTAAGTTCTTAACCACAAAGCCATATCAACCAGGCCCTTTCCAAAAGTAATAGTTTTAAAGCTACTTTCCTGTCACAGTTTCGGTGTCACTGGTCTTGTTTGATATTATAAGCATTAGGTATAGTCTTAAAAGTAGCATATGAATCGTGATTTGTTGGCAAGAATGGTCCAAAGTTGTAGTGATATATGAGAAACTATTATTTTATGAACAGTGAGATGCCCTTCCACACTTACAGTTTGAATAGCAATGGATCAAAGTGGACTTTATAGTCGAAGAATCTGTTCAGGCAAAGATAACTAACATGAAAAAAGCACTATACACGCCCTCTAGAGCATTTTATGAAGGACTCAGGATGAGGAAGCAGGAGAATGGTGCAGTCGAAACAAAATTTGACCTATCAAAAAACAGAACTGGCCTCGGTATGTGCTGTAATGTTTTTATAAAATTTTAAATCCTATCCGCTTACCTTTAAGATAGGTACATAGCTAATAAACACGTAATGAAATTTAACATATTTTTATTTATGCAAATAACATCCTTTTTGCTCCAAATACTGAACAAACCCCAACACGTATTCAAGGAAGGTTTGGAAAGCAAATGCCTTTGCTATCTTTCCAAATTCTAAAAACAAAAATTGATACGAAAAACACAAATACCCTTTCTGATTCAAGAAAAAATATATATTTAGAAGAGCATTTCATAATTGTATGCAAATTTGATTTGTTACCAAAAGCTTAAGACAAAAAAAAGGTTCAAAAAAGCCTTCCAGGTACAGAAGATGCACAGTAGAAGGCCAGCTGAGAGCGTGTCCAGCAAGCGCAATTGCTTAAGGTGTGATGGAAAATACATAATTGGCTCGCTGGTATCACTGTTATTTATATCATAGTCCTTTTGACGTGGATGTCTTACACGCCCCCTTCCGTACACCATTTACTATCACTTACCTACATTGTAACCAAACGCCTCTGGTTCAATATAATCCTTTTGGTGCTTAACGCTTGTAACAGTTAGTGTAAACAAGTTATTTTGAGAGTAGATACAGGGTGTGTCAAATATTTAATCTTGGAATCGGAAACAACTTTTTTCTAATTTTATTTTATTTTATTTTATTTTATTTTATTTTATTTTATTTTATTTTATTTTATTTTATTTAAATTAATTTTTTTGTAAAACACTATTTTTGAACATTTGTGACACCCTGTACTGAGTGTTTGAGTGTGAGTTATCAAAGAAAAGTCTCACGCGTCTAAAGCATGTCAAAAGACAAACGTTTGTTGACTTAGAGATCTACTAAGTTATAATTTCTTTATACTTTTTCTTTATTTTTTTTGTAGCAATTTTCCACCCTTTCTAAAATTTTTCCGCATTTTTACTCTTTTTCCTCAAAAAACACACACACATTATCTTTGTGTGAATCTTTTTTTTTTCTTGCTATAAAAGGGTCATTCCGTTTGGTGTATCGCATGTCAGTGCAGCCGGCTCACTCAGTAGCTTTTCTACTCTAACATAATTTAAAGCTTTAGCTGCTGCTGCTGGGCATATTGGACACCACCGGCTTTCGCTTGTATTCTTTTAGGGTAATTGTATGCCATTTTCAAAGATTAAGGGATTTACTACATAGCATACTTTCAACGCCAGTCGTGTGTCCTTTTGATTTAGATTTTTGGCTTTTTATTTTGTACCGAAAGCTGTCTACCTCTCTGATACTCACATTGATAGGCTGAGCGTGTCTCATGTAACATACGGAGTACTTGTGTGTGTGTGTATCTTCAGTATTTTGTTAAGTATACCGAGGTCATAGTCATCTGCCTTGACGCTGGGTCTGGGTCATGGTAAGGAAATGCTTTTATTGCTTTAGCATTTTACCCCAAAAAAAGGAAAAAATAAATGTTGAAATTACATTAAAGGTATGTACTCTCACTACACAATGCTGTTGTTGTTATTGCATTATTGCCGCTCTGGTATTTTTGAGGAATTTTTAAGTAGCAAATGCTTGTGTTAAATACTTTTATTGAGATGGTAAGCCTTTTTATTAGCAACGCTTGGCCTTACCCAGCGCTATTTGGAGTTGCTTTGCCTTTTTTGGGAGTTTTTTTTGTAAGTTTTTTTTTGTTTTTGCCCTAAATAAATATGCAACGCAAATATTTGTTTAAGGCAGATGACATATTCCTCTGCAGTCTTTAGTCTTGCCGCCTTTGCTAGACTGAGGTAATAAAAAAACAAAAAGGCTCGGCGTGGAAATTGGGTAAAAGGATGCAACAGCCGCGTCTTTGTATTTTGCGATCGTGTTTTGTCTTTAGTTTTGTTTGCATTGTTGTAATTTAATGTTGTTATGCTGGTAATTAAAGTAAATCATCACACACAAAGCATATTTGCAGTTAGGTAGCTAACAAGAGACATGCTTTTTTCTTCTTCTTCTCTTTCTTCTTGAAGAGCTAAAGCTCGTTACACCGTACTTAAGAAAATGTTTTCATTAGAGAATTTGTAGAGCGTGAATAATTAAATCAAATCAAATAAATTACTGCGATTGACTTTGAAATTAAATGTTATCTTAGGATTTTTAAAGGTCTTTAAATAAATGATAAGGTATTTGTGTTGCTTTTTATCCAACCATTTTTTTCGGATTCTGAATGGAGTAGATTTGGACGGCTAGGTGGAAGATTAAACTATTCAAAAATGTTTCTTAAGAATTCCACTTTTTAACGAGCACACTGTATTTAGAATGTGTCATAATTTTTTTTATATCGAAATTTAATTTTGGAATTCGGTTCCGGTGTTTTGAGAATAGCTGAAATTAGACTTCCGCCAAAATTTCAGCTTCGTTATCTGAAATATTGTGCAATTTAAATAGCAAACGAAACATCTTTTCTTTTGATCGATTTCTGCTCTAACTCCGATTCCAAACAGTTGGAAATAAAAGCGGCATAAAAAATTTAAGCCAAAGTTGCGAAATTTCGGAATCGACGTCTTGTTGTTGTTGTCGACGTCTCCTTAACATCTCTTCTCCATAATATTACACATATTATTACTTGTATATTGTTCTTCCTAATTAGCAAATATTTTTATGTTGTTCATCAATTAAATATCTTTTATTTAATAACATTCACTTTCCATTACATTAAGCTCCCTGTCAACTACAGATTCTTTAACCAACTCATAGATGATTTCGCTAGATTAATATATTTGAATGACGTAATCAACATTCCAAAGAATATATGTTTATGTAGCAGTTAAGATAACTTCTTACTTTTTTTTTGCAATCCCGGAACTTTCGGGAACTGATTTTTCAATCCCGAAAATTATGAAATTGTTAGAGAAGCTAGCTAACTTGAAAGTGTATAAGAAATAATTGAATTTTTGGTATGAAATCAGGTTTTTTTATTTTGTTAAAATAATTTGACAAATTTACTGATAAAATCCCTTAAATAGATTGTATTGATAAACATTTTTTTTAAATTTTTCTATTTTTGTCAGGAGTAGATACTGGTGATTACCATTTTTTCTATAGAAAATCTTAAGTTTAAATTAAAAAAAATTCATTTCAAAAAAATCAAGAAAATGTGGGGTCAGCTGACAAAATACTATCGTTCTGTTAGCCCAAAGGTTAACAAAACATGTGAAGATTTTTGTAATGAAGCAGTCTAACAGTTCCCGAATTGGATTCGCTCAGAAGCAAAAAGGGCGGCTCTTTATTTTCAAATAACGACTTTTAGTATGTAATAAAAATTATTAAAAAATAAAAACAATAACAATTTTGAGAAATATTATAATTTTTTTTTCTTGAAATCACCTAGTCATGAATATTGAATAAATAATTAAAAAACTATTGATGACGAATCCAATTAGTTGCACATTTTGCAAAACCTGAAAATTCCTTTAATTCATAAAACTTATGACGGGATTCCCTTTACCTAAAACGAGTTTGACATCTCTGATATTACTAATACAATATTGCACCATGTACCTGAAATAATTGTGTTCCTTGATTATGATTGATTATCATTAAGTGTTATTCGGAAACAAAAAAAAGAAAAAAAAAACAAGCTATAAGAATTATTAATTCCATGCAGTATGTTTGTTTATATGTATCTACTAATATATGATTATTTATATTGTGGATGATTTCAAGATTCCTACCACTTGCTGCAAATTCTTCAGACTCGCTGCTGCTGCCCATGACTACAGCTTGAACACGTTGCTTGTCATTTGCGATGAATTGCCACGAAACCAAATCGAATTGAATTGGAATTACGCCAATGACAGACGCACGTACGAGTACACCACAGAACAAAAAAAAAAAATAGCAACAACAAATGCAAAAAAAATAAAAAAAAAAAAATCAAATTAACCGTTCTGCAAACATTTTGCGCCAACAAAGTTGTAATTAAATAATAATTTAACCAACCAAACAATGAACAAATAAAATAACAAACTAATGAATCAGGCAAACAGGGAAGCAGTAACGAAGATGGCGAAGGGGGGTAAAAATTTCAATGTAAGCCCACATAATCAATTGACTGATTAGTTAGCTCATACGAGGTGGTGCGTTGGGATTTTTGGTGTTGGGTTAATGGTTGAAAAAAGGCAATAGTTAAGCTTAAAAAGCTTTATTAAGAAGTGGCAAGATTTAAATATTTGAGTTAGACTATCTTTTACTGATTTTTAAAATGAAAAAAATTTGAATTAAAAGTAGCAAAGAAAAAAAAAGCAAGTTATGAAATATTATAAGTGCTTATATTTTTGGTTGATATCTCACAACCTACAAGTTTGCGTTTGCTTTTCGATTTAAAATTTTGGAAAAAAAAAAAATATTAGATATTGTTATTTTATTCACAAGTCGCTAAGAGCTTACGAAAAAAAAAACACCTATGAACTCGTTATTAAAACACACATTTTATTCACCAAGTTCTTTCACTTAGCGGCTACACCTCGTATCAATTAGCAGAAACTATAGGTGGGGGGGGCTCATTATTATTTGTTTCTGTTGCCCTTAGTAGTGTCTTAATGAAAATCGACATTTCTTACGGAGTTACACTTTCTGTGATGTAAGTGTTACTACAAACTCTCCACCCGCTCTCCTAAAGTGGCGTTAGAGCGTATTAGTTAACCTACACTCCAATAACCATAAACACAAACAAAGCTACCTACATATTTAGTATGAAAATATTTGCTTTACCAAGAAGAAGCAGAAAAAATTCCGCACTGCTCAGGTTCAATGCTTCATTCGATGCTGGTTTTGACAACCTAAATTACATTGACAGTGACATGACTTCAGTGCAAAAAGTTGAATAACAAAATTTTTGCTCATTTTTTTTGGCAGTCTCTCGAGTTCACGCATGTTTGAAACACACAAAATACTCATTAAGAATTTGTTTTTGGTTTGATTGAATGAGGAAGATGCTAACAAGAGTATTGTGCGAAATATTGAAGCTTGATGTGAATTGACTGATTGGACTTATCCACACAGCCGTTAGATTCACCTTCGACTAGGTTTTTACAACATTCCAAATCTTTAAAAAAATATCCGATGAGAAAAGTATTGACACACATCAACTCTTTGTTGATTTTAAAACAGCCTTGGGCTGTGCAAAACGAATTCGAAACGACCTCTCACAACCGTTGGAAATGAAATGAGTAGGCTATTAAGAAACTAAGTCCTCCCCATATGAACGAAAATGTTCCTGGACTATCGTCACAAAAAAAAAATTATGTGATATGAAAATTTTTGAAGATCATATCAAGGCACTTTCGGGATCATTTCGAGAGTGTTTTCGGTATGATTTCGAAAGAATCCTAAAACAATATCCTGAAATGATTCGGTCAATAATGCTGTGGATCCCTAGCGTATCGGGAAACAATCCTTAAAAATCACGAAAACAATTTCGAAATATTCCTGAAAACGTTTCGAGAACAATCTTGAAATAATCCGGACTTAGTCCCTAGTCAAATTTTGCAATTATGTGGAAGAGTCCCAAAACAATATCCAAAAAGTCCCGAGGCAGAAAACTATCCTTAAAAGGGCCTGAAAACAATACAGAAATCATCCCAAAAAAGTTTGAGAAATGATACCGAAAAAATTCTGAGTCCTAAAAATGTTCCAAGAAAGCCTTGAAAAAAGTTATAAGTGGTTCTGAAAAAAACCCAAAAAGTCTCGAAAACCATTCCGAAATGATCCTAAAAAAATCTCGCAAAAAATGCCTAAGTGATACTCAAAAACTCCTAAAAAAGTTTTTCGTAATTTCGATCTACCTACTCCAATCAAAAATTTGCACTGCAATTAACTTACTCAGCATTGCCCTGGAATTTTTATATGTTTTGGACTAAAGTTTTATATTTAATTAACAGCTTTCAGTGGCGTATCTCAAGGATTAAATAAATAAAATAAATTTAAAACATTACCAATTTTTCCACCGAAGAATTGTATGTTCACCCAAACTTCATTTTAGTTATTTCTTTCAAAAATAATTTTGATCAACGCCAAAGTCTGCCTTCTAACGCGACTACTTCCCTTATGAATTTGATTTAATTTCATTTTTTTTTTTCAACATTTTCTCATTTATTGTGCAATTATTTGTGGCAAAAACAAAAGCAGGCGATGGCGGCAACTGCAAAGAATTACGGAAATTAGTTTTTTCCACATGAATTTCCAATAAAAGCGTAGACACAAGAAATAACTAGATAGGAGGTGATGGTACTCTCGCATACTGGCAGAGATATGTGTATGCATGTATGTGTGCATGTGTGTGTGCCTTTGTGCAATTCTCATATCTTAAGCGCTTTGTTGCGGCCGTTGAAAGACCACAAATAAGGCAATCGCGGCAAAACAATGGCAGCAAACCAACAACAACTCAAACAAAATAATTCAAGCCAAAAGCAAGCAACAAAAGCATGTGAATCTGCTCTTTGTCTTTTCGCTCAGCAGCAGAAGGTGAGAGGTGTTAGAGGGGCTCAACGTGTTGTGCGCGTGCCAAAGGCGTATTAAATTGAAATTGTGCAACACATATAAATTTTTATAATCAGAACACCAACAAAGGACGAAAAATGCTTTTACGCTTAGTTGCTAAAGAGACTACAGACCTGTGGGTGGTGTGAATTGAGTGCACTTTGGTGTCGACAAATGACTTCACACATGCAGCAGGTACAGTGGATTGGGTTGGCGAGTATGTGGAATTTTTTCAATTTAATATAATTGCTTCAATTTAATATAAAACCAAAATTCAAGGCCAGGTTAAATCGTTTTTATCTACGAGTAACAAAATGATTTCTTCTATCGCTCTTTCGGATTCCATCTCAAGAAACCGTAACTCTAACCGTATCTAACAGTATGTGTAGTTAAAACTTTAACCGTAACCGTACTAGTAAAATAAATAGTGACAATCCATAACGCAAACGGTAGCTAAGAATATAACCGTAACTGAAACTGAAATTTTGACAGCCACAACCATAACTTAGAGCTTAACCGTAACCATAAATGAAACGGAGACAGTAACTGTAGCCATAACTAAAACCGCAATATTAATGGAACAGTAAAAAAACTCTAATTTGAACTGATACCGAAACAAGGCCTTTAACCGTTGGAATAATTTAAACTTTAACCGTAACCGTAACTTCTAGTGAAACTGTAGCCATAACTGAAATCTTAAATATAACCCCAACCTCATCCATAACCATAACCGTAACTGAAACCTTAATAATTTCTACAACCATAGTCATAGCTTAAATTTCAACCGTAACCATAAATGTTACTGAAACAGTAACTGTAACCATAACTTAAACCGTAAGAATAATGTGACAGAAAAAATAACCTCTAGAACTTCTGCTGAAACCGTAGCCATAACTTAAACTTTAGCCATAACCGTAACCATAGCAAAGACTTTAGCCGTAACCACAATTTCTCCTGAAACCTTACCAAAAATCAAAACAGTAGCCATAACTATAGCCGTAACTGCAATTTTTGTAACCATACAAATAACTAAAAGTTTAACCGTAACCGTAACTTAAACCACACACTTAACCGTAACCGTAAGGGTTGGTAAGTCTGTTTAATCTGTACTAAAAATCGTATCAATCTGCCGATCCCCATACTTTTTTTTTTAATTTGGGAGTTGGACGTATACTGCATTTATGCCTAATATTCAAAATGCATGAAATTGTGTTCGGGATGATATATGGAGAGAAGTAGTGCCCAACGTGTAACGAAGAAGTCTTAATGATGAGCTGTGTGAAGGAACTGATTTAGCTTAAAGAATTGCAGTGGCTTTTTTGGCTGGGCCATACTGCGTGAATGGCACTGTCGCTAGACATTTTCTTATTTATTTTATTTTTTCACATTCTCAGATTTTTCGAAATTTAGTTTTCCCAAAAAAAATTTAATGCGCAGCATGCGAGCACCTCCATCTCCTTCGAGCTCCCTTCAAGCTTCCCCCCTACTGATAATCACCAGCAAGCCAAACATATTTAGCAGTAATTGCGGTCATATGTGCGCTGTATCGCAACGTTAGTCAGTGAGTGCATTTGCTTTGGACAGCCTCCAGGGAATTTTAGCACGAAATGAAGGCAAAAGAATTCAGCCATAAAATCGGATGCTGACAGCGCGAACAGGCAGGAGAGGGGAACAAAAACGTATTTGCTCCAAATTAAACATTACGAGTGCTTTGTGACCCAAAACGACCAACCTGTTCCCGTGGTCAACAACAACCAAGCAATGCATGGTGCGCGTAAACTCACAACCGCACTGACCACGGGAGCTGCGGAGGTAATCTTGTTGTTATTGTTGTTGCTGCTGATGTTGAACAATGGTGACGGTGGGTGGGGGTTGGTCACTATCCGTTGACCGCAGTAAATCACTGTCCAGTGAGTCGCGCGTACAAATTTCCACGACGATGACCAAGATGATAGCGGGTTGTAGTGACTAGAGCGACCAAACGGCAACTGGCAACTGGCAACCGGCGGCGACATGTATGTACATTTGTCGAGGTGCTTCCGGTCAATGGCGACAAGGACAAAGCGAATAATAAGTAGCACAAAAGGGATTGACTTAAGTAACGTTGGTGCAAGTCTGGCGCTTTTAATGTTTGTATTATGGAGTGGTACACTCGAGTTCGGAGTGGGAGCTTGAGCTCATTCACACGTGAAATGCGACAGCAGAAACAACAACAACAACAGCGCAATGAACACACATTAAATTAGAGTTTATTTCGCAATTAACGCCTGTCGCCTGTTGACTATGCCACACCCCCTCCTCCCGCATTTGGCATGACGCCCACACCATTCCTTGAGCTTGCCGTGGCTTCCGCTCTCGTTTGCTAATGACGTTGACAGAAATTAGTGCTTCCTGCCGCAATACCGTGGCATAGAATTGTTGACAGTAGGCTTAATAGGTTGTTGTGAGTCGAAATGCCTGCTTACAGATGTATTTGTAGGTGTGTGTGCGTGTGTGGGTGGAAAGTGGTTGGAGGAAGCCTACTGCGAGAGATATGTGCGAAATTCATTCACCACTTCGCTACAATGGCATTTTCATTGAACGAGCCTGTCGACACCTAACAAATGGAGAATGCTGAAAACTCACTCATATATTTCGACGAAAATTTCTCTAAGGATCCCTGTAGGGCATTTTTAGCTAACTGGTAAATTAACCAGATTTTAGTTAGTTTATTGAACACGGCAAAAGGGGGGATATCTCTATTTGTTCGTCTGACTGAGAGTAATATAACTAGCACCGATATAAAAAGAGAGGGGTCGGGTTTCAACTTAACGACGTTGACGTTGATAGAAATAACGATACAACTACCCAGCTCTTTGACCGATTTATTGGAATAGCTCGAAGCTAGGTCGGAACTAGTGGAAAAGTTGCCAGTCCTTTCTCCAAAAAACTCAGACCAAAAGGCGCATCTAAAACTATTCAATAGGACCAATGTGGAATGGAAGCAGAATTAACGTCGTTGGAAGTGATTTTTCTCTCTCTTATACTCTAGAAAATCCAAAGGTAACAGCGATTAAAATCTGGTCCAACCACTCTCAATGCTTCATCTCAATTACCATTTATAAAAATGACTTCAGAAAAAGTTCCACTCAAGTCGGTTAAAAGCTAACAAATAGCAAATTTTCTACAGGGATGGTTATCGCGTTTATATGTAGTGCCCTCGTTCATTCCCTTACATTTCACATTCGCTAGCATCCATACGATTAACAATAACAACAACAACAATAACATACTCGTACGAATCAAATGTTTTGTATTTAATTTGCTACTTCACTCTATAATACAGGTGTAAATGGGAATTAATTAACCGCAAATACTATAAACATCACCTACTAAACACACAGCAACAGCAACAACAACAACAACAAAATAATGGAAATACATACTCATACATGCAGATTTGTAAAGGCGAACACGAGTTAACGGCCTAAAGGCTTTATTGAATGCCATGGAAAGTGAGGCGCGTTGCTCATTAATTTGCGTTGAGTATTGGTTAATTAAGCGTGGTTTCATTTAAAACTATTCAAACTCGTAAATAGTTAAAGATTATGAATAATTTGATGTAAAATTCCGCAAAATTATTTGTGGTATTTTAATGAAACGGAAATTGGTCTGGAAGTGGTATAATCGGTTGTACTATTAGATAGAATTTCGTGCAGGTAGGAGAGGTGGGAAGGAAGAGGAAGAGAGATTGATATTAAGAGGTGAAAAGCTAGACGGGTATGGAAACTGTGAGGGAGAGTGGCAAAGTGGGCGCGTGGTATATGTTTTCTTTGTGGTCTTCAATAAAAATATATATGAGAATAATTATCTAGAATTGTCTGTGGAGGGAACCAACAAATTTCTCTGTGTAAGCTTCAGGCCAAAAGTAACTTTTTTTTAATTGAATAGAAAATTACAATTTTAGAGACAAAAGAAAATTGAAAGGCAACCCCCGAAAGGTTCGGAATAATAAATTTTTAAACCTTTTCATGAATTTTAAATTTTTAATAAAACATCATATACATATGTATGTACATACATACATAGTTGGCCTAATATAAATCTTCTTCTTTCAGTAAGAGCAGCGAAAAACTTATCACTTATCAATAAAAAGGGTGCTTGAACACGTACACCCTTACAGGACCTATTTCAGAATTTTTTTTTTTTTAAAACGCCATATCTCAACTGAAAATGTACGAAGTTTTCGTTTAGATAGGCCATTTTTGACATTCACTTTGAGATAAGGATTTCTTTAAACGAATTATGAGATAGGGTGTTTCATAAAAGTATTTTAAATATCTTCCACTCAAGATTCGAAAGGGATACAACTTTTTGGATTTTAACCATCCCGAAACTAATACAAATAGTGCCAAAATTTCTGTTGTTTTGAAAAAAAAAAAAAAATATTACAAATAACTTAAAATTAAAACGAGAAAAACAGCCAGCCAAATAATTAAAATAACTGACGGGAGTGTGTTTCTGAACAAAATGGATTGGAAAAAAAGGAAGAAATTATTTGAGAAACCTTTTGAACTTAAAAGAAATGCGAAGGAGCTGAATTTTTAAGTGTTTTGCTTGAAATAAAAATCAAAAATACTAATAATTGACTAAGAATTATTATCAACTGGTCTTGAGCTCGTAAAACTTACAAAGATATTCCAAAAATAATAAAATAATATTGTTTTTTTTTTTTTTTATATATTTTGAATTTGGAAAGGCTATCTATTTAAAAATATTTGTCAAAAAACTTTCTATCTCAGAATTTGTTATTTGTTTACAATATTTTCCTCTAGTTTTTTCAATAAATCCATAATTAAACATTTTTTTAGGAGCATCCTACCTCAGAAATGATTTCCAGGGGGGCACATAATTGGATTTTCAGCTGATATAAGGCTTCCTGAAAGAGATTTGAATTATGAGTTCGGAAAATTTTAAATTAACTAAACATAGAACCGAAGTTTAATTTGCTGAAAAATTGATTTTTTTTAATGTTCAAAAAAAAAACTAATATATTAAAAAAATTTTAATATTTTTAAAATGTTAAAAAAAAAAAAAAATTAAAATTTTATTTCTAAAACGTTAAAAAAAAGAAGAAAATTTATATTTTACCGAAGTTTAATTTGCTGAAAAAGAAAAAAAAAATTTTTTTTAAATGTTTTTTAAATTTTTTTTTTTCAAACGGTCAAAGAAAAATAACAATTTTAGTTTCAATATTTTTAAATCTTCAAAAAAAAAAAATAAATACAAAAATACATATGTACATATTTTTAAAATTAAAAAAAAAAAAAATTTATTTTTTACAATGTTTAAAAAAATACAAAAAAAAAATTGAAATAATATGGTAATAAAAAATATTATTAGATGTCAAAAAGGTTTATAATGCTTATCAAAATTACATTTCTACATAAGTTTTCGATTAGAAGTGCTCAACTAACTTTTTTTTAATTTCTATGAATATCCAGGTTAGTGTGTGGTATTTCCATTTCGCGAGCATTCTATTGGTATCCCTATCCCAACACACAACCAAAGCCACACCTTTTCACTGCTCAGCTACTTTAGAGCCAATAATAAAACACCTAAATGTACACACTTATTTGCAATTACATAGAAAATCACGATTATTTCTTCTTGTATTTCACAAACTTTTTGGGGCTACCAGCCAAAGCATTAATTGTGCAACTCTGCTGTTTGGCTTTCCTTAAGACTCTTGCTTTGAATGGCATGCCAGCGAATTCTCAAACCACACACACACTCAGCTACTGCCATACATTCCATGCTACTCATCCATCCATTCACATCGCCACAAGATTTCCAATCAGCACTTATTTTTCAAAGCATACAACTAGGCGTTTTGTTTGTGTCCATTACTCTCAATTTTCTTCTGCAGAATTTTTCCCTTCATCAGATTGTGTGTTTATACAATGCTGACTGATTTTGGTTCTTCAACGAATTTGCTACATTATCTGTTGGCATTGATGCACTCATACCCCTTCCTCTTCCTCTTTTTCACACACACACGCACACATTCTTACTCTACTCCTTTCCTTGCCCCAGTATGCGCGCACGTCATTTTGGGTTACTTAATTTTATTTCACAGTCGACCTTTTCTTCTTCTTCTTGTTCTAGCTAGCACACACACACACACATACAATCAAAAAAGTATTTTTATACATCTCGACCATGTTTGGAAGCGCAATTTTACTGCCTTCATTACCAATCGATACATATGCATGTATGTATGTAGTTGTATGTGACTATGAGTTGTTGTCTTCAGTCTATGGTTTGGTTGAAATTTTTGGTTATTTTCATTAATTTGGGATAAATTAAAACCTCAGCTAGAAAATTTTGAATAAATACATTTGGTTGTAGTGCGCGTTGAGGGTGACGACAGGCGGTTTTCTGTTGTTACAGGATTTCCGTATTTTGTATATAAAATTTATATCTACGCTGAGTAATGTGAATGTGTGTGAGTGTAGTTGGAAGGGTGGGGGGGGTTGTGTGTTTAATTACGCCGTTTCCTTGGGTTGTTTGGTGTAGATTTTTGTATTGATTAGGCTGCACAAAAGATTAAATTGAGTTTGAAATTTGAAACAAGAGTGGCTTACTTGACTTTCCTAATAGCGGTTAAGAATTGAGCTTTAAGAGTTTACTTTGCATTTTGTATAGAAATGGTTTACTTTTTGGATTAGAAAATTAAAAATTTAGAGAAATTTATTATAACAAGTAGTTACTGTATTCTTTACAAAAAATGAGTTGAAAAATCAGAATAAATGTTTTTTTATGAAAATAGTAAGTTTTTTTTATATTTAAAAAAATTAAATTAAATAATAAAAGAGTTCTCAAAGCTTACAAGAAGTCTAGATGTTTCTGGGGTCTATCTAAAAGTCAACAAATAAAGTATCTCTCAGTTTTCGTCGTAGTCTGTCGATATTGCGAGAGCGTGAAAATTTAAAACCGTGAAGGTATTCGCCTTATTTCAACAGGAGAGAGTTATCTCTTTATACAAATTGGATACTGTCGAGAGCAGATCAGATGGCATCTGGAGTATACGAAAACCCCTTTAAAAATAAGAGTCAGCAGACCTCAGACAAATTAGAGTCACCACACGCAGACAACACTGCTGATCGGTAGTGTTGCTTCCCTACCATACCAAAGGTTAGAGTTGGCGTGAATTATTACCAAAAGTGGTTGGAAAAAGTATTTTCAAAAACGAGTAGCCCCTCGGCAGTGGTTTGACAAACTCTCCGAGCGGACTTCTGCCATAGAAGGCATCTCAGCAAAAGTACACCAGCTTTGCAGATAAGGTTCGGAGTCGGCAAGAAAACTGCAGACCAAAAATTGGTGGGAAGCTCAGCCTTAATCTCTGTGAAGGCATATTGCGCCAAATATTTATTTTACCGCTACTAATTTGACGCCTTTTTATACCTTTCATGAACATGAAATGGTATTATAACTTTGGTCCGATGTTTGTAAGTATGAGAAGAAGAAGAGATAGACCCACCATTAAGTATACCGAAATGATCAGGATGATAAGCTGAGTTGATTTAGCCATGCCCGTCTGTCCGTCCGTCCGTCTGTCCGTCTGTCTGTTTGAACGCAAACTAGTCCCTCAATTTTAGACCTATCTCGAAGAAATTTGGTATAGGGCCGCCATTTTGCATGGGATTAATCATTTGTCGGAACCAGCCAGATCGGACCGATACAAAGCATAGCTCCCATACAATCGATTGTTCCGATAAACGGGTTTTGGTCTATAAATCTTGCAATTAAAAAGCTAGGACCGCAAAATTTTGCACTTTTCGTACATATTGTATAAGTAACATGTGTAGTGAAAATGACTCAAATCGGATTAACCAAACATATAGCTCCCATATAATCGATAGTTTCGATAAATGGGTTTTGGGCTATAGATTTTGCAGTTAAGAAGCTAGGAACGTAAAATTTTGCAGGTTTGGTACTTATTACATATGTGATGTGTGCAGTGAAAATCATACAGATCGGACTAACATAACATATAGCTCCCATATAATCGATTGCTCCGATAACTCTGGTTTGGGCCATGTATTTTCAAATTAACAGTTTTGAAGAGTTTGTACCAATTGTAAGTAAGGATCGGACACTTAAAAAAGTTATGCGTATTCATGAAAGGTATGAAGCCTTCGGCACAGCCGAAGACAGCCCTTTCCTTACTTGTTTTAATTTATTTCAGGTACCAACTCGTTTAATGCGACAGTCCACATTAAGGAAGAGAATACCTCGTACTAGGTGCTCCTCGTTTTTTTCACATAGCTTGTATTCATTCGCAGCTGAGTAGATTAGTTCACACCATCTTTATTAAATAAAATTGCCATGAAGTGATCTCTGAAAAGTGTCTATGAACATTTTATGAAATGATGAATCATAAATGAGTCATTTTAGAATCTGCTTCTTGATGGAAATAATCATATATTCGCTCATTTGCTGAGCAGAAAAGACTCTCTCGTTGGAAGAAAATGATGGCCTGCTTGCGACTCTTCTTAATAAGGCTTTTATTGGCCATTTTTCGATCTTTTTCGATTCGTTTTTACTATGAGTCTTGTGGGAATAATTTTTAA
The DNA here is from genome assembly GCA_951509765.1 of Sphenella marginata. Lineage (NCBI taxonomy): Eukaryota > Metazoa > Arthropoda > Insecta > Diptera > Tephritidae > Sphenella > Sphenella marginata. The sequence goes on along the minus strand of OX608081.1, from coordinate 32,548,057 downwards.
ATATATTTTAAATCTTTTGCCATTCATCCTCGAGAGACTTCGGAGTTGCTTTTAGCCATTTTTCAATAATTTTTCCAAACATTTGTGAGCAATTAACTGACCGGATTTCACTTGTGTCTGCAAGCAATTTTCTCATCGTACTTTAAAACCTTTTAAACCTTCTAGAGTTGCTAACAAACTTTTGTTTGAAATATTTTCAATCTTGTGTGACTCACTTTTCATGCTTTTTGGCAGGACTTTCAATAATAATAAAAAAAATATTTATCAAAATTAAAGCTATTCACTAGACAGAAAAAGGAAGGAAGTAATCATTAAACCAACGCTTAAGTTCCACTTACCATCTACAACAATACCACCGAACAACAAAAACACATCAAATCGGTAATTTTCAATAATTCCCATACAAAGCAAACAAATGAGGCGGAAATGGGCAGATGAAGTGGAAATCGAGGATTCTCTTAAGGTAAATTTGAGTTTATGGCGCGCATAATGGCCCTATTAAATAGCAAACAAATACCTAGAATACAATAACAAAAAAATATAATAATACGCTTACAAACATAAAAAAACAAATTGGTTAGTTACAATGAAACGAACGCAACATAAAAATGCGAATACGACAAATTACATTACGCAACTAATCCACGACATAAAGTTAACTTACTTACCTGAATGAAGAGGCAATAAACGAAGCTGGAGTATGGCTGTTCGTGTGTTCATGTGTGTTTGTGTGATTGTGCACTCACCAGACCAAACGTTAAATGCGACATTTGACAGCAAACAATAACTACTCAAAATGCACAAAGAAAGCGAAAGTTTGTTTGTGGAAGGGAGACTGTGGCGAAGAGACTACGACGCACGTCAAAGGCAGCAAGTCAAAGGTGCAAGAGCAGATCAAATGATTCAATCGAGGCAACAGCGTGCACTCAATCGGAAATTGAATTGAGCAATTGCCAATGTCATTGTGTGCCACTACAACCGAAACTCCGTAACCAAATCAATGACAAACACGCGCTCGCATGCTTGAAATAACTACCCTGTAGGAAAGTTATGTAGTTAGTAATGACAAACATTTTTGTAGCTTGAGTGCTCAGTACTATCTAACACGAGTGTAGCTAAGTAAATTTTAGGTAGTTCGAAGGAGGAAAAATGAGCAACTATCAATGGAAAACTATTTTTTTGCTCTAAAATCAAGATAGAAAATACAAACATTTGTGGGGAAAAAATATGAGCACGATTTTTTAACTCCTTTACTATCCATTCTAGAGCACCTGTACAATTTTTTAAATCAGAATATCAAGTAAAAATATGTTTAAAAAAATTTTTTTTTTTATAAATTACAAATCGACGGCTGAGTGGAACATCACCTTATTCTGCTTATAATAGACTCAAAGAAACCGCGACAAAGTGTCACTTATGTATAACCAATTTTGCTTCTAATCGAAATATAAAATTTAAAATTCAAAGAGAAAGTTCATTGATTTCTTTTAAAAAAATAGGGAGCTGAAACTAAATATGTTCCCGTAAATATTAGCTGAGTTTCCATGAAGCGTTGTATGAAAGACACTCCTCAAAATCCTCGACAAAATTAAATTTCTAAAAAGTCTGCCCAAAGATATTAAAATTTTGTTTGGAATTTTTTCAGATTTTGACTATCTGAAATTTTTGTGAAAACTTTTGCAATTTTTTCTGACAAACTCATATCCGATCTATTTTTCTAATCAATTTCAGATTTAATCAAATTTGCTTTTATAACTTCAAGAGTGTACAAATACTATACACCCCTCCCCTTGAAAGACATTACATGGCTCCTAACTAACTAAATAAATAAAAGAAATCTGAATTTTCTATCTTTTTTTTTTAAATCACTTGAACTTGACTATGCCATATAAAGCCCCATTAAATCATAGAAAGCAATGAATTTACACCAATGAGGACATCACAATTTTGCATTCGGCTGAAGACTAATTTTTCCTACAGGGTACAATGAAATTTCTATTCAAACAAAGTATTCCCATATGATGTTCATGCTTACTATGCGTTTGTGTGTTTGAGTGTGTGTGTGAGTATGAATGCTCGTCAATTGCCATAGCATATCAACTGTTTTGCTTCCAAATGATTTGATCTCAATTGACTTTCATACAAAATAAATAAATACCAGCTTTTGTAGCAAAAAGTTGAAGAAGCAGAGAAAACTTCTAAAAAAGCAGTCAAATACTTGCAATATTTGCGAAAAATCAAATTGCGTGTTGAAGGGTAAGGAGAGGACGGAAGAACGAATTATTTTTTTTTTTTGCTTGGAGAAAGGGTAGGAAATTCGCTGTTAACATTCATTTCTGCCTCGCAGCGAAGTGAACATCAAAGTGGCAGGAAGGAAATATCTTTGACAGTAATTTCTTTCGTATGCTTAGAATGAATGGTTAAGCAAAGAATATTTATTTTATTGTAGAAACGAATTGATATCGGAATCGGAATTGAAATCAATAAATATTTCAATCGTTTGTTCTGATTGGCTGGAGGTTGACATCCGTTTTAGTGCTGATTGAGATAAGTAAGGAGCCCGAAAAGTCGGAGGAGAGGTGGGTCTTCTTTTTTGTTTCCTTTTCCTCTCCACTTTTCGTCACGCGGCCTTTAAAACATTCAAAAATTTCACGGACAACTCGATTCATTTCAGTTTATCGATATATATCGAAATTGATGATCGATAAAGTTATCGATATTTATCGAAAACTATTCAACGAGCATAAGTTCACTTCCATCTTTTTGAAAAATATCACAACAATGCATTTAAGTTCAAACTATCGATATGTGTCGAAAGTGATAATCGATAAAGTTATCGATATTTATCGAAAACTATTCAACGAAAATAAGTTCACTTCCATCTTTTTGAAAAATATCACAACAATGCATTTCAGTTAAAACTATCGATATGTGTCGAAAGTGATAATCGATAAAATTATCGATATTTATCGAAAACTATTCAACGACCATAAGTTCACTTCCATCTTTTTGAAAAATATCACAACAATGCATTTCAGTTCAAACTATCGATATGTGTCGAAAGTGATAATCGATAAAGTTATCGATATTTATCGAAAACTATTCAACGAACATAAGTTCACTTCCATCTTTTTGAAAAATATCACAACAATGCATTTAAGTTCAAACTATCGATATGTGTCGAAAGTGATAATCGATAAAGTTATCGATATTAATCGTAAACTATTCAACGAGCATCAGCTCAATTCCATCTTTTTCTCAAGCAGACCTTGTCGCATCGAAATTTTAAAATATTTAAAAGTGACAAGCAAAAACCACCAAATTTTGCATAATGAGATACTGAGCTGCTGAGCTCCTTCAGACAAAAAATTTAAAATGCAAATTTCTGTGATACTGCCGCTCTCATTAACCCGCTCACTTTACACCAATGGCTTGATTAAATCTCTTTTCATTTTACAATCCAAAATGAACTAGAACTCGAAATTACTTACGTTCTTGACATCCAATGCATTGAGACTCGCTTTTTCGTGTAGTCAGCTGCGCTGGCAAATGTCTTGGTGTAGAAACTTTTTTGTGCATTCCTCAGCAAAAATAGTAAACCTGCAAATTCTCTCGCTTCCTCATGCATACAACAAAAAAGAGCCAAAGATAAAAACCTTAAAGGCGCACAAAGTGAACGCATAATTAAATTACGTACGAACGAAAGAGTTAGGCAAATAAGCTCAGGTATTAACCTCTGCTGGCGCACATGAGCTAAACCATACCTCCATACGTACCTCTACCAAAAATCTTGTATTAAACAGAGTACGAGTACTCAAAGCTGAGAGAATTTACTTGCTCGCCCTGCAGCTGAAGCAGCTGACTAGCTAAGCTAAGGTAGCTGGCTGCTGGCAAACGAGTAAGCTACTTCGCTGCTGAGCTGAGTAAGACCATTGGGTTGACAGGTTGCTTGGATGCTGTGCTGTTGTTTTGGTAGCTCGATGCGGCTGTAGGTTGGCCGGAGAAGGAGTTTGCTTTCATAGCACTCATTAATTCGATTTCCATAACAATTTATTCATAAGACAATGTCTGGAACCATTTATTTTATCTCGTCGAGCGATGCGTTGTGATGCGGTAACGTTGCCATTTACCACAGTGCGGCCTCACATGAACACACACACTCTCATGCACTTGCATATTCATATATATTTAACGTTAAGAAGACATTGCCATAAAATATTTTTTATGAGCAGTGAAGGCACACATGAATAAGCTCATTGGAAGTGCTGAAAATTGGCTGCTACAAAACGCCAAACTAGTCAGAAAAGAAACTAGTTATTGACTAGTTGTTTTTTAACTCATCTAAAACTAGTGCACAAAGAAGCATTGGGGTACTAAAAAAAATTTTAATTTCTTGTGAGAGCTGCCTAATGATCAAAAAATCCCATTAGAACGTATTTTTTAAATTCGATGTTTTCTGCATTGGAGCTCGAACCTGTGACCTCTTCCATGTGGACGTAGCACTTATCTACCATGCCTGGATTTTTTTCAGTTTGTTTCACTTAAAAATTAGCACAAAAATTCAACTATAAAATTGTCGATATATTTTGAACTAGTTTGAGAGTATTCTATTTTTATCCGAAATTTGAAATTTACTCTCGTAGGACGTTGCCACATTGAAAAAATATAAAGATATCAAACTGTCAATAGCCGCATTCTCATTTGTGACTCCTTCCGGCTTCTTTCTAGCCCACTTGCACAAAGAAGTTTTTCAAGATTGCTTTGACTGCTGGGTTTTTACATATGGCTCTATGTATAATTTCGACTACCTATACCACAAAAAATAAATTAAAGAACGACAAAAGCTTCAAAGCTAACTTGCTACCTACTTGTGTTGTTGTAGTTCATTTACCTCAGTCCTTCCGCATTAAGTCGAGTGGCTCAGAAATTATCTTCAACACCTTCGAACTTTAAAATTAAATGAGGATTAGCACCGGCGACTTTGTTATGAGCTAGTTGAGGTAGTAAAAACTGTAGCGAAAGTAGCTCTCGGTGTTCTTGTTAGTAGACAATGTAAATATGTATGTACATATGTATGTGTGTGTTGTGTATGTACTAGACTGAAAGGGTTTTCTTCATAATAAAAGTTATGGCTGTAGAAAAGTGAAAGCGCTCAACTGAGAGAGTGCAGACTTTATGGGACACACCTTTCAATTTTCCAAACGGTCTATCAGGCCTTTTAATTTAATTTAATTTAATTTAACTTAATTTAATTTAATTTAATTTAATTTAATTTAATTTAATTTAATTTAATTTAATTTAATTTAATTTAATTTAATTTAATTTAATTTAATTTAATTTAATTTAATTTAATTTAATTTAATTTAATTTAATTTAATTTAATTTAATTTAATTTAATTTAATTTAATTTAAATTAATTTAATTTAATTTAATTTAATTTAATTTAATTTAATTTAATTTAATTTAATTTAATTTAATTTAATTTAATTTAATTTAATTTAGTTTAATTTAATTTAATTTAATTTAATTTAATTTAATTTAATTTAATTTGATAATTTTTGTTGAGCTTTAGGCCAGAATTTGAATAAAACTTCTTTTTTAGTACTATTCAAATATTTATTTGTTCGATATTTCGACTTCAGCCTGAAGTCATCATCAGGAAACTACGAAAAGGAAACACATTAACATAAACATTTTTAAACATATACATATGTCCGTAGCAAAATTCTGACTTACACATATGGATATGTATGATCGACTAAACAGAAATAACAAAGATAAGTTTGGTAAAGGCAAAAGAGCGACAAAATATAACTACATATAGATTGAAAATCCCGTAAATATAAACAATTTTCATGTACCGCAAGTGTAAACAAAAAACATATGTATACAAAAATTTACATATCAACAAGAGTTAAAAATTATATATATATATATGTACGTATGTATGTTCGCTGTCAATACATGTTACGCTCTCAACATTGTGAGAGTTATTGCTCTAACTTAATGAGTAAGATTAACTGACCACTGTGTGATGTTGTTGTTTTAAAACCAAATTCCTGTAAGTTTGTGCACAATTGTCGGTGTCTGTTTTAAAGTTCATTTTTACCTCATTAGGGGTGTTCAGAATATGTAAAGTTTCTAAAATAAAGCGCTTATTATAATTTTTCTCATGTTCCAGAATGGAAACGTTTTCAAAATCTGGATGGTGTCCTGTGTCCTTGCAATGCGCTGCCAATGCTGTTTTATTTTCTGGATTATTGTGTCTTAATTTAATGTTGGATTTGTGGGCAGAAAGCCTTGTCTTAAGTTTAAGTTTAGTTGTCCCTACATATACTTTTTCGCATACGTGGGACCCGTCGCCGTTGCATGGAATTTGGTAAACCACGTCGGATTTCTCATAAATTGAAATTTTGTCCTTCATATTGCTATAGATTGGTCGTAGAGTGTTGTTGTATGTAAATGCGATTTGATATTTTTCCTTATTATATAAATTTGAACCTTTGATCCTTTCAGACAACCTTGGGATATATGTCATTGATTTGTATATTTTATCGTCTTTCTCGGTTTTATTGTTGTTAGAGTTAAGTGTGTGATGTTTATGGATAAGTTTTTTAATTAAAGGCATGGGAAATGAGTTCTGTTCCAGGGTTTTTCTAATTATTCCTATGTTTTTGTTGTGAAACATCTTATCACTGATGTTAAGAACCCTTTTTATAAAATTTTTTGCTGTGTTTAAAATAGTGTTTCGTGAGTGCTTAGAATTATAGTTGATTAATCTACCGGAAGCTGTTGGTTTCTTATACCAATCAATGTATAATTTGTTGTTATTTTTAATTATAAGTGTGTCAAGGTAAGGGAGTCTGTTATCTTTCTCCACTTCCATAGTAAATTGTATGGATTTGAAGTAGGTGTTAAGTAATTTTAGCATATTTTCCATTTCGCTCGTTTTGACGATGGCAAATAAGTCGTCAACGTATTTTGTTAGTAATCGTGGTTTGCTTTTTGATTCCATCTCGAATTTCGTTAGCAGCTCTTCCAAAACTATGTCTGCTATCACTGGAGAGGCTGGAGATCCCATTGGCATTCCTGATCGCTGTTCGTAAATTTTATCATTGTATTTGAAATATCTATTGTCTTTCACACAAAATTTTACTATGCTCATGAATAAATCTTTTGTCAAACCTGTGTGTTCTTTAATGTCAGTCCACCTTGAAGCAATAATGTCAATAGCCGCATCCACGGGGATGCTGGGAAACAGGGAAACGACGTCGAACGACACCAAACTTTCATCATCATAAATATAGGTGTCTTTTACTTTCTCTTTGAACTCTGTGGAATCTTTGACATTGTATTTTGAGGATTTTGTAATATTTTTAGTATACGAACTATATATTTGCATAAGTTATAGGAAGGGGAACCGATAGATGAGCATATTGGCCGCAGAGGTATTTTATCTTTATGGATTTTTGGTAAACCGTAAATCCTAGGCGGGTTTGCATTTTTAGAAGTTAGAAAATTCTTTTCTTTTTCTTCAATGTGGCCGTTGTTGAACATTTTTATAACTAATTCATTGTTACTGTCCTGCATCTTGTTTGTCGGATCTCGTTTTAGGACCCTGTAGTCAGAAATGTTGTTCACTATAGTTTGCATCTTCATCGAATAATCATTTTTCTCCATTGCTACAGTAACATTGCCCTTATCTGCATTGAGTATTAAAATTTGTTTATTTTTGTTGAGAAACTTTCTGGTAGAATTTAAAGTTTCACACATGAATTTGTCAAAAGATGAGTTTGTACTCTTTTTCATGTGTTCGTGTATCAATGCCGTGAAATTGTTTCTTTCTATTTCTTGCCTTTCTTTATTCTGCACTGTTTGAATAATATTCTCTCCGTCGGCTATAAACTTGAAAAGGGGGAATTTTTCTTTCTCTAATGGTAAAACGTACTTAGGGCCTAGAGATAAAAGCCATTGAATGTCTTCAGGGATGTCTAAAGATGTGGTGTTGCAAAAAAATTCTGGTACCACCCTAATGTTACATTTTTCTTTTTCTTTCTCTTTTAATTTTTCGTATTTAGTGATTTGTGTATTTTTAACTTTTTTGCTGAGATTATTTGTTAGGAAATCTTCGCTCTCAAAAAATGTCTTCGAGTGATCTGAGTCGAGGCTGAGTGTTATTTGTGCTATTAGTCTATTCTTCTCCTTTTCTTTTTGTCTTCTTAGATCATGTTTGATACGTATAATAAGGTTGAGGAGTTTTATTTGCCCATTCTCTATGTACCTTGACACTACTTTGTTGAACTTACGTGGAATTTTATTGTTGTGGATATTGTTGTTGATGGTGTATGTGATATTCTTGGTTGCATCTGTGATGAACTTTGGAACCAAACCGCTTCTTTTGCATCTCTCCAAAAATTTTGTCGATTCTGCTAGTCGGGTGATTTGTTGTGTGGTTTGTTGGTAACGCCTAATTGATCTTTTCGTGTGAGTGTCATACTTGACTTTGATGGTTTTATACACTTTGTGGGTGTTGTTGTTTTCTCGGTGTGCTCTCCGATTTTCCATTTTATTGATAAATTTAATAGCCTTGGTTTATATAATTTGATAATTTTTGTTGAGCTTTAGGCCAGAATTTGAATAAAACTTCTTTTTTAGTACTATTCAAATATTTATTTGTTCGATATTTCGACTTCAGCCTGAAGTCATCATCAGGAAACTACGAAAAGGAAACACATTAACATAAACATTTTTAAACATATACATATGTCCGTAGCAAAATTCTGACTTACACATATGGATATGTATGATCGACTAAACAGAAATAACAAAGATAAGTTTGGTAAAGGCAAAAGAGCGACAAAATATAACTACATATAGATTGAAAATCCCGTAAATATAAACAATTTTCATGTACCGCAAGTGTAAACAAAAAACATATGTATACAAAAATTTACATATCAACAAGAGTTAAAAATTATATATATATATATGTACGTATGTATATTCGCTGTCAATACATGTTACGCTCTCAACATTGTGAGAGTTATTGCTCTAACTTAATGAGTAAGATTAACTGACCACTGTGTGATGTTGTTGTTTTAAAACCAAATTCCTGTAAGTTTGTGCACAATTGTCGGTGTCTGTTTTAAAGTTCAAATAAATATTTGAATAGTACTAAAAAAGAAGTTTTATTCAAATTCTGGCCTAAAGCTCAACAAAAATTATCAAATTATATAAACCAAGGCTATTAAATTTAATTTAATTTAATTTAATTTGATTTAATTTAATTTAATTTAATTTAATTTAATTTAATTTAATTTAATTTAATTTAATTTAATTTAATTTAATTTAATTTAATTTAATTTAATTTAATTTAATTTAATTTAATTTAATTTAATTTAATTTAATTTAATTTAATTTAATTTAACTTAATTTAATTTAATTTAATTTAATTTAATTTAATTTAATTTAATTTAATTTAATTTAATTTAATTTAATTTAATTTAATTTAATTTAATTTAATTTAATTTAATTTAATTTAATTTAATTTAATTTAATTTAATTTAATTTAATTTAATTTAATTTAATTTAATTTAATTTAATTTAATTTAATTTAATTTAATTTAATTTAATTTAATTTAATTTAATTTAATTTAATTTAATTTAATTTAATTTAATTTAATTTAATTTAATTTAATTTGATTTAATTTAATTTATTTTGTTCTGTTTTATTTTCTTTTATTTGAATTTTTAAAGTCACCGATGAAGCCAAGCACAGCTCTGTCCTCACTTTCTCGTCTTGTGTACATCTGACATGCCTTTAATTAGCTACAAAGGCCATTCAAAATACAAATCCATTTGCCAATAGTAAACAACTAAAAACGCTTATTGAATAAATACAAAAATTACTTTACCAGCTAAAATTACTTCATTAAGAGCATTTAAACATTTGCGACAACAAAAAGTCACTCAAATGACTACACGCTCAGCTCCATCCCACCCAAGAGCACATCCTTCAAACCACTATTTACCTGTTTACTGTCGATTTCTTTACAAGTAATTCACTTCCTTGAGCGGCATCCGCCTTCGTCTACGCCTAATTTCTTTGTAGCCACTAGGTCGCTTTATCTAATTACATCAATGGCCAAGCAACGCCTCAGATATCAAAGTAAAATCGTCCCATCTATTTCCGCCGCTCAGTCAATTCAACGCAGTGCCCACACCTAGTTTGCTTGTACAAGCACAAATAGAGCAACCCACCCGCCCCTTCACTAAAACATTTGCGATAAAGATCCTTGCACGCGTTTCTTATTACATCAATTTCTTTAATTTATCAAAGCAGTATCGCTTTCTCTTACCATTTGTGTGCGTCTCTTTTGACCAAGAAGTAAAAGTCGCTTCCAGATAAAGACTTAAAATGCATCCTTTCGCTGTTTTTGGATCCTTTTGCTGGTGCTGTGTGTGTGTGGTTGTTGTTGGCTGTGTTGTTACTTCAAAAAATGCTTGAAGCCAAGTTACACAAAATGAGCTGCTTCTTAACACTTAAAAATGCGTTTAATGGGTACTTTGAAATATAAGTCGCTAAAGAGAGTTGATTTCCAGTCATGGATACTCAAAGGTATTTCAGTCTTTGGCGGATATTTTTTGATGCAGTGACAAAAGGCTCACCTTTGACCGGTATTTACAATAAATGCTTTGAAGATTGTTATTTGTTAAGCAGTTGTTGTGGTTGTTGGTGTTGTTTTTGCTTTTAATTTTGTTATTATTTAGAGTTTGTATTTTGAAAGGGAGTATTTACAACAACCAGAGTTCCATAGTGACATCAATTCTCCCGTCTCAATTCGAAATACTACGGGTCAGCCATAATGGACGAACTAGAAAGATCACAGAGACCTAGTAGACGGAACTGAGTGCTATACATACTTCTCTCAATTAAGCGAATAATCAATTTCGTCATCTCGGAACATCGCACGTCTGCCATAATTTCCTCTTACAGAGTGAACCAGGCGTCGAGACTTTAAAGAAGCCATCAAGAATACGAACCTCTCAACATTATAATTGCCCCGCGGTAAAACATCAAATTAGTCGGAAAAATGATTAACCCAGAATTAAAATTTCCTAACTAGTCTCAAACTAAATAGTACGCTAAAACCAAATCTGTATCAACAAAAATTTTAATGTTAATCAATTGATTGGACGGATTTTTCAGTTGGCAAAGACTATTTCAATTGTTTTCAAGAAAAGTTAATTAAAAATTGATTACGACTAAAAAGCTGGAAAAGAAAATAACAATTTTTTGCGCTTATTAAAAAAACTAAAAAAATCTAAATATTTTTATAAAACAAAAAAAAAAAAAATTAAAAAAAATCAAAAATAATTGCAAATCTTAATTTAAAAATTTAAAAGAAACGAAAAAAAATAAAAAATAATTAAAAATCAAAAATTAAAAAAATATTTAAAAATTGAAAAGCAAATAATAAAAATAAAAAGAATTTAAGAATTAAAAGTAATTAGAAAAATAAAAAAAAATCAAAAAAAGATTTAAAAACTAAAAATAATAAAAAATAAAAATATAAAAAAAAAAATATTCAAAACAATGAACAATAAAATTAAAAGCAATTAAAAGTCAAATAAATAAAATCATAAAAATTTAAAAATTAGAAATAATAGAAAATCAAAAAATTTTAACAAAGTAAAAAATAATCAAAAAAAAGAAAAAAACTAAAAACTTAAAAATTTAAAATAGTTTTAAATTATTACAATCCAATCGAAAAATTTATTTGAAAGTTTAGTTAAAATTCAGTTGAAGAATTCAAACAAGTTTTTCGATTATTTTTGAAAATACAGTATCGATATACCGAATGAAAAAATAACACTTGATAAACTTGCTATAACTTTTATATTTGTTAACCGATTTGGAAATGGTTTCAACATATATTATTTGTAATAGATCCATCTCCAATACTACATCAAAAAAAATGCAAACAGGTTAGTGCTTCTAAGTGTTATTTAATGTTAATGACGAAGCTGATGGAAAATGTGTCTGATTTCTGAAATGCATTTGCAAATAACTCTTAAACTCATAATCTAATTGGAAAGATTTATATGGTAGGTTGTTACGGCAATGAAAGATCTTTAATAAGATGAAAAAAGTTTTTTCATCGGATATGTAGAACTGCAGATTTTTTGAACAATACGAAAATGGCGTTTTCTCACTTGGCAACGATAACTTCGCGAAATCTCAAAACCTATGGCTTTTTTTTAAATATTTGTCTTTAGAATCGTAATCTGCATGTTTTTTCACGTGATAAATGTGAACCAAGTTTACGGCTATCAAGTTTTTTATATGATCTGCTGCAACCTGAGTGCATATGGTTTTTAAAATTTTCAAATGCAACGCGCCAGTTCTAAGAGTTATCCAATTCGAGTGAAATTTTGCACAGCTTATTTTTACAGCATAACGCCTGGCGAAATAAACTTTTTTCTTAACGAACAGCTTAGTACATATATATCTATTGACTGTTTGTCTAGATGTTTGAGCGCATATCACTCAAAAAGTACTAAATAGAATAAAATACAACTTTAGCTGATGCATCACTAGACCTCTAACTTAAAATTTAAGACAGCCTATATTTTTATAACTCTGTTGGTTTATGAGTTATCGATAAATATGCAGACCAGGGTGACCCAAAATTTGTTAGTACAATATGGGTATCAAACGACAGGTGCTAATGAGTGCTGAAATAAGCGATATAACTAAGTTTCTTATCTCAACTAGTTTCGAAGATATAAGGATTAAAATCGAACTTAAACTGTTATATATGCAAAACGTAGCGCAACGTGGTCGAGTCTCCTAGGCTACTATACAAATTTAACCAGAATTTTTTGGTACACAATTTGAGACTGGTATATTTCCCCCAGCAATCTGATAAATTAACAAAAATGAATTTCGCTGACCAGGTGGCAATGGGATGGGTTTATCAACACACTTGTTAAGCGAATATAATTTTGTTAGTCCAATGGGTTGACAAATTCCAACAAATAATAAAAACAATCAGAAGGAAAACCTTAAAAGTGGGCATACATTAAATGGTCAATGGCAAATGAAAGTGATGAAAAGGAGATTTAAGCAAGGGGGAGTAAAAGTAACGTATGCCAAAGGGATATACAAAAGAAATGGCACTCAACGCCTGTAAGTATGTAATGCCATATGTGCGCGGAGACTGCGTAAATCTGATTAAAATTTTTGAATAAGCTTTTTCATCTGATTTTTGGACAAACTCAAAAACTATAGAAGGGGATGCAACAGAAGAAGAGTAATTACTAGCTGACAAGGGTAAAGGAAGACACAAACAAAAATGTATGGCAAACATTAGAGAATTGAATGTATTGAAGGTGGGGGTTAAAAGGGTACACATTTGGGACATTCACGTGGAGCGTGTCACAGGCTAGCCAGTGGCGAGATTTTGCTTAGAGCAATGGACGTTGTGGTAAAATTTAATTTCGAAATAATTTTACGCATAAAAATTAACGCAGCCGTCACCGTTTGCTTACCCGTCGGCACTCAACTCGCTGTAAGCACTTAAAAGTCCTTTTAATGTGCTTTGTTATTGTTCGAAAAATATGATTGGCATTTCTTTTATGCGTCGCTTAGTTGCAAATTAAATCTTTTATTTCAATGACTTTGGAGTGTGTTAATGCTTTCGAAATTTCTATGTGAAAAATTTTCAAAAATAATTGTTTATGTTTAGCTGTTTATATGTGTGCGTGTGTGTGTGTGTGTAAATGAGGGACTAATATACGAGTTTTTGTATGAGTGGCTGAAATATGTTATTAAAATTTAACGGTCAAAATGACAAAATCAAAAAGTTAATGCGGTTAGCAGACTCCCCGTGTGCGCGCTCATTTAATAATTTGTTGTAGCATATTTTAAGGCGCTTGGGATATATTGAAATGTGGCACGTATAGAAGTAATACTGTGCAACAGCTACTGAAGGACTAGTCCACTTGCTACCCGAACGGGTACCTTCAACTCCTATGGGTATGCTACAGAAACAAAATTTAACTGAAACCCCTATAAGTATTCTACAAAAATAAAAATTTACTTTTGTATAATCGGGCATCGCTCCTTTGCGAGATTAGTCACACGATTTTTTTGCAGCATAAGTTTGACTGCGTGTTAATGCTTCTGATTACTTATTGAATTTATTGCCTACTTTTGGGCGCACTGACTACCTAAACGCACTAATGTTTTGTGCTTTTGATGTATCTATTATAATTTTTGCATATTTTAATTTGTGGTTTGCTCATTTTTTGAAAGTCCACTTCGTCCTTCAATTCATCATCAGCATTTCATTTATCCAAAAATGTCAACTTTACAAGGCTTTTGTTTATATTTTTTGTTGTTTTATTTGTGTTTTCAAAAGAAATTTCTTAGCTGCCACTTCATTAAGGAAAACATGTCGCATTAATGTACAACAACAGCAATAACACTTAGAGAGGACACATATATTTATGTAGTATGTCCGGTGAGTGTGTCCATGCGCACCCACCGCTTCTACGCGTCTTTCATCAAACTGGCATGCATACATTTAGGCGTCTCAAGCAAATTAGTACGCACACATCCGCAAGCCATTCAAAAAAAAAATAAGAAAAGAAGAAAAATGCGTTTGCGCCACTGAAAATCACTGAAGCATACATTAATGTTAATTAAGGCAATTTTTCTTCCAGACACTCTGCTTCTTCCACTTCGCCTACTGCAGCTTCTAAGGCAGTTCATACTATTTTTCAGTTCTTCTGCTGTTGCTCTCTTTTTTTTCTCGCTGTTAATTTGTTGCTGCACTTTGTTGTTATTATGTTCGTTATGCCACAGCTACCGCAGCTACTCTGGGCTATTCTTCGCTTGTTCTACCTCCCCCCCTCACTCGCTTAATAGCACTCGCGGCCTTTTATTTGGCTATTTTTAATTTTGTTTATTTTTTTCGCTATTTATTCAACAGTTTTTTGTTGTTGTATTTACTTCCTTTCTAATTTTTTATTTTTCGTATTTTTTTGTTTTCTGTTGACTCGTTGATTGAGTGGTCACTTTGATGTGGCGCATATTGTGGTGAACGCGTAATTTATTTTAAAAGTGCGTAGCCACCAAAACCGCACTGCAAACCCAAGTCATCCATCCACTCGCTTACTTTTCGCTTCTTTGCTGAGTTAATTTTTTAAAAAAATTTTTTTTTTTACAAATTTTAGCTTCTGAGTTCAATGCGAATAAGGTCTTTCATCGCAGCGCAGCAGACAGTGAGGCAGTGTGCTGCCACAATTGTGGACAAATCGGTTGAAAGAGGAACTTGTCTATTCAATGGCTTGAAAATGGCGAACTTAATTAGTGGCATTGATAAATTTGCCAAATCTCTGACAATGGACTAAAGCCTGTTGGATAGTGGACCTCAATAAAATGCCTGCATTTAGGCTGTAGGAGTGAGGCCTCTGAGGAATTAATTAATATGCTTCGGTTATCACCCATCTAACCAGTCCATCCGCAAGCCGAGTTGATACTTAGCACTCCGAAAAAAGCCCTATCAAGCTTAGCCTTGCGTTCACAGTTCAGAATATGAATATAAAATCGAAAGTATTTCAGCCGTCAGTTATTGAAAGAATTTCGTTTTAAAAGCGCCAAAAAATATGCACTTTTTGAGCATGCATCTCATGGTCGAGATGTACTTAGATTTGATACATATATACATATGTGTTAATCTTCATTGAAATCCAGACAGATCCTATCAGCTAAACGGGAAGCCAAGGTCCGGAAGCATCACACTCTTAAACTCGCAATTACTTTACTTTTAAATATTATAGTGCATACTTTTAGGCGTTTTTGGTTCTTATCAGAATTCTAGTTACTAGATCGTGCCCTGGGGAGGAGCTGCTAGTGTTATAATTATTTACAAATTGCTTTTAAGTCTGTCTGCCAGAGCGTTACGAACCAAAAAAATTCTATGCATATCAGCTTCAGTAAAAGTAAAATTGGATCCGGTGGACAACAATTCAATTAGAAAACAAAGTGACCCAAGTAACCTTAAAAAATCTTTTAGTACCTTCTGCTTATTTCCACAAGACATGATTTTATGTCTAAAATTTCTTTTCAATCCCACTTGCAAGAAATCAAGAACTCTAATCATTATTTCAATAAAATCACTCAAGATATTCAATGAGTCTTAAGAAGTTAGTTAAGGCTTTAGTGAAGACTTTTCATACATTTATTTGCTTTTCATATGCAAATTTACTGCTTTAAATTACTTATTTAGGCATATTAATTTCAATAACTGCTTTTGAAATAACAATCAAAGAGCCAGAGCCACCAAAGTGTTTCGGACAGTATGTGACGTCGGTGCAAGGAAGTCACGCATGACTGATGCATACCAAATTTTAGTAATTTACACAAATTAAAATACATACAACAATGAGCAAATATGGAAATTTAGAAGCCCAACAAACATTTACGAGCTCAGGAATCTAATACGAGTTCTAACAAATTTGTATTATGTGTATGAGTCATTTGTGAGTCATCTGTGAATTAGAATCTAAGACTTTGATATGAGTTCTTAACATGTTGCAAAAACTAATTTTATAAGAAATAACTTCTTTTATGTATGAGTCATTTGGGAGTTATCTTTGAAATGGAGCTTAAAAGTATTATATGGGTTTTAAACGAGTTGCAAACGCTAATTTTATTAGAATGAAAAATTTATAATCGTTATGAGTCATTTGTGAGTCATTATCGTAGCACTTATGTCTGGATATGTAAACAGGTAAGAATAAGAAAAAAATTTATACCTAAAATATTTATTTCAATGATCAAAAATGGGGCTCACAAATGAATCAGTTAACAAGGAAAACAACAACAAAGTTGAAAGTTGTTAAAAATAATACTAAATATCTTTTTAAGCTTGAAAGTACTCAAAAAGGATTTGCTTAACAGTTCTTCATGAGTATTTTGGGAGTCAAATTATACTCATACAAGAATCTTTCTTGAGTTACAAACAAAAATAATTGTAACTATTTTGAACACAACGCAAGCATGATAAAATTTGAGACAAACCTAAACAAAAAACAGAAATGACCTTCTGAAAATTTTTTTTTGGATATTTTTGGCGACGATTAAGAGTCGTGTCAGAGTACTTTATGAGTTCTACTGGATATTAAAAAATGTTTTCTAAAAAAAAATTCAACAAACACATCAATTTTAGGATCATCTGATTCATGAATTCACACCCCTATCGAGCTACCATCCTGAAAACACCACTAAATTTGTGCAAAATCTGTAATATATGAGTCAAATTTGAGTCAAATAAGAGTCAAATAAATCGAATTCGTTGAAAAATTATGGGAAACATTTGATTTCCAACTCTGCTCATTGTACGTATGAATTATATTCAGACCTGTTAAGTAATGATTAATAATCCTAATGATTACCGGTTTGATTGATTACTTTTTGGAAAAGCATAGTAATGATTGATTACCCATTGTTTACGGGTTTTAATGATTGTTTTAATGATTATTCTAAAAAACAATCAAAAAACAATCACGATTTTTTATGATTTAGAAAAAAAATCAAAAAAAATCAAAAATAATCAAAGGTAATCAAAAAAAATAGTTTTGATTACTTTTGATTATTTTTGATTGTTTTTGATTATTTGATTACTTTTGATTATTTCTGATTGTTTTGATTATTTTTTGTATTGTTTGATAGATGGAAATATGCATAAGCGATGCATAAAGTTAGTTTTTGTACAAATTTTACGGTTTTTTTGCAGTTTTAGAAAACATTGAAATTGTATTGTATTATATTCAAAGAAAGTAGATACATACATATATGTATACTATGTAAGAAAATAAAAGATAAATAAAAATACTCTGTGAAAACTGTGTCGCTGAACCATTATATCAAACCGATACATATCGTCGGTGAACACTTAACTTCGAAAATGTCGCAAGCATTCCTTTTAGACTACATAAAAATACTCTCAAAAATACTCAGCAAAAAGACCAAAAAATAATCAAAAACAATCAAAAAAATAAAAAAATAATCAAAAATAATCAAAAAAAATCAAAAAAATCAAAAAAAATCAAAAGTAATCAAAAACAATCAAAAAAATTTGTTTTGATTACTTTTGATTAGTTTTGATTTTTTTTTATTTTTTTGATTTTTTTTGATTATTTTTGATTCCTTTTTGATTTTTTTCTAATTCTAATCAATTAGTAATTGGAAATTTCTGAAAACAATTAAAATAATCATTAATGATTGAAAAAGCTATTCAATCAATTGATTACTCAATTCTAATGGGAATTTAACAGGTCTGATTATATTATTGTAAAACAATAACTAGGTTCGTGCAAAATTCTCTGAATTATGGGTCAGGTATGAGTCAAATATGAGCTATGTAAAACTAAAATAGTTCAGAGAACGTGACACATATTTTACTGTCAGCTCTGCTCATATGACGGATAAATTAAAACTCCTCTTGGACCATAACCAAATAAGCACAACTCTTTTACTTATGAGTCACCTATGAGTCAAGCACGAGTACGTGTGTTTGCTGGGTATACCAAGCAAGTTAGAGAAAAACAAATGTATAACCAAGGCGAACTGCTAGTGACAGATGCAGTGACCCAACGCTGACCAAAACTATAAATAAGTGATGGCGTAAAATATTTACTTGGTATTTGAAGAGAATGAGGTGGATGGACGAGACAAGGCGCTGATGAAGGATTTGTGGCTATAAATGTAAGATGTGCACAGAAATAAGTGCAAATGACTTTCTTATGGAGCAAAATGAAATTACCGCAACAAAATTGTACACATACACGACACAACAAAAAAGAAATAATCAAGAGTAGAAAGGATATAAAATCACTCATCCACAAAATGGACACCAGCAGGCGAACTAAGAACTGTGCAATTGTCCGGTAAGTGTTTGTGTGTGCGTGTGTGTGTGTGTGTATGTGTGTTGTTAT
Organism: Sphenella marginata; assembly: GCA_951509765.1. Lineage (NCBI taxonomy): Eukaryota > Metazoa > Arthropoda > Insecta > Diptera > Tephritidae > Sphenella > Sphenella marginata. Next base: position 32,529,049 of record OX608081.1, on the reverse strand, counting down.
GCGTGCGTGCAATAGTTTCTGACTTTCTTAAGTTTCCTAAATAACATATGTATTTGTGTAAGTTAAAGTTCTTAGAATCCTTGAATGCACACGCAAACAAATAAGCAAAACAAATTATGGATGGTATGGAATGAGGAATGTGCGGACCAAATGTCCTTTACAGCTGAAGCTCTGTATCAGCCAGGGGGTGGTATTTTGATAGTTGTTGTTTATTTGTTTTTGTATACATATATGCAATTTGTTTGCTTGAGAGCATTTTACAACTTGAAAACTGCAGGACACACACACACACAAATACACATTGAAGTGACTCTTTGAATGATAGTTTTTGAAGGCGAGGCTATTTGAAAGGTGCACGCATGTGTGGCAAAGTCTTGCAAACAAACAATTTAATGCGCTGTAAGTGTCAAACTACAATTTCCACACCAAGAAAGAGACAAGAAGGAGGATAGCAACAACAACAAGTGTAGACAAACTACATACAACAACAATTTTCATAAAACTCGTAACATCCTTCTCTTCGACACTATTTTATTGAGTCTTACTTCCCCCTTTGCCACATTCGCTTTTGCCCAAAATACCAGCTAAGGAATTTTCAATTTTCTTAAGCAACTTTTCGTTTCGCACAGTTTGAAGTTTATGGCTGTTGTTGTTTGTAGTTGCCGTTGGTCGTTGGTTGCAATGTTGCATGCCACATATGGAGTGGTCATAAAAAGTGGGTATCTACTAAGAGCGCTATAAGCTGTGATATGATGGTAAATTCGAAAAGCGATTACATGGCCAGGACATGCACATTTAGGCGAGCTTTAAAATGTCAAAATAGCTGAGTGTATTCCTTGTATGAGAGCTCGCAAATAAATGCATGTGGGCATTAAGGTTGGAAAAAAAAATTTTGAGTTGTCTTGCCGAGCCGTATTGATACTCGATTAATTTTTGAAGGTACCGGTTTTGATTGTTTTTCATTCGTCAAAATATTTGGAATCGACCCCTTAAGATTTCAAAGACAATTCATGGGAGTTTCATTTTATCACAAATTCGGCATAAAAAAAATAATAAAAGTTTTTACGAAATAAAAAAATAGTTGTTTTAAAAATTACAGATTTTATTTTATTTCAATTTCAGATTTAAAATTTCTCTTCTTCCATTTTCCTAATATTTTGAAAACAAATCTAGTTTAAAAAAATTTTTGGCACACTAAATGCGAGTACTTAGAGTTACAAAGCAAAATATTTTGAAAAAAATAATAATAATTTTATTTCTAATTTACAATTTCAAATTTCTCTGGTATATATTGTAATTGGTAAATATTTGTAATTCAAATTTTTTTTATATTTTATATTTAAATAAAAGTTATAATATTAAGGTTTTAAAATGAAGATTGAGAAATTCTTTTGAGAAGTTAATTCATTTCAAAATTTCATTTCAAACTGAAGAAAATTTGTATTTTCTTCCAAAGCTTACTCAATATTTTTTAAAATAAAAATAATAGTTATTAAACAAAACAAGTAATTAACAATCTCTAGTAATGAAATGTTCATTTAATGAATACATCCTACATAATGCAAATAAATTTAAATAATTTTTTTTTTCAACTTTCAAGTCGAGTTACTTAAGTTAGTTGAAATATTTTTCTTACAAAACAAGTCAAATTGAAAAATAAAAAAAAAGAAGAATTAATTGAAATTTTATTTTTTTTTTACAATAAAAGTAAACTTTATTTTTTCATTTCATGAATCAAAATTTTTCGTAAAAAAAGCCAAATTGAAAATGAAATAAAAAATTTTATTTGAAAATTGTTTTTTTTTTTTCAGAATAAAAGTGAAATATTTGTTTTTTACATTTCATGAATCAAAATTACATGGCCAGGAATCAAAATTGAGTGATTTTGTGACTAACTAAGTAACTCGACTAGAAAAGCTTTTTTTTAATTTAAAATTTAAAATTTTTTTTCCCAATTAATCAAAATTGAGCGATTTTGAGATTAACTAGTTGAACTCGAATATAAATAAAGATATCTTGGTCCAAATTCGAAGATTCATATTTTTAATATTAAAAACCCCCTTCAGAAAACTCTGGGACATCTTTAAATATAACAAATTAAATATTATAAACAAAATTTGAGTCTTAAATTTAATTGCAATTTTTAATGTTTATTCTAAAACTAGAAATTTTTATTTTTTTATTTTCATAATTTTTTGCCCTTTCACCTTTGGAGTCCTCTTTTATTGAGATAAAAAATTTGGTCGTATTTATTTTGTTTATTTACAAGTAAATCAAAAATCAGCAACCCACCCTAATGTACATACCATTTTGTTAGCTAAACTTATTACATTCCTTCGACAAATATGATGTAAGAAAATTTATTGAGCACAATATTTTGTCTTAAAATTATTGGAAAAATTCGTTTTGTATGTGTACGTTGTCTTAAAATGTTTTCACGTACGTGATTGTAGAAACAGTAGCTGCAGGGTTAATTTCTCTGACCGATGCACAATAAAGTTGATTCAAACTAACTTAAGTCTGCTCTTATAGTTGTGAGTTTATTAAAGCTTTAACAGACGCTCAAAAAGAACAGAATCTTTGTTCTGGTCAATACCACAGCTTTTAGGTAGAATATAAAAATAATCTGAGAACAAGCGTCACCAAAAGCTCATCACGTTGTATCCCAGCACAGATCCACCTAGCCTTTCACTTGATAACTATAACTTATATAAAATCTATCGAGAGTAATATAAATTACAAATATTTTTTCCATTTTATATTTTTATGAAATTTCTGTTCTACTTTCCAAATTCCCTAAAGCCTCAACTCATCCCCATTTTATCTCATTTGCCGCTTCTACTTAAATATTTAATCAACTTTTGCGTTTTTATCAAAATCTTTGTTTAGCGCCAAAAAAAAAACCCAAATTAAAAGCGCAAAATCTTTTGAAACCATCACTTTTGCCACAGATTATCTGTCGCCGATGACACCAGCAGGCGACCAGCAGTCCATTGCTCCCACTGGTGCCCAAATGCGTTTGGTTACCCCGGGTTACTTCCGCGTTCAACGGCTACAATTATAATTACATTTTAATTAGATTCATTCGGCTGTAAAGTGTCCTTTTGTGTATTTTGCTTCGCCCAACACCTTTCGCGGCCAGAGTGTCCGTTGTAGCCGCGCTATTTCTCGCGATTTTGGTGTTATTTTTTCTTAACGAATGACTGCGTTTTTTATATTTATGCGTTTGATTGCTCCTTTTGCTGCAGCACTTTCCTTCATTTGGTTTTGGATTTTTCTTTTTTTTTTCTTTTAATTTTCTTTGTTTTGTTTATTTCTCAGCTGGATTTTTGCATTTTTAATGACTCTGATTTATTAATGGCGACAACATGATTAAGACAGCATGATATCCAATGCGCAGTGATGCACGAGATGAAGGCTATTGTGATGAGGCGGTAAGGAACACTGTGAGAAACGTTTTAAAAAATTTTGATACAAATTTCTGGAGTTCCGTTACAGGTCTTTGCTTCACAACGAGCTCGGATTAAGTAGGTGATGTTGCTACACTATAACCGATCTAGGAGAAAAAGTTTTAGCACATCCTGGCATTTAACTGTTAAGAAACATCATATCATAAACATCATGTCATATCATCGATTGCGATTTGACGTGATGTGATATTATTTGCCTTTTGAAATTATTAATTAGAATTTGATGTGAAAAAATTAACTATGATTTGGTGTGTCACATTTGATCTCTTTCATGTGATAATATATAGTATCATGTGATATCGTAGGCTAAAATCTGATGTGATGTGATACTATTAGCTCGAATTTGATGTGCGAAATTTAACTATCATTAGATGTATCAGATGCGATCTCTTCCATATGATATGAAAATGTAACTATCAATTGATGTATTAGATTCGATCTCTTCCATGTGATATCATTAGATACCTTCTGATATTATTAATCATTTCATACTGTCAACTTGAATTTGATATGAAGTGATCATTGGATGCGTCACATTAAATCTCTTCCATGTGATATTATTTACGATCATGTGCTATCATAAACTACCATCTGATGTGATGTGATACTATTAACTCGAATTTGATGTGCAAAATTTAACTATCATTAGATGTATCAGATGCGATCTCTTCCATGTGATATGAAAATGTAACTGACAATTGATGTATTAGATTCGATCTCTTCCATGTGATAATATTTACTATCATGTGATATCATCTGATGTGATATTCTTATCATTTCATGTACTATTTATTTCTTGTGATACAATAAACTATCGTCTTTTTTAAGTTTCCCATTCAATATTTACATATTTTTAACTCTGGGATTTGATATTTGTCTTGTGATAAAATTAACCATCACGTGATGTGATAAGTTGGATTTCTAATAAGCGATCTTGCTCTTTTTAAAAAGAAATCGCAGTAAGCTGAGCATCCATGAGTATAAAAATCCAAAAAAAAATTTAGTCTCTCGCTACATCAACAAAATATTTCCCCAAATTTTCACAGTGTAACGCACATTTCTGACTTTATAAAAAAGAAAAAGGTTCACTCCCCAGCTGCGTTGTCGTTGGCAATCAATTAAAATTGATATTACGCATTGCTGCCAATAGAGTTTTAGTGAGCTACAACAAAAATTTATTTTTATGCTTTTTCTTTACGCTTTCTCGTTTACAAGCGGCATTAAAAAATTTCAAACACTTAATGACTTGGCGTAATGAGAGAGAGCAATCCAAAAAGGACTTTAAGCCTTAAAGTATGCTGTAAGGATTTGCTAAGAATTTAAGGCAAAGTGATTTCAACAGTTTTAACGTTATTTCGAAGCACTTTTTCATGAATTTATATTGCATTTTAAGCGCAGATAATACGAAAAAAATGCGTAAAATAACAAAAGTGACATTTTTAGTGGGAAAACATCGTAGGCAAGAAAGAAGTTGCTCGCTTCACCCCTTTCGCTAGAGCCAACAAAAGTGGCATTACTTTCGCAGCTAACGACATTAATGTCTGCTTCTTGTATTGTACTTTTTTGTTGTTACTTTCTTTTATTGCTGCAACAACAATACTAAAGCGATTAATACATAATCTCAAACCCTCATAAAATCGACAATCACAATAAAAGTATTGCCACCCTTTCACCCCAACCGCTACCTCCCCACCCGCATTTCCGTTGGTACATTTTTGAGACTGTTGTTAAGAAACTGCTGATGCTCACTGCTTAGACGGATGGTAGCTTCAAAGCGTTGGATGAGCTGAATTGGCATTGAGCACAGTAACTAAGCGATGCATGAACCCTTTCACCCATGCGGGTCACAGACTCATAAACATTCCAGTATTTTTCTTTTAAAATTGTGCCCACGCTCAGGCGAGTGAATCACTGCCTTTGCAGCAGCAGCGAAATGGTAGCGCCGGGATGCTGCTTTTAACTTTCACTTTCCACAGAGACTGAAACCTCCTTTAAAGCATTTCGCTTTGGCCTTGGTATTATTTAGCTTGACTAGTTGCTGTTGCTGCGGGTACTCTAACTACCAGCGCTACACTGGTTAACAAAGAAATTTATTTTATTTTATCAAAAATCAGAAAAAAGGTAAAAGAAAGTGTATTAGAAGGCGATTGCAAAGATAAAGGAGAGGCTATAATGATAATATTGGAAGATTATTTCGACACTTTATCGGGATCTTTTCCTAGCTATTTGGAGACTTTTTGACATCATTTCGGTACTTTTTTGGTATTATTTCGGAACCCTTGGACCATCCTGGACTTTTTTGTCATAATTTCGGGATAGCTATCGCATTATTTCCGGAACAGTTCGAGACCAACCAATTTTTTTGTCTTTTTTGTCAATTCTCCAAGGTTTTCGTAAAATTTTCGGAATCATTTGGAATTTTTATTTTCGGATACTATTTTCCCAAAAATTATGGGACTATCTCGGAATGGTACCCAAAAAAATACCAAAATATGTAGTTCGAAAAAAAAAAATTCCGAAATTATCTTGAAATTATTCCGAAAAAGTAAGTAAGTCCACTTCCATCACATGTACTGTGTTGCGATAGATTTTTTCCATGTTTTGTTAACAAGTGTAAAATGCCTAAATAAAAGTCGCATCGCATTGTCTCCGTTTATCTAGCGTCAGCGTATTCCGTCGACAGCAACAAGCGATCCGAACATCATTTTGAAGTTCCACGTCGTTGATTTTATTAGTCTCAAGCGCACAATTCGAAAAATTCCCGTCTTACAGCAGCTCGTTTTTTTTCCACAGCCATGTCAGCCTACGCTTTTCTTATTTCGTTGTTGTTTTTGTTTTGCTTGCTGTTCAGCCGCATCTTTAACTCTTTTTTTTTGTCAGCAAAGTGTGAGCAAATGAAAGGATTTTCGCCACTGTCAGTTGGTATGCACGATTTCCTATTCAAGTTCTTTGATATTTCCTCAAAAGCAAGCGAAATTTGGTAGACTCTTTTTGTTGCTCTTTTCAGCTCTTTTTTAATTTTTTTCTGTTTTACAGCCCTTTGCTTTTGTATTTATTTGCTTGTTAAATTGTAAAAATTGGAAAACAAGTTGTTTTTGCAAAATTTATTTTTATTAGACAATTTAATGTAGGCGAACTCTAAAGTTCAATTTGCTAGCTAATCGCTTTCAGTCCCAGGTCGTGTATTTTTTTTGTTTGGGATGGCAGTTTTGGGTAATGTAAAGTTTTGTCTCATTTATTATTGTATGAAACATAAAATTAGTTTAAGACGTCGTAAAGTGTACGGGCCATTTAGCTTGCTGATCCTGTAGCCCACCTTTCTTTGTAAAATAATGTCATATGGAAATCTGCTTATTTGCTTGTGATTTTATTCGTATTGATACATATGTACTTTTGTGACTATAAATATCTCATACAAACGCAGATAGAAGCAAGGGTGCTCTTCATTCAGCTCGTGGGCGTACAAAATGAGTACAAAAGTTCTTTTTCGCTGTGAAATATTATAAAAACAAAACTTAGAAAACTGTTTAAACTTTCAAAAATATTTTTACTATCATAATCAATTTATATTTTTTTTAAACAATGGGTGATATATAAAAAAGAGCAATTATTTTTTCTCAAATTTTCAGAAATTTGACAACAATTTGTATGGAAAAAATGTCAAAATTTTAGTAAAAGGTTTGAAACTTGAACTTCAAAAAAAATATTTTTTTTTTCAAAAATTTTTGTAAATTTTTTTTTTTCGAAAAATAATCGTTTAAATAATTTTTTGAGGAAAATTAAATTTAATATCTTTTTAGTTAAATTAAATAATTCGTTTTAAATTTTTTTTAATTCGTTGAAAATAATTATGTTTAAATATATAAAATAGACTGTACTAAAAAAATATTTTTTAAATTAGTTTTCCTATTTTTAAATTAAATTTGCTAAAAATTCCTTTATTGGTAGTAAAAAAACCTTCCAAAAAAATATATTTTCAAACATTTTTATTTATGTATTTTATTTTTTTGAAAAAAAAAATCTTTTAAATTATTTTTTTGAGCAAATTGAGTATAACATTTTTTTAGTTAAATTAAATAATTCATTTCAAAATCTTTTATTTTTTTATATTCATTGCAAATGATTATGATTAACTGAATTAAATAGACTACACTGAACAAATTTTGGAAATTCTTAAAACAAATTAGATTTTTTTAAACAAATTTTTTAGATTGTTAATATTTTATATTGAAAAATATGAAAAATTAATTTTTTCATTTTGAAATTAAATTTGCTTAAAATTCAGATAGCTGTTTTGGAAACATTTTTATTTATTTAATTTTTTGGTTTTTTTTTTAGCTTCATTGAAAATGATTGGAAAATTTTTTGGAAAAGCTTCAGAAATAAAAATATTTTATAAAACATTTAAAAGTTTGGATTATCTTTTTGGGAATTTTGAAATTTTTTTTTATTATTTAATGAATTTTGTTTAAGAATTGTTGTGAACCCTTACTAAATTTAGAATTTTTAAAATATTCAAGTGTAAGATTTTCGAAAAATGTTTCTGCTTTTTATTTCGGAGCATAGAAAAATACAAAAACCTTTACAAAAAGTCCATCAGCCTTAATTTAAAGCATATCTGTAAGTCATCCCACCAAAATGGCCACAGCTGTGGGTGTCCCATGCCGACAACCAAAAAAATCTCCAACGAGACACAAAATTCAACTCCCACAACTGATTAATTTTTTGCTGCTAAGCAGCTCCCACCGCCACCAATCAGTGGCTAGCCGGACCCACACAAGCCAACATTCCCAAAAAGGACACAACCAACCATTTTAAGACTGCGGATGAATTGTGGTTCGAATAAAATAAAAAACTCATTTAAACCTTTTACGCATGCCACAAACATTCGCTGGGCAATGGAATGATGCAAGTGGACAAATGGGACAACATGGGACACTGAAGAGTTGTTACAAGGACAAATGGCCAGGATAGTAAAACATGCCGTGAACTCAATAGCGCTCAAGCCTTTTTAGTTTGATTTTAGGTTTAGATTTTTCGCTCCTCTCACCAACTCAACTCCTCATGCGACTGTTGCCATTTGGCTTTTGAGTAGCAGCAGAGTGATTTGTAAATATCCTGCATATCCTGCCAAAGTAGAACGTTTTACATATTCGTATAGTTTGGCCGCTGATGAGTTTGGTGCAAATGTTTGTTAACAAGGCGTGAGTGTCGACAGCATGCGCCCCAAAGGGCTGCCAAGAAGTGATGAGCAATGGGAGTAACACTGGCTATGACTTTCAATTCCATCTACATACATTTGTATAATTATATGCATGGACTTCAGTTAGTGTCTGTGTTAATGTGCACGGATTAATTAAATTTAAAAAGGTTTAACGTTTTTATAGAAAATTAGAAACCAACATGCGAGTTCTGGTTGACACTTTGTTCGTGTGGGATCGATTGTGGCCTGGCGTGTACAAAGCACCTTAGTCATTCCTTCAAACCGTTCACTGACTCCTATTAGAATCGAAAAGTGCATCCAAATTTTGCTTCTCCTGTTCATTCCAAGGAAGATGGAGGGACTCGTCCCACTCCAGCCAGAGACTAGTATCGGTTGCGATCTTCTGAAAAATTCTCTAAATACCGTCTTATGGGAATTCTTAAGATTCTTTCGCTAATTTTAGCACAACCGTTGAGGCAAACTTCACACCAACACTTCATCACAAAGATTAAATATCGCTTTTAGCTGTTGAACTAACGAAGAAACATCTATTCGATTTTCGGAATTCATCATCCCCTTCGATACTTGAAAAGGAGGAGAGTTTTTTCTACGCCTCCTTAGCCATAAATTATGACCATGGGTTACTTAAGACTCTCCGCCATCTACCGCATTTCCTGGAAGTATTTCGGTCTCGCCCCACCTTATCGAACGGCATTCATCATCATCGTTCTAGTTGTTCTTCGGACGAAGTCAATCAGCATCCCCGAAGTCTCGTTGTCTGATTCGGTGTTTAATTTCATAGTGCTATTAACAATGTCTAAATGGAAAATGACTCCCATGTGCTCTTCAGCTATGTGTTTTTTTTCTCCCATTTGCTTCTTGTCATTTATTTTCTTTTGTAGCGCCAGTAGGTCTACGGGGATTTCATCCGAATACATTTCTTGAAATCATTATAATTGAGATGATTGGAAAGGGAGGCACCAGTCTGAATTCTTCGCCCATTTAGTGCCTTCTTTCACGAGTAAAGTTATGCATTCGCGAATCAAAGTTGATGTGCTCCTGTATGAATATTCTAGTACTTTAGATGCCTTCGCGAATGTTCGTCTTGCCGATCGTCTTCAGAAATGTTAACGCAAAAGGTTGATGTGGATTAGTGTGATTCATGGGTTTCCATGATTTTCATAAACTTCATACAGCCATTTAGATTAAAAAGGGAGCCACAAGTCTAAATTGTTCGGACACACATCTAAAGTACTTGAATGAATGTACGCGAATGCGTAACTATACAAATTTGTATTCACATTCGCGTATACACTCCTGAATGAAGGAAGTTGAACATTCGTGAATGAATGACGTAGAAGTTGCAGTAAACTAACAAAAAATGTGACCAAGATGTTTTTACTTATACATCGATAAAAAGTCACCTTCGACATCAATAAAAATGCAAAATACTTCTCACACTCCTCGCATGCAATCAAAATCGTAGTCGCAATGCTAATCTAAAATTTGCAAAAACAACTCTGGCTATGAAGTTTAAATGCAAGTGTTAATGCTTCTAACTTGTAAAGTGGTTCGAAGTCTTCCTTTTTTATTGCTTCCGTTGGTAAGCTGTTTTCTGCATGACACGCCCCCAAAACACCACTAAAGTGACTTTTTTCTGCGCAAATAAGTAGCAACTTGAGTGTCTATTTTTGAGAAGAAGCAACCCAATTCGAGAATTTGCACGAGCATAGGGACACTTCAATTTTCGCAGCACTCCAGAGTGTCTTATTTTAAGTAGAAAAAAAAAAACAAATTCACTGCAGCCTACCAGCAACAACAACAAAAAACGAAATAAACATTCTCCAGCACAACTCCACCTTTTTTGTTTCCCAAACCACTAAAAAACCTCGCCTTAATCTCCTATCGTCTTCTTCACTGAACTGCCACTACAACGCCTTTCGCCACTTTCATCTACGTCGGCTGCATGGCCAGGCAATTGAAACGATCAAATAGCATGAAATTATGTAAATTAATTTCACGCCTTTTTAGATATGCGAATTTTTTTCCTTCCCTCAACCCACACACACACACACAGGCAGTGGCACACGAGCCCTCCATTCACATATTTAGTAGCTTCATTTTTATTGTTGGGCGTCGTTTCACCGTGTCTCCAGTGGCACTTTTGCTTGTAGCTGCGTGGCACTTTGGCGTTTGTCAACTGTTGACTTAACCAGCATTTAGTGATGCCATCAACGCTTCAGCTTCATGTGCTTGTTTGTGTGCATGTGTTTGGTGTATGATATTTGTTTTTGGTATGAGTTGTTTACTCTGCCCGGCTCTACTCTATAGGGCATATGCTCCGTTGACCTTACACAAATATTTTGATGGCCTAAAAGACTTCACAGCCAGATGGATGTACTAGCAAAGTGTCTATGCTTACGAGTATGTAAAACAGTTGGACTATCTGCGGAACATGAAGTGCAAATTTGTTAAGGATCTACGAGATAAAAAGTATTTAGCGTTTTATGTCAATGAATATAAAAATGTTAGCAGTGCTTAAATAAGTGTGGTAATGTTTGGGAAAAAAGAAAAATAGAATGCGATTGTCAGTAAGTTTTGATACCATCATTTGTGTGTTGTGAAACTTGATACTTTCGGGACGCGTATTGGATTATTTTCGATATTATTTCTGGATCATTTTAAGTGTATTTCTGGATCGTTTCGGCATTGCATGTAGACACTTTCAGAATTCGAGACTTTTTCCGGACTATTTCTGGATCGTTTTGGGACTATTTCGGATTATTTCTAGACACTTTCGGGATTATAAACTTTTTCGGGATTATTTCTGAGTGATTTTAGGGATCAATTCGGGATTGTTGTGATTTTTCGGAATCATTTGGAATTTTCTTGGGACTTTTTAGGACAATTTTAGTTCTTTCGTGATGTTTTTGGGACCACTTTAGGATGGTCTTGGAAGATCACCAAAATTATCCAAAAAAAAAATACAAATTTTTCCGAAAAGCAATTATTAATTATTTTTTTAAAGCGGACTTTACATGTTTTAGCAGTTTATGAAACTTGAATTTCATTATTTTTCTATCAAAATTTCAGTTTCAAAGTTGTAAAATTTATTCGCATCTTAAACATGTTCAGAGAGATTTTGAAAACTTTTAAAAAACATTCGAAATATTTTATATCAGAAAACCGAAATTATGGTTTTCGAGTCTATCAAATTCTCGTATTACAAAGTTAAAGTTTTATGTTTTAAAAACCGACTTGAGTTTGTAGAATATTTTTCCTGAAGTGAGCTTCTAGGTTTTTTCCATATAAAAATTAATTCATTTTTATGAAAAAGAAGTGAGTTGAAATAATTGTGAAAACTCTGAGCGATTTTTGAATAATTTTTAATTTGAACGTTATTATAATAGTTTCTATGGGATTTCGGGATTCCGAAAAAATTATGACTTTTCCAACTTTAGAACTATTGGACTTGTAACGTTTTAATCTTTCCAATGAAGATCATTTCAATCTAAGCTTCGTCCTCAAAAAAGCTCTTATAAACTTGAATTCGAAGGCATATTTCCGAGTATTTCGCAAATTAGGGACATCGAATGTACGCCCGATAGGTAGGCGTGTCGTTAAAGGTGACTAAAGTCCACGACCTTGCCGGTATTAAATGTAAGTTTGAGTGGGTTAAAGCTGTCACAGGTATCTGAGTATAATTTTATTTTTGCTCCATACTAGAGTTATAATTGTTATATGTTGAAAAGCAAAGACTTGACCGAAATTACCTAAGCAAAATATGTGCTCCACCTTCCCATATCTACCAAATTATTTTGCATGCAAAATAAGTAAAGCAAACCTCAATTTTGTACCTTAATAGTTTCCTAGCCACAACTGGTCCACACACAATGTGTAAACCTTTCCATACTTACTCCTCACCAACCCATATACATCTTTAAAACGATTTCTCAAGTCAAAGGTATGCATGTAAGATTTTACCTACAGCCAAACAACTAACTAGTCTCAGATGAAACTAGTCCGAAAAAGAACAAGCTAGTTTTAACTGAAGAGCAAAAGGCAAAGAAAACTGGCAGAACATGACTTCCCTTCATGGAGCTGACTAGTTGTTCTAAGCGTCCTTGCTCGTAATCCTTTAGCTTGAAATTACTTAGTTTGACTGCAGGTCACATCTTACAAAATGCATTGTCTTGAGCATTACCCACATCCTTACATATGCATCCATCCACATATGTGAGATGGTCGGTCTCCTATCAACATGCGAAATTCAATTATAAATTTTGTCTGCATCGAGCACAACAAACTGAATTTATGACAAATTTCTCCAAAGTAAGTACTTAGTTGAAAATAATTTAAGGACAAAAGCTTGAGACTTTCATAAGAGAAGTTGCTAAACTTAACAAAGTTCATATGTATGTATATCATATATATAACACATAAGCAGGTGAAACAGGACTCATACTCGTATATACAAATCTTAAATACGTTTACTCAAGTTTCGTGTTGTCCTAGCTCTTAGAGGTTTTGTTAGCCATTGTTTGTCAAAGTGACTTATAAATAGATTTATTGATGTATTAAATACTTGCGAAATGTGATTACACGATGTTTTTGCGAGTATTTAATGGCTTATAAGCAAAAGCAAAGCAAAGTATCGAGTTTAGTTATGAAGTATTGCAATTTAGTAGAAACACTGGTTACAAAATAAATACTTATAGCCCAATATATAACATACATATGTATGTATGTATGTATGTACTGTGCAGGACAATTTTCGTATTCAAGATACATTTTTGGTGATGTGTAATAATGTCACTGACATAAAGTCATTTTGAAAATAATTCACCCACATAAAGATAAGCTTTGGGTATAGAAACTAATGCGTAGCCAGTGTTGGATCGTCTGGATTGTAATCAACTAATTTTTTATAAATAATGTGAATTATTTTTTAAAAGTGTATGCAAAATTCGATAAATTTTCATCAAAATTTCAAAGTTTTTCTGAGAATTTTTAGATATTTTTTAAGTATATGGCTTTGTATCGGATTAAATTTTAGTACAATAAGGTGCTAATCTTAAGTGCGTGAAAATTGGTAGTATTAAAAAATCTTTCAAAAAAAAAAACGGATAAGTACCTGGGTGACCGAGACTTGCTCTGTATTTTTCGAATTTGGAGCATCATCTTACTTACCAAGAGCATTAATTTCAAAAATAGATTTCCAAAATATCGAACACTAACCACAAAAAGTCACTTAACATGCATTGGCGACACCTGTTGTGTATTAAGTATTCTGGTTGGTATACGCCCTAAAATACCTTTCATTTGATACCCATATTGCCATATATTTAAAAAAAATCGGAAAGGTGGCAACCCTCTAAGTTTCCATTAGTGGCAACATTCAAGTAGAAAATCTAAGGAAACATCCTATCCATCTACCAAATTTCATCGAAATCGGTTTAGCCGTTCCCGGGATAGTGGTCTATATCTGAAGGAGTAAATAAAATGCGTTCAGGTGGCAACCCTAGGTGGCAATACTACGCGAAAATATTTTGGTTGGTATACGGCCTAAAATACCTTTCATTTGATACTCATATTGCCATATATTGCTTAATATTTGAAAAAAATTGATATAGGTGGCAACCCTAAGGATCACCCCAAGTGGCAACACCAAAGTAGAAAATCTTAAAACAAAGCATAGTACCTGTGTACCAAATTTCATTAAAATCTGTGAAGTCGTTCGGGAGATAGTAGTGGATATACAAATATACAAATATACAAGAATAAGTCGTTTAAAGTTATAAGATATTAGCTGGTGAAAACTATAATGCATGCATTAAAAATATTGTATGAAATGAAAATAATTTGTTCTTTAGCAAAAAAAAAAGCCGTATTATATATGTATCTTTGCTTTAAATTCCTGGTATTGTTAACGATAAGCGTATTTCTTTAGACCCTGACACAATTCTTGGTCTTTTATGGAAATAAGTACCCGTAAACGACATATTAGTTCAATATCATTTCGACGCCATTTAATTTTCCGTACAGCTCCATAATGCTTTTAGGTATGTAAATATGTGTAAACGTTATGTAATAAAAGTCCGTTTGGAATAAAAAATTATTAATATTTACAGAATACACGTTTTTATGCAGATAAAACAAGATGCATGCTTCGCTTTCCTGGTTATATGCAAAAAGGGCACATTTATCACCGATTTATTTCATCATAACGATGTGAAGCGTCGCTTTTGTAACTTTACCAAGTTAAAAGATAATACACTAAATAACAATAATATCAATATCTTTTTCTATATATGTACATACTACAACAACAAAAAAATTACAATGCTTCAAAAGTTTAAAACACGAATATCTCAAAACATACTTTTAATAGAAGTGCCCTTTTTGCACGCAACTCCTCAATTGTTCCTTCATCTTCGTTTAGATACATATGTATATGGGAAAAAATAGTAATTATTATTTTTACAAACAACTGGTATACCTCGTTATTAATACTACTTCCATACTCAAACGTCGATATTACGGAAGGCTTTAAAAATACTCCGCAATAGTTTTTTTCGAATACTCCAAGAGAGTTCTCATCTTTGACAACTTTCTTTACATAGAGTCAGATATTAATTACTCTACCCACTTTATCAAAATTAAAGAAAAATTACATATTTGTTTACCGCACCCCATTACACCCATCTATGCTTTTAATTGGCAGTATCCTCGAGAGGGACAAATAAGATTAATTTTTTTTGCATTAAAATATGTATCAAAGTGGCTAGAAATAAATGTTTGTTCAGAACAAAGGGGATCAAAAGCTTATTATGGATCTATTTCGGAAGCTGCTACCCTCCTCTCAGCAACCAACTTGTGCGACCGCGTGAAGAAGCCATTGACCATCAGCGATTTTTCATTTATCTACTTATATCTCGTTTTTTTTTTTTTGTTTTTTTTTTTTTATACCTTTCATGAACATGAAATGGTATTATAACTTTGGTCCGATGTTTGTAAGTATGAGAAGAAGAAGAGATAGACCCACTATTAAGTATACCGAAATGATCAGGGCGATGAGGCGAGTTGATTTAGCCATGTCCGTCTGTCCGTCCGTCCGTCCGTCCGTCCGTCCGTCCGTCCGTCTGTTTGAACGCAAACTAGTCCCTCAGTTTTAGAGATATCTCGATGAAATTTTGCAAGCAGGCGCCATTTTGCATAGGATTAATCATTTGTCGGAACCAGCAAGATCGGACCGATACATGTCATAGCTCCCATACAATCGATTGTTCCGATAAATGGGTTTTGGCCTATAACTTTTGCAATTCAAAAGCTAGGAACGTAAAATTTTGCGTGTTTAGTACATATTGTATTTGTAACGTGTGTAGTGAAAATGACTCAGATCGGACCAACATGACATATAGCTCCCATATAATCGATAGTTTCGATAAATGGGTTTTGGGCTATCAATTTTGCAGTTTAAGAGCTAGGAACGTTAAACTTTGCAAGTTTGCTACATATTATATATGTAACATATGTAGGCAAAATCAGCCAGATCGGACCAACATAACGTATAGCTCCCATACAATCGATTGTTCCGATAAGTGTGGTTTGGCAATCATGAAAGGTATAAAGCCTTCGGCACAGCCGAAGACAGCCCTTTCCTTACTTGTTTTTTATTAACCTACTAATATTGAACGCACATACATACCTGTTGCTGTAATATCAAGAGAGGAGGCATATTCTTGGATTCTGTGAATGTTTCGGTAATCTTCGCTTTTCGCTGGAATGCGTAGATGTTGGTTTGTAAGAAGAATTACAAAAGCAACATACAACTGTTGGAAATGCCGGTAGGTTTTTCGATGTTTGCTAATTTTTTTTTCAAGGATTGTAATTTTTTCGTATTGGTTCCGCTACTAAATTACAAAAGCAAAAAAAAAAAAATATTATTTTCTATTTCTAAATTAAATTTTAGTAGAAAAAAGTATTCCTAGTACTTTTTTAAAATTTCAGGTCATATCAGCAGAAGTGGAAAATGTGAATTAATGAGATTAGCACAGCTCATACCATAATGACTTCAAGATATGTAATTTTATGTCATGCAATGACCTTTGCAATGACATGCACTCAACGCAGTTAGCATCACAATCTTTTGTTTCTAAAAAGCTAATTTCATGCGCTCGAAAGCCATAAAACGTCTGTCAACTAAGGTAAGATTACAGCGCGCTATAGTTTTGTAAATGTGTGAGCAAGTGTACCCAGACTATAGGTGTGTGTATGTGTGTGCGAATATGTATTTATATCCATATGTTAGTGGAGTAACTAAGGAAACTCCAAAATATGTTTTGCTGGATTCAAATATATTCATTGGCATAACATGGATTT